>CM026397.1:64078276-64171834 GCA_014843695.1 Archivesica marissinica
ACATTTTATCACCATCACACTGTTACTGTCACCTTAGATGAAAATAGTCCTTAGCTGGGACATTTTATCACCATCACACTGTTACTGTCACCTTAGATGAAAATAGTCCTTAGCTGGGACATTTTATCAACATCACACTGTTACTGTCACCTTAGATGAAAATAGTCCTTAGCTGGGACATTTTATCACCATCACACTGTTACTGTCACCTTAGATGAAAATAGTCCTTAGCTGGGACATTTTATCACCATCACACTGTTACTGTCACCTTAGATGAAAATAGTCCTTAGTTAGGACATTTTATCACCATCACACTGTTACTGTCACCTTAGATGAAAATAGTCCGTAGTTAGGACATTTTATCACCATCACACTGTTACTGTCACCTTAGATGAAAATAGTCCGTAGTTAGGACATTTTATCACCATCACACTGTTACTGTCACCTTAGATGAAAATAGTCCTTAGCTGGGACATTTTATCAACATCACACTGTTACTGTCACCTTAGATGAAAATAGTCCTTAGCTGGGACATTTTATCACCATCACACTGTTACTGTCACCTTAGATGAAAATAGTCCTTAGCTGGACATTTTATCAACATCACACTGTTACTGTCACCTTAGATGAAAATAGTCCTTAGCTGGGACATTTTATCACCATCACACTGTTACTGTCACCTTAGATGAAAATAGTCCTTAGCTGGGACATTTTATCACCATCACACTGTTACCTTAGATGAAAATAGTCCTTAGCTGGGACATTTTATCACCATCACACTGTTACTGTCACCTTAGATGAAAATAGTCCTTAGCTGGGACATTTTATCACCATCACACTGTTACCTTAGATGAAAATAGTCCGTAGCTGGGACATTTTGAATTTGTTTTCTGTAAATATAAATTTACCTACTTGTGTAACATTGATTGTGTTGTGAGATTAGTCACGTTTTTATTGCTATTCTAATAATACTTTGAAGTCACGTGTGCAATATTATTGTGTGTTAAAGTTTTTCGAACTGCTAAGAGTTCTGTCCTTCCGGTAGTTCTCGTATTTCGTAATAAAGGGGCCTCCCGGGCAGAGTGGTTACGGTCGCTCTACTTCAAAACACCGACAGTGTTCGAATCCCACTTGGGGTGTTGAATTCACTCATTATAGGACACTAATTAGTTACTGAAGGTCGGTGGTTCTACCCGTGCCTGAAATACTGATTGGATGGATGGGGGAACCTGGATTCTTCCTCCACCAATAACAGTTGGAGAGTCACCTACACTGCCGCTGCGACTGTAAAACCCCAACAGAAAATGTTGTAGCAATATAAAATTTATTAGGTTGTCAAAACGTTTGTGTGGACAAATGGCATATAATGAAAAGAAGTCAAGATATTGTTGTATTTTTTCACAACTTGTACTTTTGTTTTATTTAATCGTATTTTATTGCAAATCAATAGTAAATATGTCATACACATATAGATACAATAGTACATATGTCATACACATATAGATACAATAGTACATATGTCATACACATATAGATACAATAGTACATATGTCATACACATATAGATACAATAGTACATATGTCATACACATATAGATACAATAGTACATATGTCATACACATATAGATACAATAGTACATATGTCATACACATATAGATACAATAGTACATATGTCATACACATATAGATACAATAGTACATATGTCATACACATATAGATACAATAGTACATATGTCATACACATATAGATACAATAGTACATATGTCATACACATATAGATACAATAGTACATATGTTATGTCATACACATATAGATACAATAGTACATATGTCATACACATATAGATACAATAGTACATATGTCATACACATATAGATACAATAGTACATATGTCATACACATATAGATACAATAGTACATAGTCATACACATATAGATACAATAGTACATATGTCATACACATATAGATACAATAGTAAATATGTCATACACATATAGATACAATAGTACATATGTCATACACATATAGATACAATAGTACATATGTCATACACATATAGATACAATAGTAAATATGTCATACACATATAGATACAATAGTAAATATGTCATACACATATAGATACAATAGTAAATATGTCATACACATATAGATACAATAGTAAATATGTCATACACATATAGATACAATAGTACATATGTCATACACATATAGATACAATAGTACATATGTCATACACATATAGATACAATAGTACATATGTCATACACATATAGATACAATAGTACATATGTCATACACATATAGATACAATAGTACATATGTCATACACATATAGATACAATAGTACATATGTCATACACATATAGATACAATAGTACATATGTCATACACATATAGATACAATAGTACATATGTCATACACATATAGATACAATAGTACATATGTCATACACATATAGATACAATAGTACATATGTCATACACATATAGATACAATAGTACATATGTCATACACATATAGATACAATAGTACATATGTCATACACATATAGATACAATAGTACATAATGTCATACACATATAGATACAATAGTACATATGTCATACACATATAGATACAATAGTACATATGTCATACACATATAGATACAATAGTACATATGTCATACACATATAGATACAATAGTACATATGTCATACACATATAGATACAATAGTACATATGTCATACACATATAGATACAATAGTACATATGTCATACACATATAGATACAATAGTACATATGTCATACACATATAGATACAATAGTACATATGTCATACACATATAGATACAATAGTACATATGTCATACACATATAGATACAATAGTACATATGTCATACACATAGTAAATAGTCATATGTCTCCAATAGTAAATAGTTATGTCATACACATATAGATACAATAGTACATAATGTCATACACATATAGATACAATAGTACATAATGTCATACACATATAGATACAATAGTACATAATGTCATACACATATAGATACAATAGTACATAATGTCATACACATATAGATACAATACATAGCATGAAAATACAAATGGTTTACTGAACTGTTACACAACCTGTTCACAATATCTATGCATTTTCTCTTAATTTTGAATATTTTGTCATTGAAGCATGTATAGCAACTCATGACAACAGCCTTCATATGAACCGCAGCTAAACATATTGTTTTTAATTTCTCATGACCTTTGAGTATGTTAACAATGCCATTCATGAAAAATTTAAATAGACGGAAAGTCGAAAGATATCTGTAAATATTATTAGTGTGGGACGGTGTATCGAACTTACGACATCTATGTTTGTAGTCCAACGTATTAACCATCAAACGACTGATCCGTCTGACAAGTGTGTGTTTTACGTATATTTATCTTCGCTACCGGTTGCCCATATGAGCGACGCCTCCTGAAAAGATTTGTAATTTTAGATTTTGGAGGATAGTGCAATGATACAGACAGAGACCCATTCCAGAGTCTCTTCTGGTTCTTTTACATGCACAGTGTAAAGCAACGACACGAGACCTCGGTTTAACGTCCCATCTGAAAGACTTAATTTTATTAGGGTCCGACGGGGGATCGAACCTGCGATCCCTGGATTACTAGTCCAGCATGTTACCACTGGACTACAAACCCGTCTGTACCTAACAAGTTTACAACTCTCTTATAGAGCGATAAGTTATGTTCATGTATGTAATAATGTAACAATGAAATGAACATTAGTTGTAAATTTATATAATTATTGACATCTTTTTCGAGAAATATGTCTTTCTGAAAATGCATTTATATATATATAGAGATACCACTTACATGTACGTCATGCAGTTTCCTGTTGCATTTTTACAGTTTTTAGTTTATGGTATTCCGTCTAGTTCTAAATACCCCTCGTAGTCTGCAATGAAAGCAGATAATCTCTTACAAGTGTTCATTAGTACTGTGTGTGTCCGTCAATCGAAGGGATTTCTGCTGACAGCATCTCAACATTCATATGAAGTCCTGCTGACAGGATCTCAACATTCATGAAGTCGTGCTGACAACATCTCAACATTCATGAAGTCGTGCTGACAACATCCCAACATTCATGAAGTCCTGCTGACAGCATCTCAATGTTGAAAGCATTATAGTTATGTGGTATCTTGTACTATGTTGAAAGCATTATAGTTATGTGGTATCTTGTATTACATGTAGTTATCTTATATACATAATATAACTGTTCTATTTCTAAACGAACTAAAGTATAATCAAAGTTTACATTGCCACATTCTGCGTATTAACCCATTTCATTCTGGATACCGTTCAAACGGTATCTGCAAAGAACATAGAGCCAGATCAACCGCCATGGAACGTGCCATCTGATCAGGATCTATGCTATTTGCTATTCAGATGATCTTGCTAAGACACTTGGCTATGCAGCAAACAACATAGATCCTGATCAGCACGCAGCACAAACAACATAGATCCTGATCAGCACGCTGCGGCTGATCTGGATCTATGTTGTTTGCAAAAGCCTTTAAATGTATCCAGAATGAAATGGGTTAACTGAGAAAAATGAAATTTTATTTATTATTTTATTTTTTACCTTTGCACATATATTATAAACAGGTGTTTTTCCTATATTCTAAGTATACATTTGATGAATTTACACAGTTTTATAAATTCACCTCTATTATTCGTATTCATTAGCTGCTCAAATTTATACATATTTGATCTTTTGTATAGTATGGTTTGATAAATGTTTTTGTTTCGTTTTCCAAATTATCACATTCAAATAAATAATGAAATTCGTCTCCTATGTCATTTACACAATGGTTACAAAATCTAAGGTTACGTAGTAGTCTGTTCCAGTTTCCTGTTTCAATTGGGAGTCTATGGTTTCTAAAAAAATTCTTTCTTTTTTTCATTTTGAGGCCACTATCCGGTTAACCTCGTTTATTTCTTTATTGCATATACATTTAGTTGATACATATTTTGACAAGTTTTTTTGGTTTTAATAGTATACATATGACTTCAGTTCGATTATCTATATGTACAGTGTGTCCCTTAAGGATGAGTGTGTACAAATATTGTCAACAGTTAAAAGTGAACAATGGGTAACTAAGGTGTAGTTGTGAGAGAGAGAAGAAAGAGAGAGGGGAGAGGAGAGGAGAGGGGGGAGAGAGGGGAGAGAGGAGAGGGGGGAGGGGAGAGGAGAGAGAGAGAGGTGTAATGAGTGGCCGATCGCTTCTGCTTACTATCATTTCTATTTGTTAATAGGATAAGGCGTGTGTCAAAAAAGGATTTGTATGGGTGGGTGGGGTAATTGATTTGGGGGTTCATTTGTAGTGTAAGCTGTTCCAGGTCCTGTGTTGTTTAGAGTTATCTTTGTACTGTATTTATGAAAACATTAATTGATATGCATGTATATTTGATTAGCTTAGTTAAACTTTGACCATTTCAAGTTGTGTCTATCTATTTTTACAGAATATGAAGCAATGTCTTTTTCGATATCGATCCTTTGATACAAGTACTTTTTAAATGATTCGAACTTTGGCAGGAATTTACTATATTTCATATTTGAGATAAAGTATTTGCACAGGATTATTATAAAATTAACAATGTTATTATTTTCGCACCCTAAACAAATGTCTTTAAAGTTTAAAGAAATGTTAATACCAATAGTTCCTAGATAATTACGAATGCTTGTCCATAGGCCTTGTATGATCGGGCATTCCCAACAACAACTTTTTATTTAACGTCAGGTTGGTTATGTTGATGAATATGTTGTACAAAATATAAACATTGGGTATACATGCATGGGGGGACAGCAATTGTACGATATGACATATAGACAATTACAAAAATGTAATATAAGTTACACAAACAAACATCAAAATATACATCCAGGTGAATGTATGGACATATGTATGTGGATTATTTCTAAATACGTATGCATGCTCATATGAATATCGGTGTCTGTGAAAGATATATATACATTGACCAAATCAATTAATCACTAATATGCTACTACATACGACAATAAGACTGTTTAGAAAAATACCGTGAGAACATTGTCACACGGTCATATTCGTTGCGCACGGGATTTAGTTGATATGAATCAAACCTATATAATTATAGTAGTTTTACATGGGTTTATATGTGTATGGAAAACATTTACGTCACATATACAAGTCGGAAAGTGGTGGGCAATGAATTAACCGCGCATTTGTAATTCATAATTATGCAAGTTAGAATTTTCTGTCTATAGATACGGGTTCGTACATATGCGCAATATGCGGGTTGCTTCAACTTGAAACTGTTCGATTAATAATTTCAAGTTGTGCTAAGTTATTTTCGTTATATAATTATGTATGTACTGGAGTGGTAGGATAATTGATATGCGCCGCAAAATATAGCTATTCACGTTTAAATTGAGTCATTATGATTTTCGCAAATATAGCGAGTCGAGTTAGAGTCCTAACTGATTTTGTACATAGTAAATCTTTATATTTCAGCGTATTGGGGTTACAATAATAACGATGTGCGATATAGACTTTTCTTGAAGTTGAAAAGAACGGGCATTTTAAGAGGTAGTGAAATTCATCGCCTATGTCATTAAGGGGGCATAACCTACATGTCCAGTTTTCAAGTGGTATAAAAGACTGTGACCAACGTCCGGTTTCCACCGGTAACCTGTGATTTCCAGTCCTAAAATGGAATAGAGATAAACGTAAATTTATTGAAAGCGACGTTAAATATTTTTCCAGGACAGCGTCTTCCTTGTATAATCTATAATTGATATCTTTAGATGAATTGTTTAGATTGCCGTTCCAATTTTGTAAAAACTGATCTGTTAAATTTCGTTTTACTATTATGTGGATATTTTTTAAATCAATGGTTTTCTGGGCTACCCAAACAAGAGTGTTTCCTGTTGAATTTAAAATATGTTTGACAAAATTGAGCCATTTGTAATCAATTGCTGAACATAACATGTTCTCATAACAAACTCTTGATAACTTTGTTTCGCTACCAGCTAATATGTTTGCCCAATATTTTATCAGTCGTGATTTAATAATAATATCTATTGGGTATCTCCGTATAGCATGTAAAGTGGGGTACTTCTCTTGCTTTTTGTAATTTTTCGTAGAAAATCTGAATGTACTTGTTCTATAATATCATTATTTTCGAACATCTGTTTTATTTTAAACCAGGAAATCAAAACGTCTTTTAGGAAAGGTTGTGTTTGGCATAATTTATTTATGTCTTTGAGTGATAAGTTACATTCAAATAAGAAGTATCCACCAAATTGTTTTAGATACTTATCATAAAAACATTTCAAAGAACCTGTGTTATTATTTGTTATCCTTTTGACCCAGCTTGCCTTAATTGCATGTATATCTGTTACTTTTATTCCTCCATTTTCATAGTCTTGAGAAAGGATATTGCGCTTTATTTTATCTGGTTTTCCTTCCCAGATAAAGTTAAATATTGCATGATTTAGATCCGCTAGCACTTTTTCTGTTGTTATTTTTATACTTTATTTATTTTACAACGATTGCGAAGCAAGTTTTAACACCTTATATTAATCACTCTCGTTGGCTCGGATGAAAGCGTATGTGTGGTCATTCATGTGGGAGGAAACCGGAGTACCCGGAGAAAACCCACCTGTCCGATCTGGCGACCATCGTACCATCTCACATACTTCCCTGTCCGAGGATCGAACCCGGGTCACATTGGTGAGAAGCGATCACGCTAACCACTGCACTAATCGGACAGCCAATGTTGGGTTTTGGTAAAACGGTAAATAGATAGACCAATTTTGGGAGAGCAAATGTCTTTATTACTATCACTTTACCTAGAAGTGTCAGTTTACGATGTTGCCATTGTTTCAGACAGTTATAAACTTCTCGCAGTTTTTGGTTCAAGATTTAGATGCAAAGTCAGTTCTTTATTGTTGCTAAAATATATGCCAAGAGTCTTTGTTTTTTCAGATGTCCATAAGAAGTATTTCTGGTTGCAGTAAGATGTATTTGTATTTCGTAATGATCCAATTCTTAGTATTACAGATTTAGATACATTTAGTTTTAGACCACTTATGATTCCAAAATCAGTAATTACATTTATTAAATGTTCAAATGATCTTTTCCCCCCATTTAATATGTAGGATGCATCGTCAGCAAATAATGTTTGTTTTATTTCTTTATTATTTATGGTGATTCCTTTTATATCGTTATCAATAGTGATTTGATATGACAATAGTTCCATACATTTGATAAATAGATAAGATGATAATGGACAGCCTTGTCGTACGCCTCTTTGTATAGGTAAAGATTCTGTTAAATAACCATTGTTAATGATTATACTATTTATATTTTTATAAAACAGTTTTATCCAAGAAATGAAGGGGTCGCCAAAATTAAAATGATTTAGACATTTGTAGAGGAAATTATGGTTTAGGCTATCAAAGGCTTTTTCGCTGTCTGAAAAGAATATTAGGCCTGGAAGGTTGTGTTCGTTGATGTAGTCTATAGTTTCAAATATTAATCGTACGTTCTCACCAATATATCAGTCCTTCATAAATCCAGTTTGATTGGTACTTATTATATGGGGTAATACATTTTTTATCCGATTCGCAATAGCTTTGGTTGCAATCTTATAGTCAATGTTGAGTAAACTTATAGGCCGCCAGTTTGATAATATGTCTAATTGTTTACCAGGCTTGGGTAATAGCGTAATAATTCCTTGTTTCTGGAGATCTGTTCGTTCGCCATTAGAGTATGAATAGTTTATCGATTTCAAATAGTGTACTTTAATATCTTGCCAAAACGTTTTTATAGAACTCACTTGTAAGACCGCCTGAGCTGGGGCTTTTATTGTTTTTCATATCATACAGAGATTGCCAGCATTCGTATTCGGTTAACATCCCATTACATTGTTTTGACTGTTCAGGTTTCTAGTTCTAAACTTAGTGAAGTATGTTACAAGAGAAAACGGTTTTTTAAATATTCTGTAGTATGTACTAATACTGGCATTTTCTATAAGGGAGACCATTCAGTTAAAAATAAATCTTGTAGTTTCTGCCTAACAGAGAGTTTCAACCATTTTGTATTAATAGTATTTTGATTTTCCCATAAGTTAATATGTCCACAATATATTAGTACGGATCGGATATTGTAAAGCCACGGACATTTGTTCTTTAGTGATTCACTATTAAGACCAGATGACTTCTCTTAATACTTTGATGATAAATAACACCAGAAAGTTTTTCAGTTGTTTCATTTTCAACTTTGTAATGTAATCGCGCCCAGAAGGAAATAGTTGTTCTCCTCTATATCAACTGATAATGGCATGCATCCACTTTCTCCATATACCATATATGGGGTTGATCTTTTCATTTTCATTATGTATTTCAAAAAGTTCAACTGTACTCTCTCAATAACATCAAGATTGCCAAATCCCCATATGTTGGCTCCATACAACAGAATCGGGTTGATTGTTTTATTAAAAATGTCAATATGGATGTCTATTGGTAAATTTAATCTATTTGAGTTTCTAAGTAAACTATACATGGCCCTTGTGATGGTAGATGTGTTTTACATTTCCTAAACGTTCCATATCTGCTAAAGTATATACTGAGATATTTGTATTCAGTGACAGTTTCAAGTGTTTCACTTTTAAACGTAAAATTATAGGCACGTCAAGTACATTTGATTTTTTGGAATTTACGTTAAGTTTCCAGTTATCACGGTACTGTTCGTAAACATTAAGTGCATTTTTAAATCAGTTTCAGTTTCTGACATAAGAACTGTATCGTCTGCATACAATAGTGAAAATAATTTTAAAAAGTTTTGTATACCATCTACTTGCTCGTCGCTGGGTATGTTTATCCTTCGAATGCTGTTACTATATTCTAAAAAAGTGTGCAAGTCATTGAGGAATACAGAAAGAGTAAAGGTGAAAGGTTCTCTCCTTGTCTTACGCCAATATTGCTTGTGAAGAAATTTGACAGCTCTGAATTACTGCATACACATGATTTTATATTACTGTACATATTTTTAATAAGTTCCCATTTATTCTTGTATTAAGTAATTTCCCCCCAAATACCTCTTATCCCCTCCAAACAGAATCGAAAGCTTGTTTTAGATCAATAAACGCACAAAATAATTTCTTTTTGTTATTATTCAAGTACTGATTCATGTGTTGTAATATGAGCATATTATCAGATGTTGAATATCCTTTTCGAAAACCAGCTTAGCAGTTATGAGTGTGTTTTACGTTTATTTATCATCGCTACCGGTTGCCCATATGAGCAACGCCTCCTGAAGAGATTAGTCATTTTAGATTGTTGGAGGATAGTGCAATGATACAGACAGAGACCCATTCCAGAGTCTCCTCTGGTTTTACGTGCACAGATACAAGACCTCGGCTTAAAGTCCCATCTGAAATACTGTTCATGTTATTAGGGTCAGACGTGGTCAGATCAAACCTGCGATCTCTGGATTACCAATCAAGCGTGTTACCACTGGACTACAGATTCGTCTGTCTGCAGTTATGACCATATCCAGGGGCCAATAATCCACAGACTGGGCCGTAAGTGTGAAAATAATCATTGTTTACGGGTATTCTTTCAATAAATAAAGAGGAGACTGTTTATAAGCATTATATGTTTGTTTAATAATTATCTCATTAAATTGAGTAGTAAAGTATTTTTCGTTTTCCCGGAATTAGCTTTATTACAATGCATAAGTAGGTCGTTCAGCTTTAGATTTTAGATATTGACATAACTTTTGACCTTCCAAGTTCCTTCCTTTGAACTCAAGAGGCAGCAGACAAAAGAATAGTTCATGACCGTGTTTGTTTATATGGGAAAGTTGGCAGTTTCTTACAGAGGTTAGTGCACCAAGTACTGGTTAACTGCTGGGGCCTGCCCGGGAAAGGTGTTGCCCGTCGCATTGTATATAGAATGAATGTAATAAAATGTTAATTAAACTAAAGGCGTTGTTAGGTAAACTGCCCATCACTCAAATTGGCAACCGGTAGCGACATTAAATAAACTTAAATATAAAAAAATCATCAGACTACACTGAGTACACATACATGTTAAGCATGATAAAATGTTGCTGAACAAGGTACATGTTTCTATCCAGTAGTTGTTTTATGGAACATCCATTGGTTCCGCCAATTTTATTTTGTAATGCTATGTTGCACGTTTCTTTTGTACATGCTGAACTGGTGTCCTTGGTTTCGGTGGTTGTTTGGTCGTTGACTTGAGCAGTGGTTTGGTGGCTGATTTCGGTGGTTGTCTAGACAATAGCTTCTGTGGTTGTCTATTACTTGGGGATTGTTTTTCTTTAGTTACTGGGTCCTGCGGTTCTGTTGTGACTGTTTTCTGCGGTCCAATAGCTACTGGTACTTGTGTGGAGGAGATGCTTGGTTTATTACTGGCAGCAGTGTCATCACTGATCCCCCATTCTGTGTTTAGTCTGTTATGCTCTTCTATCACTAGTGTTCTCAATTCATCCTACAATGAACAATTGAGCAGACATGCAATAATAATAATAATAATGAGGTATTTGGTAAATATTCCCTACTGACGAGATTCCCCACTGACGAGAGTCAATTATCAATCGCATAGAAAGTAATAATAAAATTATCAGTTTAGCCAGCGGTTTAACATTGTTAGAAATTCAAAGATACTAAGTCTGATGAAAAAAATGGAGTGAGAGTATTTGGATGGACAGTTTGGATAGAAATGTACATGGGCATATTTGGATGGACACGACAGTTTGGATAGAAATGTACATGGGCATATTTGGATGGACACGACAGTTTGGATAGAAATGTACATGGGCATATTTGGATGGACACGACAGTTTGGATAGAAATGTACATGGGCATATTTGGATGGACACGACAGTTTGGATAGAAATGTACATGGGCATATTTGGATGGACACGACAGTTTGGATAGAAATGTACATGGGCATATTTGGATGGACACGACAGTTTGGATAGAAATGTACATGGGCATATTTGGATGGACACGACAGTTTGGATAGAAATGTACACGGGCATATTTGCATACCCCACAGCCCATTAGATAAGCCATAGAATAGCACACATACATACCCCTCAGTCCATTAGATAAGTCATAGAATAGCACACATACATACCCTCAGTCCATTAGATAAGCCATAGAATAGCACACATACATACCCCCAGTCCATTAGATAAGCCATAGCACACATACATACCCCCAGTCCATTAGATAAGCCATTGAATAGCACACATACATACCCTCAGTCCATTAGATAAGCCATTGAATAGCACACATGCATACCCTCAGTCCATTAGATAAGCCATTGAATAGCACACATACATACCCCCAGTCCATTAGATAAGCCATAGAATAGCACACATACATACCCCAGTCCATTAGATAAGCCCACATACATACCCCAGTCCATTAGATAAGCCATATAATAGCACACATACATACCCCCAGTCCATTAGATAAGCCATATAATTGCACACATACATACCCCCAGTCCATTAGATAAGCCATATAATTGCACACATACATACCCCCAGTCCATTAGATAAGCCATATAATTGCACACATACATACCCCCAGTCCATTAGATAAGCCATAGAATAGCACACATACATACCCCCAGTCCATTAGATAAGCCATTGAATAGCACACATACATACCCCAGTCCATTAGATAAGCCATTGAATAGCACACATACATACCCCAGTCCATTAGATAAGCCATTGAATAGCACACATACATACCCTCAGTCCATTAGATAAGCCATTGAATAGCACACATACATACCCCCAGTCCATTAGATAAGCCATTGAATAGCACACATACATACCCTCAGTCCATTAGATAAGCCATTGAATAGCACACATACATACCCCAGTCCATTAGATAAGCCATTGAATAGCACACATACATACCCCCAGTCCATAGATAAGCCATATAATAGCACACATACATACCCCCAGTCCATTAGATAAGCCATATAATTGCACACATACATACCCCCAGTCCATTTGATAAGCCATTGAATAATTCACACATACATACCCCCAGTCCATTAGATAAGCCATATAATTGCACACATACATACCCCCAGTCCATTAGATAAGCCATTGAATAGCACACATATATACACTCAGCTCATTAGTTTAAACTTTATTTATTTTACAACGGCTGCGAAGCAAGTTCTAACAACTTATATTAATCACTCTCGTTGGCGCGGATGAAAGCATATATGTGGTCATTCGTGTCTGAGAAAACCGGAGTACCCGGAGAAAACCCACCTGTCCGAACTGGCGACCACCGTACCATCTCACATACTTCCCGGTCCGAGGATCGAACCCGGGTTGCATTGGTGAGAAGCGAGCATGCTAACCACTGCGCTAATCGGACAACTCAGTCCATTAGATAAACCACAGCATAGCATGTGTACTTACCCCACAGCCCATAAGATCAGCCAGAGCATAACAGCCGTCATCACATGTACCTTGCCAAAATACATCCCTGAAAAAATGTCAGATATTTTGAATGATTCAGTACAAACTGTGTTCCTTCAGGATAAATAAGTACATTGTATTCAATAAACTAAATCAAACCATCAATGTAAAACTTTTCTGTTAACTTTCTGCCCCCACCCTAAATAGAGAAACAGTTGGAGGTTCTTACGTGGCTAGTCTCATAACAGCATAGGTATCGACCCGAGGTAACTTAATATCAGCCTGAGACCGAAGGTGCGAAATGGTCCGGAGTTCGAGCCCCGCTGGAGCCGTTACGATTTTGCCCTTAGGCAAGGCATTTAAATTCCACGTTGCCTCTTCTCTCTCCCTCGTGGCGATGGATTCCATCAGGAATGAGGTCTCGAGAGTGATTAATATAAGTTGAAATAACTTGTTTCGCAATCGAGCTAAACTAAATTTGTATAAACTAAACTAGACCGAAGGTTGAAGGCTAATATTAATTTACAGAGGGTTGATACCTAGGCTGATATGAAACTATCAACTCAATAACGTATTCATTACTTTGATATGAATTTCAATGGTTATCCTGTTAGTTTAAAAATAGTTTATTTCAAACAATGATACAACATATACAAATGTACAATTTACACAAATATTTACATACATGTATGAAAAAGGATTAGAACCGAAAGCTATAGCTTATAGAGGTCTTCTGCTATAATTAGATGCATATTGTAATTACAGTATGACAGCGTTTTAATCGTATCTGAACTATTAATTGCAATTTGAAAAAGATAAGTATAAAATTATATTAACCATGAACTGTAAACTATAATCTCAATAATATAACGAGATTATTAAGGTGATAGAAATACACACAGTAATTAAATTAGTAAGTTGAAATTAAGATTGACTCAGAAGATAGGCAATAGGATAGAAGATGGAGGAACATGATGTATTCATTCAGTTATCCTGTTTATAAGAAATACATCACAAATACTGAATTCGATACACAAAAACGATTGAAGTATTACCACGACACAACAAACATCTGTTATCTGTCAAATTTGATATGCTGAGACGATACAGGAAACATACAAACTCGCTTCTCACCAATGCAACCCAGGTTCGATCCTCGGACCGGGAAGTATGTGAGATGGTATGGTGGTCGCCAGATTGGACAGGCGGGTTTTCTCTGGGTACTCCGGTTTCCTCCCACACGAATGACCACATATACGCTTTCATCAGAGTGATTAATATAAGTTGTTAAAACTTGCTTCGCAATCGTTGTAAAATAAATAAAGTTTAAACAAACTTCAACAGCGCATGCGATATTTTCTCAAGAACTAGTTTGTTCTGGTTTTTCGGGCTCCTGACCATATCAAACCAACAAACATAATATCAGTATTGTGGTAGGCAAATAACCTGGGTGGTAGACAGTATTGTGGTAGGCAAATAACCTGGGTGGTAGACAGTATGGTGGTAGGCAAATAACCTGGGTGGTAGACAGTATTGTGGTAGGCAAATAACCTGGGTGGTGGACAGTATTGTGGTAGGCAAATAACCTGGGTGGTACACCGTATTGTGGTAGGCAAATAACCTGGGTGGTAGACAGTATTGTGGTAGGCAAATAACCTGGGTGGTAGACAGTATTGTGGTAGGCAAATAACCTGGGTGGTAGACAGTATTGTGGTAGGCAAATAACCTGGGTGGTAGACAGTATTGTGGTAGGCAAATAACCTGGGTGGTAGACAGTATTGTAGTAGGCAAATAACCTGGGTGGTAGACAGTATTGTGGTAGGCAAATAACCTGGGTGGTAGACAGTATTGTGGTAGGCAAATAACCTGGGTGGTAGACAGTATTGTAGTAGGCAAATAACCTGGGTGGTAGACAGTATTGTAGTAGGCAAATAACCTGGGTGGTAGACAGTATTGTAGTAGGCAAATAACCTGGGTGGTAGACAGTATTGTAGTAGGCAAATAACCTGGGTGGTAGACAGTATTGTGGTAGGCAAATAACCTGGGTGGTAGGCAGTATTGTGGTAGGCAAATAACATGGGTGGTAGACAGTATTGTGGTAGGCAAATAACCTGGGTGGTAGACAGTATTGTGGTAGGTAAATAACCTGGGTGGTAGACAATATTGTGGTAGGCAAATAACCTGGGTGGTAGACAGTATTGTGGTAGGCAAATAACGGCAAAAAATAGGCTAACATTTGTATCTATCAAACAAATAATGATATTACCTTATATTATCATCTTTGTCGAAGTCAAATCCTCCTCCAAAGAAGAGAACAGATATTGGATGAGTTGCCTGAAAATATAGTTCATTGATCAGATTGCATGCTATGATACCCCATGTACAGCATGTGCAGTATAAGCACCTTCAACGTGGAAGTCGTGATAGCGCAGTGGTAGCGCGTTCGCTTCATGTGCGAAAGGCCCGGAGTTTGAGCCTCCACTGGAGTCATTACGATTGTGTCCTTATGCAAGGCATTTAACTTCCACGTTGCCTCTTCTCTCTCCCTCATGGTGATGGATTACATCAGGAATGCGGTCTCGAGAGCGATTAATATAAGTTGTAAGAACTTGTTTCGCAATCAAATTAAAATAAATGTGTATAAACTAAGCAACTTCAGGGACAGAACAACTAAATATTTCACCATATTGCAATATATAAGATAGGATTTAATTTGGTACGGCTAAACAGTTAGCATTTTAGCATATGCTTTTGAACTGACTATACGAACATGTGAAAACAAGTTAGCAAACTCGTAACAGTAACAATAAATTTGAAAAAGAAATATTTCTGTTTGTCTGTATACATTGAGCCTTATTACATCTCAAGGAAATCAGTCTGATTAGTGCAGTGGATAGCGCGGTCACTTCTCGCCAAGGCAACCCGGGTTCGATCCTCAGACCGGGAAGTATGTGATATGGTACGGTGGTCGCCAGATCGGACAGGTGGGTTTACTCCGGTTTCCTCACACATGAAATGAGCACATTTACGCTTTCATCCGCGCCAACGAGAGTGATTAATATAAGTTGTTAAAACTTGCTGCGTAATCGTTGTAAAATAAATAAAGTTTTAAAAATATCAGTAAGGTGCACCTGTATGCTGTAGAAAATAATCCATCATAATCAAACAAACAACTCCACACAAATATTCAACACAACACTCTTAATCACTGTACATGCAATGTATCTCACTAGTGCATATTTATCATTTTATTGAAATTCAACAAAGAAAGCATGATGGTAAAGTTGCAATCTATATGTTAAATGTGTCAAAAGTAAGCCGTCATGCCGCGACCAATCAGGATCCTTCTAGGTAGTGTTACACGTGTGTACATACAAGAAAATATGTGATGGCTGTATTATACTTAAAATACAAGCAAAGTTTTGTCATAAAATGATATATTAAATTTTTTAATATAAAATGCTTACATTTCTTATTTTCTCCAGGTTAATGAACAGCCTCGGTACATTGTCTTGTGTTCTGAAGATGTAAAAGTTACAGTAAGCAGATCATGACAGTACAGAAAAAAACTCAACCAATCATCGGAAAGCAGACTATAGTAGTATAGAGCAAACCAACCAATCATTAGTAAGCATACTATGACAGTACAGAACAAACCAACCAATCATTATTACGAACAGAGCAAACCAACCAATCATTAGTAAGCATATTATGACAGTACAGAACAAACCAACCAATCATCAGTAAGTATACTATGACAGTACAGAACAAACCAACCAATCATTATTACGAACAGAGCAAACCAACCAATCATTAGTAAGCATATTATGACAGTACTGAACAAACCAACCAATCATCAGTAAGTATACTATGACAGTACAGAACAAACCAACCAATCATTATTACGAACAGAGCAAACCAACCAATCATTAGTAAGCATATTATGACAGTACAGAACAAACCAACCAATCATCAGTAAGTATACTATGACAGTACAGAACAAACCAACCAATCATCAGTAAGCATACTATGACAGTACAGAACAAACCAGCCAATCATTAGTAAGCATACTATGACAGTACAGAGCAAACCAACCAATCATCAGTAAGCATACTATGACAGTACAGAGCAAACCAACCAATCATCAGTAAGCATACTATGACAGTACAGAGCAAACCAACCAATCATCAGTAAGCATACTATGACAGTACAGAACAAACCAACCAATCATCAGTAAGCATACTATGACAGTACAGAACAAACCAACCAATCATCAGTAAGCATACTATGACAGTACAGAGCAAACCAACCAATCATCAGTAAGCATACTATGACAGTACAGAGCAAACCAACCAATCATCAGTAAGCATATTATGACAGTACAGAACAAACCAACCAATCATCAGTAAGCATACTATGACAGTACAGAACAAACCAACCAATCATTATTAAGAACAGAGCAAACCAAGCAATCATTAGTAAGCATACTATGACAGTACAGAACAAACCAACCAATCATTAGTAAGTATACTATGACAGTACAGAACAAACCAACCAATCATTAGTAAGCATACTATGACAGTACAGAACAAACCAACCAATCATTAGTAAGCATACTATGAAAGTACAGAGAACACCAACCAATCATTATTAAGCATACTATGACAGTACAGAACAAACCAACCAATCATTAGTAAGCATACTATGAAAGTACAGAACAAACCAACCAATCATTAGTAAGCATACTATGAAAGTACAGAGAACACCAACCAATCATTATTAAGCATACTATGAAGGTACAGAGAACACCAACCAATCATTATTAAGCATACTATGAAAGTACAGAGAACACCAACCAATCATTATTAAGCATACTATGAAGGTACAGAGAACACCAACCAATCATTATTAAGCATACTATGAAAGTACAGAGAACACCAACCAATCATTATTAAGCATACTATGAAAGTACAGAGAACACCAACCAATCATTATTAAGCATACTATGAAAGTACAGAGAACACCAACCAATCATTAGTAAGTATACTATGACAGTACAGAGAACACCAACCAATCATTAGTAAGTATACTATGACAGTACAGAGAACACCAACCAATCATTAGTAAGTATACTATGACAGTACAGAACAAACCAACCAATCATCAGTAAGCATACTATGAAAGTACAGAGAACACCAACCACTCATCAGTAAGCATACTATGAAAGTACAGAGAACACCAACCAATCATCAGTAAGCATACTATGAAAGTACAGAGAACACCAACCACTCATCAGTAAGCATACTATGACAGTACATAACAAACCAACCAATCATCATTATAGGATAGGAAGCTTACGAATACCAGGACAACCTCCACAACGTGCACAACATGACCTAGGTACATCCCGCAGCAGCAGCTGATTCAATACTTTGACTCGTCCACATATTACAGGATATGATGGCTAGCAAATAGTAATTACCAGATATGATGGCTAGCAAATAGTAATTACCAGATATGATGGCTAGCAAATGGCCTCACAATGAAGTTCCATGGTAATTACCTGACATGAAGAGTATGGTTATTACCTGATTGGAAGGTTAGCGAATGGCTTCACAGCAAGGGAAGTTCCCATAATAACTACCTGATTGGAAAGTTATCGAATGGCTTCACAGCAAGGGAAGTTCCCATAATAACTACCTGATTGGAAGATTAGCGAATGGCTTCACAGCAAGGGAAGTTCCAATAATAACTACCTGATTGGAAGGTTAGAGAATGGCTTCACAGCAAGGGAAGTTCCAATAATAACTACCTGATTGGAAGATTAGCGAATGGCTTCACAGCAAGGGAAGTTCCCATAATAACTACCTGATTGGAAGGTTATCGAATGGCTTCACAGCAAGGGAAGTTCCCATAATAGTTACCTGATTGAAAGGTTAGAGAATGGCTTCACAGCAAGGGAAGTTCCCATAATAACTACCTGATTGGAAGGTTATCGAATGGCTTCACAGCAAGGGAAGTTCCCATAATAACTACCTGATTGGAAGGTTAGAGAATGGCTTCACAGCAAGGGAAGTTCCCATAATAACTAACTGATTGGAAGGTTAGAGAATGGCTTCACAGCAAGGGAAGTTCCAATAATAACTACCTGATTGGAAGGTTAGAGAATGGCTTCACAGCAAGGGAAGTTCCCATAATAACTACCTGATTGGAAGGTTAGAGAATGGCTTCACAGCAAGGGAAGTTCCTACAATAGTTACCTGATTGGAAGGTTAGAGAATGGCTTCACAGCAAGGGAAGTTCCCATAATAACTACCTGATTGGAAGGTTAGAGAATGGCTTCACAGCAAGGGAAGTTCCCATAATAACTACCTGATTGGAAGGTTAGAGAATGGCTTCACAGCAAGGGAAGTTCCTACAATAGTTACCTGATTGGAAGATTAGAGAATGGCTTCACAGCAAGGGAAGTTCCCATAATAAATATATGATTGGAAGATTAGAGAATGGCTTCACAGCAAGGGAAGTTCCCATAATAACTACCTGATTGGAAGGTTAGAGAATGGCTTCACAGCAAGGGAAGTTCCCATAATAACTACCTGATTGGAAGGTTAGAGAATGGCTTCACAGCAAGGGAAGTTCCTACAATAGTTACCTGATTGGAAGGTTAGAGAATGGCTTCACAGCAAGGGAAGTTCCCATAATAACTACCTGATTGGAAGGTTATTGAATGGTTTCACAGCAAGGGAAGTTTCCATAATAACTAACTGATTGGAAGGTTATCGAATGGCTTCACAGAAAGGGAGGTTCCTACAATAGTTACCTGATTGGAAGGTTATCGAATGGTTTCACAGCAAGGGAAGTTCCCATAATAGTTACCTGATTGAAAGGTTAGAGAATGGCTTCACAGCAAGGGAAGTTCCCATAATAACTAACTGATTGGAAGGTTAGAGAATGGCTTCACAGCAAGGGAAGTTCCAATAATAACTACCTGATTGGAAGGCTAGCGAATGGCTTCACAGCAAGGGAAGTTCCCATAATAAATATATGATTGGAAGATTAGAGAATGGCTTCACAGCAAGGGAAGTTCCCATAATAACTACCTGATTGGAAGGTTAGAGAATGGCTTCACAGCAAGGGAAATTCCCATATTAACTACCTGATTGGAAGGTTAGAGAATGGCTTCACAGCAAGGGAAGTTCCTACAATAGTTACCTGATTGGAAGGTTAGAGAATGGCTTCACAGCAAGGGAAGTTCCCATAATAACTACCTGATTGGAAGGTTAGCGAATGGCTTCACAGCAAGGGAAATTCCCATAATAACTACCTGATTGGAGGGTTAGCGAATGTTTTCACAGCAAGGGAAGTTCCTACAATAGTTACCTGATTGGAAGGTTAGCGAATGGCTTCACAGCAAGGCAAGTACCCATAATAACTACCTGATTGGAAGATTAGCGAATGGCTTCACAGCAAGGGAAGTTCCTACAATAGTAACCTGATTGGAAGATTAGAGAATTGCTTCACAGCAAGGGAAGTTCCCATAATAACTACCTGATTGGAAGGTTAGAGAATGGCTTCACAGCAAGGGAAGTTCCTACAATAGTTACCTGATTGGAAGGTTAGAGAATGGCTTCACAGCAAGGGAAGTTCCCATAATAACTACCTGATTGGAAGGTTATTGAATGGCTTCACAGCAAGGGAAGTTTCCATAATAACTAACTGATTGGAAGGTTATCGAATGGCTTCACAGAAAGGGAGGTTCCTACAATAGTTACCTGATTGGAAGGTTATCGAATGGTTTCACAGCAAGGGAAGTTCCCATAATAGTTACCTGATTGAAAGGTTAGAGAATGGCTTCACAGCAAGGGAAGTTCCCATAATAACTAACTGATTGGAAGGTTAGAGAATGGCTTCACAGCAAGGGAAATTCCCATATTAACTACCTGATTGGAAGGTTAGAGAATGGCTTCACAGCAAGGGAAGTTCCTATAATAAATATATGATTGGAAGATTAGAGAATGGCTTCGCAGCAAGGGAAGTTCCCATAATAACTACCTGATTGGAAGGTTAGAGAATGGCTTCACAGCAAGGGAAGTTCCTACAATAGTTACCTGATTGGAAGGTTAGAGAATGGCTTCACAGCAAGGGAAGTTCCCATAATAACTACCTGATTGGAAGGTTAGCGAATGGCTTCACAGCAAGGGAAATTCCCATAATAACTACCTGATTGGAGGGTTAGCGAATGTTTTCACAGCAAGGGAAGTTCGTACAATAGTTACCTGATTGGAAGGTTAGCGAATGGCTTCACAGCAAGGCAAGTACCCATAATAACTACCTGATTGGAAGATTAGCGAATGGCTTCACAGCAAGGGAAGTTCCTACAATAGTAACCTGATTGGAAGATTAGAGAATTGCTTCACAGCAAGGGAAGTTCCCATAATAACCACCTGATTGGACGGTTAGAGAATGGCCTCACAGAAAGGGAAGATCCCATAATAGTTACCTGATTGGAAGGCTAGCGAATGGCTTCACAGCAAGGGAAATTCCCATAATAACTACCTGATTGGAAGGTTATCGAATGGAATCACAGCAAGGGAAGTTCCCATAATAACTACCTGATTGGAAGGTTATCGAATGGCTTCACAACAAGGGAAGTTCCCATAATAACTACCTGATTGGAAGGCTAGCGAATGGCTTCACAGCAAGGGAAGTTCCCATAATAAATATATGATTGGAAGATTAGAGAATGGCTTCACAGCAAGGGAAGTTCCCATAATAACTACCTGATTGGAAGGTTAGAGAATGGCTTCACAGCAAGGGAAATTCCCATATTAACTACCTGATTGGAAGGTTAGAGAATGGCTTCACAGCAAGGGAAGTTCCTACAATAGTTACCTGATTGGAAGGTTAGAGAATGGCTTCACAGCAAGGGAAGTTCCCATAATAACTACCTGATTGGAAGGTTATTGAATGGCTTCACAGCAAGGGAAGTTTCCATAATAACTAACTGATTGGAAGGTTATCGAATGGCTTCACAGAAAGGGAGGTTCCTACAATAGTTACCTGATTGGAAGGTTATCGAATGGTTTCACAGCAAGGGAAGTTCCCATAATAGTTACCTGATTGAAAGGTTAGAGAATGGCTTCACAGCAAGGGAAGTTCCCATAATAACTAACTGATTGGAAGGTTAGAGAATGGCTTCACAGCAAGGGAAGTTCCAATAATAACTACCTGATTGGAAGGCTAGCGAATGGCTTCACAGCAAGGGAAGTTCCCATAATAAATATATGATTGGAAGATTAGAGAATGGCTTCACAGCAAGGGAAGTTCCCATAATAACTACCTGATTGGAAGGTTAGAGAATGGCTTCACAGCAAGGGAAGTTCCCATAATAACTAACTGATTGGAAGGTTAGAGAATGGCTTCACAGCAAGGGAAGTTCCAATAATAACTACCTGATTGGAAGGCTAGCGAATGGCTTCACAGCAAGGGAAGTTCCCATAATAAATATATGATTGGAAGATTAGAGAATGGCTTCACAGCAAGGGAAGTTCCCATAATAACTACCTGATTGGAAGGTTAGAGAATGGCTTCACAGCAAGGGAAGTTCCCATAATAGTTACCTGATTGGAAGGTTAGAGAATGGCTTCACAGCAAGGGAAGTTCCCATAATAACTACTGATTGGAAGGTTAGAGAATGGCTTCACAGCAAGGGAAGTTCCAATAATAACTACCTGATTGGAAGGCTAGCGAATGGCTTCACAGCAAGGGAAGTTCCCATAATAAATATATGATTGGAAGATTAGAGAATGGCTTCGCAGCAAGGGAAGTTCCCATAATAACTACCTGATTGGAAGGTTAGAGAATGGCTTCACAGCAAGGGAAGTTCCTACAATAGTTACCTGATTGGAAGGTTAGAGAATGGCTTCACAGCAAGGGAAGTTCCCATAATAACTACCTGATTGGAAGGTTAGCGAATGGCTTCACAGCAAGGGAAATTCCCATAATAACTACCTGATTGGAGGGTTAGCGAATGTTTTCACAGCAAGGGAAGTTCGTACAATAGTTACCTGATTGGAAGGTTAGCGAATGGCTTCACAGCAAGGCAAGTACCCATAATAACTACCTGATTGGAAGATTAGCGAATGGCTTCACAGCAAGGGAAGTTCCTACAATAGTAACCTGATTGGAAGATTAGAGAATTGCTTCACAGCAAGGGAAGTTCCCATAATAACCACCTGATTGGACGGTTAGAGAATGGCCTCACAGAAAGGGAAGATCCCATAATAGTTACCTGATTGGAAGGCTAGCGAATGGCTTCACAGCAAGGGAAATTCCCATAATAACTACCTGATTGGAAGGTTATCGAATGGAATCACAGCAAGGGAAGTTCCCATAATAACTACCTGATTGGAAGGTTATCGAATGGCTTCACAACAAGGGAAGTTCCCATAATAACTACCTGATTGGAAGGCTAGCGAATGGCTTCACAGCAAGGGAAGTTCCCATAATAAATATATGATTGGAAGATTAGAGAATGGCTTCACAGCAAGGGAAGTTCCCATAATAACTACCTGATTGGAAGGTTAGAGAATGGCTTCACAGCAAGGGAAATTCCCATATTAATTACCTGATTGGAAGGTTAGAGAATGGCTTCACAGCAAGGGAAGTTCCTACAATAGTTACCTGATTGGAAGGTTAGAGAATGGCTTCACAGCAAGGGAAGTTCCCATAATAACTACCTGATTGGAAGGTTATTGAATGGCTTCACAGCAAGGGAAGTTTCCATAATAACTAACTGATTGGAAGGTTATCGAATGGCTTCACAGAAAGGGAGGTTCCTACAATAGTTACCTGATTGGAAGGTTATCGAATGGTTTCACAGCAAGGGAAGTTCCCATAATAGTTACCTGATTGAAAGGTTAGAGAATGGCTTCACAGCAAGGGAAGTTCCCATAATAACTAACTGATTGGAAGGTTAGAGAATGGCTTCACAGCAAGGGAAGTTCCAATAATAACTACCTGATTGGAAGGCTAGCGAATGGCTTCACAGCAAGGGAAGTTCCCATAATAAATATATGATTGGAAGATTAGAGAATGGCTTCACAGCAAGGGAAGTTCCCATAATAACTACCTGATTGGAAGGTTAGAGAATGGCTTCACAGCAAGGGAAGTTCCCATAATAACTACCTGATTGGAAGGTTAGCGAATGGCTTCACAGCAAGGGAAGTTCCAATAATAACTACCTGATTGGAAGGCTAGCGAATGGCTTCACAGCAAGGGAAGTTCCCATAATAAATATATGATTGGAAGATTAGAGAATGGCTTCACAGCAAGGGAAGTTCCCATAATAACTACCTGATTGGAAGGTTAGAGAATGGCTTCACAGCAAGGGAAGTTCCCATAATAACTACCTGATTGGAAGGTTAGCGAATGGCTTCACAGCAAGGGAAATTCCCATAATAACTACCTGATTGGAGGGTTAGCGAATGTTTTCACAGCAAGGGAAGTTCCTACAATAGTTACCTGATTGGAAGGTTAGCGAATGGCTTCACAGCAAGGGAAGTACCCATAATAACTACCTGATTGGAAGATTAGCGAATGGCTTCACAGCAAGGGAAGTTCCTACAATAGTAACCTGATTGGAAGATTAGAGAATTGCTTCACAGCAAGGGAAGTTCCCATAATAACCACCTGATTGGACGGTTAGAGAATGGCCTCACAGAAAGGGAAGTTCCCATAATAGTTACCTGATTGGAAGGCTAGCGAATGGCTTCACAGCAAGGGAAATTCCCATAATAACTACCTGATTGGAAGGTTATCGAATGGAATCACAGCAAGGGAAGTTCCCATAATAACTACCTGATTGGAAGGTTATCGAATGGCTTCACAGAAAGGGAGGTTCCTACAATAGTTACCTGATTGGAAGGTTATCGAATGGTTTCACAGCAAGGGAAGTTCCCATAATAACTAACTGATTGGAAGGTTAGAGAATGGTTTCACAACAAGGGAAGTTCCCATAATAGTTACCTGATTGAAAGGTTAGAGAATGGCTTCACAGCAAGGGAAGTTCCCATAATAACTAACTGATTGGAAGGTTAGAGAATGGCTTCACAGCAAGGGAAGTTCCAATAATAACTACCTGATTGGAAGGCTAGCGAATGGCTTCACAGCAAGGGAAGTTCCCATAATAAATATATGATTGGAAGATTAGAGAATGGCTTCACAGCAAGGGAAGTTCCCATAATAACTACCTGATTGGAAGGTTAGAGAATGGCTTCACAGCAAGGGAAGTTCCCATAATAACTACCTGATTGGAAGGTTAGAGAATGGCTTCACAGCAAGGGAAGTTCCTACAATAGTTACCTGATTGGAAGGTTAGAGAATGGCTTCACAGCAAGGGAAATTCCCATAATAACTACCTGATTGGAAGGTTAGCGAATGGCTTCAAAGCAAGGGAAATTCCCATAATAACTACCTGATTGGAGGGTTAGCGAATGTTTTCACAGCAAGAGAAGTTCCTACAATAGTTACCTGATTGGAAGGTTAGCGAATGGCTTCACAGCAAGGGAAGTACCCATAATAACTACCTGATTGGAAGATTAGCGAATGGCTTCACAGCAAGGGAAGTTCCTACAATAGTAACCTGATTGGAAGATTAGAGAATTGCTTCACAGCAAGGGAAGTTCCCATAATAACCACCTGATTGGAAGGTTAGAGAATGGCCTCACAGTAAGGGAAGTTCCCATAATAACTACCTGATTGGAGGGTTAGCGAATGTTTTCACAGCAAGGGAAGTTCCTACAATAGTTACCTGATTGGAAGGTTAGCGAATGGCTTCACAGAAAGGGAAGTACCCATAATAACTACCTAATTGGAAGATTAGCGAATGGCTTCACAGCAAGGGAAGTTCCCATAATAACTAACTGATTGGAAGGTTAGAGAATGGCTTCACAGCAAGGGAAGTTCCTACAATAGTAACCTGATTGGAAGATTAGAGAATTGCTTCACAGCAAGGGAAGTTCCCATAATAACTACCTGATTGGAAGGTTAGCGAATGGCTTCACAGCAAGGGAAGTTCCTACAATAGTAACCTGATTGGAAGATTAGAGAATTGCTTCACAGCAAGGGAAGTTCCCATAATAACCACCTGATTGGAAGGTTATCGAATGGCATCACAGCAAGGGAAGTTCCCATAATAACTACCTGATTGGAAGATTAGAGAATGGCTTCACAGTAAGGGAAGTTCCCATAATAACTACCTGATTGGAAGGTTAGAATGGCTTCACAGCAAGGGAAGTTCACATAATAACTACCTGATTGGAAGGTTAGAGAATGGCTTCACAGCAAGGGAAGTTCCCATAATAACTACCTGATTGGAAGGTTAGCGAATGGCTGCACAGCAAGGGAAGTTCTCATAATAACTACCTGATTGGAAGGTTAGAATGGCTTCACAGCAAGGGAAGTTCCCATAATAACCACCTGATTGGAAGGTTATCGAATGGCATCACAGCAAGGGACGTTCCCATAATAACTACCTGATTGGAAGATTAGAGAATGGCTTCACAGCAAGGGAAGTTCCCATAATAACTACCTGATTGGAAGGTTAGAATGGCTTCACAGCAAGGGAAGTTCCCATTAATAACTACCTGATTGGAAGGTTAGAGAATGGCTTCACAGCAAGGGAAGTTCCCATAATAACCACCTGATTGGAAGGTTAGAGAATGGCCTCACAGTAAGGGAAGTTCCCATAATAACTACCTGATTGGAGGGTTAGCGAATGTTTTCACAGCAAGGGAAGTTCCTACAATAGTTACCTGATTGGAAGGTTAGCGAATGGCTTCACAGAAAGGGAAGTACCCATAATAACTACCTGATTGGAAGATTAGCGAATGGCTTCACAGCAAGGGAAGTTCCCATAATAACTAACTGATTGGAAGGTTAGAGAATGGCTTCACAGCAAGGGAAGTTCCTACAATAGTAACCTGATTGGAAGATTAGAGAATTGCTTCACAGCAAGGGAAGTTCCCATAATAACCACCTGATTGGAAGGTTATCGAATGGCATCACAGCAAGGGAAGTTCCCATAATAACTACCTGATTGGAAGATTAGAGAATGGCTTCACAGTAAGGGAAGTTCCCATAATAACTACCTGATTGGAAGGTTAGAATGGCTTCACAGCAAGGGAAGTTCACATAATAACTACCTGATTGGAAGGTTAGAGAATGGCTTCACAGCAAGGGAAGTTCCCATAATAACTACCTGATTGGAAGGTTAGCGAATGGCTGCACAGCAAGGGAAGTTCTCATAATAACTACCTGATTGGAAGGTTAGAATGGCTTCACAGCAAGGGAAGTTCCCATAATAACCACCTGATTGGAAGGTTATCGAATGGCATCACAGCAAGGGACGTTCCCATAATAACTACCTGATTGGAAGATTAGAGAATGGCTTCACAGCAAGGGAAGTTCCCATAATAACTACCTGATTGGAAGGTTAGAATGGCTTCACAGCAAGGGAAGTTCCCATTAATAACTACCTGATTGGAAGGTTAGAGAATGGCTTCACAGCAAGGGAAGTTCCCATAATAACTACCTGATTGGAAGGTTAGCGAATGGCTGCACAGCAAGGGAAGTTCTCATAATAACTACCTGATTGGAAGGTTAGAGAATGGCTTCACAGCAAGGGAAGTTCCCATAATAACTACCTGATTGGAAGGTTATCGAATGGCTTCACAGCAAGGGAAGTTCCCATAATAACTACCTGATTGGAAGGTTATTGAATGGCTTCACAGCAAGGGAAGTGCCCATAATAACTACCTGATTGGAAGGTTAGAGAATGGCTTCACAGCAATAGAATTTCCCATAATAACTACCTGATTGGAAGGTTATCGAATGGCATCACAGCAAGGGAAATTCCCATAATAACTACCTGATTGGAAGATTAGCGAATGGCTTCACAGCAAGGGAAGTTCCCATAATAACTACCTGATTGGAAGGTTATCGAATGGCTTCACAGCAAGGGAAATTCCCATAATAACTACCTGATTGGAAGGTTATCGAATGGCCTCACAGCAAGGAAAGTTCCCATAATAACTACCTGATTGGAAGGTTAGCGATTGGCTTCACAGCAAGGGAAATTCCCATAATAACTACCTGATTGGAAGGTTAGCGAATGGCTTCACAGCAAGGGAAGTTCCCATAATAACTACCTGATTGGAAGATTAGCGAATGGCTTCACAGCAAGGGAAGTTCCTACAGTAGTTACCTGATTGGAAGATTAGAGAATGGCTTCACAGCAAGGGAAGTTCCCATAATAACTACCTGATTGGAAGGTTATCGAATGGCATCACAGCAAGGGAGGTTCCCATAATAACTACCTGATTGGAAGGTTATCGAATGGCATCACAGCAAGGTAAGTTCCAATAATAACTACCTGATTGGAGGATTAGAGAATGGCTTCACAGCAAGGGAAGTTCCCATAATAACTACCTGATTGGAAGGTTAGAATGGCTTCACAGCAAGGGAAGTTCCCATAATAACTACCTGATTGGAAGATTAGCGAATGGCTGCACAGCAAGGGAAGTGCCCATAATAACTACCTGATTGGAAGGTTAGAGAATGGCTTCACAGCAAGGGAAGTTCCCATAATAACTACCTGAATGGAAGGTTATCGAATGGCTTCACAGCAAGGGAAGTTCCTACAATAGTTACCTGATTGGAAGGTTAGAGAATGGCTTCACAGCAAGGAAAGTTCCCATAATAACTACCTGATTGGAAGGTTAGAGAATGGCTTCACAGCAAGGGAAGTTCCCATAATAACTACCTGATTGGAAGGTTAGAGAATGGCTTCACAGCAAGGGAAGTTCCCATAATAACTACCTGATTGGAAGGTTAGAGAATGGCTTCACAGCAAGGGAAGTTCCCATAATAACTACCTGATTGGAAGGTTAGAGAATGGCTTCACAGCAAGGGAAGTTCCCATTTTGTGGGTTTGTGGTTGGAGTTCCCATAATAACTACCTGATTGGAAGGTTATCGAATGGCTTCACAGCAAGGGAAGTTCCCATAATAACTACCTGATTGTAAGGTTATCGAATGGCTTCACAGCAAGGGAAGTTCCCATAATAACTACCTGATTGGAAGGTTAGAATGGCTTCACAGCAAGGGAAGTTCCCATAATAACTACCTGATTGGAAGGTTAGAATGGCTTCACAGCAAGGGAAGTTCCCATAATAACTACCTGATTGGAAGGTTAGAATGGCTTCACAGCAAGGGAAGTTCCCATAATATCTACCTGATTGGAAGATTAGAATGGCTTCACAGCAAGGAAAGTTCCCATAATAACTACCTGATTGGAAGGTTATTGAATGGCTTCACAGCAAGGGAAGTTCCCAGAATAAGGAGAAAATCGCATGCTTCTATGTCCTGTGCAACAAGAGATACATATGATTAACTTCACATGTAACAAGAACTGATATATATAACAACATGTAAATCAAATAAAACAATCAGGTATGACATTCATGTACATACAACATACATGTACATAAAACTGAAACTGTTTAATTTGATAAAACGCCTAATGTTACACATAGTATATTCACTGGCGTTGTACAATAGAAGTAAAATAAATATATAGACATGTACTTACATAAAAACCTGAACAAAATTCTCGTTATTTACAAAAAGACATTGGTCTAAAAATAATTATGTTACCACACAATAACACATATTTGATCAATCATACAACATACATGTACATACAACATACATGTACATACACCATACATACATGTACATACACCATACATGTACATACACCATACATGTACATACAACATACATGTACATACACCATACATGTACATACACCATACATACATGTACATACAACATACATGTACATACAACATACATGTACATACAACATACATGTACATACACCATACATGTACATACACCATACATACATGTATATACAACATACATGTACATACAACATACATGTACATACAACATACATGTACATACACCATACATGTACATACACCATACATACATGTATATACAACATACATGTACATACACCATACATACATGTATATACAACATACATGTACATACACCATACATGTACATACAACATACATGTACATACACCATACATACATGTACATACAACATACATGTACATACAACATACATGTACACACAACATACATGTACATACATACATGTACATACAACATACATGTACATACAACATACATGTACATACAACATACATGTACATACAACATACATGTACATACACCATACATGTACATACACCATACATGTACATACAACATACATGTACACACAACATACATGTACATACATACATGTACATACAACATACATGTACATACAACATACATGTACATACAACATACATGTACATACAACATACATGTACATACACCATACATGTACATACACCATACATACATGTATATACAACATACATGTACATACAACATACATGTACACACAACATACATGTACATACAACATACATGTACATACAACATACATGTACATACAACATACATGTACATACAACATACATGTATATACAACATACATGTACATACAACATACATGTACATACAACATACATGTACATACAACATACATGTACACACAACATACATGTACATACATACATGTACATACAACATACATGTACATACAACATACATGTACATACAACATACATGTACATACAACATACATGTACATACAACATACATGTACATACACCATACATACATGTACATACACCATACATGTACATACACCATACATACATGTACATACACCATACATGTACATACACCATACATACATGTACATACAACATACATGTACATACAACATACATGTACATACAACATACATGTACATACACCATACATACATGTACATACACCATACATGTACATACACCATACATACATGTACATACAACATACATGTACATACACCATACATACATGTACATACACCATACATGTACATACACCATACATACATGTACATACACCATACATGTACATACACCATACATACATGTACATACACCATACATGTACATACAACATACATACATGTACATACAACATACATGTACATACACCATACATGTACATACACCATACATGTACATACACCATACATACATGTACATACACCATACATGTACATACACCATACATACATGTACATACACCATACATGTACATACAACATACATGTACATACACCATACATGTACATACAACATACATGTACATACACCATACATGTACATACAACATACATGTACATACACCATACATGTACATACAACATACATGTACATACACCATACATGTACATACAACATACATGTACATACACCATACATGTACATACAACATACATGTACATACACCATACATGTACATACAACATACATGTACATACACCATACATGTACATACAACATACATGTACATACACCATACATACATGTACATACACCATACATACATGTACATACACCATACATGTACATACACCATACATACATGTACATACACCATACATGTACATACAACATACATGTACATACAACATACATGTACATACAACATACATGTACATACAACATACATGTACATACACCATACATACATGTACATACACCATACATGTACATACACCATACATACATGTACATACACCATACATGTACATACACCATACATACATGTACATACACCATACATGTACATACACATACATACATGTACATACACCATACATGTACATACAACATACATGTACATACACCATACATGTACATACACCATACATGTACATACAACATACATGTACATACACCATACATGTACATACACCATACATGTACATACAACATACATGTACATACAACATACATGTACATACAACATACATGTACATACACCATACATGTACATACAACATACATGTACATACACCATACATGTACATACACCATACATGTACATACAACATACATGTACATACAACATACATGTACATACACCATACATGTACATACAACATACATGTACATACACCATACATGTACATACACCATACATACATGTACATACACCATACATACATGTACATACACCATACATACATGTACATACACCATACATGTACATACACCATACATGTACATACACCATACATGTACATACACCATACATACATGTACATACAACATACATACATGTACATACAACATACATGTACATACAACATACATGTACATACACCATACATGTACATACAACATACATACATGTACATACAACATACATGTACATACAACATACATGTACATACACCATACATGTACATACAACATACATGTACATACACCATACATGTACATACAACATACATGTACATACACCATACATGTACATACACCATACATACATGTACATACAACATACATGTACATACAACATACATGTACATACATACATGTACATACAACATACATGTACATACACCATACATGTACATACACCATACATGTACATACACCATACATGTACATACAACATACATGTACATACACCATACATGTACATACACCATACATGTACATACACATACATGTACATACATACATGTACATACAACATACATGTACATACACCATACATGTACATACAACATACATGTACATACAACATACATGTACATACAACATACATGTACATACAACATACATGTACATACACCATACATGTACATACACCATACATACATGTACATACACCATACATGTACATACAACATACATGTACATACACCATACATGTACATACAACATACATGTACATACACCATACATGTACATACACCATACATGTACATACACCATACATGTACATACACCATACATGTACATACACCATACATGTACATACAACATACATACATGTACATACAACATACATGTACATACATACATGTACATACAACATACATGTACATACAACATACATGTACATACACCATACATGTACATACACCATACATGTACATACACCATACATGTACATACACCATACATGTACATACACTATACATGTACATACACCATACATGTACCCTGCTGTTTATACCATGTGCATGTATTCCTACAATCCTTGTAGAATGTGTCGAGTTCTCAGTAAACTTGAGTATAGCCTTCAAGTCATTTGTTCAAGATAAAATTGTCCAAAATGTAGAGAAAATTGGCAAATCGTTTGCCATGCAGTGGTCTCATAACGATTCAACAAGCTGTTATGTTCGGTAAGCGTATTAAAATTACTAATAAAACCATCTGCTGATAACAGAGTATTACTACAATGAATAAGACCAAAATGAATAGAGTACGTTCATTTATGCTAAATTTTAGCAATTTCGGTGGTTCCGCCCGTGTTCCCATACATGCCGGGCGATACCCCATCCCATGAAAAACTAGTCCACACATAACATATGGTAGACAATACCCCATACAAATGTTCACCAAATCCAGGACAGTTAATTACCAATCATTTTCACAAAATCTAGTAATGTTATTTACCGATAAATGTTCACCAACTCTAGTAATGTTATTTACCGATATATGTTCACCAACTCTAGTAATGTTATTTACCAATAAATGGTCACCAACTCTAGTAATGTCACTTACTGATAAATGTTCACCAACTCTAGTAATGTTATTTACCGATATATGTTCACCAACTCTAGTAATGTTATTTACCGATAAATGTTCACCAAGTCTAGTAATGTTATTTACCGATAAATGTTTACCAACTCTAGTAATGTCACTTACCGATAAATGGTCACCAACTCTAGTAATGTTATTTACCGATAAATATTCACCAACACTAGTAATGTCAATTATCGATAAATGGTCACCAACTCTAGTAATGTTATTTACCGATAAATATTCACCAACTCTAGTAATGTTATTTACCAATAAATATTCACCAACTCTAGTAATGTTATTTACCGATAAATATTCACCAACTCTAGTAATGTCACTTACCGGTATATGTTCTGCAAATCTGGCTGGCAAGTTTTCTCCAAACATAACAATATCTGTACAAATGAACCACAGACAAGTATACATGTACACGCTGGTTACAAATGAAACGGTTGTACAGATCCTCAAACATTAGATGCTCGGGTACCACAAACTGTTGCCATAAGTGAGAGAGTATCAGTATATATAACATCTATACACCCAACTAAATTTCTAGAGGGTCACCTGGAATCTTTGTCACCTGGCTAGAGGTTATAAAACATTATCAAACTTGAGCTCAAGCGTCTGATTGGTTCAGCTGAAAGTTAAACTCAGAATCAACCAATCAAATCACCTGAGCTTGAGATTTGAAAACAGTTTTTTAACCTCGGAGCCTGGTCTGGAGGTTATAAAACTTTGTTCCAATCTCAAAACTCAGTCTCAATCGTCTGATTGGTTCAGCTAACAGTAACACTCAGAATCAACCAATCAGATCTCTTGAGCTTGAGTTTGAGATCTGAGAAAAGTTTTATTTTCTCGTAGCCTGGTGTCTTATAATATTTCGAGCCATTATATAATATCAATATCAATACTTTCATATTATCAGTTAATGCATTGTATTCCATACAGCAAACTTTTATTGCATAAATATCAATGTGTAATCAAATAATTCAAATAAGAGTATCTGAATATTGATATTATATGGTTGTTAGCTTTCGCTAAGTACCGTAAAACTGTATAAATGTATCTTATTTGAAAAGTTGTAACTTCAAACATATTAAATATTAGATTTACTTGATCTCTACTCGCATGCCATTATATATAGCAGCTACAGGTAGAGTCAAACCTGTGTTAGTGGTCACCTCCATTAAGCAGCCACCTGTGCTAAGCAGCCACTTCCTATGATTCCCTTGGCTGGCGGGCTGGCAGCTTACACAGGTTTGACTGTATTATACTTCATTTATCTATATATCCAGTCCACTATAGCAGCTACAACTAAAATGTCATGGTAATATATCTATATATCCAGTCCACTATAGCAGCTACAACTAAAATGTCATGGTAACGGTTAGAACTACAACTAAAATGCCATGGTAACGGTTAGAACTACAAATAAAATGTCATGGTAACGGTTAGAACTACAACTAAAATGCCATGGTAACGGTTAGAACTACAACTAAAATGCCATGGTAACAGTTAGAACTACAACTAAAATGCCATGGTAACGGTTAGAACTACAACTAAAATGCCATGGTAACGGTTAGAACTACAACTAAAATGCCATGGTAACGGATAGAACTACAACTCAAATGTCCGATGGTTGTCCGATTAGCGCAGTGGTTAGCGTGCTCGCTTCTCACCAATGCATCTCGGGTTCGATCCTCAGAACGGGAAGTATGTGAGATGGCACGGTGGTCGCCAAATCGGACAGGTGGGTTTTCCCTGGGTACTCCGGTTTCCTCCGAATTACCACATTTACGCTTTCATCCGCGCCAACGAGAGTGATTACTATAAGTTGCTAAAACCTGCTTCGCAATCGTTGTAAAATAAATAGTTTAAATCAATTCAAATGTCATGGTAACCGTTCAAACTACAATTAAAAAAAATAGGTAACTGTTAGTACTACAATTAAACGTTCACGGTAACTGTTGAACTACATAATTTTTATGATATTGCTGGTGTTTCGAAATGACTGTATAGTGCAACTGACCTGGTCTGACAACACCCCCACACTCTGCCTCGGAACATCGTGGTACTGGACCATCGGGGCTGTAAATCTTATCTGCAATGCAAACACATGGTCATCACAGGCATGTACATACTGCATGCTCTGTTCAAGTTTATACATAAAGTACTTATGATTTATATGCAGTTATAAGTTTTGAAGCCTGTGTGTGTTTTACGTTTATTTATCGTCGCTACCGGTTGCCCATATGAGCGACACCTCCTGAAGAGATTAGTCATTTTACATTTTTGGAGGATAATACAATGATACAGACCCATTCCAGAGTCTCCTCTGGTTCTTTTACGTGCACAGCTTAATGCACCGACATGCGTTTGTTTAAAGTCTCATATGAAAGACGGTTAATGTTATTAGGGTCAGACGGGGGGATCGAACCTACACTCCACTGATTTTGAAGTCTGTTAAGATATATTAGTTATATTACTGAACAAACATGACACCTACTCATTTCAGGTCAGTTTCTGCTCATGAATTCTCCTAATGGTGGATAGCTTCTTTTAATAGGTTTCCTCTGTTTTTATCATTACTAATTTTAGCCAATGGCTACTCGATTGCCAGCGCGGGCCCTGAGTCTCTGCATTCATTTGATATGGGTATTTCCCAGATCTTGTGTGCAATACATATAGGATATTAAATGACCCGTCATTTGTTATTGAATTTATTTAACAATTCCTCTAAGCACGAGCCTCCGGCGAATATAAGATCCTATTTATAACATAATCGTCCAATAAACTGTAATTTCACTGAATTGTAAATGTTTCGTGTACCTTTGCTTCAGATAGTATCGTGTTATGCGGTCCAGTTGCAAATGATAGTAAACGCTGCAAAGTGTAGTTCACATTTTATTTGTAATTTTACTCTTATTAGTTACTTTGCTTATATGATAATCAGCTTTTAAATTCATGAAACTACATGTATTATAAGTATAAATGTTACATTGTGACTGTCTGTCAATGAGTGTGACGTTTAAACAGTTAGAAAGCTCAAGCAACTTGCCTCTGATCCAGCTCTGTGAGTACTGCTTGTTACACGTGAGACAATGCCCTGTCTGCATGGTACCATGTGCCTGGATGAGCAGTTCCTCCTTTATCCCTGCCACCAACTCCAGGCCGTCTATATTCTGTCAATATATACCAGTAGTTCATAGTAGTAGTGTTCTGTATTGCTGTACCTTAGAACTTACTAGAACAATAAAGTATAAATGTTACTGTACTTCACTAGCCTAAATTGGCACTGTGATTTGTCAGTTACACATGTATTTCCACAACATAGATCGTACATGTACTTCACTAGCTTAAATGGACAATGCGAATTGTCAGTTACCCGTGTATTTACACAATACAGATAGTACTTCACTAGCCTAAATGGGCAATGTGAATTGTCAGTTTCCCGTGTATTTACACAACATAGATAGTACTTCACTAGCCTAAATTGGCACTGTGCATTTCAGTTTACCGTGTATTCGCACAACATAGATTATAATTCACTAGCCTATGGTAAATGGGCACTGTACATTATCAGTTACTCGCATATTTACGTTGCATAACATAACATCATTCAAAACGTACAAGACAGAGCATATGTTCTGTACATGCTGTATAATATACTAATATTGTAGTGTGTAAGGATAAGGAAATCTACTAGTTGTTAATATACTACTAGGGACACCTTGACATAAACAACTCAACCGGTGTGAAATGTTTCTGTTTGCTTGTTTTAGGGTTTGGTCGCACCAACAGCTTAGGTTTAGCCGTTATATGGTGACTCTCCAGCTGTATTTGGTGGAGGATTCCCTGGGCGCCCCTCTGAGCAGCATATCTGGCACAGAAAGGCACCCAGGTAGAACCACCGACATTCCGCAAGCCAGCTGGATAGCTTCCTCACATGAAAGAATTCGACAGTAAAGCAGTGAGGGACAAATGATTTGAAGTCAACGACCTTAACCACTAGGCTACCCCACATGTGTGAACTACAGGTAATCCTTGATATAAACAATTATACATATGTGAAATAAACAATTATACATATGTGAAATAAACAATTATACATGTGTGAAGTAAACAAATATACCTGTGTGAAGTAAACAAATATACTTGTGTGAAGTAAACAAATATACCTGTGTGAAGTAAACAAATATACCTGTGTGAAGTAAACAAATATACCTGTGTGAAATAAACAAATGTATCTGTGTGAAGTAAACAAATGTATCTGTGTGAAGTAAATAAATGTATCTGTGTGAAGTAAACAAATGTACCTGTGTGAAATAAACACATATACCTGTGTGAAGTAAACAAATGTACCTGTGTGAAATAAACAAATGTACCTGTGTGAAATAAACAAATGTACCTGTGTGAAATAATCACATATACCTGTGTGAAGTAAACAAATGTACATGTGTGAAGTAAACAAATGTACCTGTGTGAAATAAACACATATACCTGTGTGAAGTAAACAAATGTAACTGTGTGAAGTAAACAAATGTACCTGTGTGAAATAAACAAATGTACCTGTGTGAAATAAACAAATATACCTGTGTGAAGTAAACTAATATACCTGTGTGAAGTAAACAAATAGACCTGTGTGAAGTAAACAAATGTGCCTGTGTGAAATAAACAAATGTACCTGTGTGAAATAAACAAATGTGCCTGTGTGAAATAAACAAATATACCTGTATGAAGTAAACAAATGTACCTGTGTGAAATAAACAAATGTATCTGTGTGAAGTAAACAAATGTATCTGTGTGAAGTAAACAAATATACCTGTATGAAGTAAACAAATGTACCAGTGTGAAATAAACAAATGTATCTGTGTGAAGTAAACAAATGTATCTGTGTGAAGTAAACAAATATACCTGTGTGAAATAAACACATATACCTGTGTGAAGTAAACAAATGTACCTGTGTGAAATAAACAAATGTACCTGTGTGAAATAAACAAATGTACCTGTGTGAAATAAACACATATACCTGTGTGAAGTAAACAAATGTAACTGTGTGAAGTAAACAAATGTACATGTGTGAAGTAAACAAATGTACCTGTGTGAAATAAACACATATACCTGTGTGAAGTAAACAAATGTAACTGTGTGAAGTAAACAAATGTACCTGTGTGAAATAAACAAATGTACCTGTGTGAAATAAACAAATATACCTGTGTGAAGTAAACTAATATACCTGTGTGAAGTAAACAAATAGACCTGTGTGAAGTAAACAAATGTGCCTGTGTGAAATAAACAAATGTACCTGTGTGAAATAAACAAATGTGCCTGTGTGAAATAAACAAATATACCTGTATGAAGTAAACAAATGTACCTGTGTGAAATAAACAAATGTATCTGTGTGAAGTAAACAAATGTATCTGTGTGAAGTAAACAAATATACCTGTATGAAGTAAACAAATGTACCAGTGTGAAATAAACAAATGTATCTGTGTGAAGTAAACAAATGTATCTGTGTGAAGTAAACAAATATACCTGTGTGAAATAAACACATATACCTGTGTGAAGTAAACAAATGTACCTGTGTGAAATAAACAAATGTACCTGTGTGAAATAAACACATATACCTGTGTGAAGTAAACAAATGTACCTGTGTGAAATAAACACATATACCTGTGTGAAGTAAACAAATGTAACTGTGTGAAGTAAACAAATGTACCTGTGTGAAGTAAACAAATATACCTGTGTGAAGTAAACAAATGTGCCTGTGTGAAATAAACAAATGTACCTGTGTGAAATAAACAAATGTGCCTGTGTGAAATAAACAAATATACCTGTATGAAGTAAACAAATGTACCTGTGTGAAATAAACAAATGTATCTGTGTGAAGTAAACAAATGTATCTGTGTGAAGTAAACAAATATACCTGTATGAAGTAAACAAATGTACCAGTGTGAAATAAACAAATGTATCTGTGTGAAGTAAACAAATGTATCTGTGTGAAGTAAACAAATATACCTGTGTGAAATAAACACATATACCTGTATGAAGTAAACAAATGTACCTGTGTGAAATAAACAAATATACCTGTGTGAAATAAACACATATACCTGTGTGAAGTAAACAAATGTACCTGTGTGAAATAAACACATATACCTGTGTGAAGTAAACAAATGTAACTGTGTGAAGTAAACAAATGTACCTGTGTGAAGTAAACAAATATACCTGTGTGAAGTAAACAAATGTGCCTGTGTGAAATAAACAAATGTACCTGTGTGAAATAAACAAATGTGCCTGTGTGAAATAAACAAATGTACCTGTGTGAAATGACGTAACAGTTTCTTCTTCTTTTCTAACAATCGAATGAAGTAATGGCAAGGGGTCGGCTGTAACATATATGATATAATTTTAATAATATGTATATTAAAATGTTTCCGGAATCATACATCGCACCTTCTGCACCAGCATGCCACTACTTGGCTGTGGTCCGCTTTATTGGCAGAGCTTATCTTACAATTTACATTGAATTGGCGCAATCAATTAATTACTTTGCGCCTATTAACACATACATTACATCCAATCAAAATGTTGATTAAACTTTCAATAAATTATATTGAGCCAAAGCTGCGGTCTACCTATACTCAGTCTGGTTTCCGGTCTACCTATATTCTGTCTGGTTTCCTGTCTACATATACTCAGACTGGTTTCCTGTCTACCTATACTCAGACTGGTGTCATGTCTACATATACTCAGACTGGTTTCCTGTCTACCTATACTCAGACTGGTGTCATGTCTACATATACTCAGACTGGTTTCCTATCTACACATATTCAGTCTGGTATCCTGTCTACATATACTCGGTCTGGTTCCCTGTCTACCTATACTCAGACTGGTTTCCTGTATCCTGTCTACATATACTCAGTCTGGTTTCCTGTCTACCTATACTCAGACTGGTTTCCTGTATCCTGTCTACCTATACTCGGTCTGGTTTCCTGTCTACCTATACTCAGACTGGTTTCCTGTCTACATATACTCAGTCTGGTTTCCTGTCTACCTATACTCAGTCTGGTTTCCTGTCTACATATACTCAGACTGGTTTCCTGTATCCTGTCTACATATACTCAGTCTGGTTTCCTGTATCCTGTCTGTCTACCTATACTCAGTCTGGTTTCCTGTCTACCTATACTCAGTCTGGTTTCCTGTCTACATATACTCAGTCTGGTTTCCTGTATCCTGTCTACATATACTCAGACTGGTTTCCTGTATCCTGTCTACCTATACTCGGTCTGGTTTCCTGTCTACATATACTCAGTCTGGTTTCCTGTATCCTGTCTACCTATGCTCAGATTGGTTTCCTGTATCGTGTCTACCTATACTCAGTCTGGTTTCCTGTATCCTGTCTACCTATACTCGGTCTGGTTTCCTGTCTACCTATACTCAGTCTGGTTTCCTGTATCCTGCCTACATAACTCAGATTGGTTTCCTGTCTACCTATACTCAGTCTGATTTCCTGTCTACATATACTCAGACTGGTTTCCTGTATCCTGTCTACATATACTCTGTCTGGTTTCCTGTATACCTATACTCAGACTGGTTTCCTGTCTACCTATACCCAGTCTGGTTTCCTGTCTACCTATACTCAGACTGGTTTCCTGTCTACCGATACTCAGACTGGTTTCATGTATACTCAGACTGGTTTCCTGTCGACCTATACTCAGTCTGGTTTCCTGTCTACATATACTCAGACAAAAAAGTCGAAGAATTTAGATGTGATGTTCAATTCCTAATGGTTTTATTATCAACCTTATTTTGAACTGTTTGATAATTTACCTTGAAATGATCACGCCACAGTTCTTTTCGGTATTTATAGTAAGGTTCCGGATTTTCCTGAAACAATCGGAAAACAACAATTACTACCAGCTACCAAATATGTGTTTTACGTTTATGTATCGTCGCTACTGGTTGCCCATATGAGCGATGCCTCATGAAGAGATTAGTAATTTTACATTGTTGGAGGATAATACAATGATACAGACAGAGACCCACCCCCAGAGTCTCCTCTGGTTCTTGTACTTGCACCGTTTAAAGCACCAACACGCTACCTTGGTTTAAAGTCCCATATGAAACACTGTTAATTTTATTAGGTTCAGACGGGGGATCGAACCTGCGATCCCTGGATTACCAATCCAACGTGTTAACCACTGGACTACAGATCCGTCTGACCAAATGAGAACATGTTTATATGTACTCACAAAATATTCATTCTGAAATGTTTTTTGGCTATCCAAATAAATATGTTTTAGAGAACTTTTTTGAACTGGTGTGAGGGAACCTAATTTGATGCATATTATTTTAAGTTAAAGCAATAATTTATTATGGTATACCTGTACCTTAAAAAATGAAATGTCAAACAATTGTTGTGGGTTTTCAATGTTATATTCTTTCTTTATCTGATCATAACATCCTGTGCCTGGAGACCGGAAGTCTGGAATTCCTGCAGCTGTAAACAAACCATCTGCACTTAAATATTGAACATACCGCGGTCACATTAATATTGAACATACCGCGGTCACATTAATATTGAACATACCGCGGTCACATTAATATTGAACATACCGCGGTCACATTAATATTGAACATACTGCTGTTACATTAATATTGAAGTTTTAAAAAAATGTGTTTTTAAAATGTGTTTTAAACATACAGCGGTCACATTAATATTGAACATACCGTGGTCACATTAATATGACATACCGCGGTCACATTAATATTGAACATACCGCGGTCACATTAATATTGAACATACCGCGGTCACATTAATATTGAACATACCGCGGTCACATTAATATTGAACATACCGCGGTCACATTAATTTTGAACATACCGCGGTCACATTAATATTGAACATACCGCGGTCACATTAATATTGAACATACTGCGGTCACATTAATATTGATCATACCGCGGTCACATTAATATTGAACATACTGCGGTCACATTAATATTGATCATACCGCGGTCACATTAATATTGAACATACCGCGGTCACATTAATATTGAACATACCGCGGTCACATTAATATTGAACATACCGCGGTCACATTAATATTGAACATACTGCGGTCACATTAATATTGATCATACCGCGGTCACATTAATATTGAACATACCGCGGTCACATTAATATTGAACATACTGCGGTCACATTAATATTGAACATACCTAGGTCGCATTGATATTGAACATACCGCGGTCACATTAATATTGAACATACCGCGGTCACATTAATATTGAACATACTGCGGTCACATTAATATTGATCATACCGCGGTCACATTAATATTGAACATACCGCGGTTACATTAATATTGAACATACCGCGGTCACATTAATATTGAATATAGTGTACTCACGTTAATATAACATGCATAGTTCTAACATAGCTCATATACAGATAGAGATTCCAGCATTGGCCATCAAACATAGCCCACATACATATAGAGATTCCAGCACTGGCCATCAAACATAGCCCACATATATATAGAGATTCCAGCACTGGCCATCAAACATAGCCCACATACATATAGATAGTCCAGCACTGGCCATCTAACATAGCCCACATACACATAGAGATTCCAGCACTGGCCATCAAACATAGCCCACATATATATAGAGATTCCAGCATTGGCCATCAAACATAGTCCACATACATATAGATATGCCAGCACTGGCCATCAAACATAGCTCACATACATATAGAGATTCCAGCACTGGCCATCAAACATAGTTGCAACTTAGATTACATACATGTAGAGATTCCAGCACCAGTCATCACAACAATGTTGTTACATCTGTCACTGGCCATGTATCTGGCGATGCCATTAAAGCTGATCTCTTCCAGTAGATGCTCTGGTTCCGGACCCCACCAAACTCCCATAGCCTTCGCAAAATACTTCCTTATCCATACCACTGTAACAAACACTAACAGTTAAAATAGAGGAATGTCACCGCTCAGTGGAATTATTGTATTTTGGTGAAAATATAACTTCTTCAAAGAAATGTTGACGCCTCAGCTAAAATATAGGAATGAATTATTGAACAAAACAGTTTTGAGACTTTCAATATAGTGTTTGTTTATTATAGTGTCACCCCTATTCAAAGAGCCAGCCATTTCTGACTTATGAGACACCTCTTTTTATAAACATCAGTACTTCCCGAATCCTATGCTTGTATGGTAGGCAATCGGTAACCATTATTTAACTGGGTGGCGGCACACCAACCGGCCATATCAGAACGAATCCCTGGCGAGATTCGAACCTTCGACCTCACGCTCCGTAGGCGGATGCCTTAACCACTAGGCCACGGAGACGCTCACCAACCGGCCATATCAGAACGAACCCCTGGCGAGATTCGATCATTCGACCTCCCGCTCCGTAGGCGGACGCCTTAACCACTAGGCCACGGAGACGCTCACCAACCGGCCATATCAGAAATAAACCCATGACGAGATTCGAACATTCGACCTCCCGCTCCGTAGGCGGACGCCTTAACCACTAGGCCACGGAGACGCTCACAAACCGGCCATATCAGAATGAACCCCTGACAAGAGTCGAACCTTCGACCTCCTGCTCCGTAGACGGACGCTTTAACCACTAGGCCACGGAGACGCTCACCAACCGGCCATATCAGAAATAAACCCCTGACGAGATTCGAACCTTCGACCTCTCGCTCCGTAGGCGGACGCCTTAACCACTAGGCCACGAAGACGCTTACCAGCCGGCCATATCAGAACGAACCCCTGACGAGATTCAAACCTTCGATCTCAAACGTTCTTTGCATGGTGGTAAAAACATACAATGTACATATATATGTGTTTGAAAATGAATATATTTACTACAATGTATCAATTTAAAGATAACACAAAATGTATTCGGCCAAATTTGGCACTCTGTAAACCTGTTGTCTTCAAACAGCAGAGAGTAATCGGTATCCACTGTAAATGATAAATTGCAAACTCTACATGGTCATCTACATACTTTCTGCATCCGGCTCTGGTTCTTCTGTGGTACCAGTATCTGTTGTTTCTGGAGATGTTATGCCATCTGTTGCCGAGCTAGCTGAAATACAGATACTAAATAAAGTCTGTCACATAATCTGGGGACTTCATCATGTTCGCATTAATGCAAATCTTCAAATATTATAGGAGATATGCATAACATTATATACCAATTAGATTGGCATACAATTATATGCCAATTAGATTGGCATAAAATTATATACCAATTAGGTAGGCATAACATTATATACCAATTAGATTGGCATACAATTATATGCCAATTAGATTGGCATAAAATTATATACCAATTAGGTAGGCATAAATTATATACCAATTATATAAACATCAAATTATATACCACTTAGATAAACATCAAATTGAAATACCAATTAGATAAACATCAAATTATATACCAATTAGGTAAGCATCAAATTATATACCAATTAACATCAAATTATATACCAATTAGATAAACATCAAATTATATACCAATTAGGTAAGCATCAAATTATATACCAATTAGGTAAGCATCAAATTATATACCAATTAGATAAGCATCACATTATATACCAATTAGATAAACATCAAATTATATACCAATTAGGTAAGCATCAAATTATATACCAATTAGGTAAGCATCAAATTATATACCAATTAGGTAAGCATCAAATTATATACCAATTAGATAAGCATCAAATTATATATCAATTAGATAAACATCAAATTAGATACCAATTAAAGGAGATATAATCAAATAATCTACCTAGTAAGGGAGATTTACATCCAATAATAATTATAGTAAATAATATCAAATACTACAATTGCTCCAGTCATTGATATCATCAAATCATTGTCGACTTACCAGGTGAAACCTCCGTGGTGTAATGGATAGTTCGAGTCTTGCCAGAACCACGGTGGTGGGTAGTGTAATGGATACAGCGAGGTTGTGTAGTTCCAGCCCCACCAGAACCACGGTGGTGGGTGATGTAATGGATACAGAGAGGCTGTGAATTCCAGTCCCGCCAAAACCACGGTGGTGGGTGGTGTAATGGATACAGCGAGGTTGTGAGTTCCAGTCCCGCCAGAACCACGGTGGTGGGTGGTGTAATGGATACAGCGAGGTTGTGAGTTCCAGTCCCACCAGAACCACGGTGGTGGGTGGTGTAATGGATACAGCGAGGTTGTGAGTTCCAGTCCCACCAGAACCACGGTGGTGGGTGGTGTAATGGATACAGAGAGGTTGTGAGTTCCAGTCCCACCAGAACCACGGTGGTGGGTGGTGTAATGGATACAGAGAGGTTGTGAGTTCCAGCCCCTCCAGAACCACGGTGGTGGGTAGTGTAATGGATACAGCGAGGTTGTGTAGTTCCAGCCCCACCAGAACCACGGTGGTGGGTAGTGTAATGGATACAGAGATGTTGTGAGTTCCAGCCCCTCCAGAACCACGGTGGTGGGTAGTGTAATGGATACAGAGATGTTGTGAGTTCCAGCCCCTCCAGAACCACGGTGGTGGGTAGTGTAATGGATACAGAGATGTTGTGAGTTCCAGCCCCTCCAGAACCACGGTGGTGGGTGGTGTAATGGATACAGAGAGGTTGTGAGTTCCAGCCCCTCCAGAACCACGGTGGTGGGTAGTGTAATGGATACAGAGATGTTGTGAGTTCCAGCCCCTCCAGAACCACGGTGGTGGGTAGTGTAATGGATACAGAGAGGTTGTGAGTTCCAGCCCCTCCAGAACCACGGTGGTGGGTAGTGTAATGGATACAGAGAGGTTGTGAGTTCCAGCCCCACAATCCCCTTAAATCCACATCACATCCTGGCTACCTCATGGTGGATGGATTGTACTAGTATCAAGAGGGAATAATCAAATGTTGCAATCACTTGTTTCGCAATGGGGCTAAACTAAATGTGCATAAGACCACTTACTGGGTGTAACAGAAAAACTGGTCATCTTTTTGTGTGACTCATCTGTACTCGGTGCATCCATTACCTCAGTATCATGGCCAGGTGCTTCTACAATGTGGTATAAAAGGTCAATTAAGTATTAAGTTGCTACACACAGACGGATCTGTAGTCCAGTGATAACACGCTGGATTGGTAAATCCAGGGATCGCAGGTTCGATCCCCCGTCTGACCCTAATAACATTAACAGTCTTTCAGATGGGACATTAAACCGAGGTCTCGTGTCGGTGCTGTACACCGTGCACATAAAAGAACCACAGGAGACTCTGGAATTGGTCTCTGTCTGTATCATTGCACTATCCTCCAAAATCTAAAATGACTAATCTCTTAAGGAGGCGTCGCTCATATGGGCAACCGGTAGCGACTATAAATAAACGTATAACACACACAACGTTGCTACACTATATGAGAAGTTTGTACAGCTGCATAGTATTGGGTAGGGTCATGTATTCATGGTGGCCCATTTGATACTTTCATTTGAATTTTGAACATGTACATATATAGTCGTGCAAATATTGGTTTATACAAATTTATTTTAGCTCGATTGCGAAACAAGTTATTTCAACTTATATTAATCACTCTCGATACCTCATTACTGATGTAATCCATCGCCACGAGGGAGAGAGAAGAGGCAACGTGGAATTTAAATGCCTTGCCTAAGGGCACAATCGTAACGGCTCCAGCGGGGCTCGAACTCCGGACCTTTCGCACCTGAAGCGAACGCGCATCCACTACGCTATCACGACTTCCACTGTGCAAATATTAAATGTTCAGCACACAATAATGATGTTTCAAGTGAAATGTGGGTTGCAATACAAGTTGAGGGTGGGCAGTAAGTCTAGTCTTGGTGACAATAGACATATTTTTCTTATCTTCTGATCTCCCATAATCTATTTTTTTAAAATTTGGATTTGAACCCGAAACCACTTAACCCATTCAACACCAAGTAACTGACATGGACTGGTCCATGATATTTTTAGACCAATAAATTAATAACAAAATTACATTTGGATCAGTTCATTTATCAAAATGGGTAATTTATTTTCTAAAAATAGTTATATTACTTGAAAAAAGTGCAGATCCTGATGAGACGGCTCGTCACGAGCCGGCTCATCTGGATCTACACTTTTTTGTAAGCCAATTTAGAGGTCTGTGGTGTTGAAAGGGTTAACCAAACCCCAGCACCTGTGAGCAATTGTACAATCCAGACCCCAAGCGTCTGTGAAGTTAAGATACTGAATCTTGTGCAAGTTTAAATTCTATTTCCAGACTAAATCCAACTCTTAATAAAAGCGACTTTAATGTTTTCTCAGAATGCAAATCCATCTTGGCCTTTAGTTTATACAAATTTATTTTAGCTCGATTGCGAAACAAGTTATTTCAACTTATATTAATCACTCTCGAGACCTCATTCCTGATGGAATCCATCGCCACGAGGGAGAGAGAAGCGGCAACGTGGAATTTAACTGCCTTGCCTAAGGGCGCACTCGTAACGGTAAGTAGTACTAGTAATTCGGTCTAGATTGTGTCATGTCGCATTGTTTTACTATTTTATTCATAAATAATTTAGCTCTGCCTCTTGTCGTTTAATGTTGGAATATACTGACATTTAACATCGTTGCCTCTTCTCTCTCCCTTGTGGCGATGGCTTCGGGAATGAGGTATTGAGAGTGAGTATAAGTTGTAAGAACTTGTTTCACAATCGAGCTAAAATAAAGTTGTATAAAGTAACGTTATTATACAACATTACCGTAATGTCAAAACAAACCAAACATATTAAATTATTAAAACAAATAAGATATAGAAGACTTACTTGTTTGACTAGCTGCCATGTTTGTACTTCCACTGGGCTCGTGTGTGTAACCCTTTCAACACTACAGAACTCTAAATAGACTTACAAAAAGTGTAGATCCTAATGCGACATTGTGCCAGTAATATTACTATTTATAGACAAAATTACCCATTTTGATAAATGAACTGGTCCAAATGTAATTTTCCTTTTAATTTATTGGTATAAAAATATCATGCACCAGTCCATGTCAGTTACTTGGTGTTGAATGGGTTAATGATGCATGCATACCATAACGAGTATTATACATAGTATGTACATGTAATCTATTCATGATGACCACATACCTAAATATACAGCACTTGAAAAATCTGATAGAAAATAGAATCCGTATTAAAGGGGATTTCATTTGGCGGCCTGACAATATGTACACATGTTTACCAATATAAAATACCCACAGATCAATATTCACAATACTGTTATACTGTACAATCAATATCCACTATGTTTAAAGGTACACACTATACTGTTTATAACAAAGGACAATACTTCATATACATAGGATTAAACTTTTCTTTATAGTTACTGTGTTATGGATTAACAGGCCCGTAGCCACACTGAGGAACACCTAGGTAACATTTTCAAAAAATAAAAATAAATTCCAAATCCCTTCGCTGTATAAAATGTTAACTGCTATAGATGATGATGATTGCGTTTATTTACCCTCGCCTCCGGCGAACCATATGGGCGAGCGCACTAAGAAGATTAGTATACATCTAAGTTGTTTATGTAGACAGCTGTGAAGGCATCTTCGTTCTTCGCAGGGTGACAAATCCTGTATCTTCTTTCGAAGGGGTCCCTTGTAGGGCCACCCTCCTCGCTGTTGGTCACCCCGCAGCAGCATTTATACGGATCTGGCAGTTAGACATCTGGTCGTCGGTTGTCACTCAGGAGAGCGTGGATGCCACGACCGTTGCCGCTCCCTCAGGTCCGCTGTCTCGTCTAACCGCCGGAGTAGTAAAAGGAGGAGAAATATCGAAGAAGCCAGCGAAGATATAGTGTGTATTTAACACTATCTAGAAGAGATGGTGGATCTGTTCTAGTGTGCCATAGCCGTGGGTTCACATGCTGGTGAGCCTCCCCCTTCGCAAGATCGACGACCAGAAGATCCCAGAATCCTACGCTGCTGCTGCGGGATGTGCCCCGGTCACGACATGCACGTCGTGAGGAGATCGACCGGGAACTGCTAGAGAACTGAAAGGTCAGTACATATGTATACGTCTAAACTCATTAAATCAGAAAACGCAGGAAATCGCTTCTAACCCCAACATGCCCCTGGACCCCCTATATTGCCTTGATTGAAATTTGCCTCTGGCTACGGTACTAATAAGATGCATGTGTATGTTGGAACTAATAGCACTTTTTTTTTATCAAGTATACATACATGTACATTGTATTAAGCAGCCACTTTCCAGATTCCCAATAGGCAGTTTCATTATATGTTGGCCCTCTATTAAAACAGCCACCTGTGCTAAGCAGCCACTTTCTGTGTGATCCGTCTGTAGTAACCTTTTGCACTCAAAAATCGCGTCTCTTAATTTCACAAACAAAATTAACAAAGATCAAATCGGTTTTCAGTGAGTGTGTTCGTTCTGCATAGAATATGTAAATAATATTCCAATAAACACTATGCTTATTGACACATGTATATAATACAGTCTATATGGAATGTAGACTGCTTCTCAACCAACATCATCAGCATGGATGCCGCCGTCCTTGAGTGTTTCGGCCCTTTAATTCCATGGACACTCTGGTGGCGGTGGGCCCACAGTGGTGATCAGTCACTGCGCGTTGGTTGATTGCTTCCAGCTCTTCTCCTCTCGTCTCAGCCACAGCCAGCTTGAAGCCCGTTCAGCTGCTTGGCTCAATCTCTGGATAGCCATCCTTTTCTCTCTACCAGTAGTCCCAATTGCTGTCATCAGTCTGCAGACGGACTGGGAACAGAAGCCTCTCGTGCCAACTTCTACTGGGAACAGCCAAGTACGCCAACCTCGTTGCTTGCAGAGTTCCAGAAGCTCTGTATACTTCGCCTTCTTCCTTTCGTAGGCCTCTTCGCACCTTGTCTCCCATGGTACTGTCAGCTCAATGACGATGAGCTTCTTCCCTGTCTTGGACCACAGTACGATGTCTGGCCATTGGGTCGTCTGGACCACGTCGGGGAAAACAAGTCTCTTCCCAAGGTCAACCTCCATGTTCCAGCCTGTTGTGCCATCCAGAATCGATGACTTGTGTGGTGTCTTTGTCTTCCTGGTCTCACCCGGCTTGACAAAGGCGATGTGCCCATGGTGGGGATGTTTACCATGTTCCTTCTTCCGCTCTTTCTCCAGCCAGTCAGCCAACTCCCTGAGGACTAAGTCGTGTCTCCATCTGTATCTGCCCTGTGTCAGTGATGTAGAACAGGATGACAGAACATGCTCTAGTGTGCCTGTTCTGTCACATAAGCTGCATTTGGGATCAGTCGTGAGTCCCCATCGGCACAGGTTCGTTTGGGATGGTAGGAGGTCATAGACGGACCTAAGTAGAAATGAAAACCTCAATGGCTCATACTTCCAGATGTCTTCCCAGGTCAGCTTCCTGTCTGTGGTGTTCCACGTAGTCCATGCTCCCTGCGCTCCCATTTCCACCGCCCTTGCTTGTCTGGCATGTTCCTCTGTTCTCCTGATTTCTGACTGGATCATGGCTCGCCTCTTCTTCTGGTTTGATCTGCTCCACAGCACCGTCTTTGTTGCACCGATTCCTTGACGTCCAACAGCAGTCACTCCCACAATGTCTTTGTACTTAAGCGTGCTCTCTACCTGGTTCACAGATTATGTCGCTGACCATTTCCTGCTGCTACGGGTTACGATCCCTGCCTCACGGATAAGTTGGTCCGGAGAATCCCTCAGAATCAACACAAGTCTTGTCTTGGCCGTCTTGAATTATTCCACCAGTGAAGATAGTGGGAGCTGTAGTTTGTTACTCTTCCCGTAGAGTCCAATACTGGTGAAGCTTGGGGGTACCCCTAGCCATTTCCTGAGGTGTCGACTGGTGGTTATCTCCAGGGCTTCCACTGTCGTACTGGCTACCTCATACAACATCAATGGCCAGATCAGTCTTGGTAGCAGTGCGTGCTGGTAGAGCCAGGCTTTGAACTTGCCCGGTAGTCCGCAACGGTCTATCTTCTTGAGACCATCGTCTACCTGTTGTTTGAGCTTCGTGACATTGTTTCGGTCCTTTAACGTTGCATCAAACCACTTGCCCAGGCACTTGATTGGACTCGTCACAATGGATGGGATCTCCTCGTTCTGTACGTAGAGCTTGAACCTCTCTGTAATCTGTCCCTTCTTGATGATGAGAGATCTGGATTTGACTGCCTTAAACTTCATTCTTCCCCATGAAGCGACGTCTGTCAGAGCTGTCAGCATCCACCTAGCTTGAACATGGGTTGTTGTAGTCAAGGTGAGGTCATCCATGAAGCCTCGGGTAGATGGGAGATAGATCCCTGATTCCGTTCTTGGTCCACGCGTTTCTCGTTGGGCAGCCTTGATCAGCAGGTTCATCCCCATAGTGAAGAGTACCACAGAAACTGTGCATCCTGTGACAATTCCTTTCTCCAACTTCTGCCATCTGGTCAGCTGGTCACCAACAGTAAACCGGAGCTTGATTCCATCCAGGTAGCTGGTGATGATTTTCTGTATGTGACCGTCTACATGGTAGTGTCGGAGGGCTGTGAAGATCAGCTTGTGTGGAATGAACCCGTATGCGTTGGCTAAGTCAAGCCAAACTACGGTGAGGTCCTTCCTACCTTCTTTTGCCTCGCGGATTAGCTGTGTGATGGCACTTGTGTGTTCTATGCAGCCTGAGAAACCGGGAACTCCTCCCTTCTGGGCTGAAGTGTTGATATATGCATTGCCTGTCAGGAAAGGTGTTAGTCTTCTTGCAAGGATGGCGAAGAATATTTTCCCCTCGACGTTGAGCAACGAGATCGTTCGGAACTGGTTGACCGTCTTGGAATTCCGTTCCTTTGGTGTAAATATTCCTTCAGCCTCCTTCCAAGCTTCTGGGACATATCCCTTCCTCCAGACTACTTTCAGGAGCTTCCATAACCGCTTGAGAAGTAGTGGGCACATTTTGTACACCTTGTACGGGATGGCGTTCGGTCCGGGCGCTGAAGCAGTTCTTGCTTTTTTTATGGTGACCTTTACCTCTCCCAGCGTTGGTTCTGTAACATCTAGTTGCTTCTCTGGTGCACTTGCTGGGTCTATCCGATCACAGTCCCCTAGCGCGTCCTCTCGATTGGGATCAGAGTGGGTAACGTGAAGGTATCTCTCAACCTCTTCCAGTGGTGTTTCCAACTTCCCTGATCTTTCTTTGTCGAGTAGGGATCTTGCGAACTTGTATGGGTTGGCTGTGAACGCTGCTCTCTTCTTCGCCCTTTCCCTGGTCCTTCTTCTCGTGTTCTCGGCTTTCCGTAGTGACGTCAGCTGTGACCGTACTGTCTCCCTTAGCTGAGTTAGTCCAATCCTCTCTGTGGATGAACTGTTGCGGAATCTCCGCCTCAACTGTCTGAGTTCACGTCTCAGGTTTTGGATACAGGTTTGCCGTCTGTTCGGTCTCGGAGGCTCCTTTCGTGATCTTCCCTCTTCTAGTCCAAACCTCTCCAAACCTACAGAGTAGATTAGCGTGGTGAGGGTGGTCAGCTTCCGGTCTACTGGTCCTTGCATGGATGCTTCGAGGATGTTGTCTAGGTCCTCGTCCAATTGTTTCCATGATGTCTTGTCTGATGCCTTGGGCCACTTGATCCTTGGTTTCCTGGTTCTAGTGGCAGAGTCTTGCTGTAGGCTATCCTGAACGGCCTCCTGGTCTGTTTCTAGGCTGCTCTCTCCTTGAGTCTGTAGTAGCTCTAGGAGGGGGTCGGGGTCGTCATCCACCTCAGGATCCCGGAAGACATCCTATGTCATCTCCTGGACGGAGAGTTCCTCAGTAATATGGGTTGAATCCAGACTGGAGTACTCCTGCGTCTCACTAGCCAAACTGGCTATGCGCTGTCCACGAGACCTCACACGTTGGCAACCAGACTTCCCCTGGTGTATGTGTAGACCGTGTTGGTTCTTGCAAACCTTTCCACAATTACAGGTGACCGATCCTTCTTTATTCATAGTCGATTGGGCAGGCCGTGTCTATTCCATGAAATCCGTCCAAGTGAGTATATCATCCTCCCCCCTCTCGGTAGACTCTGGGGGTATCTTTCGTTAATGGAGTCTGTAGCTAGTAGTTGGGTGTCCTCTCTCGAAGACTGCAGTTTGGGATGCTACCCCTAGTGCCCCTGGTCCAGTCTATTCCTGGTGGTCATCTGTCTCTCCAGTGTCACCAATCTATTCTTGGTTGTCATTCAGTCTTTCCTAGAAGTCACTGGTACTCCAGACGTTGAATGTGATATAATACCACAAAACATAACTGTGCAAAATTTTGAAATATGTTTGTCATATGGTCCTATGGCTACATAAACAAATATATCTAGTGTTATACTTTCCTTAATTCCATTGCATCCAAACATAAATAATTTATCATCTACGCTCATGGTTACACCCAAGCGTAAACCACACAGTACATATATGTTTGTTTCAAGAAACAACTAAACAGAAGATGTGGTGTAGGTGTGGCATCAACAATGGCAACCTAATTTTATTTCATGACATATACATGCAATTCAATTCATCCTTTCTCTCTCATGGTTCCGCGGGGGGGGGGGAATGATGGCGCCACAAAGTGTGGCTGAATAGTCTTTAACATTTGTAGAAGAACTATACGAGAGATATGGTGCTCTCGTATGACAATGTCCAGAACCATGAATACACGCACATAACACATCCAACATCATATATCTCATTTCCACGTCCGTCTCAATAATGACAAGAAATCATTAGAACTGAAAATAATGTTAGATTCCATAATATACACAGGCGGTGGGAGGGTGGGAAATAGTATGTCTTATCGTCGCCTTGTTGAGCCTTCGAATGAAATATCATGCGATATTTCCCACTCATAAACCACGTTACACAATGTAATGCTCTATTGCACAATAGAGCACGTTTATACAGGTAAACTGTGAAACCATGTACCCGATAATAAATACATTTATACTTTCTATTTCTAACCAACCTAGTTGGGTCAATAGTTAATTTGATCAAAATGATGCCTGGTGAAAGTGCTTTATTTTGTTTTTATTTCGAAGTATTTATTTTGGGTCAATATCTAGCACATCCTAGAAGTCATAGCCCCTTAATTGGAAATATTTATTAAGGTGATCAGTAACATGAACATCACCCTCAAACCACACACTCAATAGGGGTTTTCTACCTATCATGACTAATGTACGAGGACCAAAGGACCGTCAGCTATAGATCAGAAGCCAGACGGACATGAGCCACTCATAGATGGCATGGACATTAAACTAGTTTATACAAATTTATTTTAGCTCGATTGCGAAACAAGTTCTTTCAACTTATATTAATCACTCTCGAGACCTCATTCTTGATGGAATCCATCGCCACGAGGGAGAGAGAAGAGGCAACGAGGAATTTAAATGCCTTGCCTAAGGGCACAATCTTAACGGCTCCAGCGGGGCTCGAACTCCGAACCTTTCGCACCTGAAGCGAACGCGCATCCACTGCGCTATCACGACTTCCATTAAACTAATCCTTAAGCATGTAATTTATGAATCCCTAGAGTACACCAGTATCATGTAGAGATGTAGGTCGGAACAATCTCTAATTACCATCATTCAGTTACCTTGACAACTTGTTCGTAAATTCCAGCGCTACCCATTTCCTTTCCTACGGATACCAAGGTTATCACCAACTGGCCCTACTATGCCGTTCCTGTGGTAGTGAAATTACAATAACCACTTAACTGTTGGTACCAGGGATACATCCGACTGATCCTGCTATCCATTTACTGTGAGTACCAGGGTTACCACTGATTGACCCTACTATCCATTTCCTGTGAGTACCAGGGATACATCCGACTGATCCTACTATCCATTTCCTGTGGGTACCAGGTATACACCAGACTTGCCCCACCATCCATTTCTTGTGGGTACCACTGATTGACCCTACTATCCATTACCTGTGGGTACCAGGGATACACCAGACTGGTCCTAATATCCATTTCCTCTGAGTACCTGAGATAAACGACTGATCCTACTATATAGTTCCTGTGGGTATCACTGACTGGCAATACTATCCATTTCCTGTGGGTACCACTGACTGACCCTACTATTAATTTTCTTCCTGTGGGTACAAGGGTTACCATTGACTGGCCCTACCATCCATTCCCTGTGGTTACCACTGACTGGTGTGTATGCATCTTTAACAGCATCTCACCAACAGCTTAGGTCATATGGTGACTTTCCAGCTATTATTGGTGGAGGAAGATCGTGGAAGTCGTGATAGCGCAGTGGATGCACGGTCGCCTCAGGTGCGAAGTTCGAGCCTCGCTGGAGCAGTTACAATTGTGCCCTTAGGCAAGGCATTTAATTTCCAAGTTGCCTCTTCTCTCTCCCTCGTGGCGATGGATTCCACCAGGAATGAGGTCTCGAGAGTGATTAATATAAGTTATAAGAACTTGTTTCGCAATCAAGCTAATATAAATTTGTATAAACTAAGATCACGGGTACCCAGTATTTCAGGCTCGAATGGGCATCCGGGTAGACCCACGGCTCTTCCGCACACCAGCTGGATGGCTTCCTAACATGAAATAATTTGACACTCCCAAATGGATTCGAATCGGGAACAGTTGTCATTAACCCATTTCATTCTGGATACCGTTCAAACAATATTTGCAAAGAACATAGAGCCAGATTAACCACCACGGAACGTGCCATCTGATCAGGCGCTATGCTGTTTGCTATTCAGATGATCTTGCTAAGACACTTAGTCACAGCGTCACGCTGCGGCTGATCTGGATCTAGGTTGTTTGCAAAAGCCTTTAAATCTATCCAGAATGAAATGGGTTAATGTTAAATGCGCAGGATACACCTGTTCTATCCACCAGGACACGTGGTCCAGGCTACCGTACGACCGAGTATATGATGACGTGCAAGTACCATAGAGATAATAATACATGTACTGTATGTAAACAACAAATACCGATTCATATCTAGTATATGTACATATTGTAGGCTTAATGGCTTTTATGGTTCAAGGTGTTAGGTTTTTGCACCTTTTTTTATCACACTACCAGTGTCCTCTTTGGTGGAATTATAGTAGCTGAGGAGACCTGGTAGCTCACTTTTCTAACCCCCCACGCATGGCCATAATAGCTCAATTATTGACTGTTAGCCATTAACAGAGAAGAAATACATTCTGGAGTGTGTGTTTTATGATTATTTATCGTCACTACCGGCTACCCATATGAGCGACGCCTCCTGAAGAGATTAGTCATATTAGTCCTTTGGAGGATAGTGCAATGATACAGACATACACCCATTCCAGTCTCCTCTGGTTCTTTTACGTGCACAGTGTAAAGCACCGACACGAGACCTTGGTTTAAAGTCCCATCTGAAAGACTGTTCATTTTATTAGAGTCAGACGGAGGGATCGAACCTGCGATCCCTGGATTACCAGTCCAGTTCTGGAGCTTTCACTGAAGGTAATTCACACCAAAGTGCTGGAAACATTGAAATATGTCGATGCCAACAAACATGTGTTTAGAATAGCTTTATTATTGCTCGAAAAGGTGAGCCGTAAAACGTAAACAATAACAGATTCACACATGATTAAACAAACAAAATTAAACAATGTCACAGTATGATGGTTTCCCAAGTGACTGAGGTACTAACACTTTTAACCCTTTCCCCCTTAGAGATGGTTTTTTATTTCATACATTTGGCTGTAATTTACCAATCATATGCAATGGATAAGCTGGGAACTTGCGTACTCCGCCTTCATAGAGGTTACTAGCAATTATTAAGTGTTGTATACACTATGTTGTTCAGATCTTTATTATAGCTTGTTTGACTACTAATGTGTCGATCTATGTCAATAGACATTGGCGTCGAGAGGTGCTTCTAAGGGGGAAAGGGTTTCAGTACTAGCTGATACTTGCCTTCTCAAATATATTTGTTTAAAAAATGTTTTAAAATATATATCCAGTAACAGACAATATTGTGTAATTTCCATGTGACGATCTAAGTTTGGCAGCCATGTTTGTTTATATTATTCATGGGTAGTTACACTACTCTCGAGGTATTGATATGAGGCAAGCAAAATAATACCCCTCCATCCATCTTCTTGAGGAGAATGGTAGAGGGGTATTTTTTTTATTGACTGAAACAAGCGTCTGTGTTATGGAGGCCCTGGATGGTGCTACTCACAAACAACATTTCTATCATTTGTTTCTACTTTTACACAACCATTTGTGAGTAAATAAGTAATATGAAGATATGATTGCAATATTTACATGTTAACAATACAAATGTACAGTCAGTATAATTTGTTTCAATCAGAACCATATGACAACAAACAACTCCCCCCTCCCCCTGCTTTTATGCAACCACAAATAAGTTTTAAAGGGGATTTGTTATCATCTACATTAGGAATATATTTCATTTGACAAAATATATATTTCCCCTAAATACCCGCAAGAATTTTATTAAACATAGAACAACTCCTACCATATCCAAACTTTTAATAAAACATAGTGACCTCCCCTTAATTTTGGTGGTGCTTCCAGATCAGTTATTTACATATTTGTCAATGTGTGATATCATCAGCAATCATGAACTTTGGTTTGATGATGATAGGAAACTAGGGATGGCAACGAATATTCGAATATTCGCTTGAACGTCCGAATATCTATCCGAATACTGTTCCGGAAACAAATATTATATTGTCCTCAAAAATTCCACCCGCTCAGTCACACGTTTGGAAATGCTTGAATCGCTCTGAGAATAAGAAAACTGTTAGGTGTAATCTATGCAAATTGGATTGAAGATATTCGGGTTCAATATCAATCTGAATAATCATTTGAAGAAGATGACATTTACGCGTAAAACAGAAATTAGGTTAGTTTGGCAATTTTTCTAAGAGTTTGAGTGATTTTGAGTGATTTTGAGTTTTGGATAGAATTCTATCGAATATTCGAATACCTTCCCGACCGAATATTCGAATAGTATAATCGCTATTTGTTGCCATCCCTATAGGAAACACATTGGGATATTGTTCCATTAATGTCAGTTCACAATGGATAAATAGATTTATGTATGAAGGGTGTATGTAATACTGGGTTTTCATTCTAGTTCAAATACTTGTTCCTTGCAGTACCAATAACTTGATAACATTGTTGACATATTGGTTGACATTTTAGCACTATCGTTTACAGTTGAGTAAACATTTTGTGATGTAACTACAGTTATAAAGTGCCCTAGAACAAAACAGTGCCCAAATATCATTTGACCTCGAGAATTCTGGAACCCTCGAGAACATGAGAAACCACATTACTGCTAATTAAAAAATCTGGTAACAAAAATAACAAATCAAGTATATAAAAATGCTGTTGTTTTTGTTGTTCATTACTCTGAAGACACGCATGACTTGGTGTAAAGATATACAGTCTAACCTGTGTTAGTGGTCACCTCAATTAATATACAGTCAAACCTGTTTTAGTGGTCACCTCAATTAATATACAGTCACACCTGTGTTAGTGGTCACCTCAATTAATATACAGTCAAACCCGTGTTAGTGGTCACCTCAATTAAGCAACCAACCTGTATTAAGCAGCAAGTTTCCAGATTCCCAATATGTTTTATTTTAAGACAGGTTTGACTGTATTTCAAAATTCCTCAAGCAGATTAATAAGTATGGAGCATATACAATATATTCTATATATAACCTATGACCTGTAAATGTGACCTTCACTGGACACGATTGAAAGTTTAATTCTGCATATCTTCTCGATATGGAAAATAATGTTGACAATTGATTTCAAAATCATTCAATCGATTAAAAGAAATGGAACAGTGTACAAATGCAAATAACCTTGTACTCTAAGCGAGACCTTGAACATGAACCAATATGATTGAATGTTCCACTTTGCACATCGTCTCTATATTGTGAACATTTATGTCGTGTTATTTCAAAATTGGTTTAATAGAAACGGAGTGGACAGACAGACAGACAGATTGACTGACAGGCATGGTGCCTCTTATATACACACCCATTAAACTTTGTTTGTGGGGGTATAACAACATTGTGGATTGTTGACTGACTGCTAGCCGATTACATATTGTCACTAAGCATTTATATTGGCAGTAAAGTACAGTTATATGGGATGATTTGGGGATGTCTGCAAGTTCTAACAACTTATATTAATCACTCTTGTTGGCGCAGATGAAAGCGTATATGTGGTCATTCGTGTGGGAGGAAACCGGAGTACCCAGAGAAAACCCACCTGTCCGATCTGGCGACCACCGTACCATCTCATATACTTCCCGGTCCAATGATCGAACCCGGGTTGCATTGGTGAGAAGCGAGCTTGCTAACCACTGCGCTAATCAGACAGCCTTGTCTCAATATTTGCATAAGTGAAATGTTTTCCAAATGATTTCCGATAACACTTCTAGAGATACTGAATCCAACTTTTCTAACGGAATACTATTATAATGAGAGACATTGGTGAGTTACTGCCCCTTGATATCTCTTTAAGGAGAATAGGTACTCTTAATTGGTTTCCTCTGTTTTTATCGTTGTTTCCTTTGCACCACATGCTATCAATTTTCATCCATTTTCTCATCTTACGATTGAAATATTAAATCTCAACATTGTTCTGCAGTATATCCAATGGATACTTGACTGCAAACATTTGCTATCAAATAATTAAAGTTTAAACTTTATTTATTTTTCAACGATTGCGAAGCAAGTTTTAACAACTTATATTAATCACTCTCATTGGCACGGATGAAAGTGTAAATGTGGTCATTTGTGTGGGAGGAAACCGGAATACCTGGAGAAAACCCACCTGTCCGATCTGGCGACCACCGTACCATCTCACATACTTCCCTGTCCGAGGATCGAACCCGGGTTGCATTGGTGAGAAGCAAGTGCGCTAACCACTGCGCAAATCGGATATCAAATACTTAACATGATTCTTATAAAGTCACATTTATCATACCGCAACATCTGGTAAGGAACAACAGTAATAACAAAGGATTCCAACTACGGTAAAAGGACCATTATATATTTCAGGATAAACAGACTTTATCTGTCAAGGGAGGTAATAGAAAAACTAGGTGGCGCTCATTGAATCCCTAACCTCCAAGGTGTCGCTCATTGACTCCCTAACCTCCAAGGTGGCGCTCATTAACTCCCTAACCTCCAAGGTGTCGCTCATTGACTCCCTAACCTCCAAGGTGTCGCTCATTGACTCCCTAACCTCCAAGGTGGCGCTCATTAACTCCCTAACCTCCAAGGTGGTGCTCATTGACTCCCTAACCTCCAAGGTGGCGCTCATTGACTCCCTAACCTCCAAGGTGGTGCTCATTGACTCCCTAACCTCCAAGGTGGCGCTCATTGACTCCCTAACCTCCAAGGTGGTGCTCATTGACTCCCTAACCTCCACAGCAAGATCCATAACTTTACTTTCATGGCAATTTAATGGGTAGTGACAATGTATATGATACAATAATAACAATAGGACTGTTCTCAGGCCGCCATGTATATATCTACATGTATAGTGTTAAGAAATAAAGCTAATAAAGACTAATGCTGATATATCACAGAGTTATTCAGAATTTATAAATCTGATTTCTTTGTTGGTGTTGTCTTCGCCTGGCTGGTAGGTGCTGTCTGTGGGGATTTGGACACAGACTTTTCACCCGGTGCTGTTGCAGACTCGTTCATTAACTTCCTCAACTCAGCCTTAATAAAACAAAATGAAGATGAGGGGAAACAGAAGCTAATAGCGTACAGTGGACAAAATTTACAGTGGTTTCATTTTACTAAAATTGATTAGAAAATTCATAGATATACAGCCCCGTAGCCACACTGAGGTACATAGAGGCAGCTGCCCTTAGCCCAAAAAATATAATGAAAAATTAAGTAAATAAAATGCAAAAAATATATGCCGTATAAAAGTGTTTGTTTATTATAGTGTCACCCCTATTTAAAGGGCCAGCCATTTCTGACTTAGGAGACACCTCTTTTTATGAACATCAGTAATTCCTGAATCCTATGCTTGTATGCCAGGCGCCAGGCTTGTAGGCAATCGGTAACCATTATTTAACTAGCTGGCGGCTCACCAACCGGCCATATCAGAATGAACCCCTGTCTTCTGGTTTGGCACCAATGTCCGTTCACAAAAACATTCCAATTGATCACTTGGAAATTATTCAGTTGTGAGATTCCCTCTGGACATAGGATGCATTACTCTTGCTTTTCATACATGAATATTGAAATGAAACTACGCTGGAATTTAAGTATTCAAATGGCTGCATGTTAAACATATTGAGATTTTATGCAGATTGTTTCGAGTCATGTCATTTCAAGGCCAAGGTCACACTGGAATTTAAGTATTCAAATGGCTGCATGTTAAACATATTGAGATTTTATGCAGATTGTTTCGAGTCATGTCATTTCAAGGCCAAGGTCACACTGGAATTTAAGTATTCAAATGGCTGCATGTTAAACATATTGAGATTTTATGCAGATTGTTTCGAGTCATGTCATTTCAAGGCCAAGGTCACACTGGAATTTAAGTATTCAAATGGCTGCATGTTAAACATATTGGAAGTCGTGATAGCGCAGTGGATGCGCGTTCGCTTCAGGTCCGGAGTTTGAGCCCTGCTGGAGCCGTTACGATTGTGCCCTTAGGCAAGGCATTTAAATTCCACATTATCTCTTCTCTCTCCTTCATGGCGATGGATTCCATCAGGAATGAGTTCTCGAGAGTGATTAATATAAGTTGAAAGAACTTGTTTCGCAATCGAGCTAAAATAAATTTGTATAAACTAAACTACGCTGTATCAATCACATTTTCGCGAATCAAATTTCAAATAGCCAGAAAAAAACACAGAAAATCGCTGCTATATCACTTTTTTTCAGGGGAGCATACACCATGACCCCTAGACTGCCTCAATTTAAATTTACCTCTTGCTATGGTACTGATATATGTATATGACGTATCTGGTATTATATGCTAAACATATGGTACGCCTCTTGCTATGGTACTGATATATGTATATGACGTATCTGGTATTATATGCTAAACCTATGGTAAGCCTCTTGCTATGGTACTGATATATGTATATGACGTATCTGGTATTATATGCTAAACCTATGGTAAGCCTCTTGCTATGGTACTGATATATGTATATGACGTATCTGGTGTTATATGCTAAACCTATGGTAAGCCTCTTGCTATGGTACTGATATATGTATATGACGTATCTGGTGTTATATGCTAAACCTATGGTAAGCCTCTTGCTATGGTACTGATATATGTATATGACGTATCTGGTATTATATGCTAAACCTATGGTAAGCCTCTGCATGTTGAGTCATAATGTTACATCCGTATACAAGTAGACAATATGCCTTATTTAAAGACGTTTTCAGGAGTTTCCTCTGCACATCATTCAGCACATGTAACACCTCAACAAGAAGGTACTAGTGGAAGTCGTGATAGCACAGTGGTAGCGTGCTCACTTCAGGTGCGAAAGGCCTGGAGTTTGAGCCCCATCTGAGCCATTACGATTGTGTCCTTAGGCAAGGCATTTAAATTCCATGTTGCCTCTTCTCTCTCCCTCGTGGCGATGGATTCCATCAGGAATGAGGTCTCGAGAGTGATTAATATAAATTGTAAGAACTTGTTTCGCACAATCAAGCTAAAATAAATTTGTATAAATTAACCAATTTCATTCTGGATACATTTAAAGGCTTTTGCAAAGAACATAGATCCAGATTAGCTGCAGCGTGACGCTGCATGCTGATCAGAATTTATTTTGTTTGATACATAGCCAAGTGTCTTAGCAAGATCATCTGAATAGCAAACAGCATAGAGCCTGATCAGACAGCATGTTCCGTGGCAGCTGATCTGGCTCTATGTTCTTTGCAAATACTGTTTGAACGGTATCCAGAATCAAATGGGTTAAGAATGTACTTGCACTAATTTCAGATGTAAAAACAGTTATCAACAACACCAGTCGACACGACACTTAATGTGACATTTTTGTATACTTACTCCCCATCCCAGCAGATCCGCCAAGGCATAGCAACCATCATCGCAGGTCCCCTGCCAGAAAATATCCCTAGAACATAAAACATAGAATACTAAAATCTTTCCCACTAACCTCTTGGACCTCATAATTGAAATCCATATGAAAGTAAAAAGATCAAGAAATATCACAGTAGGTAATAAATGCCCCATCCATAGCCGCAGGAAGTTACAACCCGGACTGGAAATATCACAGTAGGTAATAAATGCCCCATCCATAGCCGCAGGAAGTTACAACCTGGACTGGAAATATCACAGTAGGTAATGAATGCCCCATCCATAGCCGCAGGAAGTTACAACCCGGACTGGAAATATCACAGTAGGTAATGAATGCCCCATCCATAGCCCCAGGAAGTTACAACCCGGACTGGAAATATCACAGTAGGTAATAAATGCCCCATCCATAGCCGCAGGAAGTTACAACCCGGACTGGAAATATTGACTTGGACTGTCATACTCACGAGAGGGTACTTAACTTAAGTGGCTACCCCATTGTTCTCTCTTTTTTGTTCTATTAGCCATGCAACTTGCATGATGCAAGTGCAATTATAAAAATTAACCCTAGACCATTACTTGACTGACAATACAGTGAAACCTGTCTTAAGCAGCCAGCCAAGGGAATCACAGAATGTGGCTGCATAGCGCATGTGGCTGCTTAATAGAATAGTATAGTAAAACAGCATATTGGGAATTTAGAAACTGGCTGCTTAATACAGGTTGGCTGCTTAATGGAGGTGACCACTAAAACAGGTTTGACTGTAGATCTATTTTTCTCCTTGCCTCTAAATACCCTCTCATGTGCTCAGACAGATGGACGGACACATGTGAAAACAATAGGCATCCCTTTGGATTTTGTGTTTAAATCTGCAATAAAGCATTGTTTTGCGAGCACCATCAAACATGACCTCATTTTACTGTCATTTTTGTAGTTTTGTGACGTCATTTACGCACTCAAAAAAATAACACAAACTATTTTTACACTTTTTAGATATTTTGGTCGTCTTAGAATTTAAATAATATGGTTAGCGCGCTCGCTTCTCACCAACGCAACCCGGGTTCGATCCTCGGACCGGGAAGTATGTGAGATGGTACGGTGGTCGCCAGATCGGACAGGTGGGTTTTCTCCGGGTACTCTGGTTTCCTCCCACACGAATGACCACATATACGCTTTCATCCGCGCCAACGAGAGTGATTATTATAAGTTGTTAAAACTTGCTTCGCAATTGTTGTAAAATAAATAAAGCTTAAACTAAATAATATTTCACCTTGTGTTATTTCTATTCCAATAAAACATGGTTTGTCGTTCTGAGCTCCGGAATTAACTACTTAGGTTTACAGCCTCATGGTTAATTCCTACGAGTCAGAACTCCAAACAATGTTTTATTTGCCAATAAATAACTGAAAGACAAATATTATTTCTTAAACACAGGTTATCGAAATGTCTCAGAGGAAATCTCTAGTCCAGCAGGGGACTATTAATCTCTAGTCCAGCAGGGGACTATTAATCTCTAGTCCAGCAGGGGACTATTAATCTCTAGTCCAGCAGGGGACTATTAATCTCTAGTCCAGCAGGGGACTATTAATCTCTAGTCCAGCAGGGGACTATTAATCTCTAGTCCAGCAGGGGACTATTAATCTCTAGTCCAGCAGGGGACTATTAATTTAGAATGGAATTCAACATGCCTATGAAGATATAAAATATAGAAAATAAATTTAGATACTGTATAGTGCAATATAATTGCGGTGCCCAATGTTAGTTTATACAAATTTATTTTAGCTCTTATAACTTATATTAATCACTCTCGAGACCTCATTCCTGATGGAATCCATCGCCACGAGGGAGAGAGAAGAGGCATGTGGAATTTAAATGCCTTGCCTAAGGACACAATCGGCTCCAGCGGGGCTCGAACTCCAGGCCTTTCGCACATGAGGATTTTTGTATTGGTTATGTCTTAAAATGGTGCATTTCTTTTTCTCCGCCAAACTTAATACCCACACTCGGCTCGGCAAGAGAAACGCCAATAATTCATACTACTATGGGATAGAAATCTAATCAGTGACATCACACGCTTCTGTCACGTTTAAACCAAATGCATTGTAAACTGTGTTGTGTCATACTAGTACAGTGAATACTATCTTTTCATGAGTTTATGAATATAAAAATATAATCAAAATTAGTTACGGTATGTAGCCATATATACTTCATTTCATCAGATTGACCTCCCTTTTGATAACTACGAATTTGCTTCCCTTTGTTATATTGACGGTAGCTTAAAATGCAATATAATGGCGAGGTTTAGATTTGGCGGAATCGTTACTGATCGCCAATATAGCCAAAATAAATCCTCAGCCAATAAATCGATTTATATAGTACCTGATATTGTCCGCCTTGTCAAAGTCAAATTGCACACCACCAAACAACATCAACATAGGCTCAGCTGACTACAAACATCCATTAGATCAAAATCAGTACAACTATATAGCACAATGTATCACTGACAAGTCTACCGCCGTGATCGAGTGGCTATGGTCGCTGATTTGTAAACCACTGTAACCTATCATCACTGATGGTCACAGGTTCGAGCCCCACTTAGACGGTATCTATTTATAAGAAAAAGTTGGCCGTTTCTTACGGACGTTGGTGCACCAAGTACTGGTTAACCGCTGGAGCCTATGTAAACTGCCCGCCGGCGAAATAGCTCAAAATGGTGCTGATGAAGGCGTAAAAAAACCCCCGAACAAACAAACAATTGATTCAGGAATGTTATGTTATGTTATATTTCGGGTTTTACGCCTGCATCAGCACCATTTCGGGCTAGATCGCCGGCGGGCAGTTTACCTAACACCTTTCCTGGGCAGGCTCCAGCGGTTAACCAGTACTTGGGTGCACCAACCTCCGTAAGAAACTGCCAACTTTTTCATAAAAATGAGACACGGCCTGAGCGGGGCTCGAACCCGTGACCATCAGTGATGATAGGTTACAGTGTTACAAGTCAGCGACCTTAACCACTCGACCACGGAGGCGGAGATTCAGGAATGGGTATTTACATATACATAATTGATGATAAGCTGATTATAATGTCTATTAGGTTAAATTGATTAATGAGTAATCTGCCCGTCGCTCAAATGGGCAACCGGTAGCGACAAGTTTGCCAAAAGTCATAGTATTGCATAGGTAGGTCTTAATGCAACACATGCTGCTAAACAGATGGAAGCCGCAGATGTTGCAGGTAAGGTGAGAAGGTAAACAGATAGAAGCAGCAGATGTTGCAGGTAAGGTGAGAAAGGTAAACAGGTAGAAGCCGCAGATGTTGCAAGCAGCAGATGTAGCAGGTACGGTGAGAATGGTAAACAGATAGAAGCCGCAGATGTTGCAGGTAAGGTGTGAATGGTAAACAGGTAGAAGCTGCAGATGTTGCAAGTAAGGTGAGAATGGTAAACAGATGGAAGCAGCAGATGTTGCAGGTAAGGTGAGAATGGTAAACAGATGGAAGCAGCAGATGTTGCAGGTAAGGTGAGAATGGTAAACAAATGGAAGCCACAGATGTTGCAGGTAAGGTGAGAATGGTAAACAGATGGAAGCAGCAGATGTTGCAGGTAAGGTGAGAATGGTAAACAGGTGGAAGCAGCAGATGTTGCAGGTAAGGTGAGAATGGTAAACAGGTGGAAGCAGCAGATGTTGCAGGTAAGGTGAGAATGGTAAACAGGTGGAAGCAGCAGATGTTGCAGGTAAGGTGAGAATGGTAAACAGGTGGAAGCAGCAGATGTTGCAGGTATGGTGAGAATGGTAAACAGGTGGAAGCAGCAGATGTTGCAGGTAAGGTGAGAATGGTAAACAGGTGGAAGCAGCAGATGTTGCAGGTAAGGTGAGAAGGTAAACAGGTGGAAGCCGCAGATGTTGCAAGCAGCAGATGTAGCAGGTATGGTGAGAATGGTAAACAGGTGGAAGCCGCAGATGTTGCAAGCAGCAGATGTTGCAGGTAAGGTGAGAAAGGTAAACAGGTAGAAGCCGCAGATGTTGCAGGTAAGGTGAGAATGGTAAACAGATGGAAGCAGCAGATGTTGCAGGTAAGGTGAGAAAGGTAAACAGGTAGAAGCTGCAGATGTTGCAGGTAAGGTGAGAATGGTAAACAGGTGGAAGCCGCAGATGTTGCAAGCAGCAGATGTAGCAGGTACGGTGAGAATGGTAAACAGGTGGAAGCCGCAGATGTTGCAAGCAGCAGATGTTGCAGGTAAGGTGAGAAAGGTAAACAGGTAGAAGCCGCAGATGTTGCAGGTAAGGTGAGAATGGTAAACAGATGGAAGCAGCAGATGTTGCAGGTAAGGTGAGAATGGTAAACAGATGGAAGCAGCAGATGTTGCAGGTAAGGTGAGAATGGTAATCAGGTGGAAGCCGCAGATGTTGCAAGCAGCAGATGTTGCAGGTAAGGTGAGAAAGGTAAACAGGTAGAAGCTGCAGATGTTGCAGGTAAGGTGAGAATGGTAAACAGATGGAAGCAGCAGATGTTGCAGGTAAGGTGAGAATGGTAAACAGATGGAAGCAGCAGATGTTGCAGGTAAGGTGAGAATGGTAAACAGATGGAAGCAGCAGATGATGCAGGTAAGGTGAGAATGGTAAATAGGTGGAAGCAGCAGATGTTGCAGGTAAGGTGAGAATGGTAAACAGATGGAAGCAGCAGATGTTGCAGGTAAGGTGAGAATGGTAAACAGATGGAAGCAGCAGATGTTGCAGGTAAGGTGAGAATGGTAAACAGATGGAAGCAGCAGATGTTGCAGGTAAGGTGAGAATGGTAAACAGATGGAAGCAGCAGATGTTGCAGGTATGGTGAGAATGGTAAACAGATGGAAGCAGCAGATGTTGCAGGTAAGGTGAGAATGGTAAACAGATGGAAGCAGCAGATGTTGCAGGTAAGGTGAGAATGGTAAACAGATGGAAGCAGCAGATGTTGCAGGTAAGGTGAGAATGGTAAACAGATGGAAGCAGCAGATGTTGCAGGTAAGGTGAGAATGGTAAACAGATGGAAGCAGCAGATGTTGCAGGTAAGGTGAGAATGGTAAACAGATGGAAGCAGCAGATGTTGCAGGTAAGGTGAGAATGGCTGCTCCAATGCATAATATTGCACATGTCTCCAACACAGGATGCATATCTGTATACATACATCTAGCAATTTGTTTTTGGAGAATAAAGTCGCACAAACAGCTTGGGTCATATGGCGGCTCTCCAGCTATTAGTGGTGGAGGAAGATCCTGCATGTCCTCTGAGTAGCATTTCAAGCACGGACGGACACCCTGGTAGAACCATCAACCTTCTGAAAGCCAGCTGGATAGCTTCCTCAAATGAAACAATTCGACAGACCCAGAGGGATTCGAACCTACAGTGTTGAGAGGCAAGTGATTTGAAGTAAATGGCCTTAACCACTCGACCACAGAGGCCCCATAAATATGAAGCAGATAAATAGATATAGCATCCATGTATGTAACATAATGTTACATAAGTAGGCCTGTCCTATATACAATGGATAGTAGAAGAATATCTAGATAGAGCTCATTCACTCAGTCCAACTATTTCATCAACCCCTTCACCCACATCCTATATACAATGGATAGTAGAAGTAGATCTAGATAGAGCTCATTCACTCAGTCCAACTATTTCATCAACCCCTTCACCCAAACTTTGATCTTGGATTTAGCATTATTAAATCTTCAGGAAACTTCTGCAGGTCCTGGCCACAGCCGGGCCACCCCCGGGCCTGCAGATGGACTTTACGTAGCTATACACACCCCCTCCTTCCAAGTGGAGCACATTAACAGGTATAAAACTAAAATACTTACATTGCCCTTAGATGTGTTTTCAAGGTTTATATACAACCGTGGTGTAGTAGCTTTGGTCCTAGAAAACAAACAGAATTTACTACATTGTACCATCTCTAGTAGACAAAGCGAAGGCTGAAGATGTGTGCGAAGAACGAAAACAGACAGTTTGATTTTTTTTTACGAATAAATAATTTCTGAAAATTCCGGTTTGAGGTCACTCTTGGGGGATGGGACTTGCTAGGGGGCAGGGAACAACCCCTAGAAACAGTAAACAAGCTATCAAAGCATTATATTCCATATTTTTTAAGCTATACTCAAATATGTAATTGTTGATTGCGCAATCTCCCCGCCACCAAACTGATGACTGCTGTCTCACTTTCCACTAAACTGGGCAGAACAAAAAAATGCCACACAAACATTAAGCAACTTATTCAAGCTAGTGACCTACAGCAGTAAGAGAAGCAAACGGTTGTACAACCAGAGACGTTCCCATAGTGATCCTACCTAGCAGCAAGAGAAGCAATTGGTTGTACAACCAGAGACGTTCCCATAGTGATCCTACCTAGCAGCAAGAGAAGCAAATGGCTGTACAACCAGAGACGTTCCCATAGTGATCCTACCTAGCAGTAAGAGAAGCAAACAGTTGTACAACCAGAGACGTTCCCATAGTGATCCTACCTAGCAGCAAGAGAAGCAAACAGTTGTACAACCAGAGACGTTCCCATAGTGATCCTACCTAGCAGCAAGAGAAGCAAACAGTTGTACAACCAGAGACGTTCCCATAGTGATCCTACCTAGCAGTAAGAGAAGCAAACGGTTGTACAACCAGAGACGTTCCCATAGTGATCCTACCTAGCAGCAAGAGAAGCAAACGGCTGTACAACCAGAGATGTTCCCATAGTGATCCTACCTAGCAGTAAGAGAGGCAAACGGCTGTACAGCCAGAGACGTTCCCATAATGATCAGACAATCACAGTTCTCTAAATCCTGCAAATATACAACACAATATGGCATGAGATGTGTAGTTGCTACAACACAATATGGCATGAGATGTGTAGTTGCTACATGCTACAACACAATATGGACTGAGATGTGTAGTTCCTACAGGCTGCAACACAATATGGCATGAGATGTGTAGTTGCTACAGGCTACAACACAATATGGCATGAGATGTGTAGTTGCTACAGGCTACAACACAATATGGCATGAGATGTGTAGTTGCTACAGGCTACAACACAATAAGGCATGAGATGTGTAGTTGCTACAGGCTACAACACAATATGGACTGAGATGTGTAGTTGCTACAGGCTACAACACAATATGGCATGAGATGTGTACTTGCTACAGGCTACAACACAATAAGGCATGAGATGTGTAGTTGCTACAGGCTACAATACAATATGGACTGAGATGTGTAGTTGCTACAGGCTACAACACAATATGGCATGAGATGTGTAGTTGCTACAGGCTGCAACACAATATGGCATGAGATGTGTAGTTGCTACATGCTACAACACAATATGGCATGAGATGTGTAGTTGATACAGGCTACAACACAATATGGCATGAGATGTGTACTTGCTACATACTGCAACACAATATGGCATGAGATGTGTAGTTGCTACATGCTACAACACAATATCATGTTTATGCAATACATCCAATATGTCCTTCTCTCGTTGTTTGATTTATTTATATGACTTAGGTATCCCCCCCCCCATTGTCGGGTCCTTCGTTAAGTTGCTCGGCGATAAGAACAGTAGATTTTGATTTTGACATGATTAATAATGAATTTGATGAAGAGACAACAAAATCGGTTGTTTATAATTATTGAAATGTCGTAGCTTGGCATCTTTAACTCAATAAGTGTGTAATATGTTTGTTCTATACATAATTACGTTTAATATACATTTAAACTATGGATAAAAAGCCGCCCAGTCACAATAGAATAGTAATTGCCAATCTCATGACGTGTAAATTATGCGAGTGTACCGATCAAAAGGGATGTCATTGCCATTAACAAAAGCTGTGAAAACTTTTGTGTGACACGCGGACCAGGCCTGGAGGTTATAAAACTTTTCTCAAATCTCAAAACTAAGTCTCAATCGTCTGATTGGTTCAGCTGACAATAACACTCAGAATCAACCAATCAGATTACTTGAGCTTGAGTTTGAGATCTGAGAAAAGTTTTATAACCTCGGAGCCTGGACACTCGGCCAATTGTGTTCGACCCCAAAGGTGTTAATTTAAGTACTAATTGATTTCATGGGACCAGTGATCTGGTTCGAGAGTTCCAGTCATCCGTGTTCGAGTCATCGAAGGTAGAATAATATGCATTATATAGAAATTATCGCCGGGACCAGACGACATGCTCGAGCCAACGGTGGTGTTCGACCCAACCGAGTTCGAGGCAACGAAGTTTGACTGTATTACTCTGATAAACGACATATCTGACGGAATAGCAAGTTGGACACGAGTGAGAAATGATGTTGAATGATTTAGTGAATAATACTCACTGATGAATTAGCATGAAACTTCTTTGGCAAGGATTCCCCGAAGAAAACAATATCTGAAATATAGAATGAAAAACAATCATTTGGACTGCCATTCTGTTCCACTAATGATGAACAGATGAGAGAGAACGGTAGGATAAGATATAATACCTCACTTCAACGCCCCCACCCCCCCCCCAGTCCTCCTCGGGTAGTAGTTTAAGCTTAATCATATTTTATTGCTTTCATTCTACAGATGGATCTGTAGTCCAGTGGTAACACGCTGGACTGGTAATCCAGGGATCGCATATTCGATCCCCCCATCTCACCCTAATAAAATTAACAGTCTTTCAGATGGGACTTTAAACCGAGGTCTCATGTCGGTGCTGTACATTGTGCACATAAAAGAACCAGAGGAGACTCTGGAATGGGAATCTGTCTGTATCATTGCAGTATCCTCCGAAAATCTAAAATGACTTATCTCTTCAGGAGGCATCGCTCATATGGACTACCAGTAGTGACGATAAATAAACGTAAAACACACACGCATTAATTCTATATATACAATGTACAGAACAAAACAAATGAACACACTTGTATAATTATGCATAGTATATACTATATACGATTTATGTCATTGTTGTGCACAAGAATTGTCAATAAATGTTGAAGCAAATGGGTTAGGCCATAAGTTTTAACAACATTAGTTACGGCCCTCCACATTATTGACGGCCCTCACCAAAATACTAGACTGCAACAAACAAAGTGACTGAATATATGAATTGTGCAAATACTAAAATTGATGAATACTAATATAAAGGGAAAATTAGCAAAGTATAGTTAACATTAACTCGAGTAGTAAACGATTATTAAAGGGCAGAGAGCAAGATAGAGAACTGTATGGTAAGAATTATTACCTGGTTTCACCACCCCATCACAGTCCTCCTCGGTGCACTTTGGTACAGGTGATTCAGCCGACTCCTTGAAGATCTGCTCTGTAATTTTACGCAACAATCAATTTAACCACATATACATTATAATCAGCTTATCATCAACTACATGTATGTAAATACCCATTCCTGAATCAATTGTTTGTTTGATTGTTTGTTTGTTTGGGTTTTACGCCTGCATCAGCACCATTTTGGGCTATATCGGCGGCGGGGCAGTTTACCGTACAACACCTTTCCTGGGAAGGCTCCAGCGGTTAACCAGTACTTGGGTGCACCAACCTCCGTAAGAAACTGCCAACTTTTTCATATAAACAGACAAGGTCTGACCGGGTCTCGAACTAGTGACCATCAGTGATGATAGGTTACAGTGGTATACAATTCAGCGATCATAACCAATCGACCACAGAGTCTGAATCAACCTTGAAACAGCATGACCCAGGCAAACCAAAAATAAATTATTTGATGAAAGACAACACCCTAGCATTGCATACTGTAACAGCACCCCAATGGACGTTGTCATACCCCCATTTAATGAAATTACTTAAGGAATGTATCACAAGTTAATAGTGTCCATCAGGGTATGAACTACATTGGGTGTGGTTAAAGTGTGTGGAGGCCGAAGTATTCTTAATTATTCCTTTCAATGACACAATAATATTTTAAATGTTTTGGTCCGGTTTTTGCGATATATCGTATGCTGGAACAGGTAAATAGATCATCCTTGGAACAGCGTAAACTGTAAGACACGTCTTTTCTCGCGATGAATGCTGTCTAACACTGCAAATGCGCAGTCCCGTAATTCAAGTGCGCATGGCATTGCATATCATTAGTTGGAAACCCTCATATGAAAATGTATACAATCAGGGCACATACGTTCATCGAAGGAAATGCAATAGTGATGTAAATATGGCAGTCCGCAGTTCAGCGTGTTTAACAACTGGACTACTGACCTGTCTGTAATATGTGTTTATTAGTAGATTTAGATGCTAGTAATATGTGAAAGTAATAGTTGACGTTATTTATTTTATGCTAATTGATGAAATACAGTGTTCTATCAGTGAGATATAATCCATATCACCACTGCATATCACTCACTGTATTTTGCCGGACTACTTTTTTTATTATCTCCCTTCCCAATACACTATTCCTGTACTATTACTCTCCCTTTAAATGCTTAGACAACGTGTTATTTAATTTTCACCATTTACCTGGCTTCAATGACACTATTTACCTGTATTATTGTTTTTGTTGTGAAACAAATCAAAAGCGAAATACAACTGACAATGTCTCGAAGTTTGTCACTGCAAATTGTAACAATAAAATGAATAAATCCAATAAAGGTTTTCATGCATTTTTCCTCGATTCAACTTTAAATTAAAGATGGCGGCATATTTGTGTATCGACTCACGACGTATAGTCGTCAATGTATTCATCGCGCAAAAACACGGCGACCAGCTATTTTAATTTCTACATTTTGTGTTTGTTTTTCACCAATTAGCATAAAATAAAAAGAAAATTTGTTTGTTTTGAGTGAATATGGAATATATCTCACCTTGAAGTGAGAAAATTTTCATATTTTCACTCGTGCGCGCTCGTGAAAATATTTGAAATGTTCTCACTTCTCAGCGAGATATATTCCATATTCACTCAAAACAAACAAATATTCTCTATATATCACCTTTCATCCAGGCCTGTGTATATTCCGTTCCACATATCTGACAGTGACCAGTGTTGAACGTCCCATGAGCCTCCACCAGTTTCTCATCACTCAGTCCAGCCACTCGTTCTAGCGTGTCAATGTTCTGCAGGCAACACACAAAACAATCATATAAATAATTAACCCTTTCAACACCACAGACCTCTAAATTGGCTTACAAAAAAGTGTAGATCCAGATGAGCCGGCTCGTGACGAGCCGTCTCATCAGGATCTGCACTTTTTTCAAGTAATATAACTATTTTTAGAATTGTTTTTACCCATTTTGATAAATGAACTGATCCAAATGTTATTAATTTATTGGTCTAAAAATATCATGTACCAGTCCATGTCAGTTACTTGGTGTTGAATGGGTTAACTACACAGCCTGCTGTCCACAGACATATATTGTAATTCAGCAATGACATATGGACTAATGTGAATATATCTTATTGGAGTTAATAAATGGACTCCTGGACGATGATGTACAGGTGAAACACACAGAAAATGGTCTATCTGTGTAACTCATAAACAATGATGGACCTGTGTAACTCATAAACAATGATGTACCTGTGTAACTCAATGATGTACCTGTGTAACTCATAAACAATGATGTACCTGTGTAACTCATAAACAATGGTGTACCTGTGTAACTCATAAACAATGATGTACCTGTGTAACTCATAAACAATGGTGTACCTGTGTAACTCATAAACAATGATGTACCTGTGTAACTCATAAACAATGATGTACCTGTGTAACTCATAAACAATGGTGTACCTGTGTAACTCATAAACAATAGTGTACCTGTGTAACTCAATGATGTACCTGTGTAACTCATAAACAATGGTGTACCTGTGTAACTCATAAACAATGGTGTACCTGTGTAACTCATAAACAATAATGTACCTGTGTAACTCATACACAATGGTGTACCTGTGTAACTCATAAACAATGATGTACATGTGTAACTCATAAACAATGATGTACCTGTGTAACTCATAAACAATGATGTACCTGTGTAACTCATAAACAATGATGTACCTGTGTAACTCATAAACAATGGTGTACCTGTGTAACTCATAAACAATGATGTACCTGTGTAACTCATAAACAATAATGTACCTGTGTAACTCATAAACAATGATGTACCTGTGTAACTCATAAACAATAATGTACCTGTGTAACTCATAAACAATGGTGTACCTGTGTAACTCATAAACAATGGTGTACCTGTGTAACTCATAAACAATGGTGTACCTGTGTAACTCATAACAATGGTGTACCTGTGTAACTCATAAACAATGATGTACCTGTGTAACTCATAACAATGGTGTACCTGTGTAACTCATAAACAATGGTGTACCTGTGTAACTCACAAACAATGGTGTATATGTGCAACTCATAAACAATGGTGTACCTGTGTACTCATAAACAATGATGTACCTGTGTAACTCATAACAATGGTGTACCTGTGTAACTCATAACAATGGTGTACCTGTGTAACTCACAAACAATGGTGTACCTGTGTAACTCATAAACAATGGTGTACCTGTGTAACTCATAAACAATGGTGTATATGTGCAACTCATATAAATGTCTGATAGAAAAGTACCTGTGTAAAATGTCTCGTAGAAAAGTACAGAAGTAAAATATCTCATGATGTAAAATGTCTCATCGTAAAATGTTTTATAGATAAATACGTGTGTAAAATGTCTCATAGTAAAATGTTTTATAGATAAATAAATACCTGTGTAAAATGCCTCATAGTAAAATGTTGTATAGATAAATACCTGTGTAAAATGTCTCATAGTAAAATGTTGTATAGATAAATACCTGTGTAAAATGTCTCATAGTAAAATGTTGTATAGATAAATACCTGTGTAAAATGTCTCATAGTAAAATGTTGTATAGATAAATACCTGTGTAAAATGTCTCATAGTAAAATGTTGTATAGATAAATACCTGTGTAAAATGTCTCATTAGTTTGTTCTTTTTCTCCAGTAGTCTCAGGAAGTAATGGCAAGGCGTCGGCTGTAATAAATATGCAACACAGATTGGTGTTCACATGTGTATGCTTTACATTTATTTATCGTCGCTACCGGTTGCCCATATGAGTGACGCCTCCTGAAGAGATTGGTCATTTTAGATTTTTGGAGGATAGTGCAATGATACAGACAGAGACCCATTCCAGAGTCTCCTCTGGTTCTTTTACGTGCACGGTGTAAAGCACCGACACAAGACCTCGGTTAAACGTCCCATCTGAAAGACTGTTAATTTTATTAGAGTCAGACGGGGATCATATCTGCGACCCCTGGATCACCAGTCCAGCATGTTACCACTGGACTACAGCATTTGTACGCTTTGTGAAATTTGATTAATCAAGCAAGATGGACTAATTCCATTTACACTACAATATCAAATTCATGGAAGTCGTGATAGCGCAGTGGTAACGCGTTCGCTTCATGTGCGAAAGGCCAGAAGTTCGAGCCCCGCTAGAGCCGTTATGATTGTTCCCTTAGGCAAGGCATTTATATTCCACATGCCTCTTCTCTCCCTCGTGGCGATGGATTCCATCAGGAATGAGGTCTCGAGAGTGATTAATATATAAGCTATAAGAACTTGTTTCGCAATCAAGCTCAAAAATAAATCTGTATAAACTAAATTCATGTAACTATTCTTTCTCAATAGTAAGAATAATGTGTGACTTGGATGATTAACAGAAGCAATAGTGGTGGAACCTATGCTCGGCGTATTCCTATGCTCGGCGTATTCCTATGCTCGGCGTATTGCTATCCTCGGCATATTCCTATGCTCGGCGTATTCCTATGCTCGGCGTATTCCTATGCTCGGCGTATTTGTCCATTTACATCCGTATTTAAAATATTTATATAGATCTAGGCTAATTTCGCTGACAGCTGAAGCATGGTTCCATAGCATTCCGTTGCATGTATCGGTAGCTTTGTGCAACTGTCATGTGACTGGTCCAGTAGATGAATATAAACAAACAAATCATTGGGAGTATATTCCCACATAAACTGAGACAGTGTATGACCAATTCAGGTAGCTATCCGAATTTAAAAAATCTACACCTAACCCAAAAAATAGTTTCTATACCATTTCTGATTAAGACCAATACCGTAAATGTTTTTTATTCAATGAAAACAGTTGTTTTCACTTAACCCATTTCATTCTGGATACATTTAAAGGCTTTTGCAAACAACATAGATCCAGATCAGCCGCAGCGTGATGCTGCATGCTGTTCAGGATCTATGTTGTTTGCTACATAGCCAAGTGTCTTAGCAAGATCATCTGAATAGCAAACAGCATAGAGCCTGATCAGATGGCACGGTCCGTGGCGGTTGATATGGCTCTATGTTCTTTGCAAATACTGTTTGAATGGTATCCAGAATCAAATGGGTTAAGAAAATAATAATATACGGCAAGTGCAATTAACATTTTATATTGATCATTATATGTGGGATTTACTCCGAGCATCCACAGCATAACCATTAATTTGTTTGTTTGTTTGTTTTGGGGGTTAATGTCACACTAACAGCTTGGGTCATATAACAACTCTCCGGCTATTATTGATGGAGGAAGATCTTGGGTGCCCCTCCGAGCAGTATTCCAGGCACCCGAGTAGAACCACGGACCTTCTTCAAGCCAGCTGGATAGCTAACTGCCTCATATATTAATAGTCTAATTTCAACTTTTATATTACCCAAATGGTATACATACAGATTATATATGACACTGTAACCATTTATGTACCAGAATGCCCATATCCAGACATATGTACCACATTAGCAATAGCATAGATGTATTTAAGCCAACATGCAAGTATTTCAATGCAAAACCAATTACCGCAAATTTGCCGGGCCACAGTTCCTTACACAGAGTGAAGAAAGGTTCTGGATTCTCCTGGAAGCATATACAATGTACACGTCAGTATGGCGGTGGATATGTCATCGATAGCAATTGTTAACAGACGCTGGATGACCCACTTACACAAATAGTTCAATACCTCATGCTAAGCACAGCTCATAGTTGCTAACAGTTGCGTTATTAACCTTTACTGTGCTGGAAACGAGTACATTCGTTTTTGCAAACAGTATGTGCCATCTGATCAGGCTCTATACTGTTTGCTATTCAGATAATGGAGCCCAACCACTTGGCAGAATACCAACAACATAGATCCTGATCAGATGCGGCGCTATGCCACAGCTGATCAGGATCTATGTTGTTTGCTCATTCCTTCCTATTTATTCAGCATTTTATGGGTTAAAGTAATATTTCATAATATAACGCATAATTATTTCATTGAAAATTGTGGGGGGTGGGGGGTGGGGGGTGGAGGGGACATAAATATTTGTGTTATTGCTAGGCGAAATTAACTGTAATAAATCTGCCTTGGTGATGCACTACCTGGCTTACACCTGTATTTGTCACAATAACAACAAAAGGATCAAATGCCTTTTCTACTGCAGAGAACAACTTTTCATTTTCTTAATTTTACGTGTTATTTTTCTACATCAGATCATACATTACAGAAATTGTTCATCCAACATTGTTTATTTAGTTCGAAGTGACGGAGAGGGCTGTAAATAATGTTGTTATAACTTGTAGCCCAACCCATTTGCTTGTTTCCCCTTGACAAAACAAATGTATCGTATACTGCAATCATATAATTACATATTAATCTCTGATTTGTTCTTAGTATTGTATGTATATATGTAATGTATTGTATGAAAAAATGCAATAAAATATTATTAAAGTCAACTTTTCATTTTCTCACAATCCTATATTTGCTATTTCCCCCCATTTCATTTGATATTCTAACTTGTTTCTCAAGTATTGATTTTAAACGTCGATTAATATCAGATGTATACTTTCCAGGACTGCTAGATTGAAGAGTCCATTATGTCACAAGCCCATGATTATGAGCCCATAATGTCACAAGTCCATGATTATGAGCCCATAATGTCACAAGTCCATGATTATGAGCCCATAATGTCACAAGCCCATGATTATGAGCCCATAATGTCACTAGCCCATGATTATGAGCCCATAATGTCACAAGTCCATGATTATGAGTCCATGATGTTATAAGCCCATGATTATGAGCCCATGATGTCACTAGCCCATGATTATGAGCCCATGATGTCACAAGCCCATGATTATGAGTCCATGGTGTCACAAGTTCATGATTATGAGCCCATAATGTCACAAGTTCATGATTATGAGCCCATGATTATGAGCCCATGATGTCACTAGCCCATGATTATGAGCCCATGATGTCACTAGCCCATGATTATGAGCCCATACTGTCACTAGCTCATGATTATGAGCCCATAATGTCACAAGTCCATGATTATGAGCCATAATGTCACAAGCCCATGATTATGAGCCCATAATGTCACAAGCCCATGATTATGAGCCCATGATGTCACAAGTTCATGATTATGAGCCCATATGTCACAAGTTCATGATTATGAGCCCATGATGTCACTAGCCCATGATTATGAGCCCATGATGTCACTAGCCCATGATTATGAGCCCATACTGTCACTAGCTCATGATTATGAGCCCATAATGTCACAAGTCCATGATTATGAGCCCATAATGTCACAAGCCCATGATTATGAGCCCATAATGTCACTAGCCCATGATTATGAGCCCATAATGTCACTAGCCCATGATTATGAGCCCATAATGTCACTAGCCCATGATTATGAGCCCATAATGTCACTAGTCCATGATTATGAGCCCATACTGTCACTAGTCCAAGATTATGAGCCAATAATGTCACAAGTCCATGATTATGAACCATAATGTCACTAGCCCATGATTATGAGCCCATAATGTCACTAGTCCATGATTATGAGCCCATAATGTCACTAGCTCATGATTATGAGCCCATGATGTTATAAGCCCATGATTATGAGCCCATAATGTCACTAGCCCATGATTATGAGTACATGATGTTATAAGCCCATGATTATGAGTCCATGATGTTATAAGCCCATGATTATGAGTCCATGATGTTATAAGCCCATGATTATGAGTCCATAATGTCACTAGCCCATGATTATGAGTCCATGATGTTATAAGCCCATGATTATGAGCCCATAATTATGAGCCTTTAATTATGAGCCCATAATGTCACAAACCCATGATTATAAGCACATGATTATGAGCCCATGATGTCACTAGCACATGATTATGAGGCCATGACCGTATCAAACCAGCAGACAGACAGACAGACAGACAGACAGACAGACAGACAGACAGACAGACAGACAGACAGACAGACAGACAGACAGACAGACAGACAGACAGACAGACAGACAGACAGACAGACAGACAGACAGACAGACAGACAGACAGACAGACAGACAGACAGACAGACAGACAGACAGACAGACAGACAGACAGACAGACAGACAGACAGACAGACAGACAGACAGACAGACAGACAGACAGACAGACAGACAGACAGACAGACAGACAGACAGACAGACAGACAGACAGACAGACAGACAGACAGACAGACAGACAGACAGACAGACAGACAGACAGACAGACAGACAGACAGACAGACAGACAGACAGACATATTATTATATTTCACTCAGGTGCATTTAGTGTACAACATGAGGATATCAAACCAGCAAACGTAATATCAGAATGGATGGTAGATATTATTATGGTAGGCAAATAATGGTAAAAAATAGGATAAATTTCATTTCTAAGTAATAAAAACCATTAATCGCTCACCTCTCTTTCTGAATACAGTGACCAAAAATCACCTAACTTTTACCTAAATATGAACCTGGCATATTATATTATGTTATATTTCGGGTTTTACGCCTGCATCAGCACCATTTTGGGCTATATCGCCGACGGGCAGTTTACCTAACAACACCTTTCCTGGGCAGGCTCCAGCGGTTAACCAGTACTTGGGTGCACCAACCTCCGTAAGAAACTGCCAACTTTTTCATATAAATGAGACACGGCCTGAGCGGGGTTCGAACCCGTGACCATCAGAGATGATAGGTTACAGTGGTATACAAGTCAGCGACCTTAACCACTCGACCACGGAGGCGGACGAACCTGGCATACGATTGGTTAATGGAAAATATAATAATAGTTGCTTGTCTGATATGCTTCACATAATTTACCAATTAACAGCAGGCTGTCCAATTAGCACAGTGGTTAGCCAGCTCGCTTCTCACCAATGCAACCCGGGTTCGATCCTTGGACTGTGACGTATGTGAGATGGTACGGTGGTCGCCAGATCGGACAGATGGGTTTTCTCCGGGTACTCCAGTTTCCTCCCACACAAATGACCACATTTATGCTTTCATCCTTGCCAACGAGAGTGATTAATATAAGTTGTTAGAACTTGCTTCGCAAAATAAATAAAGTTTAAACTTAATCTAAACAGCATGTATAAAAAACCATTTTAAATGAAAAAACCATTTTAATGAAACTGTTGTCATAAAACATGCAATCACTCTTTTCTTCATTTGTATTCACAACAAAATATCATCATAGCCAATTGTGGTGATGTAATTGGATGATCAATTGCAGCTGGTTGCACAATCACCATCATATCTTAACATATATTTCAAAATTAGTATCATTTTCTCACATTCTAAAATTAATGAGTTACTCAATATTTGACGGTATGTTTTGTAAATGATTCGTAGGAAAGAGGTAACCACATAAGCAAGTTGCTTTCTCCTCAATCCTACATGTATTTTCTTATTGTGATCATTATACTATGTATATTCATTGAAATAAAATATTGTTTAAACTAACAAATCTTGAACAAATGCCTTACCTGAAAATAACTGATATCGAAAACAGCATGTGGATTTGGAAGATTATATTTCTCTAGGTTGTCATAGAGACCTGTACCAGGTGACCTAAAGTCTGGTATCCCAGCCGCTGTAACATACAAGCAAATCTGAATGACTTGTTTTTGGAGTTGAAAAGTCTGTCACCTAAATTAAGTTTTCATTGTAAGTGATTTGCATTACATAAGCTAAATAGTCGCTCACATACATGTAACAATCCCATTTAACGCCGTGTCTGATCAGGATCTATGTTGTTTACTATTCAGTCAAGTGTTTTAGCTCCACTATCTGAATAGCAAATAACATAGAGCCTGATCCGACAGCATGTTCTGTGCTTTCTGATCTGGCTCTATACTGTTTGCAAAAGTGATTTTATCTGCCACTAGCTTGCAAAGGGTTAATGCTATAGCTATATAGCTATAGCTTCCGGTTCTAATCCTTTTTCATACAGGTTTTCTAAATGTTGTGTAAAATGTAAATTTGTACATGTTGTATCATTGTTTGAAATAAACTATGTTTAAACTAAAGGATTAATGTGTTGAACATTAAACACAAGATTTTTGTTTTCTTTACAACACTGTGTGTCTGAGCAGGCCAGTCACAATTACATAGTTGCTACAGATTAACTCTTTCATCGTCAATGTCGCATAAACGCTTTGCGAAAAGAACCCGATCAGACAGAACACAGCGTGACGCCTGATCAGGCTGTATGCTGATTACTCTTCAGACAGTGGAGCTGAAGCACCTACCTGGCCTAATAGCAATCAACATAGATCCTGATCAGATGCGGCTCATCTAGATCTATTGTTTGCACATGTTCTGAATGTATTCGGCGCTGAAAGAGTTAAGCTTGGTGACAATCCATCACAGTACATGAGAACCTGTATAAATACGACTGCTAAACGATGGAAGGATGACACTGGACCACACATTACACCCTTGTGTACGAGGAAGTTTCAATGTGCACAATGATGAATGAAAAATAATATGCATACACATACAATGCATAAAACTAGAATTAACCCATTTCATTCTGGATACATTTAAAGGCTTTTGTAAACAACATAGATCCAGATCAGCTGCAGCATGACGCTGCATGCTGATCAGGATCTATGTTGTGTGCTACATAGTCAAGTGTCTTAGCAAGATCATCTGAATAGCAAACAGCATAGAGCCTGATCAGACGGAACATTCCGTGGCGGCTGATCTGGCTCTACATGTATGTTCTTTGCAAATACTGTTTGAACGGTATCCAGAATCAAATGGGTTAACTGAATTTTGGATAAGCAAGAGTATATTGATTACAGGTTAACTGGTGAAAATAACAGACAATTTTGTCATGGAAGTTCATTACACTTGTATTGTAATGGCACAATTCTAATGAAATTTTATGACATATTCCATGAATTGTCGTCTGCTACAATTATTTGAACTATTTATAGCCTTTATTTTACCCAGCATGCAAAGAGTTCATATTAACTTACACGTAGATATTCCAGCTCCAGACATTGTTACAATGTTTTTACATTTGTCGCTGGCGATGTATTTAGCGATACCTTCAAAGCTGACCTTGTCAAGGACGCTGTCTGGTTTGGGCCCATCACTTATACCCATGGCCTTGTTCATGTACTGAGCCAGCCATTCAGCTGGAAAATAAAACAAATAATATTCACATAAGATTATATAAAAAAAGTCTTAGAACAATAGCTTTGAGGAAGACATCAACTACATGGGCTTGTGACATTATGGGCTCATAATCATGGGCTAGTGACATTATGGGCTCATAATCATGGGCTAGTGACATTATGGGCTCATATTCATGGGCTAGTGACATTATGGGCTCATAATCATGGGGGAGGGAGACCCAGTGCGAGCCCCTCACTAAAATCTGGCAAACATAGGAAAATATTATGGATTAATTGGCCACACTTAGAGCTAATTAAATGGCATCTTTATTTCGTTCACGTTATATACAAACTGCAGATGTTCGCGTAATCACATTTTACCATATACAGATTAGATATAACTTATCGATAATTTAGCACAACTTACTTTAACCCTTTCAACACCACAGGCCTCTAAATAGGCTTACAAAAAGTGTAGATCCAGATGAGCCGGCTCGTGACGAGCCGTCTCATCAGGATCTGCACTTTTTGCCAGTAATAATTATTACTAATTTTAGATAAAATTACCCATTTTGATAAATGAACTGGTCCAAAGGTAATTTTCTTATTAATTTATTGGTCTAAAAATATCATGGACCAGTCCATTTCAGTTGAATGGGTTAAATCAATGGCAGCGAAGCGTTTGAAAATCCAAATGCGGCTATACAGCTTCTTTTCCATCGGAAAAGAGGAGAAAAGGCCATTAGACTACTAGCGTCATATCAGGACATGATCCATAATGAAATTATGTCCGAGCATAATATAATTTTGTTAAAACTGAACTCGATGTAGACCATGTGACTGACGTCATTGACTGGACATGTATACAACATTTTCACTGACTGCATCAGAAAGCTGCGTAACAAAATCGGTTAATCATTGAACTCACATGCAGAAAGTTAGGGTTCGAATCTGCGAGTAGGAATTTTGTTAAATAATAGATACAGTATATATTGATTATTATAGAGACAATAATCTTTCAATATTCTATATTTAGATCTTCAAAGTCATCAGAATACACCATTTGACGGATACGTCTGAAAACAAATTCTGGGGAGATGTCTCCAGACCTCCTTCGGTGCTCAATTTCACACCGTAAATCCGCGCTTGAACTATTTCAAGATTACAATATTAACGGCGCGATGCGAAAATGGATACACATTTTTCAGAAAAATGGGATGATTCTTTTTAAATTGGACTAATATTACACATTTCCCAACATCCTTACATTATTGTATAATTTCAAGGGATTATTAATTAATGCTATGACATTTAATTTTTATATCAAATAGTGCAACCATTTCGAAACAATGTTTCCAAGTCCATCACTTTGTTAGAAAAAGATATTTGGTGAAATCATGATATAAACTAAAGTTGACGACTATATATGTGAATATTAGGAATTTCTTATCTTTTATATGTGAATTTCTTAAATTGATAGCAAATAATTACTGACGTCATAAGCGACAAAAATTACAGATTATAGAATATCATTAATGTTGGCGCGACATTTCAAACTTTCTTTCAAAAACATCTGTCTACGTTTGTCACGAAACAAAACTTTCTCAATTGGTAACATATTGAGTTGAAATGTTCAGGATTTGTGACATTGTGGTATACATGTGGGTTGGGATGATGCGTAGCTTCGGAAAACTACATTTACATGAATAGAGATATCCAGCAACAAGTCAAGGGATTTACTTGTGGTTTGTGATGATGTGGTAAAATCGAGCAGACTGGGTTTTTTAGGTGGTATTTCAGATTTGGCCTGAATGCCGGGGTTATTGTCTGCCTGTCCCCCTGATGCACATCCCTCTGCCTGTTCTCCTGTTGCTGACCCTGCTGTGGTACTATCTGTCTGTGGAGCATTGTTCTCCCCTGAAACAATAAGCCATTTCTTACTCCATGTTTCAATATTAGTGAAAATAGCTTTAAGAATGTTTCAATAAATATAATATTGTTAAGTACCTGGTACAATTAATTTACAAAGTAAATAGAAAACCATCAATAAAATAAACATTTGTCGTGGAAGTCATGATAGCGCAGCGGATGCACGTTCGCTTCAGGTGAGAAATGTCCGGAGTTTGAGCCCCACTGGAGCCGTTACGATTGTGCCCTTACAAGGCATTTAAATTCCACGTTGCCTCTTCTCTCTCCCTTGTGGCGATGGATACCATCAGGAATGAGGTCTCGAGAGTGATTAATATAAGTTGAAAGAACTTGTTTCGCAATCGAGCTAAAATAATATTTGTATAAACTAAATAAAAATTATGATCCAACAAAATGTTATTGGTTTACCCATTATGTATATGGCTAAAATGGCTTTTCTACCCCCTCTTCTGACATGGCTATGTCAAATACTGGTACGTGCTTTCTCAAAATTAACAAGAAGACGACAGTCAGAGAGATAGTCATATTTCCCGCCACTTTATTAGATTGGAACATGAGTGCAGTCTATCAGATAAATGCTGCAATATAGTACATACCATACATGCCCGGCCATAAGTCAACCATTTTCTTATCCCGATATGTGTTTTAAGTTGGCTTTAAGTAGGCTGTCCGATTAGCGCAGTTGTGAGAGCGCTCGCTTCTCACTAATGCGACCCGGGTTCGATCCTCGGCCCGGGAAGTCTGTGAGATGGTATGGCGGTCGCCAGATCCGACAGGTGGATTTTCTCCTTATATTAATATAAGTTATATTAATCATTCTCCGGTTTCCTCCCACACGAATGACCACATATACGCTTTCATCCGAGCCAACGAGAGTGATTAATAGAAGTTGTTAAAACTTGCTTCGCAATCGTTGAAAAATAAATAAAGTTTAAACTTTAATTATTTGATAGCAAATGTTTGCAGTCAAGTATCCATTGGATATACTGCAGAACAATGTTGAGATTTAATATTTCAATCGTAAGATGAGAAAATGGATTAAAATTGATAGCATGTGGTGCAAAGGAAACAACGATAAAAACAGAGGAAACCAATTAAGAGTACCTATTCTCCTTAAAGAGATATCAAAGGGCAGTAACTCACCAATGTCTCTCATTATAATAGTATTCCGTTAGAAAAGTTGGATTCAGTATCTCTAGAAGTGTTATCGGAAATAAAGTTTAAAAAAAGAAATCAATGTTTAAATTTCAAGGGAGAGCTTCACCATTCCATTTCGTCCATTTTGAATTTTTTGGTTATTACGAAAAGCCAAAATAGAAATCATTAGACAAAATTGTTTTGAAGATTTATCTCCGGTGCCATTACGGTGAACCAAATAAGATTTCGTTCAATATCCAATTATTCATACGCATGAAATGTACTAACACCAATGCACCACTTAACACCAATGCACACATTGTTCATGTCCGGAAAGCTTCAAAATATTGGTCAGAATCCCGCCATCGGATCAGGGCGGAAAGTGCTATGCGAAAATTAGCTTTAACGATAAGACCTGTGTGGCGTCCGTGGTCCAGTGGTAGAGCATCGGATTTGGAATCGTACGGTCCCGGGTTCAATACTCGGTCAGGCCACGTATGTAGTGTCATTGAGCAAGGCACCTCACACACATTGCTTAGTACTGGTTAACCACTTAGGTCGGCTAAGCCTGCCCAGGAAAACATGTCTAGGTCCCAGCAAGGGGTTTGACAATAATGGAACATACATAAGACCTTGAAAAAAACAGAAAAAATAAATTTATGTAGGTCTTATTTATAGAGTGGTGGAACCTATGCTCGGCATAAATCCCACATATAATGATCAGTATAAAATGTTAATTGCACTTGCCGTATATTATTATTTTCTTAAATCGTGAAAACAACTTTCAAATCACTCTTGTTGGCAGTTTTAGCTTCATCACGTGACCGTGCTGCTCAATACAGCTATCGCAACGGTGTCGGTCGACACCCGTTTATATGGGGAACTGAAGACTTCAGGGCACCTATGCACAGCTTACTTGTTATTTTTTATTTATCCACCATAACTTGTTGAATATATTATTTTGATATAGTACATCATTGAATAAAAACACTTATTGGTCTTAATCAGAAATGGTATAGAAACTATTTTTCGGGTTAGGTGTATATTTTTTAATTCGGATAGCTACCTGAATTGCTCATATACTATATCAGTTTCAGTGGAAATATTCTCCCAATGATTTGCTTGTTTATATTCGTCTGCTGGACAAGTCATGAATGTGACACTTGCACAAGCCTACCAATACACTCAATGGAATGCTATTGAACCCTGCTTCAGCTCTGTCAGTGTGGCGTCCGTGGCCCAGTGGTAGAGCGTCGGATTTGGAATTGAACGGTCCCGGGTTCGATACTCGGTCAGGCCACGTATGTAGTGTCATTGAGCAATGCACCTCACACACATTGCTTAGTACTGGTTAATCGCTTAGGTCGGCTAAGCCTGCCCAGGAAAACATGTCTAGGTCCCCGCGAGGGGTTTCACATTAAAGGAACATACATACATACATACATACATACGTCAGCGAAGCCTAGAACTATATAAATATTTTAAAATACGGATGAAAATATGCCCAGCATAGGACTACACTCTAGGACTAGGATATCTATCTTCCTTTAATGTCGAACCCCTCGCGGGGACGTAGACATGTAGAGGAAGTAATCCAACAAAACAGGTGGCAGTAAAGCTGGACAATAGAATACCCTTCAACTGAAGATGCCCAGATTACTGCCAATTGTCCGAAGATTGATGCCAGTCCCCGCGAGGGGTTTGACATTAAAGGAACATACAACTGTATATTTCGCTACTTCCTCAATCGCTACTTGAAGTACTTCCTCAATTCCCGGCCGAGGCTATCTGCACCACAGGGATTCGGCACGTTTGGGGGTACTAGTATATATATTTAAGTACAGGGATTCTACTCTGTGGGATGTCAGATTTCGCATCGATCATGTTTATTCGGCAAAAATGTACGTCAAAAAGAGATTTCATAGCATTTTCAATTTGTTTTGAAAAATTCTAAAGCGGCGCAATTCGCGTTGAAACGAGCTTTCTGATTGGATTATGATTGTTCTTCATATATAAAAAACATCTTGTTACATTATAATAATCCAATCAGAACGCTCGTTTCAACGCTGGTTTCAACGCGAATTGCGCCGCTTTAGAAATTTTCAAAACAAATTGAAAATGCTACGAAATCTCTTTTTGGCGTACATTTTTGCCGAATAAACCTACACGTTAGTGGAAACACATTTTATTGATAATGTTATTCACAGTTAAAACTCTCCCGTCGAACTTTTTTTTGTTGCTGACAGAACCCGTGTCCTAGTATGGAAATGTGACCTGCTATGGCCAATGTATGTGGCAATTGTTTGCAAAGTGTTGTGTTTTATTTGAAGAACAATATAAAGACTCGGGATAGGCGTTATATTTGGACAGCTTTGTACAAAATTGTTTCAGATAGGGCCATTTTACTGATCGATGCGAAATCTGACATCCCACAGAGTAGAATCCCTGTACTTAAATATATATACTAGTACCCCCAAACGTGCCGAATCCCTGTGATCTGCACGAGCCTTATTTATGGCTATATTATTATTGAATTACCTTTAGGCTGGGACATTGTGCCTTCAAACACTATGGTTCTCAAAACAATGTAATTAGCTTGGAAGCAGGTTAAATTGGTAACTAGTTTCTGTTTTGGAGTGTGTCAAGCTGTCAAACAAATCGTAAAAACAGACGCTTTATTTTGGTAAACGCCCAACGATTTGGACGATTGGTTCCCGCTGCTATATCTCACCTCCGTCTATTGGTTCCCGCCATTATTTTCTACGTTAGCCGTTTCCTCGTCTCTGTACCTAGCCTAGGTGCCAGTCTGTCGATTTTTCACTTTTTAGCTTCTGGCAAAATGACATGATATGATCGGATACTCAATACGGCCCAATTAATAGTCTCGGTGTTAAAATATATTTATTTGACTAGACTGACAAGGCAAACTATATCGATATATAATGTTCGCAGACTACCTAGCCTGGCGTCGATATATTTTACCTGGTCAGTCAAATAATATATTATAACACCGAGACTATTAATTGGGCCGTATTGAGCTTCTGATCATGTCATTTTGCCAGAAGCTAAAAAAGTGAAAAATCGACAGACTGGAACCCAGGCTACTCTGTACCCCCAAACCTAACGGTATGCCTAACTGGTCAAAATAGCCGCAAGCCAGTTCGTCATAATTAGCCTGGGTTCCAGTCTGTCGATTTTTAACTTCTAGCCAAACGACATGTTCAGAAACTCAATACGGCCCAATTAAGTCATGGTGTTTATTTGACTGACCAGGCAAAGTTTATCGACGCCTGTTCCAGGCTACGTCACAATTGGCCAACTCATTTCTGTTTAAGGCGTTTTCAGAAAAATGAAATCGTCCCCACTGAAATATGGGTCTGTATAAAACGCAAATATTTCTGCAGACTAATTTTCAGACTGCAGTGTATTAAATATAAGTGTATAAAACGCAGGCTAAACCTGCAGATTGCAATTTGCAGACCAGTTATTTATTTTCTACAAATTGAAAAACATCAATAATGTAATAGATATAACTACATATTACATACTTTTCTCAAAATATATATATAACCGTCATTGCTTGTGTGGTGCCAATAATAATAATAAGAAACAATTTTATTAAACAGAAACTATTACAGTGTAGCCTTTAACATAATTATGTGCAACGATGCTTGGGACAGTGACTGTACTAGAAAGTGATTGCTATATGCACCTGGGCGTCTTAAGTGACACATATTTGAAGCTTGATACTGTTGTAAAGGAAGGGTGTTCGAAATTGCGGCAAACATTCTTCAGCCTTACAGACTGTGGTATCCAGAGCAGCATTCTACATCCAATAACTCTTAAACGTATTTACGGGTCGGTTGTCCTGTCCAAAGCTCTTTACGGCAGTGAATTGTGGAACGGTTTAACAGATACACAAATCCTTTGTCTTGAAAGATCCCATAGACAGTGTGTTAAACATATGCAATGCATGCCAATATATACAAGAACAGATATTGCTCTAAGCTTTCTAGGTATAATGCCAATCGAGTCACTTATAGACATACGCAAATTACTGTTATTTGGCCAATTGTGCAAAGGTGACTCTTCAAAGAGATTTAAAGTCATTTTTGCAAACAGATTAACTTCATACATGTCTTTTCCCAGCAAAGTAACAGGTTTTATACCAGACAGTTATCGTATACTTGGAAAATACAGTCTCACTAGTGTGTTAAATAACTATCTGAATTAATGCAACGTTTCCAGAGCTGAATATCTGGAAAAAGCAACTGAAACAATATGTAAAACAATGTGTGTCATTTAACTTTAAAAACAGATTAGCATGTGATAAAGCGTTACAAAGCTTTAGCTTGTTACATAATGACTATATACCGTGTAGTTTGTGGTACTTTAGTCAACTGTATGGAGACCAGTTACAATATTGTATAACTGCTGTTTATGTCATTTGTAAAATGTTTTATAGAAGCTATTGCTCATTATGCCCAAACTGCGGGTTAACTGTAGAAAATGTTGCAGTTCACGTTGTAATGTTCTGCACAACAAAAGACTATATTAGATCCAAAATGTGGCGAAACATTGACAAGTGTTTGGGTCATGATAACGTTATGGTTATTTGCTCATTGAGTCCGGAAGATCAGTTAGTTCAGTTAGCGACTGGCTTTCCTATAATAGAACTTGAAGATACGCATAGAGTAATATGCACTAAAATTAGTCTGAGGTATATTCATTACCTTGCGAGTATACTAAGAGTACTGTAACTTGTCTATATGACTGACGAAATTGAAAGTCACATCTTGTTATACCCCCAGATGCTTAGTATCAGAGGGCTATAAGGGAGTCACGTCTGTAAGTCGGTCTGTCGTTCGGTCCGTAGGTCCTCCGCAATATCTCACGAACTGCTGATTGGATTTTCAAATAACGTTACGCAAATGCTTGCTACCATGCCTACTCGTAACAGTTATATAGATGAGTGACCGTGACCATTTCGAAGTCAAATACTAACACATCAGCAACTTTGGACACTCGTGTCACCCTCCTCAATCATAGCTCTGTATGGGGTATTCATCACCTGTAGTATAATAACTACAGTTTGATTCATATTGACCTAATGTGACCCAATGCTGTGCAAATCTGCAAATTCATTGGCCTTGCACTGATGTTGTGTAATTTTATTTAAATATTTTAGTGCTTCAGTCATCGTTTCATTTCGCTGTCGCTGAAACAATGCTGCTTGACAATAGTCACTATAATACCTGCTAACTATATTGCCGACGTCCTGGTATTCCTTGCACTGCATCGCAAGAAACACCATTATTGTATGACCATGGGTCTGCGGACTTGCATTGCATTGTGGTATTGTGTACCACTACATTGTATACTATGCATTATATCTTATATGTTGTACTACCTGTACATGTACATATCATCCATTGCTTAATTACATGTACATATTTACTTTGATTTTTATGTATAACATTGTATATATATGTTCAATGTCTCTTCAATTGGAGGATAATAACGAATATCCATCCATCCATCCATCCATCCATCCATCCATCCATCCATCCATCCATCCATCCATCCATCCATCCATCCATCCATCTATCTATCTATCCTCC
>CM026397.1:64172834-64407834 GCA_014843695.1 Archivesica marissinica
AGAGAAAGAAAGGGACAGGGAGGAAAGAATGCAAAGGGAGAAAATGCAGATGGAGATTCGCCTGAGAGAAATCCAGAGAGATCAGGAATCTCAGCAAAATAACCCCCTCCATACAGATAATAGGCCCTCTAAGACAAACATTTCTGTTCCTATTTGGACCCAGACTATGAGGCCAGATAAATTCTTCGCAACATGTGAGAGACTGTTCGAAGCTAGCCAGGTCGCCAAACAAACATGGGTGGGCCATATTATAGACAAGTTGTCCGACAAGGCCAGAAATATATATGCCACTCTTCCTGTCCAAGACGCTAATAATTACGATACCCTCAAGGCCGCCATCTTGGATGAATATAGACTCTCACCCACTGTATATAGAAAGAATTTCTTCTCTTGGGTAAAGAAACCTCAGCAGACATATTCCGAATTCATTAAGGAATTAAGGGAGCAAATGACTCTATGGACGGAGAACAATGATCCGAGCGAGGTCAACTGGATCGAGCTGCTCTTGAGATATAGATTCGATTCCCAGCTAAGTGATGAGCTTAATTTGTTCATTCTGGATAAGAAAGCATCTACTCTCCAGGAATGTATTTCCCTGGCTGATGAATATAACCTCCATCGCAGATTAGCGCCCAGGACACGGATTAATTCAAATCCGAATGTGAAACCCAGAGATACAGAACACCGACCTCCAGCCCCAAGGCCATATATCCCATCACCCATGTATCGACCCAATATTAGGATAGATAATTCCCAAGCTACCCATAGAACTCCCCGGATAGAAAAATATTGTAGTTATTGTAGGCGTAATGGCCACGGACGAACAGAGTGTTGGGCAGATCCCAATTCACCTAGGTACAGGGGTACTAGAAACCTAGCAAACGGACACCAAGTGTCAAACACTACTCATAGTTCAGCCTTTATAACCAATGAGCCAGTGAACTCATATGAAAATACCGAGATGGTAAATCCATTACTTGTCAAATATACAGGTCAAGCACGCATAAATAATAACACCGCACAAGTGACGTATTTGAGAGATTCAGGTGCGACAATTAGTTTATTGTCGGCTACTGATCAGACCGCTGATCATTTAGAATACACAGGTGAACGGGTAACAATCCGCGGTGTCAATTATATCCCTGGTAATTATCCGATAGCAAAGATTAGCGTCGATTGTCCAATATACCAAGGAACATTGAAGGTGGCTGTATTAAAACACAGATGCACCGCGGGGGTGGATCTTATAATAGGTAACGACTGTGAAACTGCCCCTGTCACTGATTTGATTACCTGTGGCGTGGTTACACGCTCAAATAAGAAAATTATCCCGTTTGATGAAATTGTCACGTCCAACCCAGACTCAGAAAACACGACCGATACAAATCACAATGTCTTACCTTTTCGGAATACAATTGAGATCAATTCCCCCTCTGAGAAAGCCAGTACAGTTAAACCCCAAAATATTCCCTCTATTGACGATTTGAGTCCTGATAAATTATTGCAAGAACAGAATAATGACCCGACCTTAGCACCCCTCTGGGAAATGGCTCAAGAAGGAACACCTATTCGGCAAGGATATTACATCCAGCTCGAACCCCGACTACTTATGAGGAGAGAACAACCTCAAGACACGTCCAAAGTTCGACCCTGGAAAATATATGATCAGGTGGTAGTTCCACGGGGATTCCGTGATCATATAACGGGACTCGCCCATGACAGTTTAAGTACGGGACACCAGGGACCTAGTAAGACCCTGAAGCGCATTAAGCGCCGCTTCTTTTGGCCGGGAATCCGCGCAGATGTTAAACGATTCTGCCATAGCTGTGGGCCGTGCCAGAGAGCGGGTAAGGGACAGAAAGCCACTGTAGCCCCATTGAAACCCCTGCCCATTATATCCCAACCATTCAAATTTATATCCGCTGATTTCGTTGGACCCATGAAGAAAACTATAAATGGGAACCAGTATATCTTGAATTTTATTGATCATGCCACTAAATATACGGAATCTTTCCCATGCGCCGCAGCGACAGCTGTTAATGCACAAAAAGCCCTGATCGAGATAATATCTCGACATGGAAAACCCCAGACCCTGTTGACTGACCGAGGAAGCGCTTTCATAGCTGAAACATTCACACGCTTCCTAGCCGAGCACGATATACGTCACTTAACTAGCACGAGTTACAGGCCTCAAACCAACGGATCAATAGAGAAATATAATGGTACATTGAAAACCATGCTTAGAATCCTTGGGGAGAACTCTTTATCGTCTTGGGATGAGATGCTACCCTGGCTATTATTTGCATATAGAAGTGCAGAGCACTCTAGCACAGGATATTCTCCCTTCTACCTTCTATATGGGCGCGAACCTAGAGATAATCTAGATTCCACTTATGATCTCTGGGCTAGAAATGAGCGGGATGAAGGGATCCCCATAAATAACTATGTACAAGAATTATGTCATAGATTAGCTGAAGCGTTACGTGACGCCAGCGAGAATGCACAACAGGCCGCAGATGGTCGTAAAACAAAGTATGACAGAAGTAAGAAAGCGAAAATGCGTGTATTCCAGCGTGGTGAATTAGTGTTAGTACGATTACCGTTAAAAGGTAATAAGCTGAAGAATGCCCTCCAGGGACCGTATCCGGTACACGAAAAGGTAGCGTCGCATACCTATATTATATACATGCCTGATAAGAGAGTAAAATACCGTGTTATGCATGTAAACCAGTTGAAGCCCTGGACAGGTAGGGAGGAGGGTGCAGCTCTAGCTGATAGTAGTCCGGTGTATGAGTCCCAAGACCCTACCCTATTAGATTACCAAGCCCCTACGGACATTGAGAAAGAATTCGATCCTTGCAGTCCTCTTGAATCTGTACCTAAGAAAACCTGGCCGGATATCAGTCATTTAAACCCAGACCACAGGGACGATATTAGTCAGTTATTTGACCGTTACCCCCGTTTATTCTCTGGACAACTGGGACGTTTCCACGATGTTACCCATGATATTGATGTGCAAGGTGCTTCACCCGTAGTCCAGCCTTACTACCGCATGTCTCCAGAAAAGAAACAAATATTAAAAACTGAGCTAGATCAAATGTTGGAGTTAGGAATTATCCGCCCTAGCAGAAGCCAGTGGGCCTCTCCCATAATATTGGTACGCAAATCAGACTCAGAATGGCGACCATGTATTGATTATCGGAAAATTAATGACCTGACTCGAGGAGAAGCCTTCCCCATCCCGAGATTAGACGATCTCATTGATCAGGTCGCAGGTTCGAGTCTGATATCAATTTTAGATCTTAATAAAGGTTACTGGCAGATTCCGCTAACCCCTCGAGCTAGTGAAATTGCAGCGTTCATAACCCCCTGGGGCTTGTTTGAACCATTAACTCTCCCATTTGGTTTAAAAAACGGTGGAGTTACCTTCCAGAGGGCCATAAACGAGATAATCGCTCAATCCCCGACAGAACCCATCCGTGATAGATTTGCCGACGCATATCTGGATGATATTGCTGTTCGATCCAATTTATGGTCACAGCACATAAATCACTTGGATTGGACATTTCATAGACTAGAGGATAGTGGTGTTACTTTGAATCCGAAGAAGTGTAAAATTGGGTCTGGAACAGTCAAGTACTTGGGACATGAATTAGGGTCGGGAAAAATCAAACCAATTTCCAGCAAGGTTGAGTGTATTAGTAATATCTCTCCCCCACAGACCAAGAAACAATTACGAGGATATCTGGGATCAGTAGGATTTTACAGGAAATTCATTCCCCAGTTCGCTGAGATCGCCGCTCCCCTGACTGACTTATTAAAGGGCAAGCGATCAGGGAACATCATAACTCAGTGGAGCGATAAACATCAACTTGCTTTCGAATCCTTAAAGAAAGCTTTAACCAATAAACCCATACTGAAGGCCCCTGACTTTAACCAAGAGTTCGAACTCTATACTGATGCTTCCGATTTGGGAATTTCGGCTGTACTGACTCAGACCGTTGACCAAGTACCACACCCAGTAGCATTTTATTCCCGAAAACTTATTCCACGAGAGAAAAACTACTCTACAATAGAGAAGGAATTATTAGCTATAGTGGCCGGTATCGAACATTTTCGCATATATGTAAGCACAAGCAAAACAATAATTAATTCAGATCATAATCCCCTTGTATGGTTAAGTAGGTCGAAAACGTCCAATCAACGCCTCTTAAGATGGGCACTGTGTCTCTCAGAATTTAATCTGACCATTAAACATATCAAAGGGACTCAAAATGTTCTAGCAGACTTTCTCAGTAGAGTTCAATGACTGTGATGTTTGACTTAGTAAATGTACTTGGTATTATTTCAGTTGTTCAGTAAATAGTTATTGCCTCTATGATTAGAATGTTGGTACCTAGCGAAAGAAATGCTATTTTAGGACATATGATGTATTGATATTATGATTGTTTTCTACTGTATATTCAAAGGAATGAAGATTTGTAAATCGGCCGATAGCGGGCGATGTCAAACTTCTCCCCGGTTAGGGAGGATTGTGCAAAACCCCAATTTGCACGAAATATTTATTATTGTTATATATAAATAGTAATGTATTATATAAATACATTAAACTGTTTCTATATATGGCCAAATGTTTACCATGTAATATATATATATTTGTTTTATGCATAATCGTCTGCTATTATTTTCGCGCCTAAAATTATCAATCTCGCTTCGCGCGGGAAATGTCTTAAGATGTTAGGCCTAATCTCAGTTTATCAAGGCCGTGGTTGCAGGTGTCCAGTTATGTAATACAAAGGCACCGAACTGGTTTGATGGTGTAATATTAGATAACAAGGCCGTGGTTGCAGATGTCCAGTTATGTAATACAAAGGCACCGAACTGGTTTGATGGTGTAATATTAGATAACATAACAGATGTTTAGGAATAACAGATGTTTTAGGAATTGTTATATCATATATACACTGATTCAATTATGTATATAAGAAATGGATTTTATTAACATAAATCAGACACACTAGAGCCTAACTCCAGGAGCGAGAAAGGTCGTGATCTCAATCTAGTATATAGAACATATAAACTGTATTTATGATACTTAGATATTATGGACATTATAAGAAATATAACTTATAAAGATTTGTCGAATAATTAAATTGTTCAGCCACAGAAGAAACATAGAGTTTCGGCGAACCATATAGAAGTTGATTAAAAGTTAATCTAATCAGATACAGTGATTAGATTATAGTGATATTGAGTAATGACGGATTAGAAAGATTGGATGTTAAATATACTGTGTAAGCGCATAGTCGGCTCACACAAATGGATTGTTAAATAAGCTTTTAATGATACGATGTATATATATATATAGATCACTGATTATATATATATGGATATTTCTGATGCCAATTTAAACAAGATATTATATAGAAATGTAATACTGTGTTGAGTTATCATTAATACATATAATAACGAAGAAACCCCCTAGACAACTCCAGCGAGTCTACAATAGGATAGACCCTGGTAAGAGCCGTAGCAACCGAGACATATTATTACGAGAAGAAAAAGGAGAGTTTGCGACACAACGAGATTGATTAATATAAGTTGTTAGAACTTGCTTCGCAATCGTTGTAAAATAAATAAACTTTAAAAAAAAATACTGGAGTTACCGACCGTGACACGTATTACTATTATACGTGTATATTGAATACACAGAAAAGTCAATGTGGAATTATTTAAATGCCTTGCCTAAGAACACACTCGTAACAGCTACAGTTGGGCGGGAACTGCGGACATTTCGCACCTGAAGCGCTCGCTACCCCACTGCGCTATCACGACATCCACAATAAGTAATGTCTTTGTTTGTCTTGGGGCTTACTAGTCGCACCACCAGTTTAGATCAGTTGGCCACTCTTTAACTGTTATCGATGGAGGAAGAACTCGGGCATGCTATACTAGAGGACATAGAAATCGCACACCTACATGATATACTAGAGGACATAGAAAACACACACCTACATGCTATACTAGAGGACATAGAAAACGCACACCTACATTATATACTAGAGGACATAGAAAACGCACACCCCACCATTATATACTAGAGGACATAGAAAACGCACACCTACATTATATACTAGAGGACATAGAAAACGCACACCTACATTATATACTAGAGGACATAGAAAACGCACACCTACATTATATAATAGAGGACATAGAAAACGCACACCTACATTATATACTAGAGGACATAGAAAACGCACACCTACATTATATACTAGAGGACATAGAAAACGCACACCTACATTATATACTAGAGGACATAGAAAACGCACACCTACATTATATACTAGAGTACATAGAAAACGCACGCCTACATTATGTACTAGAGGACATAGAAAACGCACACCTACACCATATGATTATTATTACATGAAAACGAAATACGAAGGATTCTAACAAAGATATATCACATCTTTATTACAAAACACAAACTGAACAACTAAAAATATTCCAAAATGTTTAAAACTATGTATTTATATAGTTATTGTTTTTCATGTAAAAACAGACTTATCCGAAGTGTGCGTTTTCTATGTCCTCTAATATAGTTTTATGGAATGTATTCATAAGCCCTAGTATCAGCAACAATCTAATATAACATGCATCTCATCTTCAAGAACATTACACAAATGACAAGTACGATCTTTTAAAGCTAAATTACCATATCGCCCAGTCTCTTGTCTAGTTGGTACAACACCACATCGAAATTTACTAAAAGCCAAACAGTGTCGCAAGGGCAAGATATGTTGTCGAACGTAGTCAGTTACAAAATCAGGATAAGCGCGTAGTGTTTGATCGATTCATTGTGTTAAAGCTACTCTTCAATTTATATGTAAGCAAAGTAAAAATTGACAGCCGAATACCCCACTGCAAACTATATTTAACCAATTGGTAGTCCAGTAATAACACGATACGCACAGAACATGTTGAGGTTTGTACCGAATATAGTAATTTTGTGCATGTACCAACAATGTTGAGGTTTGTACCGAATATAGTAACTTTGTACATGTACCGACAATGTTGAGGTTTGTACCGAATATAGTAAGTTTGTGCATGTACCAACAATGTTGAGGTTTGTACCGAATATAATAGCATTGTACATGTACTAACACTGTTGAGGTTTGTACCGAATATAGTAACATTGTACATGTACTAACACTGTTGAGGTTTGTACCGAATATAGTAACATTGTACATGTACTAACACTGTTGAGGTTTGTACCGAATATAGCAACATTGTACATGTACTAACACTGTTGAGGTTTGTACCGAATATAGTAACTTTGTGCATGTACCAACACTGTTGAGGTTTGTACCGAATATAGTAACTTTGTGCATGTACCAACACTGTTGAGGTTTGTACCGAATATAGTAACTTTGTACATGTACAAACATAATGCAGTTTGTATGGAACATAATGAAGTTGTTACCGAATACGATGAACTTTGTTTAAAACATAGTAACGGTTGTACAGAACATGATGACGCTTGTACAGAACATAATTAAATTACTAAATCTTGACATATATATAAACCTCTACTAACATTCTCAATCCTGACGTAATATATCCTACAGCATATACACTGGATACTTTACTGTAGAAATTGATTATAAATTAATTAACATGCTTTTGATAAAATCACACTTATCATACCGCAACATATGGTTAGGGAGCACCAATAAAAACAAAGGCCTTCAACTAAAAGGACCAATACATATTTCGGGATGAATCGGACTTTATCTGTCAAGGGAGGTAATCTAAAACCCAATAATGTCTCACATTAGATGTGTGCAGCACAGCATAGTGGTTGTACAGAATTCATTGTTATACAGAGCAGCAAGTTCTTGCACAATATAAGGCAGTTATGTGTTACGATCCTTGATGCTACACAGAGCAGTAAGTTCTTGCACAATATAAGGCAGTTATGTGTTACGATCATTGATATTATACAGAGCAGTAAGTTCTTGCACAATATAAGGCAGTTATGTGTTACGATCATTGATATTATACAGAGCAGTAAGTTCTTGCACAATATAAGGCAGTTATGTGTTACGATCCTTGATGCTATACAGAGCAGTAAGTTCTTGCACAATATAAGGCAGTTATGTGTTACGATCCTTGATGCTACACAGAGCAGTAAGTTCTTGCACAATATAAGGCAGTTATGTGTTACGATCCTTGATATTATACAGAGCAGTAAGTTCTTGCACAATATAAGGCAGTTATGTGTTACGATCCTTGATGCTATACAGAGCAGTAAGTTCTTGCACAATATAAGGCAGTTATATGTTACGATCCTTGATGCTATACAGAGCAGTAAGTTCTTGCACAATATAAGGCAGTTATGTGCTACGATCCTTGATGTTATACAGAGCAGTAAGTTCTTGCACAATATAAGGCAGTTATGTGTTACGATCATTGATATTATACAGAGCAGTAAGTTCTTGCACAATATAAGGCAGTTATGTGTTACGATCCTTGATGCTACACAGAGCAGTAAGTTCTTGCACAATATAAGGCAGTTATGTGTTACGATCCTTGATGCTATACAGAGCAGTAAGTTCTTGCACAATATAAGGCAGTTATGTGTTACGATCCTTGATGCTACACATAGCAGTAAGTTCTTGCACAATATAAGGCAGTTATGTGTTACGATCCTTGATGCTACACAGAGCAGTAAGTTCTTGCACAATATAAGGCAGTTATGTGTTACGATCCTTGATGCTACACAGAGCAGTAAGTTCTTGCACAATATAAGGCAGTTATGTGTTACGATCCTTGATGCTATACAGAGCAGTAAGTTCTTGCACAATATAAGGCAGTTATGTGTTACGATCCTTGATGCTACACATAGCAGTAAGTTCTTGCACAATATAAGGCAGTTATGTGTTACGATCCTTGATGCTACACAGAGCAGTAAGTTCTTGCACAATATAAGGCAGTTATGTGTTACGATCCTTGATGCTACACAGAGCAGTAAGTTCTTGCACAATATAAGGCAGTTATGTGTTACGATCCTTGATGCTACACAGAGCAGTAAGTTCTTGCACAATATAAGGCAGTTATGTGTTACGATCCTTGATGCTACACAGAGCAGTAAGTTCTTGCACAATATAAGGCAGTTATGTGTTACGATCCTTGATGCTACACAGAGCAGTAAGTTCTTGCACAATATAAGGCAGTTATGTGTTACGATCATTGATGCTACACATAGCAGTAAGTTCTTGCACAATATAAGGCAGTTATGTGTTACGATCCTTGATGCTACACAGAGCAGTAAGTTCTTGCACAATATAAGGCAGTTATGTGTTACGATCCTTGATGCTACACAGAGCAGTAAGTTTTGCACAATATAAGGCAGTTATGTGTTACGATCCTTGATGCTACACAGAGCAGTAAGTTCTTGCACAATATAAGGCAGTTATGTGTTACGATCCTTAATGCTACACATAGCAGTAAGTTCTTGCACAATATAAGGCAGTTATGTGTTACGATCCTTGATGCTACACAGAGCAGTAAGTTCTTGCACAATATAAGGCAGTTATGTGTTACGATCCTTGATGCTACACAGAGCAGTAAGTTCTTGCACAATATAAGGCAGTTATGTGTTACGATCCTTGATGCTATACAGAGCAGTAAGTTCTTGCACAATATAAGGCAGTTATATGTTACGATCCTTGATGCTATACAGAGCAGTAAGTTCTTGCACAATATAAGGCAGTTATGTGCTACGATCCTTGATGTTATACAGAGCAGTAAGTTCTTGCACAATATAAGGCAGTTATGTGTTACGATCATTGATATTATACAGAGCAGTAAGTTCTTGCACAATATAAGGCAGTTATGTGTTACGATCCTTGATGCTACACAGAGCAGTAAGTTCTTGCACAATATAAGGCAGTTATGTGTTACGATCCTTGATGCTATACAGAGCAGTAAGTTCTTGCACAATATAAGGCAGTTATGTGTTACGATCCTTGATGCTACACATAGCAGTAAGTTCTTGCACAATATAAGGCAGTTATGTGTTACGATCCTTGATGCTACACAGAGCAGTAAGTTCTTGCACAATATAAGGCAGTTATGTGTTACGATCCTTGATGCTACACAGAGCAGTAAGTTCTTGCACAATATAAGGCAGTTATGTGTTACGATCCTTGATGCTATACAGAGCAGTAAGTTCTTGCACAATATAAGGCAGTTATGTGTTACGATCCTTGATGCTACACATAGCAGTAAGTTCTTGCACAATATAAGGCAGTTATGTGTTACGATCCTTGATGCTACACAGAGCAGTAAGTTCTTGCACAATATAAGGCAGTTATGTGTTACGATCCTTGATGCTACACAGAGCAGTAAGTTCTTGCACAATATAAGGCAGTTATGTGTTACGATCCTTGATGCTACACAGAGCAGTAAGTTCTTGCACAATATAAGGCAGTTATGTGTTACGATCCTTGATGCTACACAGAGCAGTAAGTTCTTGCACAATATAAGGCAGTTATGTGTTACGATCCTTGATGCTACACAGAGCAGTAAGTTCTTGCACAATATAAGGCAGTTATGTGTTACGATCCTTGATGCTACACAGAGCAGTAAGTTCTTGCACAATATAAGGCAGTTATGTGTTACGATCATTGATGCTACACATAGCAGTAAGTTCTTGCACAATATAAGGCAGTTATGTGTTACGATCCTTGATGCTACACAGAGCAGTAAGTTCTTGCACAATATAAGGCAGTTATGTGTTACGATCCTTGATGCTACACAGAGCAGTAAGTTTTTGCACAATATAAGGCAGTTATGTGTTACGATCCTTGATGCTACACAGAGCAGTAAGTTCTTGCACAATATAAGGCAGTTATGTGTTACGATCCTTAATGCTACACATAGCAGTAAGTTCTTGCACAATATAAGGCAGTTATGTGTTACGATCCTTGATGCTACACAGAGCAGTAAGTTCTTGCACAATATAAGGCAGTTATGTGTTACGATCCTTGATGCTACACAGAGCAGTAAGTTCTTGCACAATATAAGGCAGTTATGTGTTACGATCATTGATGCTACACAGAGCAGTAAGTTCTTGCACAATATAAGGCAGTTATGTGTTACGATCCTTGATGTTATACAGAGCAGTAAGTTCTTGCACAATATAAGGCAGTTATGTGTTACGATCCTTGATGCTACACAGAGCAGTAAGTTCTTGCACAATATAAGGCAGTTATGTGTTACGATCCTTGATGCTACACAGAGCAGTAAGTTCTTGCACAATATAAGGCAGTTATGTGTTACGATCATTGATGCTACACAGAGCAGTAAGTTCTTGCACAATATAAGGCAGTTATGTGTTACGATCCTTGATGTTATACAGAGCAGTACGTTCTTGCACAATATAAGGCAGTTATGTGTTACGATCATTGATCTTGTAAGATGACATAAAGTATGTCAACTCACGAGACTCAATGATGAATGGTATCTATAAACGAGCTAACACAACCGTTCGCACGCGCGCTATATGATAGTGTGTGTGTTTTACGTTTATGTATCGTCGCTACCGGTTGCCCATATGAGCGACGCCTCCTGAAGAGATTAGTCATTTTAGATTTTGGAGGATAGTGCAATGATACAGACAGATACCCATTCCAGAGTATCCACTGGTTCTGTTACGTGCACGGTGTACAGTACCGACACGAGACCTCGGCTTAGCGTCCCATTTGAAAGACTGTTAATTGTATTAGGGTCAGACGGGGGATCGAACCTGCGATCCCTAGATTACCAGTCCAGCGTGTTACCACTGTACTACAGATCCGTCTGTATATGATAGTGTACATAATTAGTATATATTAATCCTTCTCGTAATTATGGATACCACAAATACACGCTCTGGTTAATGAGGAGATCACTGTCCATAATGATATTAAAATATCAAACAGCTTTGAAGGCAAACATGACCATAAACCTAATGGCATGTGAAATGGGCTAGAATAGCCCTAACGTATTTTTATACACGTATCTCTTCCATAAACTATTCATTTTGTATAATTGGACTTTGGTTCATAATGGATTTACCCGCATTTAAAACACTGTCGTGACGTCATACCATTGTACTTGCAGTCCATATTATTATTATTATTATTATTATTATTATTATTGGATTGCCTTCAGAAGTCCAGTGTATTTTATCAAATCCTATGCGTAAATGGACGAAATTAACAATTTTAATTAGTAACATCGTGTTATATAAGTGTGTGTTTTAAGTAAGATTACGCGCCTCACACAGTCCAATATTTTACGTATTGGATCGTTTTCGGCTTATATCCTATACATAAATGAGTGTAAAAATTAAAGTGCAACGAGGCTGCATGTATATGTATATGACATGCTCTATTTATGTCAGTTCATGTCGTATCATTATCTTAGAAAGTGTGACTTAATACGTTCCCCCAATATTAATATGTTATTTATTTCTATAACTTTATGTAAGATAAGATAAGATACGATATGTTTATTATAGTCTCACTTTACATGATACATATAATTGCATAATATAGAAACTTTCATCATGCAAACCTTTCTAAAAAGAAATATGAGAGACTTAAAAATTAGCAATATAATGAATACAATTTTCTAAGACACACTAAGTACAGTAAAAGCCTTCGCACAGCACTAGTAAAATACTGAACAATTATATAACATCATAATACTCAGTGATGTATTTACAACATTACTATATATACAATATGTTAAAATCTTCAGCTATGCAACAATGTTTTTCTTCTATTTAAAATATTAAAACAGGTTTTGGCACTTAAAAATACAATATCTGGATTAGAAAGTAGATAAGCAATTTGTTCACCATCATTAAAAGCATTAACATTTCCATTCAGTGTAGAAGCTTCATTTAACAATTCTGTTCGTAAACTATTGTACAGAGAACAATGTAATAACACATGAGTTTCATCTTCAACACAGTCATTACTCAGTACACTGAAAACAAATTCGATCCCTGATTGGTAAACCATTATATCTGCCAATTTCAATGCTTATTGGAGCTGTACCACTTCTAAATTGTGCAAGGGCACCCCTATATGACTTGTTTAAAACTGATTTGCAATAATGATCAGCTTCAAAAACTAGTTAACGTGTTTTATAAAGTCTAAGCTTGTTTCCTCCTATGCCTCTCAATGCTGTATCACGATTCCTCCTATGCCTCTCAGTGCTGTATTACGATTAATATCCATACTCCAACATTGTACATAATCTTCAATAATTTTAGGTAAAACATTATTTAAAACATCCATTTTATGAACTAAAACATCAATATTACAGATTCTGTCACAGTTATACTTTTTTAGTTTTTGACAAACTCGGTGATTCCAATTTTTACACCTGTGACTCGATAACCTATTTGACCAAATAAAAATCTTCTTATTTAATCGTATATGATCCATATTTACGAGTCTACACCAATTGGTTAATACAGATTTCCAACAAAAACTTAATATAGGTTTCCATCCACAGACAGCTGCCAACATTAAGAACAAACCTTGCCGTCAGGTTTTGTACAACATTAATACAGGAAAATGTTTCAGTTGCCCAAACAGAAGCTGCATAAGTTATAACTGGACACACAGTGGCTTCATACATTTTTGTAAAGGCTTCATATGGCATACCACCAAGTGCCTTTGTCTTGGCGATTAACGGACATAAAGCTCTATTTGCAGACAGTGCGACAGTTCTAGCAGTAACAGAATAGTCTAAATGTTCAGTAAGTAACAAGCCTAAATACTTATACTGGGTTGCATAACTTATCTCTAGATTTCCGACTTTAAAAGCAACTTCAGATATATTTACGGACGGATTTCGGAAGTGTACAATATTGGATTTTGAAGCATTTATCGACATAGCATTTCCTGTACACCATGTATTCAATACATCTAACATACATTGAAGAAGCAGCAATTAAAGCAATGTCATCTGCATATAACAAAACTGATTTTCATCATCAATATCAATCCCTTTACCAACAGCCTCGAGTTTTAGAGCCAACTCATTTATATACAGATTAAATAAAATCGGTGACAATGAGCAGCCCTGTTGTAGCCCAGTGTTAACTGAGAACCAATCTATATTAAAATGATTTAACTTCACAGAGCACAAAACATTATGATATAAGGACTTTACAGCATTAATAAGTTTTGGATGAAAACCAAGTTTACTTAATTTAATTTACATCAAGTCTCTATTAATTGTATCGTAAGCCTTCTTAAAATCTATAAATGCGCATACAGTTGACAACCTACGCTTTCGCCTCGTCTCTATAATACTAGTGATGCTACTATGTATGTACTACAGCCGTGCAGAACAACACTATCTCACCCGTCTTAATATTAGAATGTGCCTGACCTCGCTTCAATATAAATAATTCAATAGGTAAGCTCCCGGGACTGCAAACTCAAAATGGTTGTCCTTATAGAGACAGGTGGTCTTTATTAGAGGTGATGATTAGCAAAGGTTTGACTGTCCGATTAGCGCAGTGGTTAGCGCGCTCGCTTCTTACCAATGCAACCCGGGTTCGATCCTCGGACCGGGAAGTATGTGAGATGGTACGGTGGTCGCCAGATCGGACAGGTGTGTTTTCTCCAGGTACTCCAGTTTCCTCTCACACGAATGACCACATATACGCTTTCATCCGCGCCAACGAGAGTGGTTAATATAAGTTGTTAGAACTTGCTTCGCAATCATTGTAAAATAAATAACGTTTAAAGGTTTGACTGTATGCTGTACGTATTTACTGATTGTTTCCTATTTAGATTATTGTAATATCAAAATAAAGCAGGCCTAAATGTCAAACGTATCGTGTTGCAGACGATACATTACTCCTTAGAGTTAGAATACATCGAATCGAAAACACAGCTTCTTATTTATTATATAAGGAAATACGAGATATTATTTAGCAAACCGAGTCTATTGTATAAATTATTATACACGTCTTGCGGGAACATCCGTTAATTTAATACTGTGAACTCCGTGCTAATCACATATTGACATTTACATCGCAACTTCCTACTGTGAAATAGCAATTACATAGGCATATGTCAGCTTTAGAATGTACACGGATACGTCGCCGTCGCTTAGCAGTAAATCTGACCACTCCACCACTGCGTGACCGCAACAACTCCCAACTATGATTATGGAAGTCGTGATAGCGCAGTGGTAGCGCGTTCGCTTGATGTACGAAATGCCCAAACTGGAGCCGTTACGATTGTTCCCTTAGGCAAGTCATTTAAATTCCACATTGCCTCTTCTCTATACCTCATGGCGATGGATTCCATCAGGAATGAAAGTAATTAATATAAATTGTAAGAACTTGTTTCGCAATAGAGCTAAAATAAATTAAATATGATTGCGTAAATAGCGTTGGTGACGTCATGTATTACATAGTGGCTATGAAAGACAGTAAAAAGTAAATTGTATGTTTATTATTGTGTAACCCCTGTTGAAAGACGTATGTGAATCCTATTATGAGCATCAGTACTTCCCGAGCCCTATCATTGTAGGTCAGCAGGGGTACGGGGTCAAACGTCAGGCTGGTAGGCAATTAGTAACAATTATTTAACTACCCGGCGGCTCACCAACCGGCCATATCAGAATGAACCCCTGATGAGGTTCGAAACATCGGCATCCCGCTCCGTAGGCAGACGCCTTAACCACTAGGCAACATAGACGTCTCCTAGCATTAACAAAATGGAACATTCCCACAATCAGCAACCAGTTAACCCATTTGATTCTGGATACCGTTCAAACAGTATTTGCACAGAATATAGAGCCAGATCAGCCGCCACTGAACGTGCCGTCTGATCAGGCTATATGCTGTTTGCTATTCAGATGGTCTTGCTAAGACACTTGGCTATGTAGCAAACAACATGGATCCTGATCAGCACGCAGCGTCACGCTGAGGCTGATCTGGATCTATGTTGTTTGCAAAAGCCTTTAAATGTATCCAGAATGAAATGGGTTAAAGATGCATCTGGTTAATCGTTTTGTTTTGGGGCATAAAGTCCTAGTACTGGTGGAGGAATACCATGGGTGCCACATTCGAGCAGTATTTCAAATATTGACAGGCAACCCCGGTAGAACCACAAACCTTCCGCGAGTTAACTGGATAGCTTCCTTATATGAAATAATTCGACATCCGTATTGGGGTTCGAACCTACAGCGGTGAGGGGCAAATTGTTTGACGTCAACGAGGCAACTGAACCCCCTCCCCTCCATGTATATTACACTGTGTCTACTGTCTACTTGCATATGATGGCATCATGGCATATATTACCCGTTTCATTTGCACCCACAGGAGTCCATTTATTTAGAAACATATTTGTGTTGAATCTAGATGTTCGTGCGTTTGCGAAAAGGATATATAACAAAACATAGTGTATATCGATGGTTTAGTATGAGTGGGTGTGGTATGGTAACACTATTGCTTCGTTTTATTTACTGTTGATATTTCAGACAGTGTGAACATATTCATGGATATGTCCCACTTGCCTCATAATGAGATTTCCACCAGTGCTCTGATTAAATGGATTCCACACTCTGAGATTCTGCCAAATAAAGCAGCTGATTTTACCCAGCTGATCGAACAATGCATACACGACGTAATTGCGAATTATTCTGATATTGTACCGAGGGATTGGATTTTCCCTGAGCTTAGTTCTACGATAGTATCTTCTCCATTTTGCAAACCTTTCCTGTTTGATTGTGGGTTGTTATGTTGCCGATGATCATTAGACTTGGCATTGACGTTTCGTGTGGGAATGCATTCGTTAGAAATTGACATCCTCTTGTTGAATACAGCATTAGAGTTTGATACATTTGTTTTCATCGGAACAAAGCGCACGAGAAAAACGCTACGGCAAGCTGTTTGTAAATTAATTAAGAGAACTTATAGTCGTGATTAAGAACAAATGTTCTTGGAAACAGTGTGTACTTGGCAGAGGAGTACGCACGATACGATTGTCAAGGGCATATATAAATTATATATAATATATAATAACTCTGAGAACGTGCACCAGGAACATGAGATTGTTTTAATTTATTGTGTACAGTGAGAGACATTGCTTGTTTTTCTATTACCTCCCTTGTCAGATTTATCCTGAAATGTATAATCGTCCTTTTATTTGGAATCCTTTGTTTTTACTGTTATAATGTAATGTGTACAATGAGAGACATTGCTTGTTTTTCTATTACCTCCCTTGACATATAATGTCAGATTCATCCTGAAATCTTTAATCGTCCTTTTATTTGGAATCCTTTGTTTTTACTGTTATAATGTAATGTGTACAATGAGAGACATTGCTTGTTTTTCTATTACCTCCCTTGACGTATAATGTCAGATTCATCCTGAAATCTTTAATCGTCCTTTTATTTGGAATCCTTTGTTTTTACTGTCATAATGTATTGTGTACAGTGAGAGACATTGCTTGTTTTTCTATTACCTCCCTTGACATATACTGTCAGATTCATCCTGAAATGTATAATCGTCCTTTTATTTGGAATCCTTTGTTTTTACTGTCATAATGTATTGTGTACACTGAGAGACATTGCTTGCTTTTTCTATTACCTCCCTTGACATATAATGTCAGATTCATCCTGAAATGTATAATCGTCCTTTTATTTGGAATCCTTTGTTTTTACTGTCATAATGTATTGTGTACAATGAGAGACATTGCTTGTTTTTCCATTACCTCCCTTGACATATAATGTCAGATTTATCCTGAAATATATAATGGTCCTTTTAGTTGGAATCCTTTGTTTTTACTGATATTCCCTAACAAGATGTTGCTGTAGGATATATGAACTTAATCAAAATCATGTTAATCATGTTAATGGAGAACTTACGTCCTTGCCCAAAGCCTATTTCCCGCTCTGATAAAGTACTTTCTTGCTTAAAACTGGAGAACTTGCGTACGTGCCAAAGCCTACGTTCCTGCTCTGAAAAAGTACGTCCATGTTCAAACCCAATTGTCCAGCTCTACTGGAGAATGTGTGTTCTTGTTCCAAATCTATTTCCCAGCATATACAGAATTGGACGTGGGGATGGGATGGGTGAGGTGGGGGTGTCTGGGAGGCGTGGTATATTTCCAGAAAAATAAAATGGAGAACATTGCGTTTTGTGAATTCTGGTGTAGCTTTAGAGGATGTATGGTTTGTGCCAATTTGTGGTAATTACCGCGCGGGCTGTGTGAGGGAGCAAATGTTGGCGAATTCTAACATAGCATATACATACACCATGAGAGCGTATCGTAGCCCGTATTCAGCATAATTTATGACACATTTTAGGGGAGAGGGGGGTCATGTGCGTCCATCCCTCTCTCTGAATCCACTCGTGGTTCGTGTTCAAAGATATGCCCCCTCTCGCAGAACGTACATAATTGTCTGAAGTCCCACGGGAGAGCCTGGTCGGTGATTCAGCGGTGAACGAGTTGTGTTGGAATGCATGTCCACAGGTCGTGAGTCCGATCCACGGTCCCATCGTAATAACGTTTAACTCTCGCGTGAGAGGTCTCAAATATCGAAGCTGATATATACATCGGGAATACTCCACAACAATAGAGGGATGCGTCTGGAACTGTGGTGTTTCCTCCTATTAGCATAATGATTAACAAACAGTTGAAGACTTCTCCCCCGAACATCCAAATGTGGGGAGTACCTAGTCTGGGTGCCAGTCTGTCGATTTTTCACTTTTTTAACTTCTGGCAAAATGACATGATCAGAAACTCAATACGGCCCAAATTAATAGTATCGATGTTAAAATATATTTATTTGACTGACCAGGCAAAATATATCGACGCCTGTTCCCAGGCTATGATCAGAAACTCAATACGGCCCAATTAATAGTATCGGTGTTAAAATATATTTATTTGACTGACCAGACAAAATATATCGACGCCTGTTCCCAGGCCAGGGACTACCATAAATCAAACTTATACACTTAGTAATAAAAATGTGTCAAACATGTAGTTACAATTATATGATGCACACAACTAAATACAGAATAGAGTGTGTGTTTTACGTTTATTTAGCGTCGCTACCGGTTGCCCATATGAGCGACGCCTCCTGAAGATATTAGTCATTTTAGATTTTGGAGGATAGTGCATGATACAGAGAGAGACCCATTCCAGAGTCTCCTCTGGTTCTTTTACGTGCACGGTGTAAAGCACTGACACGAGACCTCGGTTTAACGTCCCATATGAAAGACTGTTAATTTTATTAGAGTCAGACGGGGGATCGAACCTGCGATCCCTGGATTACCAGTCCAGCGTGAACAGAATAGACGTGAAGCTTTCTCAACATATATGACCCAGACTCATTAATTCGTGTATAATTATATAATTATCTGTTCCTGGAATTGTGGGGGGTTCTCCGTAGTCTAATATTACCTCATTCACTTACCAAATGGAGTATTCACATTATATCTCATACACCAGACATTTTAATAAGTTTCGTTCTTTCCCAATGTTTTTTATGCTTAAATGTATATGTATGTCTTATAGGTTATAGCTTATAAGATATATTCAAAGAAGAGAGTTGAGAGCGAGTTTATGCCGGAGCGTGTATTTTAATGACAACAATGCTCAGCAATGTTAGACGTGTATAATACTCTAGCGATGAGTAGTTCAGAACTATTAATATTACCCTCTACGAATGTTTTTTTTACGTTTATTTATCGTCGCTACCGGTTGCCCATATGAGCGACGCCTCCTGAAGAGATTAGTTATTTTAGATTTTGGAGGATAGTGCATGATACCGACAGAGACCCATTCCAGAATATCCTCTGGTTCATTTACGTGTACGGTGTAAAGCACCGACACGCCCCGTTTAACGTTCCATCTGAAAGACTGTTAATTTTATTAGGGTCAGACGGGGGATCGAACCTGCGATCCCTGGATTACCAGTCCAGCGTGTTACCACTGGACTACATATCCGTCTGTCCTCTATGAATAAAGAACTATATATATAATTTATATATATATATACTCTTAACGGTCAGCTATAAAATGGCATGACCAGTTTGTTCTCTGCTTGTTGGAAATCTTCCAATCTGGAGTAATAATGATTCATTAACGAAGTATTTATATTTACTCATTGTTTCATTTCCCATGTCAACGTTAGTTAACAAATGCAACTTCGTTTTATGAAAAATCACTGTCTCCCATGTGTACACACACCCTTGTATAATATTTTGCTACAGTTTATATCATGTTGTTACCTTGTATTGTAGCCTGGTATTGAATACAATTAATGTATATATATAATAAATAATAAAATGTCTAATAAATGAATATATATATATATGTCTATCTATATAAAGCTTGTTTCTCAATCGTTATAAATTAAATACAGTTTAACTCTTTCAGCGCCGAATAAATTCAGAGCATGTGCAAGCAACATAGATCCAGATCAGCCGCGGCGTAACACTGCATCTGATCAGGATCTATGTTGTTTGTTATTCGGACAGGTGCTTCAGCTCCACTGTCTGAAGAGCAATCAGCATATAGCCTGATCAGACGGCATGTTCTGTTTTGTCCGATCGGGTTCTCTAGTTTTTTTTTACAAAGTAGCTTTTATGCGACATTGGCGGTGAAAGAGTTAATATAATTTAACATTAATTTGATGACGTCATACCGTTGTACCTACAGTCCATTATTATTTATATTGGATTGATTTCAAAAGGCCAGAGTATTATATTCAATCATATGCGTAAATCTGCGAAATTAACCATTTTAATTAGCAAGATATTGTTATATAGTGTTTGTTTTAAGCAAGATATAAGCCTCAAATAGATCCAATATGTAACTTATTGGACTGTCCGATTAGCGAGGTGGTTAGCGCGCTCACTTCTCACCAATGCAACCCGGGTTCGATCCTCGGACCGGGAAGTATGTGAGATGGTACGGTGGTCGCCAGATCGGACAGGTGGGTTTTCTCCGGATACACCGGTTTCCTCCCACACGAATGACCACATAATAAAAGTATACGCGTTCATCCGCGCCAACGAGAGTGATTAATATAAGTTGTTTCGCAATCGTTGTAAAAATAAATAAAGTGTTAACCTTTTTATTGGACTGTGTGAGGCACGTAGCATATTTGGATCGTTTTCGGCCTATATCCTATACATAATGTGTTATATATATCACGTATTTTCACAAACCTCGTGATCGCTGAGGCATTGTTGGGAAAGTGCTGTATCTACAACGGGATAATACCAATGGCCGTGTTATGAGATTGTTCCTATAAATAATGGAACCATAATCTAATAAAGGCGACAACAAGCGTAACAGGAGTATCTAGAGGGGTTCGCTTCCGGATGAAAGTATTGCAAACACAATAATAAGATCATGTGAGAAGCCGACAACAATGGTGAGAGAGAATAGAGAATAATGATATGGCTATGTTATGTTATATTTCGGGTTTTACGCCTGCATCAGCACCATTTTGGGCTCTATCGCCGGCGGGCAGTTTACCTAACAGCACCTTTCATGGGCAGGCTCCAGCGGTTAACCAGTACTTGGGTGCACCAACTTCCGTAAGTAACTGCCAACTTTTTCATATAAATGAGACACGGTCTGAGCGGGGCTCGAACCCGTGACCTTCAATGATGATAGGTTACAGTGGTATACAAGTCAGCGACCTTAACAACTCGACCACGGAGGCGGGTATACTGATGTGGTGGAATAGATCTACCACGACATGGCAGATATGTAGTCCAGTGGGTAACACGCTGGACTGGTAATCCAAGGATCGCAGGTACGATCCCCCGTCTGACCCTAATAAAATTAACAGTCTTTCAGATGGGACGTTAAACCGAGGTCTCGTGTCGGTGCTTTATACCGTGTACGTAAAAGAACCAGAGGGGACTCTGGAATGGGTCTCTCTCTCTGTATCATTGCACTATCCCCCAAATATATAAAACGACAGGAGGCGTCGCTCATATGGGCAACCAGTAGCGACGATAAATAAACGTAAAACACACACCAAATCACTAAAGTTTTCGCGAAACACACATACCTATCTGACTTGACATAAACTGTCTATACTGCTGCCCAGTACAGCCAAAACATAATCACAGAGACCAATAGGTTAACTGGAAGCGTTTCTAGCCAGCCAGATATTAATTAGAAAATCTAAGAAATGACTAGGGTATACTATAGGGATGTATTTCTGCAATATACATGTATATTATCGATTTAGAAATAATGTTGATGTTGGTTCATTGGTTGTGCCTAGTTGGCTATTGAATTATATATATATAGAAATTTGAAAAAATGTTTCGCATGATGTACTGGTGTTGCGAAATAATCAGAACACCTTGTAGCATGTAACGTTTCGCCGGTCTATTGCACTAAATGATAAATAATTATAAGTGTTTCACAGATGTGTGTTTTACGTTTATTTATCGTCGCTACCGGTTACCCATATGAGCGACGCCTCCTGAAGAGATTAGTCATTTTACATTTTTGGAAGATAGTGCAATGATACAGACAGAAACCCATTCCAGGGTAGAGAAACTACATATACTATACCGTCTCCGTGGCCTAGTGGTTAAGGCGTCCGCCTACTGAGCGGGAGGTCGAAGGTTCGAATCTCGTCAGTGGTTCGTTCTGATATGGCCGGTTGGTGAGCCGCCAGCTAGTTAAATAATGGTTACTGATTGCCTACCAGTGTCTGGCACACAAGCATAGGATTCGGGAAGTACTGATGTTCATAAAAAAGAGGTGTCTCATAAGTCAGAAATGACTGGCCCTTTAAATAGGGGTGACACTATAATAAACAAACACTACTTTTACTTTTACTTTACTTTACTACTATATGGAATATAGCTAGTAGAGTAGAAAGGGGGAATGAGACAATTGATGGCAATACATCTATATACATAGCAATGTGCAGATATGACTTATATGTGGGGGTGGGGTATCTTGAAAATAATTATGAAATCAGCTTTAAGACATCCATTATAAGAAAATCTAGTAAATATAGCAATGGTAATGCACAGCACACATGTGATAAAGACTGTGTACAATATCATCTGAAGTAATAATAGTAGAAATATATGATTAGTTTGTATTGTTATTGTTCCACCTTTTTGAACTGTTGGATAGTTGGAGCATTTTGAACTGAGTGAGGCAATGCATTCCAAATAGATAATCCTGAAAAGGCACATGTACATGTATTATGAAAACAATCAGTTTTTGTCTTGGTAGATATGGCTCTCGAACACAAAACTTATATGTTATATTTCGGGTTTTACGCCTGCATCAGCACTCATTTCGGACTATATCGCCGGTGGACAGTTTACTTAACAACACCTTTCCTGGGCAGGCTCCAGCGGTTAACCAGTACTTGGGTGCACCAACCTCCGTAAGAAACTGCCAACCTTTTCATATAAATGAGACACGGCCTGAGCGGGGCTCGAACCCGTGACCATCAGTGATGATATAACACAAAAATTAAGATTACTAATAATAATGTAACTAAACTGTAGAAACTGTTTGTGATTCCTATTATTTCATTTTCGATCACGTGCACAACATACAATGTTGCAATGTTACTGGGACAATGATACAGCGTGGCTTGATACCAACACTATTGGTTCACGCACCTCAGGACATCGCAGCCGGTTACTATCGAATATCATGTTCCAGCGTTCGATCTAGCAAGCGCGACCAGGGCGTCGCTGGGCAACCGCACGAACAAGCGCAGCTTGATGTCAATGTCTTCCGAGTGAATGTTTTTAGATAATCGGAAACATGCAAGCTTGAAAACAAATATGATATATTCATTATCTGCTAGTTCTAGAATATTGCTATACTTTTAGAATTATCGCGTGACTATAATGACTATATCAAACTTGATTCTGAATACCGCACGAGATTTACACTCGCGTGTGTGTGTTTTACGTTTAGTTATCGTCGCTACCGGTTGCCCATATGAGCGACGCCTCCTGAAGAGATTAGTCCATTGATTTATTCCATATTTATCGTAATATATCTAATTCTATTGTGTGTATATCACGCGCCTGCACATTCCATTTATGAATTCCATGTGTGTGTGTGTTTTACGTTTATTTATCGTCGCTACCGGTTGTCCATATGAGCGACGCCTCCTGAAGAGATTAGTCATTTTAGATTGTTGGAGGATAGTGCAATGATACCGACAGAGACCCATTCCAGAATCTCCTCTGGTTCTTTTACGTGCACGATGTAAAGCCCAGACACGAGACCTCGGTTTAACGTCCCATCTGAATGACTATTAATTGTATTAGGGTCAGACGGGAGATTGAACCTGCGATCCCTGGATTACCAGTCCAGCGTGTTGCCACTGAACTACAGCTCCGTCTTACACTCGCTGTCCATATTGTTCACAGATATGCTGAAGATCGATACGGTGAACCATACAATCAACTACTCATAATATTCAATATAGTGATTTTCCAGGATAAACTTTAATGTCACCTTTCCAAAAATAGAATGATGAATGAATGGTGTTTTACGGCGCATCGACATCTAAGGTCATGTAGCGCGCATTAAAGTTATGTTTATTGTCGAGTGTATGAAATAAAATTCTATATAAGTATATGCATTACGTAAACATTAATACTAAGAAGTTATAAAGACGTAAGATTAATTACATGTAATATATGAATGAATGATTACTACAAAGGCATGATTAATCCAAAAATAGAACCGACTAAATAATTGAATGTTCACGTTTTCCTGGTAATTTGTTGCGGACAACATTCGGAACATTGGATTGATCTGTGTTCAGGGATGTAGTGATCTGCATCATGTATATAAGCATCTCATGTGTGTGCTAATAGACGGATATGTAGTCCAGTGGTAACACGTTGGACTGGTAATCCAGGGATCGTAGGTTCGATCCACCGTCTGACCCTAATACAATTAACAGTCTTTCAGATGGGACATTAAACCGAGGTCTTGTGTCGGTGCTGTACGCCGTGCACGTAAAATAACAAGAGGAGACTCTGGAATGGGTCTCTCTCTGTATCATTGCACTATCCTCCAAAAATCTAAAATGACTAATCTCTACAGGAGGCGTCGCTCATATGGACAACCGGTAGCGACGATAAATAAACGTAAAACACACACACACACACACATTGGTAAGTGCTAAATGAACAACATGACGTACGTTTACTTCATCCAGCAGCACACATCAGCGTATGTTGTTAATCTGTGATATTATTTCTCCAATTAAAGCGACACTATACCATGACAAAGGATGCTTTATATGCATGTACAGCTTTATGTGCATCCGTTATGTCGAATTCCATCGGACCGAACAAATACTTCGACATAACCGAAGTTTCACTTAACGAAATTCGATATAAACGGAGCCAGTTATATGTAAAATGATAGTGTCTGAAACGGGACTTTGATCCGACCGAATATGACATAACGGATGTAGACTGTAGTAACAATGTCCATATATACAGAAACGAAATACCAAATAAGTATAGCACCGTCGTATACGAGATGTGTGTATCAACAAACGTATGTAAATATTGATTGATGCGCATGCGTGACGCAACGACGGATGTTTCAAAGCTGTTCTAGATGCTCATTCTGATTGCCGATAGAGAGCGATATATTCCGAATGTATTCAGGATGTGACGAACCGATTCAGGAAAGTCGTACATTCACTTCCGGTTTGTTATATTGCAAAAAAAACAACAAAACTGTATATTGACTGTATATTGTTTATCCCTAATAACGAGTTATTTGTTCACATTTGTGCCTATGCATATTTATTTGTAGACTAATCTTAGTTAAATTTAATATCTCTAAGCGACACTATTTCGCGCTTAGTATTGACTACAATGACAAAGAAATTTCAATTCAGGAGCGTGGATGACCGGTATATGAAATCCTACATTCACTTTTGAAAGTGTGTAGACCACAAACACACTGTTTATTGATTTAATATTTGTGTTCGAATGTATTCGGAAGAATTTGTAGTAGCAATGCATTTATACGTGAACAATGCATGTGTTTGCTTTTTGCGATGTAATGTCGCTTTAATGTTCAGCTTCCAAGTGTTGTAGATGTGAAGAGTGGACAATGGGATGTATCTGCAGCTGACTTCCGAATATATATAATATATCGAGAAAATAGATCAATATCGAACGTATGACTACGGATCTCTGTTTGGCTTCCCATGTCGATCAGCTGATACATAATGGAATATGGAATATTCAAAACAACAATAGGTACATTAGCAGGGAAAACGAACATGAGCTGTGCATATTCATTCAACAATGATCCAGATTGCTATTCTACCTCAATACAACTAGCATATTCTATTCACAAGAAACTAAAATGCGTATTAAATGCCGCATTATGAAAACTGTAGAACACTCGCATTTATATTTCGCTATTTATCGCGATATAAGATGATCGGAGTGCATGCTTTTCGTGAATAATACTATATGTCCGAATATGTAGCTAATTGCGAACATGTGTACATTTTATTAAATTTTTAAAATCAATACAATTCACCTTTACTTTTCGCGATACATCATGGATGAGCGAATTTAAACTCCGCGAATTAATAGAAAATGTTCAAAATAGTGAAAATCACGAAACAAAGAGTTCGCGAAATTATAGTAGTTTATAATATCGAATTCCGAATCTCTCATTGATTATTCTAGACATTACTGGATGTAGTGCAGCCTACGATATGTGAAGATACAGGTGAACCCGTTCCATGTGCTCGCGGTAAAGGATTCGTCAAACTACAGGTCAGACACCGCTATTGACATTTCCATAGGCCACCATTATAACACACAGTGCCATTATATGTTCCCCAAAAATAGTTTGGCACAAAAGACAATAGTTTTCAACAGACTGGCCTTTGAGCCACACGAACATGTCAAATTTCAAATGGGTTGCCCGATTGCGGTATTTTTTTTCTTTCCCACTAAAGGCACCCACCCCCTACTCTGAAGGCAAGTTGGTGGTGAATGTTGCACTGACACCAGCATTTATAATATAGTGTTTTTTTATCACCAAATAGTATGCAAATATTCTAAAATTTTCATTTTCACTATTACTGACAATACCTACTCAGTTCATGTATCATTAACTCTTACGGGCTTCCCTACACTTTTTCAACCAATCCCAGGCCACTATATCAATAACACCGTCTGACCTACACTTCAGATCTTCGATATAAATATCCAACGACAACTAGTTATTGTATTTAGGTTATATCAATCAATGGTCACAGAAACGTTTTACGACCATTTACACTAAGTAGACAACTTGAAAGTAACACTTGGCTAGCAAAGGAATTAACACTAGATACATTTGGTCACGGAGAGCGCATCCAATGGCTCTGCTGATATATTCGACGACGGAAGTGACGACGAATATCATAGCATGTCCGAAGAAGGAGATGACGATGAAGATATGAATGGTATGACATCTGATGACGAGAAGAGGACGACGAGAATGATGAAGATGGTGATTCAACCAGTGATGCTGAAGAAAGCTCGTATTTGGAATCCTCCAAGACACATTTGATGAGACAATCACCGTTCTAGCGCAGGGAAACCCAATAGAGTTAAAGTTGTTACGAGAAGAAAGCCTAAAGACTGATGAGACCAAAACACCCCATGTACATAAGAAACGTTTACCAGCGATCAATCCCAATGATGGACATTCTTGGGAAAGACCCTGTGATATGGAATCTTCCAGAACACTCAGTGTGGATGAAGAATATGAATGTGACGAATCATTGAAATATGCTGTGAAAAAAGAAAGACACTTTCGTGAATGGATGACTATTGTCGTCATGTTTTAAGCAGTGGTAGCTAACGTTCTTGTAGCTCATTTGTGTATTGTAATTTTGTAATAATCACCCTGGGGTGCTAAATGTAAATAGATGATGTCATTATGTACAGTCCTGGTTCGATTTCTAATATTGTATAGATATACAGTCAAACCTGTGTTAGTGGTCACCTCCATTAAGCAGCCAACCTGTATTAAGCAGCCAGTTTCCATATTCCCAATCCGTTGTTTTATTATACATTTGACCTCTATTAAGCAGCCACCTGTGTTAAGCAGCCACTTTCTCTGACTCCCTTGACTGGTTGCTTAAGACAGGTTTGACTGTATTTGAAACTAAAGCGGCCCTGGATGCACCACTAACCTGATTAGTAGTATGCAATTAACTTACAAACACTCATATCCAGCTTTCAATAGCAACACATAGAGCATGTGTGTCCGTATGTGAAAATAGCTAACTTTATAAAAACACATTAGCACATTTCGGTTGCAAAATAGCACATCTGACTAAAACGAACAACACATACGAGAACTGTCAAATGGGCGCATATGCGGTATTTAATAAGGGGTAGTAGTAGTTATTACCATGAAGTGTGTGTTTTACGTTTATTTATCTTCGCTACCGGTTGCCTCCTGAAGAGATTAATTATTTTAAATATTTGGAGAATAGTGCAATGATACAGACAGAGACCCATTCCAGAGTCTCCTCTGGTTCTTTTACGTGCACGGCGTACAGCACAGACACGAGACACGAGACCTCGGTTTAAAGTCCCATCTGAAAGACTGTTAATTGTATTAGGGTCAGACGGGGGATCGAACCTGCGATCCCTGGATTACCAGTCCAGCGTGTTACCACTGGACTACAGATTCGTCTGTATCATGAAATAAATACCTGGATGGTTTTATCTAGCCGATGTTGGTTCACGAAGGTAGATAGCTGCAGCAGTAGCATCATTAGTTGACATGGTTGACAGAGTGCCGTATATTTGGTACGAGAGGTTTCCAAATGGTGTTGCTTGATCACAACCGCCACTTATGTACATAGTTGTTATTTGTTGAACGAAACTATGTACATATAGTGATTATTTGTTGAACGAAACTGTATGTACACAGAGTGATTAGTTGTTGAACGAAATTCTAAGAAAGTAGCGGGTTAGGTGTTGAAAGTGTATGTGCTTAGTGGATTATTTGCTGTTACCGTTGTTGAACGAAATTGTATTTGTGGGCGTAGTTGTAGTTGCTGAACGAAATTGTATATACATAGTGGATAGTTGTGGAACAAAATGGACGTAATTGTATGTGCGTAGTGGTTAGTTGCTGGACGTAATTGTATGTGTGTAGTGGTTAGTTGCTGAATGTAATTGTATGTGCGTAGTGGTTAGTTGCTGGACGTAATTGTATGTGCGTAGTGGTTAGTTGCTGGACGTAATTGTATGTGCGTAGTGGTTAGTTGCTGGACGTAATGTATGTGCGTAGTGGTTATTTGCTGGACGTAATTGTATGTGCGTAGTGGTTAGTTGCTGGACGTAATTGTATGTGCGTAGTGGTTAGTTGCTGGACGTAATTGTATGTGCGTAGTGGTTAGTTGTTGGACGTAATTGTATGTGCGTAGTGGTTAGTTGCTGGACGTAATTGTATGTGCGTAGTGGTTAGTTGCTGGACGTAATTGTATGTGCGTAGTGGTTAGTTGCTGAATGTAATTGTATGTGCGTAGTGGTTAGTTGCTGGACGTAATTGTATGTGCGTAGTGGTTAGTTGCTGGACGTAATTGTATGTGCGTAGTGGTTAGTTGCTGGACGTAATTGTATGTGCGTAGTGGTTAGTTGCTGGACGTAATTGTATGTGCGTAGTGGTTAGTTGCTGGACGTAATTGTATGTGCGTAGTGGTTAGTTGCTGGACGTAATTGTATGTGCGTAGTGGTTAGTTGCTGGACGTAATTATATGTGCGTAGTGGTTAATTGCTGGACGTAATTGTATGTGCGTACTGGTTATTTGCTGGACGTCATTGTATGTGCGTAGTGGTTAGTTGCTGGACGTAATTGTATGTGCGTAGTGGTTAGTTGCTGAATGTAATTGTATGTGCGTACTGGTTAGTTGCTGAATGTAATTGTATGTGCGTACTGGTTAGTTGCTGTACGTAATTATATGTGCGTAGTGGTTAGTTGCTGGACGTAATTGTATGTGCGTAGTGGTTAGTTGCTGGACGTAATTGTATGTGCGTAGTGGTTAGTTGATGGACGTAATTGTATGTGCGTAGTGGTTAGTTGCTGAATGTAATTGTATGTGCGTAGTGGTTAGTTGCTGGACGTAATTGTATGTGCGTAGTGGTTAGCTGCTGGACGTAATTGTATGTGCGTAGTGGTTAGTTGCTGGACGTAGTTGTATGTGCGTACTGGTTAGTTGCTGGACGTAATTGTATGTGCGTAGTGGTTAGCTGCTGGACGTAATTGTATGTGCGTAGTGGTTAGTTGCTGGACGTAATTGTATGTGCGTAGTGGTTAGCTGCTGGACGTAATTGTATGTGCGTAGTGGTTAGTTGCTGGACGTTATGGTATGTGCGTAGTGGTTAGTTGCTGGACGTAATTGTATGTGCGTAGTGGTTAGTTGCTGGACGTAGTTGTATGTGCGTAGTGGTTAGATGCTGGACGAAATTGTATGTATGTAGTGGTTATTTGCTGTACGTAATTGTATGTGCGTAGTGGTTAGTTGCTGTACGTAATTGTATGTGCGTAGTGGTGGTTATTTGCTGGACGTAATTGTATGTGCGTAGTGATTAGTTGCTGGACGTAATTGTATGTGCGTAGTGGTTAGTTGCTGGACGTAATTGTATGTGCGTAGTGGTTAGTTGCTGGACGTAATTGTATGTGCGTAGTGGTTAGTTGCTGGACGTAATTGTATGTGTGTAGTGGTTAGTTGCTGTACGTAATTGTATGTGCGCAGTGGTTAGTTGCTGTACGTAGTTGTATATGCGTAGTGGTTAGTTGTGGAACGAAATTATATGTGCATAGTGGTTAGTTGCTGGACGTAATTGTATGTGCGTAGTGGTTAGTTGCTGGACGTAGTTGTATATGCGTAGTGGTTAGTTGTGGAACGAAATTATATGTGCATAGTGGTTAGTTGCTGGACGTAATTGTATGTGCGTAGTGGTTAGTTGCTGGACGTAGTTATATGTGCGTAGTGGTTAGTTGCTGGACGTAATTGTATGTGCGTAGTGGTTATTTGCTGGACGTAATTATATGTGCATAGTGGTTAGTTGCTGGACGTAGTTATATGTGCGTAGTGGTTAGTTGCTGGACGTAATTGTATGTGCGTAGTGGTTATTTGCTGGACGTAATTGTATGTGCGTAGTGGTTAGTTGCTGGACGTAATTGTATGTACGTAGTGGTTAGTTGCTGGACGTAATTGTATGTGCATAGTGGTTAGTTGCTGGACGTAATTGTATGTGCGTAGTGGTTAGTTGCTGGACGTAATTGTATGTGCGTAGTGGTTAGTTGCTGGACGTAATTGTATGTGCGTAGTGGTTAGTTGCTGGACGTAATTGTATATGCGTAGTGGTTAGTTGCTGGACGTAATTGTATGTGCGTAGTGGTTAGTTGCTGGACGTAGTTGTATGTGCGTAGTGGTTAGTTGCTGGACGTAATTGTATGTGCGTAGTGGTTAGTTGCTGGACGTAGTTGTATGTGCGTAGTGGTTAGTTGCTGGACGTAATTGTATGTGCGTAGTGGTTAGTTACTGTACGTAATTGTATGTGCGTAGTGGTTATTTGCTGGACGTAATTGTATGTGCGTAGTGGTTAGTTACTGGACGTAATTGTATGTGCGTACTGGTTAGTTGCTGAATGTAATTGTACGTGCGTACTGGTTAGTTGCTGGACGTAGTTGTATGTGCGTAGTGGTTAGCTGCTGGACGTAATTGTATGTGCGTAGTGATTAGTTGCTGGAGGTAATTGTATGTGTTAGTGGTTAGTTGCTGGACGTAATTGTATGTGCGTAGTGGTTAGTTGCTGGACGTAATTGTATGTGCGTAGTGGTTAGTTGCTGGACGTAATTGTATGTGCGTAGTGGTTAGTTGCTGGACGTAATTGTATGTGCGTAGTGGTTAGTTGCTGGACGTAATTATATGTGCGTAGTGGTTAATTGCTGGACGTAATTGTATGTGCGTACTGGTTATTTGCTGGACGTCATTGTATGTGCGTAGTGGTTAGTTGCTGGACGTAATTGTATGTGCGTAGTGGTTAGTTGCTGAATGTAATTGTATGTGCGTACTGGTTAGTTGCTGTACGTAATTATATGTGCGTAGTGGTTAGTTGCTGGACGTAATTGTATGTGCGTAGTGGTTAGTTGCTGGACGTAATTGTATGTGCGTAGTGGTTAGTTGATGGACGTAATTGTATGTGCGTAGTGGTTAGTTGCTGAATGTAATTGTATGTGCGTACTGGTTAGTTGCTGTACGTAATTGTATGTGCGTAGTGGTTAGTTGCTGGACGTAATTGTATGTGCGTAGTGGTTAGTTGCTGGACGTAGTTGTATGTGCGTACTGGTTAGTTGCTGGACGTAATTGTATGTGCGTAGTGGTTAGCTGCTGGACGTAATTGTATGTGCGTAGTGGTTAGTTGCTGGACGTAATTGTATGTGCGTAGTGGTTAGCTGCTGGACGTAATTGTATGTGCGTAGTGGTTAGTTGCTGGACGTAGTTGTATGTGCGTACTGGTTAGTTGCTGGACGTAATTGTATGTGCGTAGTGGTTAGCTGCTGGACGTAATTGTATGTGCGTAGTGGTTAGTTGCTGGACGTAATTGTATGTGCGTAGTGGTTAGCTGCTGGACGTAATTGTATGTGCGTAGTGGTTAGTTGCTGGACGTTATGGTATGTGCGTAGTGGTTAGTTGCTGGACGTAATTGTATGTGCGTAGTGGTTAGTTGCTGGACGTAGTTGTATGTGCGTAGTGGTTAGATGCTGGACGAAATTGTATGTATGTAGTGGTTATTTGCTGTACGTAATTGTATGTGCGTAGTGGTTAGTTGCTGTACGTAATTGTATGTGCGTAGTGGTGGTTATTTGCTGGACGTAATTGTATGTGCGTAGTGATTAGTTGCTGGACGTAATTGTATGTGCGTAGTGGTTAGTTGCTGGACGTAATTGTATGTGCGTAGTGGTTAGTTGCTGGACGTAATTGTATGTGCGTAGTGGTTAGTTGCTGGACGTAATTGTATGTGTGTAGTGGTTAGTTGCTGTACGTAATTGTATGTGCGCAGTGGTTAGTTGCTGTACGTAGTTGTATATGCGTAGTGGTTAGTTGTGGAACGAAATTATATGTGCATAGTGGTTAGTTGCTGGACGTAATTGTATGTGCGTAGTGGTTAGTTGCTGGACGTAGTTGTATATGCGTAGTGGTTAGTTGTGGAACGAAATTATATGTGCATAGTGGTTAGTTGCTGGACGTAATTGTATGTGCGTAGTGGTTAGTTGCTGGACGTAGTTATATGTGCGTAGTGGTTAGTTGCTGGACGTAATTGTATGTGCGTAGTGGTTATTTGCTGGACGTAATTATATGTGCATAGTGGTTAGTTGCTGGACGTAGTTATATGTGCGTAGTGGTTAGTTGCTGGACGTAATTGTATGTGCGTAGTGGTTATTTGCTGGACGTAATTGTATGTGCGTAGTGGTTAGTTGCTGGACGTAATTGTATGTACGTAGTGGTTAGTTGCTGGACGTAATTGTATGTGCATAGTGGTTAGTTGCTGGACGTAATTGTATGTGCGTAGTGGTTAGTTGCTGGACGTAATTGTATGTGCGTAGTGGTTAGTTGCTGGACGTAATTGTATGTGCGTAGTGGTTAGTTGCTGGACGTAATTGTATATGCGTAGTGGTTAGTTGCTGGACGTAATTGTATGTGCGTAGTGGTTAGTTGCTGGACGTAGTTGTATGTGCGTAGTGGTTAGTTGCTGGACGTAATTGTATGTGCGTAGTGGTTAGTTGCTGGACGTAGTTGTATGTGCGTAGTGGTTAGTTGCTGGACGTAATTGTATGTGCGTAGTGGTTAGTTACTGTACGTAATTGTATGTGCGTAGTGGTTATTTGCTGGACGTAATTGTATGTGCGTAGTGGTTAGTTACTGGACGTAATTGTATGTGCGTACTGGTTAGTTGCTGAATGTAATTGTACGTGCGTACTGGTTAGTTGCTGGACGTAGTTGTATGTGCGTAGTGGTTAGCTGCTGGACGTAATTGTATGTGCGTAGTGATTAGTTGCTGGAGGTAATTGTATGTGTGTAGTGGTTAGTTGCTGGACGTAATTTTATGTGCGTAGTGGTTAGTTGCTGGACGTAATTGTATGTGCGTACTGGTTAGTTGCTGGACGTAATTGTATGTGCGTAGTGGTTAGTTGCTGGACGTAATTGTATGTGCGTAGTGGTTAGTTGCTGGACGTAATTGTATGTATATAGTGGTTATTCGCTGGACGAAATTGTATGTGGTTAGTGGTTAGTTGCTACATTGTGGTATACCATAATTGTTACCCGTTATAGACATGCATCTATATTTGGAGATGGTATTTCACACAAGCTTGACTGCACTGGTGTATATGTATATGATACATATAACGTGTTTTCTAGGGAAACAAAATCCATACTGATACGAACATTTGAAAGCAATCAACAATCTAGTCACGAAATACATTAACGATAGTTTGCTCAAACATATCTGCAGACTTGGTGAACTTAGTCGCTCTGCAGACTTGATGAACTAGTCGGTTGTACATAATCGGCTCACGAGGCTGACACAACAAAACCACAAATAGAAACTCTTGGTGATGTTGGTTAGATCACGGCTTTATTGTTCATGCCATTAATATACAATGTTAATTAGTAAGGTATATGTGTTGTGTTATTTTTTACGTTTATTTATCGTCGCTACTGGTTGCCCATATGAGCGACACCTCCTGAAGAGATTAGTCATTTTAGATTTTGGAGGATAGTGCATGATACAGACAGAGACCCATTCCAGAGTCTCCTCTGGTTCTTTTACGTGCACGGTATAAAGCACCGACACGAGACCTCGGTTTAACGTCCCATCTGAAAGACTGTTAATTTTATTAGGGTCAGACGGGGGGTCGAACCTGCGATCCCTGGATTACCAGTCCAGCGTCCTACCATTAGACTACATATCCGTCTGTCCATATATCATAATATTCCATAACATATTATATATAGTTTCTCTACTGTTCAGCTTTAACATTACTGTATAATTCCAATACGCAGTTTTCACTTATAGTCATATCATTTGATGTGTATATACACTTAGGGCCACTTGTAACCCGACACTTATATAATTCGGTATTATTGCATTATTTGTGAAAGGATTTTGTTCACGTTTGGACCATGAATAAATCAACATGTCATACGTACATACTAGAAATTTCTAGAATACTAGAATAATGACACAACGCAAAATCCGAACAATGTGAAAAGTCACCCAATACAATATGTATGTCCGAGAAACTAATATCTAGTGTGTACTCCCATGTCTCTTACGACGTGCACTTATATAATTCGGTATTATTGCATTATTTGTGAAAGGATTTTGTTCACGTTTGGACCATGAATAAATCAACATGTCATACGTACATACTAGAAATTTCTAGAATACTAGAATAATGACACAACGCAAAATCCGAACAATGTGAAAAGTCACCCAATACAATATGTATGTCCGAGAAACTAATATCTAGTGTGTACTCCCATGTCTCTTACGACGTGCACACACCTCCGTCTCACAGATGAACGTTATGATCATTTTTGTTCAGATAATGTAGCTGAATAACATAATCTATAATTTCAAATTAATATATTGAACCATGATTTGAAAAGTGTCTGGTCTTGCGCTGTGTTATTTTGTGAATTTTGATTTTACAGTGATGTTTGTTATTTGTTAAATTTGGTACCTTTTTGTTCATCAATTCAAAAGAAATTTCTTGTATGTACGTATGATGTGTTGATTGATACATAGTCCTAATTAGAACGAAATCCTTTCCCAAATAATCCAATTATACCGATTTATTTAAGTGTCGGGTTACAAGTGGCCCTAAGTGTATGTTGAGGGCCTCATTGTAGATAAAAATCTATTTATACGTTTGTTTTCTTTACGCGGATTAATAACACTATAATTGTTATGTAACTTTATTTTAGTGTCAACGTTAATAAACCACCACGTACAACGGCACTGGTGATTTTGTAAATGTAAATAAATACCCGATACCCGAAAAGGGAGGTAATTTGCAAATTGTTATTCTACAAATATCATTTAATCTGTCAGCTGATCTTCACGGTGTAGTCTATAACCGTTTAGTGCATTTAGTGCGTGTACTTGGCGTAATACAAACACCTGTGGAAGTCGTGATAGCGCGTTTGTAGCGACTCACGAATTCGCTTCGGGTACGAAATGCCAGGGGTTCGAGCCCAGCTGTAGCCGTTACGATTGTGCCCTTAGGCAATGCATTTATATCCATTCCACATTATCTCTTCTCTCTCCCTCGTGGCGATGGATTCCATCAGGAATAAAATCTCGAGAGTGGTTAATATAAGTTGTAGGAACTTGTTTCGCAATCGAGCTAAGTCAATTTGTATAACTAAACTAATACAAAAACGTAGTAAAAGCAGAATTGCTATAAAGCTTGGCCCCGTGGAACTACACATTAGAAACTACAGTCAAACCTGTCTTAAGCAGCCATGCAAGTGAATCCCCCATGAAAATAGCTGATTAGCACAGGTGGCTGCTTAATAGAGGGCACATGTATATTAAAACAACTTATTTGAATCTAGAAACTGGCTGCTTAATAGAGGGCATATGTATATTAAAACAACTTATTTGAATCTAGAAACTGGCTGCTTAATAGAGGACACATGTATATTAAAACAACTTATTTGAATCTAGAAACTGGCTGCTTAATAGAGGGCACATGTATATTAAAACAACTTATTTGAATCTAGAAACTGGCTGCTTAATAGAGGGCACATGTATATTAAAACAACTTATTTGAATCTAGAAACTGGCTGCTTAATAGAGGGCACATGTATATTAAAACAAATTATTTGAATCTAGAAACTGGCTGCTTAATAGAGGGCATATGTATATTAAAACAACTTATTTGAATCTAGAAAATGGCTGCTTAATACAGGTTGGTTGCTTAATGGAGGTGACGACTAACACAGATTTGAATAGTTATATATTTGGAATAAAAAGAGTTTCATCGCTTGTGCCAATATATAGACTTCATTGTGTGCGCACCACATGAAAACCGCACTTACACAAGTGCGTATTATATTGTATTAAAGTGCCCAGGACCCTTCAAACTGAAAACTCTAACCATGAGAACGTGTGACTGAAATCTCAAACCGAATTTCATGCCCACACCACATGAAAACCGCACTTACACAAGTGCGTATTATATTGTATTAAAGTGCCCAGGACCCTTCAGACTGAAAACTCTAACCATGAGAACGTGTGACTGAAATCTCAAACCGAATTTCAAGTCTGCCATTATCAGCAATTCAGAAAATAACACATATCTTCACTTCATGAATAATTCAGGCGCAACAGATCCATAATGTTGACAGGAATTATTCTCCAAACTAGAGCCGACAACATTGAACTATCTACATACTTTTTCCCTGGGCTGCCAAACTTCCAAGTCCACGTTCATTCCTGTCGTTTTGGAGTTTGACCGTACGGCCCGGCCTGACGCCATTTTATCCTCCGAAGTTTTAATATCCTGCAACAAGCCTTGCCACCAATAAAACAATTATCTTGATTAACAATCTCTCATTTACGTCCCAATTTTATATGAATATCGGAAAAATGTCGACACCTTTACACAATGCGACACTGGAATTCCGAGCGAGCGCCATTGGCTGTTGATTCAATGCCGTTATGGTCGCGTTGCACTCTCGTCTGCTACTCTCGCGGAAAATCATGCGACAAATTCCTAGTAGTTTGTTGCCACAGCACAGTGTCTCTCTACTCAAAGCTGCAATGAAATATTAAAGTGAATCAATTGCTGTGCTCAAAATTGACAGGTAGTCGATATGAATTATGATTGGTTCTGGGAGCTAGCTTATTTGCTCTCTCTCTCTCTCTCTCTCTCTCTCTCTCTCTCTCTCCGTGTCTCGCTCTCGCGCTCTCTCCATTTACAGTCTTTATATTGATCACCACAAATAAAGAAATTCGAAGGACCTCAAAAGCAATTGGGCACCATAGTTCTGTATTGAATTTAGTTTATTTTTTATATATTGTGCAATATATGTTTGACTAGATCGATCACAAGGGAACCCACCCGAAAATTGTATTAAAAATCCTATGATATATAACCAACAGGAGTAATCATTTCACGATATGAGCTACTCGATCGACACACAACGTGGGCTCAGAATATTTTATAATAATTCCAGTAAATTAGGACTTGCAGAATGGAGCTGTTTTACACCGGTACATATGGGACCTCGGTTTACATGCTCAGTGTGTAGCACCGGTACATATGGGACCTCGGTTTACATGCTCGATATGGAGCACCGATACATATGGGACCTCGGTTTACATGCTCGATGTGGAGCACCGGTACATATGGGACCTCGATTTACATGCTCGATGTGGAGCACCGATACATATGGGACCTCGATTTACATGCTCGATGTGGAGCACCGGTACATATGGGATCTCGGTTTACATGCTCGATGTGGAGCACCGGTACATATGGGATCTCGGTTTACATTCTCGATGTGGAGCACCGGTACATATGGGACCTCGATTTACATGCTCGATGTGGAGCACCGATACATATGGGACCTCGATTTACATGCTCGATGTACAACACCTGTACATATGGGACCTCGATTTACATGCTCGGTGTGCAACACCTGTACATATGGGACCTCGATTTACATGCACAGTGTGTAGCACCGGTACATATGGGACCTCGGTTTACATGCTCGATGTGTAGCACCGGTACATATGGGACCTCGGTTTACATGCTCGATGTGTAGCACCGGTACATATGGGACCTCGGTTTACATGCTCGATGTGTAGCACCGGTACATATGGGACCTCGGTTTACATGCTCGATGTGGAGCACCGGTACATATGGGACCTCGGTTTACATGCTCGATGTGCAACACCGGTACATATGGGACCTCGGTTTACATGCTCGATGTGTAGCACCGGTACATATGGGACCTCGGTTTACATGCTCGGTTTGCAACACCGGTACATATGGGACCTCGGTTTACATGCTCGGTGTAGCCCGGTACATATGGGACTCGGTTTACATGCTCGTGTGCAAACCGTACATATGGGACCTCGGTTTACATGCTCGATGTGTAGCACCGTAATAGGACCTCGTTTCATGCTCGATGTGAGCACCGGTACATATGGGACCTCGGTTTACATGCTCGTGTGGAGCACCGGTACATATGGGACCTCGGTTTACATGCTCGTGTGTAGCACCGGTACATATGGGACCTCGGTTTACATGCTCGATGTGTAGCACCGGTACATATGGGACCTCGGTTACATGCTCTGTTTCAACACCGGTACATATGGGACCTCGGTTTACATGCTCTGTTTTCAACACCGGTACATATGGGACCTCGGTTTACATGCTCTGTTTTCAACACCGGTACATATGGGACCTCGGTTTACATGCTCTGTTTTCAACACCGGTACATATGGGACCTCGGTTTACATGCTCGATGTGTAGCACCGGTACATATGGGACCTCGGTTTACATGCTCGATGTGTAGCACCGGTACATATGGGACCTCGGTTTACATGCTCGATGTGTAACACCGGTACATATGGGACCTCGGTTTACATGCTCGATGTGCAAACCGGTACAGATGGGACCTCGGTTTACATGCTCAGTGTGTAGCACCGGTACATATAGGACCTCGGTTTACATGCTCGATGTGGAGCACCGGTACATATGGGACCTCGGTTTACATGCTCGATGTGTAGCACCGGTACAGGGACCTCGGTTTACATGCTCAGTGTGTAGCACCGGTACATATGGGACCTCGGTTTACATGCTCGGTGTGCAAACCGATACATATGGGACCTCGGTTTACATGCTCAGTGTGTAGCACCGGTACATATGGGACCTCGGTTTACATGCTCGGTGTGTAGCACCGGTACATATGGGACCTCGGTTTACATGCTCGGTGTGTACACCGGTACATATGGGACCTCGGTACATTTTGCAAACTACATGGACTCGTTTACATGCTCGGTGTGTAGCACCGGTACATATGGGACCTCGGTTTACATGCTCGATGTGCAACACCGGTACATATGGGACCTCGTTTACATGCTCGATGTGCAACACCGGTACATATGGGACCTCGGTTTACATGCTCGATGTGTAGCACCGGTACATATGGGACCTCGTTTACATGCTCGGTGTGCAACACCGGTACATATGGGACCTCGGTTTACATGCTCGATGTGTAGCACCGGTACATATGGGACCTCGTTTACATGCTCGGTGTGCAACACCGGTACAGATGGGACCTCGGTTTACATGCTCGATGTGTAGCACCGGTACATATAGGACCTCGGTTTACATGCTCGATGTGGAGCACCGGTACATATGAGACCCGGGTTTATGTAAAATTAATTTTATTATGTTGGGATGTTAGATCGAACTCACGACCTCTGTATTAGGCTTAATTTTGCAGTTTAAACAACGTATTAACCACTTGACCACTGACCAACCAGTCCTTCTAAGTTGTCTCGTTCAGCACATGTTATGATACAGTTACTGGTATTACAAACAACCATACCTCAAACATATCATCCGCGAGTATTGCATTGATGGACAGTATTGATATGGTGGCATACTTCTGCAGCGACGTGGCAGCATAATTTCTAGGGAAAATGACGATGTCATATAGAGTTGGGGAACATATGCTCGCGGTGTTGAAAAAAAGGCACTGTTAGAAGAGTACTTATGTAGATACCCGATTTCCCTAACCTGTAGTAGTAGTATTTCAGTTTATTTATCCTCGCCTCCTGCGAACCATATGTGCGAGCGTTCCAAGATGATTAGTAGTACGTGCCTTGCACTGTCGATTATTCGTGGTGATATGTATATGTTACTGGCTGATGTCTTGTAGAGTAGTGTTCTCGTTGCGTCTGATAATGGTGCGATAAAAGATGACATCGCGAGGCGGCTTCCTCCTTTCAGGGTGACAAATCCTGAGGTGTTGGTGGTTTCTTTCCAAGACGGTCCATGTTAGGGCCATCCTCCTCATTGTCGGTCATCCTGCAGCAGCATATAAAAGGGATCTGACAGTTACACATCTGGCCCTCTCGGTCGCTTCAGAGTCTGTCCATACCTCCACCACTTCCGATGGTGGTCAGCGATGGTGAAGCGTGTGCCCCTAGTTGCAAGTTCGACGGCCAGAAGATCCCAGTATCATACGCTGCTACTGCGAGATGTGTCCCGATCGTGACGTGCACGCCATTCTGAGGAGATCGGCCGAGTCCCTTGCATGCAACGGAGACGACCTATGCTATGTTTCCACGTTATCCGTATCAATAGCCGTGCTCGTGTTGATCACGTGACAAATCCGATAGCTGTGACGAAACTATTCTATATTTAGAAAATTACCGCTAGCCAAACAGTGCAAAATCACCAACTCGTGGGCAATATTTTCAGAACATTGTAGGGGATGTTATGAAAAAGATGGCCTCTGTGAAGTTTGCTTGACATCAATGCGCATGTCTGATGCATGAATACACTACACTGTTTGCCTAACCACGAGAAGGTCGATGTTGATCTCAGTAATATCACGTTAAAATCGAAGTGGTTATGCTCGAGGCGCCGATAGGAGTATTGATAAATACTAGAACAACTAGGCAGAATGTCAGTTTGACGGTGTAGATCTTTGTTTGTTTGAAGTGCTTAAGAATTTTAATGCATAATTATGTTGTCTATCTATTTTATGTTTCTGTTCTAATTGACTTAGGTATATCTCAATCATAATATTACCAAAAAAATTATAACCTATACAGAAAACAGTACCTGCAGCGGTACATTCTCCTTCCACTAATTACATGTTGTGATTTTCAAACCAATAAATGGTTATGTATTAAATTTTAGCTCATAAAAATGTATTCATCTGGTTAAGTAATGAAATATGGTATACTGCGAGGATAGGTTCCCTTCGACTGAATTAGCTGCGTTTTACGTATGACGTGTCGATAGCCAGTAGTTGCATTTTACGTATGACGTGTCGATAGCCAGTAGGCCCTATGATAACATAACTCGCGCGATGACGCACACAACAGCAAGGTTAACATTACGTTTTGGAAGAAAAAATCTAGAACGTTACGTATTTTTCTGTTCTTTTATCAGTTGATAATATGCTCACACGAAAAAGAAAGTGTGCACTTGGTTAGAGGGGAAATGTTATACTTATATATAGAAGCAATAAATACGCAAATTTATCAATGTATCAAAATGTGAAAAACATGTATTGGCTACACGATGTTGTACTTTTAATTGAAATTTGATAATTTTCAGAACACTGTTTTACGTGTGAATATAAGTATATAATTTCCCCTCTAACCAATGTGCACACTTTCCTTTTCGTTTGAGTATATATGCAAAATACCGCGAGCATAGGTTCCAACACCATTATCAGACAGCAGGAAATCTCGAATGTTGCCCTAAGGGCACATACTTATCTCGGCTGAAATCAGGCCCGTAACCACACCGAGGCAGCTTCCTCGGTTACAATTTCCAAAGCCAAAAATAAAATTAAATACAAATAAAATGCTAACAATATCCCTTTTATTTGCTGTATTAAATGTTGACTGAAAGGTCAGTACATAAGTATACGTCTAAACTCATTATATCAGAAAACACTTTTAAGGGGAAACAAGCCCCTCGACGCCCCCCTAGATTGCCTCTGTTGAATTTTCCTCTGGCTACGGTACTGGTTTCCAACTGTATATTACTTCCCAAATGAAGCCACAACATAACCACAAACCTAAAAGGATAAATGGATATAACTCTCAAGTCTGACATGTGGATTACTACACTAGATAAGTTTCTAAACGAGTGGACGTATCTATTCTTGTCCCGTGAAAACTGTCGCGTTATCCACTTAGTTATGTGGCAGTATTAGATTGTAACAGGAAGTTGGTTTTTGTAAAGATAATATTTAAACAATCTGTATTCTGATAATTAAGTTATATAATTATATCCACATTGTTTTTGCCATCGAAACCGTTCATGAAAGTTGGATTAAACCTTTTTTACACAACAGAACAGAACTTGATTCCATTTTTGGCTTGAACATTACGTTCATCGTCATCTATGCTATATACAAGCATGCGTGAATATGAACAGCGAAGTATATATTATAAACATTAACATAAATTGGGAAAATTAAGCGCTGCAGCACTTCACCATAACAAGAATATATAAAACATGTAAGCATAAAGTCATATTATATTTACAAACATACGTAATTTTAAACATTTAAATGTGCTAAATGATTGTCTCCATTTAAACGCTTTAATATAAAATAGAGCTAGCCTGCTTAGTAATGTTGCGCTAGTTATATTCAGAAGTTCAATACACACTTGTATGATTAAAATAATACATTGGAATGTAATGTTTTCTTAAAATACCATATACTGGAAATATTAATACAAAATGGTATTCAACATCAATATCATTTCGTTCACATAAAGTACATTTTCTTTCATTTTTTCGATATGATTGTGTCGTCCAGATTCAATATTCAACTGGTGAGATGATAATCTTAGCTGAGCTATAGCATTTCTATGCTTAACACAGTACAATTTACTTAAATAGTTTGACATTTCAAAATTGGTCTTTAGTTATCTAAACAATGTGAATGATGATTTTATTCACATATCTTGTCTCCACTGATTTATATATATATATATATATATCTAACAATCGTCTACGTAATAAAGGTATAAACATCTTAATTTCAACAGAATGATATAACCATACATCATGAAAACCCGTAGTTTGCAACCAAGTTCTTACTTTCGAAGCCCAGTTTACTGCAGTAGTTATCTCTGTTTCACAGTCCCTTCTAAGATTATGCAAAACAGTTGATAACAGACAATGTCGGCTGTTTTGCATATGTAGCTTCAAGAAATATTTAGCGATTCTAATGGAAATCTACCAGTTTCTCCGTACAAAGCTGAATTGCGTGTTGACATTTTTAAATTGAGCAACCATTAAAAAAAAATCTATGTACACATTCCAATTTTGCAGCTTTCAAAAATCCCCAAACTTCACACGAATAAGTTAGTATAGAAGCTACGCACGTATCAAATAAATGTAGCATACTAGGTACAGGTATTTCCACAGACGGATCTGTAGCCCAGTGGTAAAACACTGGACTGGTAATCCAGGGATCGCAGGTTCGATCCCCCGTCTGACCCTAATAAAATTAACAGTCTTTCAGATGGGACGTTAAACCAAGGTCTCGTGTCGGTGCTATACACCATGCACGTAAAAGAACCAGAGGAGACTCTGGAATGGGTCTCTGTCTGTACCATTGCACTATCCTCCAAAAATCTAAAATGACTAATCTCTTCAGGAGGCGTCGCTCATATGGGCAACCGGTAGCGACGATAAATAAACGTAAAACACACACAGATATTTCCAGATCTTTAGTTATAGAAAGTAATGAGCTCAATGCTTTTTTAGCTTTGCAGATAACGTGTACATTATTCCAGTATACACACACAATACTAATTGCAGGAAGGAAAGACAACATCTCATTAAATCTTATTCCCCTGGACGTTAATTGGTGGCAGAAATATGTAACCATATATTGGTTCTTAAAATAGACATCTTAACATATTCTAATTGACGACATATCTTTGCTATGATAGCCTTTATTTTCTCTTCTTTTTTAAAGTTTATTTAACGTCGCTACCGACTGCACATTTGAGCGACTGACAGTTTACCTAACAACACATTTCCAGGGCAGGCTCCAGCGGTTACCAGGTAACCAGTATTTGATGGACCAACCTCCGTAAGAAACTGCCAACTTTTTCATATAAAGAGACACGATTTGAGCGTGGCTCGAACCCGTGACGTTCGGTGGTGATAGGTTACAGTGTTATACAAGTCAGCACCTTAAACACTCGACCATGGAGGCGGTTATAGTTTTGCGAATCGGTCTCTTCATATTAAAGCTATATTCCGGTTCAGACATGAAAGTGGACTGTAGGCCTATGCGAGCACCCCGTTTTTGTCTCGCTCATTTTAGTGGAGTGGACTGTAGGCCTATGCGAACATCCCGTTTTTGTCTCGATCATTTTAGTGGAGTGGACTGTAGGCCTATGCGAGCGCCCCGTTTTTGTCTCGCTCATTTTAGTGGAGTGGACTGTAGGCCTATGCGAGCACCCCGTTTTTGTCTCGCTCATTTTAGTGGAGTGGACTGTAGGCCTATGCGAGCACCCCGTTTTTGTCTCGCTCATTTTAGTGGAGTGGACTGTAGGCCTATGCGAGCACCCCGTTTTTGTCTCGCTCATTTTAGTGGAGTGGACTGTAGGCCTATGCGAGCACCCCTTTTTGTCTCGCTCATTTTAGTGGAGTGGACTGTAGGCCTATGCGAGCACCCCGTTTTGTCTCGCTCATTTTAGTAGAGTGGACTGTAGGCCTATGCGAGCACCCCGTTTTTGTCTCGCCAATTTTAGTGGAGTGGACTGTAGGCCTATGCGAGCACCCCGTTTTTGTCTCGCTCATTTTAGTGGAGTGGACTGTAGGCCTATGCGAGCACCCCGTTTTTGTCGCGCTCATTTTAGTGGAGTGGACTGTAGGCCTATGCGAGCGCCCCGTTTTTGTCTCGCCCATTTTAGTGGAAAGCGATAATAAGCAGGCACATTTCCGACGACGACGCCGTCAACAAATGCATATAACTACAAAACTGTCAAATATATACTGCTTTGATAACTTGCATAGGGTTTATTACCTGCACCATGCAAGAGTGGCCTGAATTTTTGTCAAAGATAGTCTCATTTCAGAAATTATTGATGCGCCAAAACAAAGCTCACACATTGTAAGTTCTCGAAAACGATCAAAGGTATTGCTTTGAAATTTCGCATACACATTCCAGGACTAATTATATACACACACAGTAAGCCCGTATCCCCAAGAGTGACATTGAACATGGATTTTGGCCAAAAACATTCCGATTCCAGAAATTAATTTTTGCGTAAAAAACCTCTCAAACATTTCATAATTTCTTAAAAACATTCCAAATTATTGCTTTGAAATTTCGCATGCACACCCGAGGACTAATTGTTTATACCCATAGTAAGCCCCCCCCCACCGATAACGATAGTGACATTGAACTTGAATTTTGGCGGCCCAAACATTAGTCAAATTTCAGCAATTATACCACTGACCTTGAACTTGAATTTTGGAAAACTGAACAAGCACGTGTACAGTCAATCACCCTTGATGTGATGTCCTTGTTTTATATGCTTGCATGTTCAGTAAAACATCTTCAATCTTGATAAAAACTCTCCATTGATTCTTTCAGATATTTGAGAGTCAAAAAAGACATTGAATATCAAAAATGTATTTGAGCAATTGAGTTACTATTTCATTTAAAGCGACACCATATCGTATGGAATAAAATTATTATAATATTTGAAATGTTATGCCCAGGTAGCAATGCTACTACACACTCGTCCAATATTATTTGAATAATTACTTTCATTCAGTAAATATTGTATTTTTGAAATATAACATACTGAAAGTGAGAGTACGACTTTCCTGAATTGGTTCGCCACGCCATGTATACATTCGGAACGCTTCGCTGTCTATCGGCAATCAGAACAAACAGCTAAGACAGTTGTTTCAACATCCGTTGTTGCGCCATGCATACCCTATAATCAGTGCTTACATACATGTATTAATAAATAATTCGTTATGCGATGTTGCTATATTTATTTGATTTTTTTCCCGTTTCTGTGCGAATATTTAAACACACAGGCATTGGAACTATATTCTTGAAATAGCGGACACATTTTACTAAATACATTTTATTCCAATATAGTTTCGCTTTAAGCTAACAACTCGTTATGATCAGTTTCTAAAATAGCGTCTGTATTATGTCAGATATCGTTTTCTTGGTTGCGTTCCGTATATAAAGCTACATGAGAACGTATATATACATGTATCATTGGCGGGTCCAGGATTTTGTCAGATATCCCCCAAAAACACAAAACAAAACAACACCCAACAAAGTTTTCTTGGTTGCGTTCCGTATATAAAGCTACATGAGAACGTATATATACATGTATCATTGGCGGGTCCAGGATTTTGTCAGATATTGTTTTCTTGGTTGCGTTCCGTATATAAAGCTACATGAGAACGTATATATACATGTATCATTGGCGGGTCCAGGATTTTGTCAGATATTGTTTTCTTGGTTGCGTTCCGTATATAAAGCTACATGAGAACGTATATATACATGTATCATTGGCGGGTCCAGGATTTTGTCAGATATTGTTTTCTTGGTTGCGTTCCGTATATAAAGCTACATGAGAACGTATATATACATGTATCATTGGCGGGTCCAGGATTTTGTCAGATATTGTTTTCTTGGTTGCGTTCCGTATATAAAGCTACATGAGAACGTATATATACATGTATCATTGGCGGGTCCAGGATTTTGTCAGATATTGTTTTCTTGGTTGCGTTCCGTATATAAAGCTACATGAGAACGTATATATACATGTATCATTGGCGGGTCCAGGATTTTGTCAGATATTGTTTTCTTGGTTGCGTTCCGTATATAAAGCTACATGAGAACGTATATATACATGTATCATTGGCGGGTCCAGGATTTTGGGTTAGGGGGCGTGAAGTTGGAGACAGGCATGATTAGTAGTTGCATCCAAGAACTAGTGCTGACGAGATTCGGGAGAGGGGGCGTACCGATGGCCCCTTATGCTCCTATATTGTAACAATTTGAAATGAAAAATGTTACAATCTACGACCTTAATAGGTTTTAGTTTATACAAATTTATTTTAGCTCGATTGCGAAACAAGTTATTTCAACTTATATAAATCACTCTCGAGACCTCATTCCTGATGGAATCCATCGCCACGAGGGAGAGAGAAGGCAATGTGGAATTTAAATGCCTTGCCTAAGGGCACAATCGCAACGGCTCCAGTGGGGCTCGAACTCCGGACCTTTCGCACCTGAAGCGAACGCGCATCCACTGCGCTATCACGACTTCCACTGAAAAGGTTTAGTTAAAGGGTTGGAAAGACGTGTGGGTCCGCGGGTACTCCCCTGAGAAAATTTAGATCAGAAATGATGCATTGTTTTATAGAAAACACAAACATTACTTACCAAATAAAAAGAACTCTAACGAGTTTAGGGGACGTACACCGGGTCCACACCCGGATCCGCCTATGTGTATCCATTTTCCCTCTTTCTTCTGTGGATATCTTCTTAATACTTTCTCTTAAATATATTTATCTTTCAAATATATTGCGCATGCCAATATATGATATCCAATGATATTATGCATGAATAATGTTTATGCATGAAGCAACTTTGAGAAAATGTTGCATTGATCTGTATTTTAATATCCACTTGAGAGAGAAAAAAGACAACAACAAAAAAGAAATGTTCAGTCATTTTGAATATGAACTATTGTTTTGTTTAAGATGTTCCCCCCCCCCCCACTCAGCAAGTGTGTAGACATATCCGTCAGCGGGTAACTAGACGGACTGCACGACACCAGCTCTGTTTAAGCATCACTCCGTTGGAGCCGTTACGATTGTGCCTTAAGGCAAGGCATTTAAATTCGACATTGCCTCTTCTCTCTCCCTCATGACGATGGATTACATCAGGAATGAGGTCTCGAGAGCGATTAATATAAGTTGTAAGAACTTGTTTCGCAATCGAACTAAAATAAATTTGTGGAAATCATTCTGTAATTTAATGTGTGTAATTACGTAGACGCTTTATGGAAGAGCACAGTAGTCGTAGCTGATTAGGCAATTAAGAAAAGGACACATAATTATACGTAAATCAGTAGAGCCTTCCAGAAACGACACTATAAACGTAATTGAGAAAACGCTGTACAAATGGTCATACATACGTAATTTAGTAGCCGCTCTGGGGACTTGAAGCCGCTATAATACGTAGTTGAGTACACCATTAACGAACAGACTTAAATATGAATCTAAGACAGCTTAGACAGTATGCATAACTATTGACATGCCCTACATCTAACAACTTTGAATCATTATAGAGCATCAGGTCGTTTTGTATAATTCAGCTGATGAGCAGTCTGTCTTCAAGGCTAGATAGCAAGACTCGGAAACGCTAACAATGTAATTATGCCAATTGCTGTAGCAGGAAGCACAAATCGATACAATTTCAATATACTTGCAGGAAGGCTCTCCAAACCGACCATGTGGTACTGAAGTCGCCGCACTGGGTCATCTACATTGATAGGGGACCGACTGCTATTCTAAATGTTTGTCACAGGGTGAGAAACATGTGCAACCAACCGGGGCTCGAACCCAGGACCTGTCGCTTACAAGGCGAACTAAGTCCGTACCGTGACATACTTATTAAATTGGAATTCTTCCACGAATTATCAGTGATAGAGAACAAGGTGAACATGATCTCGAAGTATATCTCTAGTCGCAGTCATTTGTTGGGCGTCAAATGGCACATCATCTCCCTGGTGGTGACTAAATCGGTACCGCCACATATATTTTTATATTTTAGTCGCGATTGGACACTATCTCATTTATCCCGGATCTACGAAGGGCCGGGGAGTAGTTCCGAAGACAACCCAATCTTGGATCCCATGCGGCACAAAGAGACCAGGTAATGAAGATACAATTGAACAGAACAGAAATAACATTGCATTTCACGAGCGCCTTCTTCAATGACCGAGGACGACGCTGCCGATGTGGAGTGACTGAAGTCAGGGAGTGTGGCCGTAAAAATGAGCCGGATGCGCGTTTGAAGTACCTCATCAGAGTATGTCTTTGGATAAAGAATATAATTTTTTTATGTCAACGAAAATAACTTTTTACACCTCAACCATGAACAAGATGATAGCCGTGGGGACTGTCAGAGACCGGTCATAGACCAAACACGTGACAATGACATATTTAACCATGTGACTTTGACCTTTGAGCAATGGACCTGAGTCTGGCGCTTGACACTCCAGCTCATGGTGGTGAACATTTATCTGAAGTTATTTCAAGTTCTTTATCTTAGAATTGAGGACATATATTGTGCACAAGACATTTTGAACCAATTAACAGCTGAGTGTATACGTGGAGACAAGGATATGGTTCCTGCGCCAGACACTCCATCTCGTTATGGTGAACAGTTGTGTAGCAGTATTTCATTCCAATTCCAACGCTCTACCACTGGACGTCCGCCTCTGTGGTCGAGTGGTTAAGGTCGCTGACTTGTATACCACTGTAACCTATCATCATTGATGGTCACGGGTTCGAGCCCCGCTCAGGTCGTGTCTCATTTATATGAAAAAGTTGGCAGTTTCTTACGGAAGTTGGTGCACCCAAGTACTGGTTAACCGCTGGAGCCTGCCCAGGAAAGGTGTTGTTAGGTAAACTGCCCGCCGGCGATATAGCCCGAAATGGTGATGATGCAGGCGTAAAACCCGAAATATAACCTAATATAACATCTACCATTGGACAACGGACGCCACACATGTTATGTTAACCTGCTGTTAAATCTTTACTATACCGTGATATGTTAAACATGCAATCCTTGATATAGAACACAGTTTCTATATATATCATCTATCATAAGTACCTAATACTGTCAATAATAGATTGAACTTATTTCCCCTCGCACCGCGGTGAATAATGTGGGCGAGCGTGCTGAGACGCTAAGCGCTAATGTTTATAAACTGATGTGGTTATTTTATGTGCGTTAGTAATATTATCTGTATGCTCAGCCCGGCCATAGATTAAGCTATAAGCAACAAAATACAAAAGGTATAGGGACATACTATATATGCATATACCACTATATTAAAGTGACACTAACTACATCGTTGAACACGCAAATGTCTGCAGAATGTAATTTCCTATATGATATAATTTTGTTCCAAATATTTGCCTCAAAAACTGAGTACAGTAAAACCTGTCTTAAGCAGTTAGCCAAGGGAATCACAGAAAATGGCTGCTTAGCACAGGTGGCTGCTTAATAGAGGTCAAATATATAATAAAAACAACATATTGGGAATCTGGAAACTGGTTGCTTAATACAGGTTAGCTGCTTAATAGAGGTGACCGCTAACACAGGTTTGACTGTATTTCAACTAATAAACAAACGTCGTATATGCGGTTTGTTGACATAGCAACATAATGTAAATAGAGTCGACATGCATGCGTAATACAATGCGCGTATCCTGAATAACAAGAGTTATGCTACATATTTACCATTATATCTCACATTTGTGCCTATGCATATTATTTGTAGACTAATCTTAGTTAAATTATCTCTAAGCGAAAGTATCGCGTGTTTAGTATTGACTACAATGACAAACAAACGTCAATTCAGGAGCATGGATGACCGCTATATGAAATCCTACTTTCACGTTTGTACACAAAAGCACTGTTTAGTGGTGCAATGTTAGTGTTCGAATGTATTCAGAAGAATTTGTAGTAGCAATGCATTTATACGTGAAAAAAATGCATTTTATTTTTGCGATGTAATGTCGCTTTAACTTAACTATATATATATATATATATAGTTACCACTATATTAACTCAACTATATATATAGCTAGTCTAAGAACAGTGATTCCGAGAGGCATCAATCCATTCATTTCATATACGCGTCACAATTCCAAGAAAGATATTGTCGATTAGCTGGCATAATTTTCTACAGAAAATATATCGCTAATAAATTAGTATTTGGAATCGCCGTTTGTGGACGGATACTCAGGTCGTTACTTTCTACATGTATAACAATCTAATGTCGTCAACCTTTTTCAACAATAACATGTGTTTGTTTACCAGTTTTACGCTTTTCACAGACCTCATATAGGATGTTGATAAGCTGCGATACACAAATATGTTTTAATATGAAGCCATTGACTTAGGAGGGCGTTATTATTAATATCATAGATACTAAAATATGTTTCAATAATGTAGAAGCGCTATACGCATGCGAGCTATATGCTTGCAGTTCTGTCTGTTCGTGTTTTTCATTTGTACATGGCCCACTCTGGATCATTTTCTTACAAAGTCAGGCTGGTGTGGTAGGGAAGACCACCCACATATCCTGGATAGAAACCAGCAAATGTGGAAGTCGTGATAGCGCAGTGGATGCGCGTTCGCTTCAGGTGCGAAAGGTCCGGAGTTCGAGCCCCACTGGAGCCGTTACGATTGTGCCCTTAGGCAAGGCATTTAAATTCCACGTTACCTCTTCTCACTCCCTCGTGGCGATGGATTCCATCAGGAATGAGGTCTCGAGAGTTATTTATATAAGTTGAAATAACTTGTTTCGCAATCGAGCTAAAATAAATTTGTATAAACTAAATAGAAACCAGCACTTAATTCTTCAACCTCCGCACGCGACTGACAACTTTCTAACATATCATTGTTTACATGTTTCATTGTGTTATTTGATGTTTTAATGTGTTACAGACGGATCGGATGTAGTACAGTGGTTAACACGTTGGACTGGTGGTAATCCAGGGATCGCAGGCTCAAACCCCCTCCCCACCCTAACCCTTTCAGATTGGACGTTAAACCGAGGTATCGTGTCGGTGCTTTACACCGTGCCCGTAAAAGAACCAGAGGAGACTCTGGAATGGGTCTCCGTCTGTATCATTGCACTATCCTCCAAACAATCTAAAATGACTATAATCTCTTCAGGAGGTTTCGCTCATATGGGCAACCGGTAGCGACGATAAATAAACGTAAAACACACACTTTAATGTGTTGACATGGTAGATTGACTAAATTGTTCAAATGAGTTATCTCGTTAAATGAAGTCCTTATTATTATCATCATCATCATCATCATCATCATCATCAGCAGCAGCAGCAGCAGCAGCAGCAGCAGCAGCATAGTTCAACTGAGTTATCTCGTTAAATAAAGTCCGTATTATTATTATCATCATCATCATCATCATCAGCAGCAGCAGCAGCAGCAGCAGCAGCAGCAGCAGCAGCAGCAGCAGCAGCAGCAGCAGCAGCAGCAGCAGCAGCAGCAGCAGCAGCAGCAGCAGCAGCAGCAGCAGCAGCAGCAGCAGCAGCAGCAGCAGCAGCAGCAGCAGAATAGTTTAACTGAGTTATCTCGTTAAATAAAGTCCTTATTATTATCATCATCATCAGCAGCAGCAGCAGCAGCAGCAGCAGCAGCAGCAGCAGCAGTAGCATCATCATCATCATCATCACCATCAATCTTGTCTCCTAATGATAGCGGCGAAACGATTCGACTACGGAGGCCTATAATTATGTTGCTCTACTCATAGACGACTGCACTTCTCCAATCTGATGGAGCACGGCCTGATTCTACAGATAATCGATGGCAGCGAGAACGGGGGACTCTCTCGTTATGTTTACTCCTCAATATATCTGCAGCCGTAAAAGCATTCAATGAGTTCCGATAAATCATCTGTTAGAAGATACATTTATTTAAGCTGGGTGTGATTGGCTTCTCTAAGAGATAAGGTAAACATTTTTTACTTTTCAACGGGACAGGTTGTGGGTAGGCCTGGGAACAGGCGTCGATATAGTTTGCCTGGTCAGTCAAATAAATATATTTTAACACCGAGACTATTAATTGGGCCGTATTGAGTTTCTGATCATAGCCTGGGAACAGGCGTCGATATATTTTGCCTGGTCAGTCAAATAAATATATTTCAACACCGAGACTATTGAGTTTCTGAACATATCATTTGGCTAGAAGTTAAAAAGTGAAAAATCGACAGACTGGAACCCAGGCTAGTTGTGGGTGACAACTCTGTCAATATAGTTTATATAAGACTTTCTATTCGTTCATTCTAATCCTTGTTCTGTAACTTGGTGCGTGTATTACACGCATTGTACAAACTGTTCAATATTGGGAAATACATTATGTTTTAACTAATCACATCAAAGGGAAAGACGCCAACAATGCCCATGGTTCCTGGTCCCCCTATGTACCAACACGTTGTTACTGGTACATAGTATTATCTGCTTGGAGGCAGGGGTATCATTGGGTACCACCAACTCATTGTAGCCAGGTTTTGGACTTCCCTTTCAAACAGAATGCACTTTACCGGTACTCTCAATGTTTAGGGTTAGGCTTAGTGCTTAGGTATGAGCCTATGCTACGTTTTATGGTTATTGTTAGGGTTATTGTTAGGGTAATGGTTATGGTTATTGTTAGGTTATGTTTATGGTTATTGTTAGTCTATGTTTAGGGGTTATGATTACTGTTATGGTAAGGGTAAATATTAGGAATGGGATTCGCGAATTGTACGTACCGGTAAAGTGCAGCACTTTCAATCAATTGCCCAACTCAAGAATATCCCTTAATTGCCCTGTATGGGATACAAATGTATCGAAAGAGATTGGGCCGGCATCCTTGATATAACTTGACCATTCAGCCTCTTTCCAGTAACAATGTTTAAATGACTCTATCTCTCTCTCCCCCCTCCTCTCCTCTCTTTCTTTATCTCCCCCCCCCCTCATTCTCTATCTCTCTCGCACACAAACAATACAAGTTAACGGAAAGTGCCCTGTATGGGACACATTTGTAACGAAAGGGAATGGGCCGGCATCCTTGATAGAACTTGACAATTCAGCCTCTTGGAACAATGTTTAACTCACTCTCGCACGCACAAACTTATATATTAAACTGAAATTGCACTGTTAGCAATCACGCATGTACCCAAATAATATTTACCAGTATATGTTTAAGACTTGCTCCTACTTGCTATGTGCACGTGGTGTATGAGAAGTCGCAGTTTCACCAAATGAAGTGCAAAATCGTCATCCTCCGACTTTGTTGTAAAGTCGTCTTTGACAACAACGTACGTTACTAGCGTAACTGACGTCACATCCGCTACGCGCAACGCGGTAACCTCTGTATATCACAGAACGTGCGTTTCTTTGAATACACATGTTTGAACGTGTCAGCATGATGTCGATATTAAAATAAAATATGTTTAAGACCGATGCATAGTCTTTAGGCTGTCGGGTTTCAATGACGGGATTTGAAATTGACGATTTGGCGGGAAATTATCTTGAATATAGATACGACCATGTATGAACATACAAAGATGGCACTCGGCTGTTTGTTTGATTATTTGCTTTATTTATTTATTGCTACATTTTTCGGTAACATGCAATAAGACCATACACATGCATATTAATTTTCTTTAATTAAAACAATGATTGATGAACTATAAAGTTAATATAACTTACGAGTGTCGTTTATTGTATATATACGGCATAGTATGCACTGGAATGAGAAACAGTAGTCAGTTACTGCCCCTGAATACTCCTAAACGTAGATTGGTCCTCTAAATTGGTGTCCTCTGTTTTTATCGTTGTTTCCTTTGCACCACATGTTTTCCATTTTTATCTGTATTCTCGTCTTATAATTATGAAATTATTAAATCTCGACAGATATCCTTTAGCATCTCCAATGGATACCTTATTGTAAAAATTGGTTCAATTAATTAACATGATTTTGATAAAATTACATGTATCCAAACGCACTATCTGGTTAGACGACAACAGTAAAAACAAAGGATTCCAACTAAAAGGACAATATACATTTCGGGATAAATCTGACTTTATCAATCAAGGGAGGAAAATAGAAAACCCAGTAATGTCTCTCAATGGAACCGACCTCAAAGGTCTGGTCATAAATCACACTGTGGCATCATCCATGACTAAATCTGATATGTTAAGTGAGGACAAATAGAGTTTGTGACGTCAGAATGATTATTATACAACAGTAGGGAAGCGATATATGATGCTGTAATAACTCATGGTGTCGATCCTATTGTTGAGAATAATAATAAATAAGTTATATTTTAGATATTTAGATTTGTTGTATGTTACCTCGTTAACTTTCGTGTATGTGTGTTTTACTTTTATTCCTCGTCGCTACCGGTTGCCCATATAAGCGACCTCTCCTGATTAGACTAGTCATTTTAGATGTTAGAGGATAGTGCATGATAGAGACAGAGACACAATCCAGAGTCTCCTCTGGTCCTTTCACATGCATGATGTAAAGCACCGACATGAGACCTCGGTTTAAAGTCAGAAAGATTAGGATATGAGTCATTTTAATATGGTATATAGCTGGGGATCAAACCTGCGACCCGTGGATTACACGTCCATATTGCTAACCACTGGACCACTGTTGTTTTGGTGTCATTTTATATAAGCTTCATTTCATGTAATTTTAAATAATAGTTATGTACAGTGCCTGAAAGAGGCTACGACACTTGTGTAGGACTGTCTTTCATTCAAAACCATTTTGTATTAATTGACACGTGCATTGTATGTTTCAGTTAAACTCGAACGAACGAACGGACGGACGGACGGACGGACGGACGGACGAACGAACGAACGAACGAACGAACGAACGAACGAACGAACGAACGAACGAACGAACGAACGAACGAACGAACGAACGAACGAACGAACGAACGAACGAACGAACGAACGAACGAACGAACGAACGAACGAACGAACGAACGAACGAACGAACGAACGAACGAACGGACGAACGAACGGAACTAACGAACGTAAAACAACAAACATAAATAAATAGAACCTCAGCAGCCTAGTGGACTAACGCGCAGTCGTTAGAACTCGCCTTTCACCTCTATCATCAGGGCTACACGTTCTCTCCCTATCAGGGACAAATGATAAATGATGATATGTGAGAAAGTTGTCAGTCGCTTACTGAGGTTGAAGAGTTGAGTACTGGTAATTATCCTGGAAATGCGGGTCGTCGACTATCTGCCACAACAGACTGACCTGCCAGTAACACTCGCGAGAGGAGTTGGCAGTATTCAGAGATAGATAGATACATGTTGATATATTAAGACATAGAGTTCCCTTCATGGCAGTGCTGTGGCATAGAGTTCCCTTCATGGCAGTGCTGTGGCATAGAGTTCCCTTCATGGCAGTGCTGTGGCATAGAGTTCCCTTCACGGAAGTGCTGTGGCATAGAGTTCCCTTCACGGAAGTGCCGTGACAAACCCCACACCATAGAGTCCCTTCACGGAAGTGCCGTGACATAGAGTTCCCCAACCATAGAGCCCACAACCAATTCCCTTCACGGAAGTGCCGTGACATAGAGTTCCCTTCATGGCAGTGCTGTGGCATAGAGATCCCTTCACGGAAGTGCCGTGACATAGAGTTCCCTTCACGGAAGTGATGTGACATAGCGTTCCCTTCACGGAAGTGCTGTGACATAGAGTTCCCTTCACGGAAGTGCTGTGGCATAGAGTTCCCGTCACGGAAGTGCCGTGACATAGAGTTCCCTTCACGGAAGTGCTGTGACATAGAGTTCCCTTCACGGAAGTGCTGTGGCATAGAGTTCCCGTCACGGAAGTGCCGTGACATAGAGTTCCCGTCACGGAAGTACCGTGACATAGAGTTCCCTTCACGGAAGTGCTGTGACATAGAGTTCCATTTAAGGAAGTGATGTGACATAGAGTTCCCTTCACGGAAGTGCCGTGACATAGAGTTCCCTTCACGGAAGTGCTGTGACAGAGTTCCCTTTAAGGAAGTGATGTGTCATAGAGTTCCATTCACGGAAGTGCTGTGGCATAGAGTTCCCTTCACGGAAGTGCTGTGACATAGAGTTCCCTTTAAGGAAGTGATGTGACATAGAGTTCCCTTCACGGCAGTGCTGTGGCATAGAGTTCCCTTCACGGAAGTGCCGTGACATAGAGTTCCCGTCACGGAAGTGCTGTGGCATAGAGTTCCCTTCACGGAAGTGATGTGGCATAGAGTTCCCTTCACGGAAGTGCTGTGGCATAGAGTTCCCTTCACGGAAGTGTCGTGACATAGAGTTCCCTTCATGGAAGTGTCGTGACATAGTGTTCCCTTCACGGAAGTGCTGTGACATAGAGTTCCCTTCATGGAAGTGTCGTGACATAGAGTTCCCTTCACGGCAGTGCTGTGGCATAGAGTTCTCTTCACGGAAGTGCTGTGACATAGAGTTCCCTTCACGGAAGTGTCGTGACATAGAGTTCACTTCACGGAAGTGCCGTGACATAGAGTTCCCTTCACGGAAGTGCTGTGGCATAGAGTTCCCTTTAAGGAAGTGATGTGACATAGAGTTCCCTTCACGGAAGTGCTGTGACATAGAGTTCCCTTCACGGAAGTGCTGTGACATAGAGTTCCCTTCACGGAAGTGCCGTGACATAGAGTTCCCTTCACGGAAGTGTCGTGACATAGAGTTCCCGTCACGGAAGTGCCGTGACATAGAGTTCCCTTCACGGAAGTGATGTGACATAGAGTTCCCTTTAAGGAAGTGATGTGACATAGAGTTCCCTTCACGGAAGTGCCGTGACATAGAGTTCCCTTCACGGAAGTGTCGTGACATAGAGTTCCCTTCACGGAAGTGCTGTGGCATAGAGTTCCCTTTAAGGAAGTGATGTGACATAGAGTTCCCTTCACGGAAGTGCTGTGGCATAGAGTTCCCTTAGGAAGTGATGTGACATAGAGTTCCCTTCACGGAAGTGCTGTGACATAGAGTTCCCTTCACGGAAGTGCCGTGACATAGAGTTCCCTTCACGGAAGTGCCGTGACATAGAGTTCCCTTCACGGAAGTGCCGTGACATAGAGTTCCCTTCACGGAAGTGCTGTGGCATAGAGTTCCCTTCACGGAAGTGCTGTGACATAGAGTTCCCTTCACGGAAGTGCTGTGACATAGAGTTCCCTTCACGGAAGTGCTGTGACAGAGTTCCCTTTAAGGAAGTGATGTGACATAGAGTTCCATTCACGGAAGTGCTGTGGCATAGAGTTCCCTTCACGGAAGTGCTGTGACATAGAGTTCCCTTTAAGGAAGTGATGTGACATAGAGTTCCCTTCACGGCAGTGCTGTGGCATAGAGTTTCCTTCACGGAAGTGCCGTGACATAGAGTTCCCGTCACGGAAGTGCTGTGGCATAGAGTTCCCTTCACGGAAGTGATGTGGCATAGAGTTCCCTTCACGGAAGTGCTGTGGCATAGAGTTCCCTTCACGGAAGTGTCGTGACATAGAGTTCCCTTCATGGAAGTGTCGTGACATAGTGTTCCCTTCACGGAAGTGCTGTGACATAGAGTTCCCTTCATGGAAGTGTCGTGACATAGAGTTCCCTTCACGGCAGTGCTGTGGCATAGAGTTCCCTTCACGGAAGTGCTGTGACATAGAGTTCCCTTCACGGAAGTGCTGTGACATAGAGTTCCCTTCACGGAAGTGCCGTGACACAGAGTTCCCTTCACGGAAGTGCCGTGACATAGAGTTCCCGTCACGGAAGTGCCGTGACATAGAGTTCCCTTCACGGAAGTGATGTGACATAGAGTTCCCTTTAAGGAAGTGATGTGACATAGAGTTCCCTTCACGGAAGTGCCGTGACATAGAGTTCCCTTCACGGAAGTGTCGTGACATAGAGTTCCCTTCACGGAAGTGCTGTGGCATAGAGTTCCCTTTAAGGAAGTGATGTGACATAGAGTTCCCTTCACGGAAGTGCTGTGACATAGAGTTCCCTTCACGGAAGTGCCGTGACATAGAGTTCCCTTCACGGAAGTGCCGTGACATAGAGTTCCCTTCACGGAAGTGATGTGGCATAGAGTTCCCTTCACGGAAGTGCTGTGGCATAGAGTTCCCTTCACGGAAGTGTCGTGACATAGAGTTCCCTTCACGGAAGTGCCGTGACATAGAGTTCCCTTCACGGAAGTGCTGTGACATAGAGTTCCCTTCACGGAAGTGCCGTGACATAGAGTTCCCTTCACGGAAGTGCTGTGGCATAGAGTTCCCTTCACGGAAGTGCTGTGACATAGAGTTCCCTTCACGGAAGTGCTGTGACATAGAGTTCCCTTCACGGAAGTGCCGTGACATAGAGTTCCCTTCACGGAAGTGCCGTGACATAGAGTTCCCTTCACGGAAGTGCTGTGGCATAGAGTTCCCTTCACGGAAGTGATGTGACATAGAGTTCCCTTCACGGAAGTGCTGTGACATAGAGTTCCCTTCACGGAAGTGCTGTGACAGAGTTCCCTTTAAGGAAGTGATGTGACATAGAGTTCCATTCACGGAAGTGCTGTGGCATAGAGTTCCCTTCACGGAAGTGCTGTGACATAGAGTTCCCTTTAAGGAAGTGATGTGACATAGAGTTCCCTTCACGGCAGTGCTGTGGCATAGAGTTTCCTTCACGGAAGTGCCGTGACATAGAGTTCCCGTCACGGAAGTGCTGTGCATAGAGTTCCCTTCACGGAAGTGATGTGGCATAGAGTTCCCTTCACGGAAGTGCTGTGGCATAGAGTTCCCTTCACGGAAGTGTCGTGACATAGAGTTCCCTTCATGGAAGTGTCGTGACATAGTGTTCCCTTCACGGAAGTGCTGTGACATAGAGTTCCCTTCATGGAAGTGTCGTGACATAGAGTTCCCTTCACGGCAGTGCTGTGGCATAGAGTTCCCTTCACGGAAGTGCTGTGACATAGAGTTCCCTTCACGGAAGTGCTGTGACATAGAGTTCCCTTCACGGAAGTGCCGTGACAAAGAGTTCCCTTCACGGAAGTGCCGTGACATAGAGTTCCCTTCACGGAAGTGCTGTGACATAGAGTTCCCTTCACGGAAGTGATGTGACATAGAGTTCCCTTAAGGAAGTGATGTGACATAGAGTTCCCTTCACGGAAGTGCTGTGACATAGAGTTCCCTTCACGGAAGTGTCGTGACATAGAGTTCCCTTCACGGAAGTGCTGTGGCATAGAGTTCCCTTCACGGAAGTGCCGTGACATAGAGTTCCCTTCACGGAAGTGATGTGACATAGAGTTCCCGACATGGAAGTGCTGTGACATAGAGTTCCCTTCACGGAAGTGCTGTGACATAGAGTTCCCTTTACAGAAGTGCTGTGACATAGTGTTCCCTTCACGGAAGTGCTGTTACATAGAGTTCCCTTCATGGAAGTGCTGTAGCATAGAGTTCCCTTCACGGAAGTGCTGTGACATAGAGTTCCTTTCACGGAAGTGCTGTGACATATAGTTCCTTTCACGGAAGTGCTGTGACATAGTGTTCCCTTCACGGAAGTGCTGTGACATAGTGTTCCCTTCACGGAAGAGCTGTGGCATAGAGTTCCCTTCATGGAAGTGCTGTGACATAGAGTTCCTATCACCGAAGTGATGTGGCTATAACTGTACAAGCAGTGTAACAACAAGAGTTACTCCCTGAACTTCAACATGTCTACGTCCCCGCGAGGGGTTCGACATTACAGGAAGATAGATAGAACTGGCAAACGCCTGACTATCGACACATACAATCATCAGCCATATACCTATACAAACATCAATCATATATACAATATATACAAACTCATAACTAACTAGGTATGCGTCGACCACAACCAACACCTACAAGGAACATGAACTGCTTAATTCCACAGTCCCAAACCCAGTACCATATACATGTAATATCTTTTCCCCACGAACAATACGTCTTTGGAATGGCCTACCTCCCCATACTATGTTCAGTCCAGCCCCAGTGTAGCCATTTTTGCTGAATGGCTGGCCACTGTACCACCCATGTAACACCAATGACTGTTTTAACCTTAATATGTAGTTCTTTTTAACACTTTGTCTCACTTAATCAGATCTACAGACGGATATGTAGTCCAATGGTAACACGCTGAACTGGTAATCCAGGGATCGCAGGTTCGATCCTCCGTCTGACCCTAATAAAATGAACAGTCTTTCAGATGGGACGTTAAACCGAGATCTCGTGTCGGTGCTTTACACCGTGCACGTAAAAGAACCAGAGGAGACTCTGGAATGGGTCTTTATTTGTATCATTGCATTATCCTCCAAAAATCTAGCATGACTAATCTCTTCAGGAGGCGTCGCTCATATGGGCAACCGGTAGCGACGATAAATAAACGAAGAACACACTTAATGAGATCTCTAACCACTGTACCTGACAAGCCTTCAAGTCATACTCAGCATTGAGTGTTGCGAGTAGCACGTAGATGTACCTAAACGCCTGGTCCCATTTACCGCCCAGCACCGCCACTGTCGTTCCTTAAAATATTGGTTAATTACAGCAACACCAGACTACTACAACGTTTCCCTTTTCCAAGAGCCATGTTTCACTGGAATCATCTCCCTCCTGACATTGCCCATCTCCCTACCATATCTAGGCCTATAGATCTATCTTCTCTCTACCTCGTGGCGATGGATTCCATCAGGAATGAAGTCTCGAGAGTGAGTAATATAAGTTGTAAGAACTTGTTTCCCAATCGAGCTAACATAAATTTGTATAAACTAAACTATCTATCTTCCTCTAATGTCGAACCCCTAGCGGGGATGTAGACATGACCATATGGCAGTTCAATGCTGATATCAGTGTCAATTGACCATGCCTGTGCCTTCTGTGTTAGTTGTTCTGCCAAGTTCTACTAGTGGTTTGACGATAGATAGATAGAGTATGTAACCCTAAATCCACGCCCAAGTAGATCATCACACCAAATGGCCTATCGTACTATACAATCCACCTCAGACTACTATAAGTATTCCTTTTACCCCAGAACCATAATACACTGGAACTCCCTTCCCACTTCTGCAGTAGTACTACCCCTCCCCGAGTTCAGCCTGGTGGTTAGCCAGGTTGAACATGTCTCCCCATAGAAAGTCTGCCCTATTTTTTATCTGATTTTAACATTCTGTATATATATCCTGTTCTTTTATCTTTTACTCCACTAACAGTATTGTCGGTGACGCGCAAAAGTCTAGGTCCCCAGCAGGTGTTTGACTATCAGGAAGATAGATAGATAGATGATAAAATAGCGCGTTTCTCACAGTTGTGATGAAATTATACAGCACCAACAAGTTTCTAAAACCGTTTCCAAAATGTCAATAAAAAAAGATACTAGATCTAACCGCATACACAACAGGGAAAAGGCGGAGAAAACAAGAACATTATGTTATCTTTATGCTTAAGAGCTTTTGAGAAATCCTACAAATTGCTTGTATTGACTGTGATTCTTGGTAGGTATATTTCTTATTTTATTTATTCCTTGTTGACAGATTCAGGCTAAACACCACTAAGTATTTTTTGTTTATTATATTGCTACCAATCTTGCATCTGTGTACCACAGGCGTTTACAGCTTACAACCATTTACAACACCCTCCCAAAATGAAAAGAACAAATACAACAGTATTCTGGTTGGTGACCCAAGGACGGGGCAACCCATTTTCCTGTCAACCCTCACAAATATCCCGGCGTGAAGAGTTTTCGCCCAGAACAGGTTTTCGCCTAACTGTGGAAATAGCAAGTCGCGAGAGATCACGCAATATTTCACGCTCCAGTTACCGGAATTATAAATAAACATACCTTGTGCACTTCCAATCTATTTCTAACTGATCATAATAGATCAGACAAGGTAAATTAGCGGTGAAAACCCAGTTTTCACTATATCCGTTTTATGTCACCATATAAATATCATTTTTTAAAGAAATTGGAAAAAAATTCTCAAAAATGACACATGCATCGTCTGCCACGCCAATATATTTACGAATAAAAATGTCATTATAGTCTCACTGCTCAGTGTTTACGAGTTCCGTCCGTTATTACACACAAGGGGTCCTTATGCATAATATCGATTTTCACCGTTTTTCGCCTTCAGGTCCATGTGTTGTCAGAGAGGTTCTCCAACTGATATACATGGTTGTGTAAACCTAGTTATTCTCTGTTAGGCACCGTGTGATGTGTTCGATGGATGGGTCCAGTTACGGTTCTGCACCCAGTCAGAGTAATTAGGATGGGTGACGACTTCTTATGCCCTGTGTGTTTGTCTAAGTTAAACTAAATTAGTGTTTTAGATACAGTATATAGACAAAATGCTCTCCAACAAATGAATTTTGAGTGAAAATGATAAATTAAGCCTCTTATTAAAGTAAGTCTTCCTTATTTATATTGTTTTGTTAAAAAAACTGTTGCTTACATACTAATGCTCGCGCTGTAGGCAATTTCCACAGTTAGGCGAAAACATGTGACGTCATTCCGGATTACTGAGAATGAGGTACCGCTATTTTGTCAACTTTTTTCAAAAAGTAAACATTCGATTTTCTTCGAGATTTTTGTGAATGAATGGTAAAATATTGTTTATTTGGTGACATAAAATTGTTTGCAGTGTATGACAATTCTAAACCTATAGGAGTCCGTTATGTACTACATCGTCGGAAACCAGTAACACCGTCGGAAACCAGTAACACCGGGATACTTGATATATCTATCTTCCTTTAATGTCGAACCCCTCGCGGGGATGTAGACATGTTTATACACACTTTTTGTTCTCAATCATTCCTGTGCATGTTTCCAATTGACAGATGCAAAGTTATTCAAGACAGACAAGATTGGCTCATGCATTTTCACCCTGATAAATGTAATGTTCTAAATGTCTCACAAAAAAGAAACCAAGTTAAATTTACATACAAACTTCACAACTACCCCCTTGAAATTGTCGAACATACAAAATATTTAGGCCTCACTTTACAGAATAACTTAAAATGGGATAAGCATATAAACTCTATAACAAGCAAAGCTAATCAGTCACTAGGATTCCTCCGCAGAAATTTAAAAGTCAACTCTACCAAAGTAAAAGACCATGCTTATAAGCCCTAGTCAGACCCAAACTAGAATACTCCTCTTCTGTTTGGGACCCACATACCAAAAGCCAAATTAGTCAGATTGAGAAAGTACAACGCTGTACAGCCCGTTATACATCCAACCGCTACCACAATACAAGTTCTGTAACTGATATGCTCACTACCCTTAACTGGCCCACCTTGGAAATTCGAAGAATCCGTACCAGACTCATCATGTTTTATAAGATCATCCATGTAGTTGCCATTCAACCACCCTGTAATCTAATTATTCCTTCAGACCCCAGAACCAGACACAGTAACACCTATACCTACAAACACATACATGCAGCTAAAGACTCGTACAAATACTCTTTCTATCCTAGAGCCGTCACTCAGTGGAACATGCTACCGCCCACCATATATGCCGCAGACACAGTGGACGCCTTCAAGGCCCTGATCCCTGTGTCTGTCCTTACCCCAATATACTTTGCATAAATTGCCACAATTATGTACATAGTTTTATAAAAAACACTTAAAAATATATCTAAAAATATGTCTATTCACTGTATCCTTTCTAATGAGCACTTTCTGATCAAGCACTTAACTAACACTTTTTATTACGGCGCCAGCACCTAATCTTCATAAGTGAAGGAGTGCTGTATACACAAAGAAGAAGAAACATACTACATTTTATTGTTTATTTGAGCTATAAATTCTTTGTGGACTTCTAGAGTGTATTAGACACGGGGGGGGGGGGGGGGTGGGAACCAAGATTTGTAGGCATGCTTAAACTCATTTTTTTTTAGGTGGCCCAAAAATGAGTGGAATTTTCCATCTGATGCGGTCAACAGACATGCAAAGTAACATCGAGTGTACTAGTTCTAAGCATGATAAAACGTATTACAGATATGTAACCCATGTCAAAAGTAGTTTTTCCATGTCAAAATAAATGTAAATCAATCAATAATTTCTTAATATAAGAATAACAACATGTTCAATCCAATCAATAAAACTATTATATAATAGTGATCACTACATTGTAAACACAGACAATAAAACTATTATATAATAGTGATCACTACATTGTAAACACAGACAATAAAACTATTATATAATAGTGATCACTACATTGTAAACACAGACAATAAAACTATTATATAAAAGTGATCACTACATTGTAAACACAGACAATAAAACTATTATATAAAAGTGATCACTACATTGTAAACACAGACAATAAAACTATTATATAATAGTGATCACTACATTGTAAACACAGACAATAAAACTATTATATAATAGTGATCACTACATTGTAAACACAGACAATAAAACTATTATATAAAAGTGATCACTACATTGTAAACACAGACAATAAAACTATTATATAAAAGTGATCACTACATTGTAAACACAGACAATAAAACTATTATATAATAGTGATCACTACATTGTAAACACAGACAATAAAACTATTATATAATAGTGATCACTACATTGTAAACACAGACAATAAAACTATTATATAATAGTGATCACTACATTGTAAACACAGACAATACAAAAACATAATCTCCAAGAATGGGTACAATGATATGCATTGATGAGCAGGAGTTGTCAGAATTTGATTGGCTGGGTTGAAGTTGCACACTTCTTGTGTATCTTTTGTACTACACATTTAACTGGTCACTTTGTCAGCAGATAGTGGAACAGCAATGTACATATCTTGAGATGGATCTGTATGAACTAACTGTGGTTCTGGTAGGTTTCCCGACCCTGACTTTTAAACTACAATGAATTTATTTATTTGTTATTAGTTAGTTATCGCGTGGATTGTTTTTGTAGTTAGATTTATACGTTTGCTAAAACAAGGTCATTATAATGTCAGACCTTTCCACAAACCTCTCTCCCTCACTGATGTTAAAAACTTAAAATAAACACATCAAGAAGCCTAAAGATTTGTCTTAGTATATACAAGTTGAACAACGGCTAAAGATACAAAATAAACAAATATAAAACATATTATATTGTCTTAACCCTTTCCCTCATAGAAGCACCTCTTGACGCGATTACCAATACGACATACATTGACAGTGTAGTAGCCAAACCAATGTTCATATTCAAGGCTAGAATCTCATGTAGTCCCAGTAATATCTATGGAGGTGGGATAGATATGGCGACTACTTATCTACTACATGATAGCTAAATGGCTGTCGTTTGTATGGAGATATAATGGTATATTAACCTAAATCTCTATGAAGGAAAGGGTTAAATGGCTGTCGTTTGTATGGAGATATAATAGTATATTAACCTAAATCTCTATGAAGGAAAGGGTTAAATGGCTGTCGTTTGTATGGAGATATAATAGTATATTAACCTAAATCTCTATGAAGGAAAGGGTTAAACGAATCAAGTTTTATCTTTATATAAATGCTTTAAATTTTACTATTTGGTCTTTATTTGATCAATATGAAGTTGCACACATTAGTCTTTATTGTATTATTGCAGATTCTGTTACATATAAACAAACAGTTGCGGAAAAAGTGTCCGGATAATGGGCCTTCTCCTATACATATATATATTAATTGGCATTTTAATTGACCCATTTGGTCCACCTCCATGGTCGAGTGGTTAAGGTCACTGACTTGTATACCACTGTAACCTATCATCACTGATGGTCACGGGTTCGAGCCCCGCTCAGACCGTGTCTCATTTATATGAAAAAGTTGGCAGTTTCTTACGGAGGTTGGTGCACCCAAGTACTGGTTAACTGTTGGAGCCTGCCCAGGAAAGGTGTTGTTAAGTAAACTACCCGCCGGCGATATAGCCCAAAATGGTGCTGATGCAGGCGTAAAATATAACATAATACAATATATAATTGACCCATTTGGGGCCTCACTATCAGCGTTTACATCACTTGATATCAGCTGTTTTGTTTTATTCTATGTATGGCAAGCTGACCTATTTATTGATGTAAAATAAATGACAGTGCATCGCACACTGTCAATCTTATTAAAAAACATTGTTTTGTTGGACGGAAAAGCGTCGCCAACCAATGGTAGTGTTGGTTTCAAATGGACATGCGTAGGTCTGCTTGAACACATTATTCTGAAGTCTGTAAATATTACACCCCGAGTGTTCAATCTTTATCCATTACAATAGTAACAATTTACATGTATATATAATTAATAATCCAACTCGGCCCAATTAATGACAAATGTTAACCCTTTCCCCTTAGAAGCGCCCCTCGACGCCAATGCCTATTGACATAGATCGATACATTAGTAGTCAAACAAGCTATAATAGAGATCGGATGAACGTAGTGTATACAACACTTAATAATTCCTAGTAACCTCGATCAAGGTGGAGTTGGCAAGTTCACAGCTTATCTGTGTGTTTTTACATTTATTTATCATCGCTACCAGTTGCCCATATGAGCGACGCCTCCTGAAGAGATTAGTTATTTTAGATTTTGGAGGATAGTGCAATGATACAGACAGAGACCCATTCCAGAATCTCCTCTGGTTCTTTTACGTGCACAGTGTAAAGCACCGACACAAGACCTCGGTTTAACGTCCCATCTGAAAGACTGTTAATTTTATTATGGTCAGACGGGGGATCGAACCTGCGATCCCTGGATTACCAGTCCAGCGTGTTACCACTGGACTACATATCCGTCTGTACAGCTTATCCATTGTGTACGATTGGTAAATTACAGCCAGATGTATGAAATTAAATTACATCTCTGAGGGAAAGTGTTAAGCAACCAATCTTTCTAAATCAATAATATTCATGTTTGTTGTTGCATAAAAATATCACTACATGTATGTTATACAGATATAATAATACTGTACTCATATAATTATGTTTGTAAGTTGTCATATTGCTGTCTCATGTGAACAAATAAATAATTCTTAGAAGATGCATAAACAGGCAGCTGGACATGTAGTTTTAGTTTAAAATGAGACCAGTCTGCCAAGCTTGTTGTATGTATTTTAGTCACAAAGAACGACTATAAATTACATGAGTTACACCTAAAAGGGAGGCACACATCTCTGAATAAGAAATGTTTTCCAAATTCCAATCCAAGATGGCCGACTTGTTACTATAAATAGCTCCACATATCATTATTTAATTTCATCGTGATACTTTAGCACTTTGCAGTTGCTCCTCATAAACGTCCTACAGCACCATTATTGCTTCCCACAAATAGCTACCATTACACCTATTCCCACAGATATTGAGTACAGTATGCCTATTGCTTCCCACAAATAGCTACCATTACACCTATTCCCACAGATATTGAGTACAGTATGCCTATTGCTTCCCACAAATAGCTACCATTACACCTATTCCCACAGATATTGAGTACAGTATGCCTATTGCTTCCCACAAATAGCTACCATTACACCTATTCCCACAGATATGGAGTACAGTATGCCTATTGCTTATCAGTCGGTATGCAGTAGGGAGATCAAATAAATAATTGTCCTCATTTCTTGTGGAGTACAGGGTTATGGTATTGTGAGGGTTATGGTATTGAGGCACATGCAGGGTTCATTCTAGGTCAGAATTTTTGGGAGAAGTGAGAAAGCGCGTGATTGCTTCCTTAAATGGCGTTCTTCAATATACTTCTGCAAAATAGGGTTAAAATGCACAGTACAACCATTAAATACAACATTTGAATAGAAGGAGTGCTTTATAATGGGCCAGTGTATCTTACTAGACAAAATTTTGTTTGAAAATCGTAAAAACCAAAAAATATGTTTTTTTATTAGGGAGAAGTGGGGCCCCCAGAGGGCGAAATCAGGGTCCCTAGGGCGACAATTTCGCCCACATCGCCCTCTAGAATGATCCCTGCACATGTCCATGCAGAAATGTTATTGGATCATAAAATAAAAATCAAACAAATCCTTGGAATGTGTACATGTACCTATATTGTGTTACAGGATTGGTGTCTTGTGATGACAGCTGCTCCAACTGTTTGTATGGTACAGATTACTGTGACCCAGCCTCCCATGTGTGCACATTTGGGTGCAAGCCAGGATGGCAGAATGACGCATGTACACAGAGATGCATTGTAGAGGAGTGCAAGGAATGTGTAGTACTGTCAACTTCAATTGATCAATGTGTGAGGTATGTATAATTCATTCTAGACATACTGTCAGCCATAGAACCTTGCTGAGGCTTGGAACCATGTGTCGGCTTGGAACAATTTGTTAGCTTGGAACCATGTGTTAGCTTGGAACCATGTGTTAGCTTGGAACCATGTGTTAGCTTGGAAACATCTGTTACTTTGAAACCATGTGTTAGTTTTTAGTTTAAACAATATGTATATCTTTGAATAAAGAAAGTAAAGTATAAATAATATGTACAAACATGTAGGATTGAGGAGAAAGCAACCTACTTGTATGGTTACCTCTTTCCACTTTTAGATAATGTATTAACTATGAACCATGTATTAGATTGGAACCATGTATTAGCTATGAACCATGTATAATTATGTTAGCTATGAATCATGTAATAGCCATGAATCATGTATATATTAGCTATGAATCATGTATATATTAGCTATGAATCATGTAATAGCCATGAATCGTGTATGTATTAGCCATGAATCATGTATTAGCCATGAATCATGTATATATTAGCCATGAATCATATATATATTAGCCATGAATCATGTATATACTAGCCACGAATCATGTATATACTAGCCATGAATCATGTATATATTAGCTATGAATCATGTATTAGCCATGAATCATGTATATATTAGCCATGAATCATGTATTAGCCATGAATCATGTATATATTAGCCATGAATCATGTATTAGCCATGAATCATGTATTAGCCATGAATCGTGATATATTAGCCATGAATCATGTCTGTATTAGCCATGAATCATGTATATATTAGCCATGAATCATGTATTAGCCATGAATCATGTATTAGCCATGAATCATGTATATACTAGCCATGAATCATGTGTATTAGCCATGAATCATGTATATATTAGCCATGAATCATGTATATATTAGCCATGAATCATGTATATATTAGCCATGAATCATGTATTAGCCATGAATCATGTATAATTAGCCAGAACATGTATTAGCCATGAATCATGTATTAGCCATAAATCATGTATATATTAGCCATGAATCATGTATATACTAGCCATGAATCATGTATATATTAGCCATGAATCATGTATTACTAGCCATGAATCATGTATATATTAGCCATGAATCATGTATGTATTAGCCATGAATCATGTATATATTAGCCATGAATCATGTATATACTAGCCATGAATCATGAATATTAGCCATGAATCATGTATATATTAGCCATGAATCATGTATATATTAGCCATGAATCATGTATATATTAGCCATGAATCATATATTAGCCATGAATCATGTATATATTAGCCATGAATCATGTATGTATTAGCCATGAATCATGTATTAGCCATGAATCATATATTAGCCATGAATCATATATTAGCCATGAATCATGTATGTATTAAGCCATGAATCATGTATATATTAGCCATGAATCATGTATGTATTAGCCATGAATCATGTATTAGCCATGAATCATGTATTAGCCATGAATCATGTATATACTAGCCATGAATCATGTATATATTAGCCATGAATCATGTATTAGCCATGAATCATGTATATATTAGCCATGAATCGTGTATGCATTAGCCATGAATCATGTATTAGCCATGAATCATGTATATATTAGCCATGAATCATGTATGTATTAGCCATGAATCAGCCATGAATCATGTATATATTAGCCATGAATCATGTATTAGCCATGAATCATGTATGTATTAGCCATGAATCATGTATATATTAGCCATGAATCATGTATATATTAGCCATGAATCATGTATATATTAGCCATGAATCATGTATATATTAGCCATGAATCATGTATTAGCCATGAATCATGTATATATTAGCCATGAATGATGTGTGTATTAGCCATGAATCATGTATTAGCCATGAATCAGCCATGAATCATGTATATATTAGCCATGAATCATGTATTAGCCATGAATTAGCCATGAATCATGTATATATTAGCCATGAATCATGTATGTATTAGCCATGAATCATGTATATATTAGCCATGAATCATGTATATATAGCCATGAATCATGTATATATTAGCCATGAATCATGTATGTATTAGCCATGAATCATGTATATATTAGCCATGAATCACATATTAGCCATGAATCATGTATTAGCCATGAATCGTGTATATATTAGCCATGAATCGTGTATATATTAGCCATGAATCGTGTATATATTAGCCATGAATCGTGTATATATTAGCCATGAATCATGTATATATTAGCCATGAATCATGTATGTATTAGCCATGAATCATGTATGTATTAGCCATGAATCATGTATATATTAGCCATGAATCATGTATGTATTAGCCATGAATCATGTATTAGCCATGAATCATGTATTAGCCATGAATCATGTATATATTAGCCATGAATCATGTATGTATTAGCCATGAATCATGTATATATTAGCCATGAATCATGTATGTATTAGCCATGAATCATGTATATACTAGCCATGAATCATGTATATATTAGCCATGAATCATGTATATATTAGCCATGAATCATGTATATATTAGCCATGAATCATGTATTAGCCATGAATCATGTATTAGCCATGAATCATGTATTAGCCATGAATCATGTATATATTAGCCATGAATCATGTATTAGCCATGAATCATGTATATATTAGCCATGAATCATGTATTAGCCATGAATCATGTATTAGCCATGAATCATGTATATATTAGCCATGAATCATGTATTAGCCATGAATCATGTATATATTAGCCATGAATCATGTATATATTAGCCATGAATCATGTATTAGCCATGAATCATGTATATATTAGCCATGAATCATGTATTAGCCATGAATCATGTATATATTAGCCATGAATCATGTATTAGCCATGAATCATGTATTAGCCATGAATCATGTATTAGCCATGAATCATGTATTAGCCATGAATCATGTATTAGCCATGAATCATGTATTAGCCATGAATCATGTATATATTAGCCATGAATCATGTATATATTAGCCATGAATCATGTATTAGCCATGAATCATGTATTAGCCATGAATCATGTATATATTAGCCATGAATCATGTATGTATTAGCCATGAATCATGTATTAGCCATAAATCATGTATATATTAGCCATGAATCATGTATATACTAGCCATGAATCATGTATATACTAGCCATGAATCATGTATATACTAGCCATGAATCATGTATATATTAGCCATGAATCATGTCTGTATTAGCCATGAATCATGTATATATTAGCCATGAATCATATATTAGCCATGAATCATGTATGTGTTAGCCATGAATCGTGTATATATTAGCCATGAATCATGTATGTATTAGCCATGAATCATGTATATATTAGCCATGAATCATGTATGTATTAGCCATGAATCATGTATATATTAGCCATGAATCATGTATATACTAGCCATGAATCATGTATATATTAGCCATGAATCATGTATATACTAGCCATGAATCATGTATATATTAGCCATGAATCATGTATATACTAGCCATGAATCATGTATATATTAGCCATGAATCATGTATGTATTAGCCATGAATCATGTATATATTAGCCATGAATCATGTATATACTAGCCATGAATCATGTATATATTAGCCATGAATCATGTATATATTAGCCATGAATCATATATTAGCCATGAATCATGTATATATTAGCCATGAATCATATATTAGCCATGAATCATGTATATATTAGCCATGAATCATGTATGTATTAGCCATGAATCATGTATTAGCCATGAATCATATATTAGCCATGAATCATATATTAGCCATGAATCATGTATGTATTAAGCCATGAATCATGTATATATTAGCCATGAATCATGTATGTATTAGCCATGAATCATGTATATATTAGCCATGAATCATGTATATATTAGCCATGAATCATGTATTAGCCATGAATCATGTATTAGCCATGAATCATGTATATATTAGCCATGAATCATGTATTAGCCATGAATCATGTATATATTAGCCATGAATCATGTATATATTAGCCATGAATCATGTATTAGCCATGAATCATGTATATATTAGCCATGAATCATGTATTAGCCATGAATCATGTATGTATTAGCCATGAATCATGTATATATTAGCCATGAATCATGTATATATTAGCCATGAATCATGTATATATTAGCCATGAATCATGTATATATTAGCCATGAATCATGTATTAGCCATGAATCATGTATATATTAGCCATGAATGATGTGTTATTAGCCATGAATCATGTATTAGCCATGAATCAGCCATGAATCATGTATATATTAGCCATGAATCATGTATTAGCCATGAATTAGCCATGAATCATGTATATATTAGCCATGAATCATGTATGTATTAGCCATGAATCATGTATATATTAGCCATGAATCATGTATATATTAGCCATGAATCATGTATATATTAGCCATGAATCATGTATGTATTAGCCATGAATCATGTATATATTAGCCATGAATCACATATTAGCCATGAATCATGTATTAGCCATGAATCGTGTATATATTAGCCATGAATCGTGTATATATTAGCTATGAATCATGTATATATTAGCCATGAATCGTGTATATATTAGCCATGAATCGTGTATATATTAGCCATGAATCATGTATATATTAGCCATGAATCACATATTAGCCATGAATCATGTATTAGCCATGAATCGTGTATATATTAGCCATGAATCGTGTATATATTAGCTATGAATCATGTATATATTAGCCATGAATCTGTATATATTAGCCATGAATCGTGTATATATAGCCATGAATCGTGTATATATTAGCTATGAATCATGTATATATTAGCCATGAATCGTGTATATATTAGCCATGAATCATGTATATATTAGCCATGAATCATGTATATACTAGCCATGAATCATGTATGTATTAGCCATGAATCATGTATATATTAGCCATGAATCGTGTATGTATTAGCCATGAATCGTGTATATACTAGCCATGAATCATGTATATATTAGCCATGAATCATGTATATATTAGCCATGAATCATGTATATATTAGCCATGAATCATATATTAGCCATGAATCATGTATATATTAGCCATGAATCATGTATGTATTAGCCATGAATCATGTATTAGCCATGAATCATATATTAGCCATGAATCATATATTAGCCATGAATCATGTATGTATTAAGCCATGAATCGTGTATATATTAGCCATGAATCATGTATGTATTAGCCATGAATCATATATGTATTAGCCATGAATCATGTATATACTAGCCATGAATCATGTATATATTAGCCATGAATCATGTATATATTAGCCATGAATCATGTATGTATTAGCCATGAATCGTGTATATATTAGCCATGAATCGTGTATATATTAGCCATGAATCATGTATATATTAGCCATGAATCATGTATATATTAGCCATGAATCATGTATGTATTAGCCATTAATCATGTATTAGCCATGAATCGTGTATATATTAGCCATGAATCATGTATATATTAGCCATGAATAATGTATATATTAGCCATGAATCATGTATATATTAGCCATGAATCGTGTATATATTAGCCATGAATCGTGTATATATTAGCCATGAATCGTGTATATATTAGCCATGAATCGTGTATATATTAGCCATGAATCGTGTATATATTAGCCATGAATCGTGTATATATTAGCCATGAATCATGTATATATTAGCCATGAATCGTGTATATATTAGCCATGAATCGTGTATATATTAGCCATGAATAATGTATATATTAGCCATGAATCATGTATATATTAGCCATGAATCGTGTATATATTAGCCATGAATAATGTATATATTAGCCATGAATCATGTATATATTAGCCATGAATCATGTATATATTAGCCATGAATCATGTATGTATTAGCCATGAATCATGTATTAGCCATGAATCATGTATGTATTAGCCATGAATCATGTATCTACTAGCCATGAATCATGTATTAGCCATGAATCATGTATATACTAGCCATGAATCATGTATATACTAGCCATGAATCATGTATATAGCCATGAATCATGTATATATTAGCTATGATCTGTATTAGCCATGAATCATGTATTAGCCATGAATCATGTATATATTAGCCATGAATCATGTATATATTAGCCATGAATCATGTATATATTAGCCATGAATCATGTATATATTAGCCATGAATCATGTATATATTAGCCATGAATCATGTATTAGCCATGAATCATGTATATATTAGCCATGAATCATGTATTAGCCATGAATCATGATATATTAGCCATGAATCATGTATTAGCCATGAATCATGTATTAGCCATGAATCATGTATATACTAGCCATGAATCGTATATATTAGCCATGAATCATGTATTAGCCATGAATCATGTATTAGCCATGAATCGTGTATTAGCCATGAATCGTGTATTAGCCATGAATCATGTATATATTAGCCATGAATCATGTATATACTAGCCATGAATCATGTATATATTAGCCATGAATCATGTATTAGCCATGAATCATGTATTAGCCATGAATCGTGTATTAGCCATGAATCATGTATTAGCCATGAATCATGTATTAGCCATGACTCGTGTATATATTAGCCATGAATCATGTATATATTAGCCATGAATCATGTATTAGCCATGAATCATGTATTAGCCATGAATCATGTATATATTAGCCATGAATCATGTATTAGCCATGAATCATGTATATTAGCCATGAATCATGTATTAGCCATGAATCATGTATTAGCCATGAATCATGTATGTATTAGCCATGAATCATGTATATATTAGCCATGAATCATGTATGTATTAGCCATGAATCATGTATATATTAGCCATGAACCATGTATATATTAGCCATGAATCATGTATATATTAGCCATGAATCATGTATATACTAGCCATGAATCATGTATATATTAGCCATGAATCATGTATTAGCCATGAATCATGTATTAGCCATGAATCATGTATATACTAGCCATGAATCATGTATTAGCCATGAATCATGTATATACTAGCCATGAATCATGTATATACTAGCCATGAATCATGTATATACTAGCCATGAATCATGTATATATTAGCTATGAATCATGTATTAGCCATGAATCATGTATTAGCCATGAATCATGTATATATTAGCCATGAATCATGTATATATTAGCCATGAATCATGTATATATTAGCCATGAATCATGTATATATTAGCCATGAATCATGTATATATTAGCCATGAATCATGTATTAGCCATGAATCATGTATATATTAGCCATGAATCATGTATTAGCCATGAATCATGTATATATTAGCCATGAATCATGTTGTATTAGCCATGAATCATGTATTAGCCATGAATCATGTATATACTAGCCATGAATCATGTATATATTAGCCATGAATCATGTATTAGCCATGAATCATGTATTAGCCATGAATCGTGTATTAGCCATGAATCGTGTATTAGCCATGAATCATGTATATATTAGCCATGAATCATGTATTAGCCATGAATCATGTATTAGCCATGAATCGTGTATATATTAGCCATGAATCATGTATATATTAGCCATGAATCATGTATTAGCCATGAATCATGTATTAGCCATGAATCATGTATATATTAGCCATGAATCATGTATATATTAGCCATGAATCATGTATATATTAGCCATGAATCATGTATTAGCCATGAATCATGTATTAGCCATGAATCATGTATGTATTAGCCATGAATCATGTATATATTAGCCATGAATCATGTATGTATTAGCCATGAATCATGTATATATTAGCCATGAATCATGTATATATTAGCCATGAATCATGTATATATTAGCCATGAATCATGTATATACTAGCCATGAATCATGTATATATTAGCCATGAATCATGTATTAGCCATGAATCATGTATTAGCCATGAATCATGTATATACTAGCCATGAATCATGTATTAGCCATGAATCATGTATATATAGCCATGAATCATGTATATAGCCATGAATCATGTATATATTAGCCATGAATCATGTATTAGCCATGAATCATGTATTAGCCATGAATCATGTATTAGCCATGAATCATGTATTAGCCATGAATCATGTATATATTAGCCATGAATCATGTATATATTAGCCATGAATCATGTATTAGCCATGAATCATGTATTAGCCATGAATCATGTATATATAGCCATGAATCTATATATTAGCCATGAATCATGTATTAGCCATGAATCATGTATATATTAGCCATGAATCATGTATATATTAGCCATGAATCATATATTAGCCATGAATCATGTATTAGCCATGAATCATGTATATATTAGCCATGAATCATGTATATATTAGCCATGAATCATGTATTAGCCATGAATCATGTATTAGCCATGAATCATGTATATTAGCCATGAATCATGTATTAGCCATGAATCATGTATTATTAGCCATGAATCATGTATATATTAGCCATGAATCATGTATATATTAGCCATGAATCATGTATTATTAGCCATGAATCATGTATATATTAGCCATGAATCATGTATATATTAGCCATGAATCATGTATTAGCCATGAACCATGTATTAGCCATGAATCATGTATTAGCCATGAATCATGTATATATTAGCCATGAATCATGTATATTAGCCATGAATCATGTATATATTAGCCATGAATCATGTATATATTAGCCATGAATCATGTATTAAGCCATGAATCATGTATTAGCCATGAATCATGTATATTAGCCATGAATCATGTATTAGCCATGAATCATGTATATATTGCCATGAATCATGTATTAGCCATGAATCATGTATATATTAGCCATGAATCATGTATAGCCATGAATCATGTATATATTAGCCATGAATCATGTATATTAGCCATGAATCATGTATATATTAGCCATGAATCATGTATTAGCCATGAATCATGTATATATTAGCCATGAATCATGTATTAGCCATGAACCATGTATATATTAGCCATGAATCATGTATATATTAGCCATGAATCATGTATTAGCCATGAATCATGTATATATTAGCCATGAACCATGTATTAGCCATGAATCATGTATATATTAGCCATGAATCATGTATATATTAGCCATGAATCATGTATTAGCCATGAACCATGTATATATTAGCCATGAACCATGTATTAGCCATGAATCATGTATATATTAGCCATGAATCATGTATATATTAGCCATGAATCATGTATTAGCCATGAATCATGTATATATTAGCCATGAACCATGTATTAGCCATGAATCATGTATATATTAGCCATGAATCATGTATTAGCCATGAATCATGTTATTAGCCATGAATCAATGTATTAGCCATGAATCATGTATTAGCCATGAATCATGTATATATTAGCCATGAATCATGTATATATTAGCCATGACACATGTATTAGCCATGAATCATGTATATATTAGCCATGAATCATGTATATATTAGCCATGAATCATGTATTAGCCATGAATCATGTATATATTAGCCATGAACCATGTATTAGCCATGAATCATGTATATATTAGCCATGAACCATGTATTAGCCATGAATCATGTATATATTAGCCATGAATCATGTATATATTAGCCATGAATCATGTATTAGCCATGAATCATGTATATATTAGCCATGAACCATGTATTAGCCATGAATCATGTATGTATTAGCCATGAATCATGTATATATTAGCCATGAATCATGTATTAGCCATGAATCATGTATATATTAGCCATGAATCATGTATTATTAGCATGAACATATTAGCCATGAATCATGTATATACTAGCCATGAACCATGTATATATTAGCCATGAATCATGTATATATTAGCCATGAATCATGAATATTAGCCATGAATCATGTATATATTAGCTATGAACCATGTATTAGCATGAACCATGTAATAGCATGAACAAAACCACACAATAGCTATGAACCATGTAATAGCTATGAACCGTGTGTGTTACAAATGCATAAGTACAAACCCTTGCCTCTGGTTGCATAATTCTGGACACATAATCTGATTGTCGCTGCTCTCTAGTACACTCTTCATTAAAGTTACAAAATATATGCTCAAAACCTGTTTACAATACAATATGTATATGTCTGTGCAATATTCTGCACAATAATACATGTGTATATCTCTTCTTAAAGTTTAAACTTTATTTATTTTACAACGATTGCGAAGCAAGTTTTAACAACTTATATTAATCACTCGTTGGCGCGGATGAAAGCGTATATGTGGTCATTTGTGTGGGAGAAAACCCACCTGTCCGATCTGGCGACCACTGTACCATCTCACATACTTCCCGGTCCGAGGATCGAACCCAGGTTGCATTGGTGAAAAAGCGAGCGCACTAACCACTTGTTATTGTTGTTAGTTTATACCAATTTATTTTAGCTTGATTACAGAACACGTTCTTGCAACTTATATTAATCACACTCAAGACCTCATTCCTGATGGAATCCATCGCCACAAAGGAAAGAGAAGAGGCAATGTGGAATCTAAATGCCTTGCCTAAGTGCCTATGGGCGCAAACGTAATAGCTCCAGCTGGCCTCAAAGTCTGGGCCTTTCGCACCTGAAGTGAACGCACTACCACTGAGCTATTACGACTTCCATACATATGTTATTGTTGTTGCATGGAAGGCGTCGATATAGCAGAATTATGGAGTAAGAAACAAAATTAATACAGTCTACATCCGTTATGTCGAATTCTGTTGGACCGAACAAAATACTTCGACATAACCGAAATTTAATTTAGCGAAATTCGATATAGTTTAGTTTATACAAATTTATCTTAGCTTGATTGTGAAACATGTTCTTACTTATAAATTACTCTCGAGACCTCATTCTTGATAGAATCCATTGCCACGAGGGAGTTAAATGCCTTGCCTAAGGGCACAATCGTAACGGCTCCAGTGGGGCTCGAACTCCGGACCTTTCGCACCTGAAGCGAAATTCGATATAACCGGAGCCAGTTATATGTAACATGATAGTGTCTGAAACGGGACTTTGATCCGACTTCGAGATAACCGGAGAATTCGACACAACCGACTTTGACATAACGGATGTAGACTGTATGTTCGAAAGTAGCTTTTTCAAGTTAGAAATTCGTTAGAAGTCGTGATAGCGCAGTGGATGCGCGTTCGCTTCAGGTGCGAAAGGTCCGGAGTTCGAGCCCAGCTGGAGCCGTTACGATTGTGCCCTTAGGCAAAGCATTTAAATTCCATGTTGCCTCTTCTCTCTCCCTCGTGGCGATGGACTCCATCAGGAATGAGGTCTCGAATGTGATCAATATAAGTTGAAAGAACTTGTTTCGCAATCGAGCTAAAATAAATTTGTATAAACTAACGTTAGAAATTACTATGAGAAAACAATGTATAGACTTAACAAATGCAATTGTTTTGCACACTAAAATGATTAACATAGCTTATGTTGTGATTTTAGTTGCCAAGCAGGGTTGTATGGTCGACTGTGTAATCTAGAGTGCAGTGACAAATGCAATGGAAGGAAAGGTTCAGACACCTGTGATCACTATGGTAACTGCCTGTTTGGATGCAAGCAGCCATATACTGGACCAAAATGTCAGCAACAAGATTGTCCATTTTCCAACTGTATACGATGTGAAGTGAATTTGTACGGAGATACATTTTGCTGGCAGTGTCATGCAGGTAAGTTATTGTTGTTTTATTAATGTCGTCCGTCGGCACTAAAGCACTGTAGAGACCAGCATTCACATGACTTGAACCGGAATTCAATAGAGCCGGAATCAGTTTCACCCTACATGTGACCTTGAAATTTGACAATACGTTGGAAGCATAACGTGTCCTGCAGGTAAGTTATTGTCGTTTTATTAAGATCGTCCGTCGGCACTAAAGCACTGTAGAGACCAGCATTCACATGACTTGAACCGGAATTCAATAGAGCCGGAATCAGTTTCACCCTACATGTGACCTTGAAATTTGACAATACGTTGGAAGCATAACGTGTCCTGCAGGTAAGTTATTGTCGTTTTATTAAGATCGTCCGTCGGCACTAAAGCACTGTAGAGACCAGCATTCACATGACTTGAACCGGAATTCAATAGAGCCGGAATCAGTTTCACCCTATATGTGACCTTGAAATTTGACAATACATTGGAAGCATAACGTGTCGTGCAGGTAAGTTATTGTTGTTTTATTAAGATCGTCCATCGGCACTAAAGCACTGTAGAGACTAGCATTCACATGACTTGAACCGGAATTCAATAGAGCCGGAATCAGTTTCACCCTACATGTGACCTTGAAATTTGATGATACATTGGAAGCATAACGTGTCCTGCAGGTAAGTTATTGTCGTTTTATTAAGATCGTCCGTCGGCACTAAAGCACTGTAGAGACCAGCATTCACATGACTTGAACCGGAATTCAATAGAGCCGGAATCAGTTTCACCCTACATGTGACCTTGAAATTTGACAATACGTTGGAAGCATAACGTGTCATGCAGGTAAATATTTGTTGTTTTATTAATGTCGTCCGTCGGCACTAAAGCACTGTAGAGACCAGCATTCACATGACTTGAACCGGAATTCAATAGAGCCGGAATCAGTTTCACCCTACATGTGACCTTGAAATTTGACAATACGTTGGAATTATAACGTGTCCTGCAGGTAAGTTATTGTCGTTTTATTAAGATCGTCAGTCGGCACTAAAGCACTGTAGAGACCAGCATTCACATGACTTGAACCGGAATTCAATAGAGCCGGATTTAGTTTCACCCTACATGTGACCTTGAAATTTGACAATACGTTGGAAGCATAAAATAAACTCATACAGTCAATCACCCGTTGTGAGGCACAATACATGTACCGGTACCCTGCCACGGTGGTGGGTGGAGTTAGTAAGATGTTTATATGTGGTGCTTCCTGTATGGTATTACTCTCATTCTAGTAATTCTTCCATTCTTAGTTTATACAACTTTATTTTAGCTCGATTGCGAAACAAAGTTCTTTCAACTTATATTAATCACTCTTGAGACCTCATTCCTGATGGAATCCATCGCCATTAAGGAGAGAGAAGAGGCAATGTGGAATTTAAATGCCTTGCCTACGGGCACAATCGTAACGGCACCAGCGGGACTCTAACTCCGTAGCCACATCCACTGCGCTATCACATCTTCCATTCTTCTGTTGTTTCTAGGTTATTATTGGCTGTTGGACAGGAAAACGTGCAACAAGTGTAGCGATAATTGTAGAAATGGACCGGAGGATTGCGACTCGTTCACCGGTACATGCGCACATTGCAAGCAGGGTTGGTTCGGCAACCGGTGTCTATATCAGTGTAATATTGCTAATTGTACGTCCTGTGCACTGAACCCGAACAATGTCATCTGTCGGAGCTGTACTGCAGGGATGTTTCCAGGTTTGTCCTTAACTCTTTGAATGTTAGCAGTGATGAAATTTTACGACATATTTCCAGGGTTATCAGTTACAAATAAGAAACGCACATTAATGTCTGCTACAATAGCGAGTGAATTAGAGCTACGTTCTAAAGAAGCCTGGATTAAGGTGTTTTACTGTATTTGCAAAACTGTACAAATGGTCAACATTTGATGACTGTAGCTTCAAACATACAGTCAAACCTGTCTTAAGCAGCCAGACAAGGGAATCACAGAAAGTGGCTGCTTAGCACAGGTGGCTGCTTAATAGAGGTCAAATGTATAATAAAACATTGGGTCTCTGTCTGTATCATTGCACTATCCTCCAAAAATCTAAAATGACTAATCTCTTCAGGAGGCGTCGCTCATATGGGTAACCGGTAGCGACGATAAATAAACAGAACACACACTATGATGTACTCTACAACATATGATCACGACATTATAACTAGCATCTAAAATGACTAATCTCTTCAGGAGGCGTCGCATGGCAACCGGTCGCGACGATAAATAAACGTAGAACACCCACTCAGGTGAGCCATGTTGGCCCTCTTGTTTATTGTATTATATTCTGTTTGGTTACAGGGCATCCATGCCTCAGCCATAAACATGAAGTATTTATTCCCATTGAGAGCGTTCAAATTTCATTAAATTTAATGTACCGGTATCCATCAAAATACAAAATGGCTCCTTTGAGAATTATTTATTCTTTATAATTGTCCTAATGCTTTATTATGATACTACAACTTGCAAAACCAATTTGTTTTAGAAATTTATTAGATAATAAATTTGACGTTTCACTCTTTGGAAACATTGAAAAAATATCAAATTTAATCTCTATTACGTGTTTATTCCTAGTCTCTAGAATATTTAGCATAGTCGTGCCGGTTTTTGGTCCGCTACGGTATACCGACAAAATGCCAAGCCATGTTAGAACTACAGTCAAACCTGTCTTAAGCAGCCAGCCAAGGGAGTCAGAGAAAGTGGCTGCTTAGTACAGGTGTCCCCAAGTACTGGTTAACTGCTGGAGCCTGCCCAGGAAAGGTGTTGTTAAGTAAACTGCCCGCCGGCGATATAGCCCGAAATGGTGCTGATGCAGGCGTAAAACCCGAAATATAACATAATTAGTACAGGTGGCTGCTTGATAGAGGTCAAATATATAATAAAACAACCAATTGGGAATCTGGAAACTGGCTGCTTAATACAGGTTGGCTGCTTAATACAGGTTGGCTGCTTAATACAGGTTGGCTGCTTAATACAGATTGGCCGCTTAATGGAGGTGACCACTAACATAGGTTTAACTGTATAATTTAATTGCTGAAACAAACACAATTCTACAATATTTGCATGACTGCATGTAAGCTGTACTGTCAGTGTTGATGAGCTGTGGACCCAACTCAACAGTTGAGCCTCCCTGGTGTGATGGATACGGTGTCCACCTTGTAGCCGAGAGGTTATGAGTTTGAGCCACACCAGAACCGCGGTGGTGATATCCTTAGGTAACGCCCTTAATTCCACCTTGCCTCTTCTCTCGCCCTCATGGCGATGGATTCCATCAGGGATGAGGTCGAGAGGGAGATTAAACTAATGTTGTAAGAACTCGTTTCGTAATCAAACTAATATGAATTCGTATAAACGATGAACCGTTCCAGCAATGTTCCAGGAAGAAATGTACGGGTAAAACTGATGGTTGAATGTTGCTTTTCTATGACCTCTGTCTTCTTGTTTCAGAGACAGATGGCACAAAGTGTGTGTCGTGTGAGAAACAGAACTGTATAGACACTTGTAGTAGCTCGAACGGAGACTGTCTGAAGGGTTGTCAGAAAGGTTGGTATGGTGAGGGGTACCACTGTGACAGGCACTGTACTATACCACAGTGTACCAAGTGCGCACTCAACTATCAACGAGACGCCGTTTGCATGAACTGTACCACCGGTTATTACCGTATAAACGGAGACCGGGCGTGTGATAAGTGCCCTCCGCAGTGTCTACACGGGTGTAATGACCATAGTTCTACTTGTATCGGAGGTTGCCGGACCGGGTATTACGGGCAGAATTGTGAATTTCGGTGTAACCTCCACTGTTTGAACAATACCTGTAATGCCGGCACCGGTTATTGCGATTGTGAAGCGGATTGGTTCGGTTATCGATGCAATAGACAATGCCCCATTCACTGTATAGATTGTCCGAGTTATGTAAATGGAGTATGCTCAGGTTGCGAGGCGCGCCGATACGGACCAACATGTGAAACGCTATGCAGCTCGAACTGCCAAACTAGAGATATTAGCAACTATATTTACTGTGATCAGTTTACGGGAAAATGTGACCGAGGGTGTATCAACGGTTTCTATGGCGACGCCTGCAATGTTTCATGTAATTCTAACTGTGAATCTCATGTCTGTGATCGAGTTACCGGACATTGCCTCTCGGGATGTTCACACAATTATTTCGGCCCACAGTGCGAGTTCCCATGCCCGGAGAATTGTACGTATGTTGTTCAAGGGTATAAGAGAACGTGCAGTGCATTGACGGGAAAATGTTTAGATGGATGTGGTAATGGATATTATGGGGACTTCTGTAACCTGACATGTAGCGATAGATGTAGAGACAACATGTGTGGACAGTACACCGGAGATTGTTCCCATGGTTGCAAAGATGGTTTTGCTGGAAGAGATTGCGATATTATATGTGGATCTGCCTGCCCCAACGACTGTAGTCCCAACTGTTATAATGCAATATGTCATAGTACAACAAAGGTGTGTACAGCTGGATGTGTCACTGGCTGGTACGGAACAACATGTAGAGAAATCTGCAGCGAGAAGTGTGTTGGTCGAGTTTGTGAACAGATCAGTGGTGATTGTATTGGACTGTGTGATAATGGATATTACGGAACAAGGTGTACCAACCTCTGTAGTGAGAACTGCATAGATTCTGCGTGTTTTATGACCACAGGTACAGTTTATTTACTCACTCTCTGTCTTCTGGCGATAATCGACAATTTCTGTCTTAAACTATTAACTCAATCACTTAAAGCGACACTACATCAGTGAAAATACAGATTTCTACGGAATGTATTTTCCTATTATATGGTATAATTTTGTTCCAAATATTTGCCTCAAATACTGAGTATTTCAACTAATAAATAACCGTCATATACGCGGTTTGTTGACATAACAAAATAATGTAAACATCCATGCGTAATACAACTAGTGTATCCTGAATAATAGGATTAATGGTAGAGATTTACCGTTATATCTATTATTGTGCCTAATTATTTGTAGACTATTCTTAGTTCACTTATTTCAAAACGCCATTATCTCGCGTTTAGTATTGATTCTGATGACAAACAAACGTCAATTCAGGAGCATGGATGGCCGTTATATGAAATCATACTTTCAATCCACAAAAACACTGTTTATTGATTCAATGTTAGTGTTCGAATGTATTCGGAAGAATTGTAGTAGCAATGCATTTATACGTGAACAATGCATTTGATTTGCTTTTTGAGATGTAATGTCGCTTTAAAGCGACACTACATCGGTGAAAACGCAAATGTCTGCAGAATGTAATTATGGTATTATTTTTTTCCAAATATTTGCCTCAAAAACTGAGTATTTCAACTAATAAACAAACATCGTATACGCGGTTTGTTGACATAATAAAACAATGTAAATAGGGTCGACATCCATGCGTAATAAAACGCATGTATCCTGAATAACACGATTTATGGTACAGATTTACCGTTATATCTCACATTTGTGCCAATGCATATTTATTTGTAGACTAATCTTAGTTAAATTATCTCTAAACGACTGTATCATGTGTTTGGTGTTGACTCCAATGACAAACAAACGTCAAATCAGAGCGTGGATACCCGTTATATGACATCCTACTTTGACTTTTGAAAGTTTGTAGACCACAAAAACACTGTTTATTGACGAATTTGTAGTAGCAATACATTAATACGTGAAAAAAATGACTTTTTTTTTGCTTTTTGTGATGTAATGTCGCTTTAATCAAATTAGATCAATATTGATCAGAAGTACAGTCAAACCTGTGCTAAAGGCCGCATATGAAAACCCTGTCTCTAAAGACCACCATTTTTCTCTCCCGTCGAGCCATTTTCAATGCATTTTAACCCTCTACTGAGAGGCCACCTGCCAACAAAGGCCACTTTTTCACTCTCACGAGAGTTGCCTTTATAGACAGGTTTGACTGTACATCTCACAACTATTTTTGTGTCTTATTGATTTATCACATCAATTTGCTTGTATTCATATTGTCTTACATGTATATCAACACACATGTAATAACACCTGTTCTGATTGGTCCCAGCATGACAACTTTTGACACATATGACATACAGTCAAACCTGTGTTATTGGTCACCTCCATTAAGCAGTCAACCTGTATTAAGCAGCCAGTTTCCCAACCAGTTGTTTTACTATATATTTGACCTCTATTAAGCAGCCACCTGTTCCAAGCAGCTACTTTATCTGACTCCCTTGGCTGGCTGCTTAAGACAGGTTTGACTGTATTGGGGTCAACTATTATTTTTAAGCGAATATGGTCATGTGATATAGCAAATCAAAGGTATCAACAAGGCGATCACAATGCAAGTTTCATCAAATCCAAGATGGCCATCAATAGGTCAAACATTTATGAGAGATTTCAAATGTCTTCTCACAAACTGATCGGTCATCCAAGATGGCTGCCGAAAGGTCAAACTTTTATGAGAGATTTCAAATGTTTTCTCACAAACTGATCGGTCATCTAAGATGGCTGCCGAAAGGTCAAAAGATTTGTTCTTTTATTTTAGATTTCAAAATTCTTTTTCACCTAAACCTCTTGGCCAATGGTAGCCAAATTTCAGTTATAGCCCATGGGTGTAGCCTTTTCAGATTTGTTAAAATGTAGGTTGTCGCGAATAAAACATGGCCACCATCTGAAGCTAACATAAATTCTTCAAGCATCTTCTCACTAACCACCGGTCTGATTTTGGCAACATTTAGCCGGAATGATCAATGTACATTGCTCTTTAAAAGTTGTTAAAATGGTAACTCCGGGGTAAAAATTGAGTCAAGTGAGCGATACAGGGCCATCATGACCAGCTTGTTTTCTTAGGGATAAGTACAGGGGGCAAAGTTGGGGTCCCTACGGCGACTACTTTGCCCATGTCTCCATCTAGAATGAGCCCTGGGGTGCAATGATACTTAAAATATGAACAAAAACATGTTGTTCCACTTGTAGGTGGGTCGAATGTTAGTGACGTGTTCCACATTAGCAAACTTAATTTTCTTCGTGATCAATTATCAAGGTCAAACATTTGTCAGCTGATTGTTGTCGGAGCTCTGGCTTGGAGGTTATAAAACTTTTCTCCAATCTCAAACTCGGTCTCAAGCTTCTGATTGGTTCTGCCGAGTGTAAAACTCACAACCAATCAAATTCCTTGAACCCGAGTTTGAGATCTGAGAAAAGTTTTATAATCTCCGACACTTGTCTCTATCAAGTGTTTGTATGACGCCTCTATTGATTGACATGTATTTATATTTTCTAGGGTTCTGCTCGAAAGGTTGCCGAAGAACGTTTTATGGGGATATATGTTCTAAGTTGTGTTCTGACCAGTGTAAGAATAGCACATGTGACATGCAGACTGGGGATTGTGTGTCATGTGGTGCCGGGCGGCATGGTGACATGTGTGATCAGGGTAAGTGTAGGAATGGTACATGTGACAGGCAGACTGGGGCTTGTGTGTCATGTGGTGCCGGGCGGCATGGTGACATGTGTGATCAGGGTAAGTGTAGGAATGGTACATGTGACAGGCAGACTGGGGCTTGTGTGTCATGTGGTGTCGGGCGGCATGGTGACACACAGACTGGGGCTTGAGTATGATGTGGTGTCGGGCGGCATGGTGACACACAGACTGGGGCTTAAGTATGATGTGGTGCCGGGCGACATGGTGACACACAGACTGGGGCTTGAGTGTGATGTGGTGTCGGGCGGCATGGTGACGCACAGACTGGGGCTTGAGTATGATGTGGTGCCGGGCAGCATGGTGACACCCAGACTAGGGCTTGAGTGTGATGTTGTGCCGGGCGGCATGGTGACACACAGACTGGGGCTTGTGTGTGATGTGGTGTCAGGCGGCATGGTGACACACAGACTGGGGCTTGAGTGTGATGTGGTGTCGGGCGGCATGGTGACACACAGACTGGGGCTTGAGTGTGATGTTGTGCCGGGCGGCATGGTGACACACAGACTGGGGCTTGAGTGTGATGTGGTGTCGGGCGGCATGGTGACACACAGACTGGGGCTTGAGTATGATGTGGTGTCGGGCGGCATGGTGACGCACAGACTGGGGCTTGAGTGTGGTGTGGTGTCGGGCGGCATGGTGACACACAGACTGGGGCTTGTGTGTGATGTGGTGTCGGGCGGCATCGTGACACACAGACTGGGGCTGAGTGTGATGTGGTGTCGGGTGGCATGGTGACACACAGACTGGGGCTTGAGTGTGATGTTGTGCCGGGCGGCATGGCGACACAGACTAGGGCTTGAGTGTGATGTGGTGTCGGGCGGCATGGTGACACGCAGACTGGGTTGTGTGTGATGTGGTGTCGGGCAGCATGGTGACACACAGACTAGGGCTTGAGTGTGATGTGGTGTTGGGCGGCATGGTGACACTAGGGCTTGAGTGTGATGTGGTGTTGGGCGGCATGGCGACACACAGACTGGGGCTTGAGTGTGATGTGGTGTTGGGCGGCATGGTGACATGTGTGTGATCAGGCCATGTGTAAGAATGACACATGTGCCATGCGGACTGGGGCTTGAGTATGATGTGGTGCCGGGCGGCATTGTGACATGTGTGATCAGGGTAAGTGTAGGAATGGTACATGTGACATGCAGACTGGGGCTTGAGTGTGATGTGGCGTCGGGCGGCATGGTGACATGTGTGATCGGGGTATGTGTAGGAATGTGACATGCAGACTGGGGCTTGAGTGTGATGTGGTGTCGGGCGGCATGGTGACATGTGTGATCAGGGTATGTGTAGGAATGTGACATACAGACTGGGGCTTGAGTGTGATGTGGCTTATCAGGATCCTGTGATAAGTGTAACATGTGACATTTACCTACAGAGGTGATTGGTCTCTACGTCATATAGAGGCCTACATGCACACAAATGTCTTCTAACAAGCCATATAAAACAAATCTATAACTGTTTATCTACCAAAATGAGCCAAACATTATCAATATTGTGTAAAAATATATTTGTCTCCAAGCCAAAATATGTATAATATATTTGGCCTAATGACGTCGCTAGTTCCTTTGCACTATTGATATCTACAAAAATTGTCTCATGTGAAGAAGCTAACCAAGTGACTTGTGGAAGATGGGTGTTTCTTCCTGTGTGCCCATCCATGCTTTAACTTGAGCACTACTTGGAAGGGTTTCCACAACCAATAAAAAGTGGAAAGTCACCATAGTATAGGACATAAGCTGGTGGTACGACTTTAAACCCCAAAACAAATCAACAGTGGAAGTCGTGATAGCGCAGTGGATGCGTGTTCGCTTCAGGTGCGAAAGGTCCGGAGTTCGAGCCCCGCTGGAGCCGTTACGATTGTGTCCTTAGGCAAGGCATTTATATTCCACGTTGCCTCTTCTCTCCCCCGTGGCGATGGATTCCATCAGGAATGAGGTCTCGAGAGCGATTTATATAAGTTGAAAGAACTTGTTTCGCAATCGAGCTAAAATAAATTTGTATTAACTAAAACAAATCAATTTGTCACTTGCAGCATGTGAGCCGGGTACATATGGTGAGAACTGTGTTCTGACCTGTGGTCACTGCCGAGATGCAGTCCCTTGTGATGTCTATACCGGACAATGCCGAGCTGGCGTGGGTTGTGACATTGGGTACACCGGAGCCATGTGTGAACAAGGTATGACTTATGTTAAACATATTGTTGAAATCTGTATATAGAACACCAGCATCACTTGTACATTCTGGTGGCTTAGGTAGATTTGCAGGATGGCTACACAGGGTTCCCTCTGTCTGAATGTTTGTCTGTGCCACTTCTGTCGCCAATGAAAAACACTGGAGCCAATTTAAAAAACTTGAGCCAACTAAGAGCCATATAGTTCACAAATGAATATTTGAAGCCATGTATTTGACAAAACATGTGCCAAAATTTTTTTAAAAAGTTGCGCCAAATATTTTCGCCAATTCACACAATTTAGCGCCAATATTTGTTTTTTTTGGCGACATTGGCGACCGACAGTGGGAACCCTGGCTACAATGTAGAATAGTTTGTTCGAGTGAATTTTCATAACATCATTTGAGAATAGGGGCCGAGTTGTTAGTCGTTGACTTCAAATCACTTGCACCTCACCTCTGTAGGTTCAAATTGCACTGGGGTGTCGAATTATTTCATACGAGGAAGCTATCCAACTGGGTGTGGCCGCTATCCAACTGGGTGTGGCCGCTATCCAACTGGGTGTGGCCGCTATCCAACTGGGTGTGGCCGCTATCCAACTGGGTGTGGCCGCTATCCAACTGGGTGTGGCCGCTATCCAACTGGGTGTGGCCGCTATCCAACTGGGTGTGGCCGCTATCCAACTGGGTGTGGCCGCTATCCAACTGGGTGTGGCCGCTATCCAACTGGTGTGGCCGCTATCCAACTGGGTGTGGCCGCTATCCACTGGGTGTGGCCGCTATCCAACTGGGCGTGGCCGCTATCCAACTGGGCGTGGCCGCTATCCAACTGGGTGTGCCGCTATCCAACTGTGTGTGGCCGCTATCCAACTGTGTGTGGCCGCTATCCAACTGGGTGTGCCGCTATCCAACTGGGTGTGGCAGCTATCCAACTGTGTGGCGCTATCCAACTGGGTGTGGCCGCTATCCAACTGGTGTGGCCGCTATCCAACTGGGTGTGGCCGCTATCCAACTGGGTGGCCGCTATCCAACTGGGTGTGGCCGCTATCCAACTGGGTGTGGCCGCTATCCAACTGGGTGTGGCCGCTATCCAACTGTGTGGCCGCTATCCAACTGGGTATGGCCGCTATCCAACTGGGTGTGGCCGCTATCCAACTAGGTGGGCAGCTATCCAACTGGGTGTGGCCGCTATCCAACTGGGTGTGGCCGCTATCCAACTGGGTGTGGCCGCTATCCAACTGGGTGTGGCAGCTATCCAACTAGGTGTGGCAGCTATCCAACTGGGTGTGGCCGCTATCCAACTGGGTGTGGCCGCTATCCAACTAGGTGGGCCGCTATCCAACTGGGTGTGGCCGCTATCCAACTAGATGTGGCAGCTATCCAACTAGGTGTGGCAGCTATCCAACTGGGTGTGGTCGCTATCCAACTGGGTGTGGCAGCTATCCAACTAGGTGTGGCAGCTATCCAACTGGGTGTGGCCGCTATCCAACTGGGTGTGGCAGCTATCCAACTAGGTGTGGTAGCTATCCAACTGGGTGTGGCCGCTATCCAACTAGGTGTGGCAGCTATCCAACTAGGTGTGGCAGCTATCCAACTAGGTGTGGCAGCTATCCAACTGGGTGTGGCAGCTATCCAACTGTGTGTGGCAGCTATCCAACCAGGTGTGGCAGCTATTCAACTGGGTGTGGCCGCTATCCAACTGGGTTTGGTGCGACTTTAAACCCCAAAAAAGAAACAAATCATTAAAGAAGAGTACATCATATTTACAGTTCCATTATATTCTTCTTCAATGAATCATGTTACCGTGGTTATAGTTCATTTCTGTCATTCAACCGCTCTATTTTAAGAGGTTATAAACCGCTCTATTTTAAGAAGTTATAAACAGCTCTACTTTAAGAGGTTATAAACCTAAACCGCTCTATTTTAAGAGGTTACAAACCGCTCTATTTTAAGAGGTTACAAACCGCTCTATTTTAAGAGGTTATAAACTGCTCTATTTTAAGAGGTTATAAACCACTCTATATTAAGAGTAGGGATGGCAACGAATAGCGATTTCACAATCCGAATATCCGGTCAGTAAGGTATTCGAATATTCGGTTTTATTCCATTAAAAACTCAAAATCACTCAAACTCTTATAAGAAATGCCAAATTAAGCTACTTTTAAATTACTAAACGTTATCTTCTTCCTGTAAGGCCGTGCAAATATGACAACGATTCATTCAGTTATTGTTATCGGCCACTGTACATTTATGGGCGTTTTCACAAATGAAGCCGATGTCACTTGAACTGCTTTCCGTTGAAGTGTTTGTTTTTCAAATGATTATTCAGATTAATCTTTTACCCGAATCTGTTAAATCCAATTTCCACCTAGCAGTTTTCTTATTCCCTGCGCGATTGTAGTCTTTCCAAACGTATGACTGAGTGGGCGGCATTTTTTTGAGGACAACATCATAAAGATCGTATTTTATATAGTACTTTTGGGTAATATTGAGCAGTTAATTATAAAAATTTAAGAAACACGGGGTGGATGTTGCAGCTTGTCTGTAATATTTCATCGCTTAGGGAGGAAGGGCATCAAACCAAGGCCGATCATTGTCAAATTCCAATCCAGGCTTATTAAACTGAAACTGTTAACCATGAAAAAAGCATTACCCAAACCTATATTTGTGGCTGAAGACCTGACCAAACTAAATTATCAAATATTAATGGCCGTAAGATACAAAATGCCAGATGAAATTGAATACAGCTGGTTCAAAAATGGAAATGTACTTTACAAAAACAAAACGGGTACGGTACATCGTGTACAATGCCGGGAATTTAACCACTGGCTGGATATGGCATGGCCAGAACCCGCATCTAGAACATACCAATAAATATCACAAGTGACGAAGCATAAGTGATAGTACCTTTAAATCCATTTCATTCATTTAAATGACCAAGTTAGCTGGGACAATTGACTCAATGCAGGCTATTTATAGAATATGTGTTCATCAATGATAATAACATACATATATTGCACCACCATAATTCTAATTGAGTACTATAAAAATATTTAGTAATAGAAAAATATAGATAGCCATACATCTTTAGCATGTACGAAAGTCATATGCATGTGTATATGCTTGATAGCTCTACTTGCATAGTACTTAAACAAATGATCAATACAATTCATGTGTATGGGGGGGGGGTGTAGCATGTATGCGTGATATCGGGGATGCTGTCTCTTTTCTGGCAGGGGGGTTGGGGGATGATATTTAATTGATGAACTATTTCAGCAATATATATATTTCGTTTTTCGATTTCGTCTGTTGGGCGGAGGGTCGGTGTTTTTGATGTCACGCATGCATGAGACTTTTTATACACAGGAACTCTAACTACAGTTTACATGAAGGAACGCATATAAGTTGTTAAAAAATTTATGTTTGCACAATGACCAAAATCTGCGATGACATACACAATGCTGTAATTGAAGCTATATCCAACCTGTAATCAACTGCATGTCTTGGATAAGCTGACATAAACCATAGTTAACATTTATTACTTATTAGATATAGTTAACATTGATCTGGAATTGTGCATAACTATGGATTTTGAACTTCTACCTGTTCCTACACACCTTACCTGTTCCTACACACCTTACAGTTGAACTATATATATGTATATATGAAGTATAGGAAAGTATATGTGCACGACTGTGTGAATATGAAATACACATACATATCTATGAATAAGATATATACGTATATGATAAATGCATATGTATATGATGTCAATATAATTTGATATGCTGAAACCCATTGTCGACCTTGGCCTTTCGCATTTTTATAGCTCAAGGTTGACTACCATGTTTTGGATAGCATACAATCAATTATTCGAGATACATCCCCATCACCGACCTTGTAGAGTTTCGTTTTTCGTACAAGATAGACAAGACTGGGATACCTCCTCAAAATGTCTTCTTGCATGCATCTTCAAATGCCAATATACAAATTCCACGGGAAAGGAGATCCATTATGATGTATTCTGGTAAATCTCCCGTGTTTGCTCAATGTATGAAATGTAGTTCTAGCATTTATTTTTTCCAGAGCATGCCAAATACGGTAGTTTACCACCATAGCACAAGGATGTTTAGGTAGTTATTAATGGCTGCCTTGCTGCAAATAAGAACTTATTTATTTAAAATTGCTATATATCTATATATATGTAAAGTTGGATGTACACTGTTTTTGATGGTTTTTCTTGTTCCTGTTTCAATAACATTATTGTTGCAATAGACAATGAGCTCTTACAACTAATACTTAAAGCCTCTTTATGCTTTGTCATTTAAATGGACAAAAAAAAAAAAAATTAATCAATTACAGATTTGTCCTAGTGTTAACCTTAACAAACCACAAAATACAAAATTATATGTGATTTTGTAAATAAATATATATAAAGGGAGGTAATTTAAAAACATCAATCTCAAAAACACCAGTTTATTCATGCACGGGCCTTTGAAACCTTCCTTATAATCCGAAGAATATATTATTGAAAAATAATATCATCAAACAGTACTTATAAGCTCTAATCATCCAATGCATAAAACTAAGTTAAACTTGAAACACTGTCTTTATGTAACAGTGTCATTACTTATTTTTTAAAATAGTCAATACATGCATTCAAACATACGTATGTATGGGCTTAACGTTTAATATGTTTAAATTCATGCCACGACGAGTGTACACAGCTATTCGTCCTCTAGTTTTTGTTTTTCTATTTGTTCTCTTTTTTCTGGTCAATAAGTATTCATACACAAATCCAGTCTTATCTTTGATATGTGGAGCAAAGACAACAGCAATCCCTTCCCAAACCTGCCTTATTCTCTAAATTGCATATTATATAAACAAATATGTCCTCACCAAGATAGGCATAAGTAAATAATATACAACCCATGACCTCTTATCAAATATCATTATGACAATACATAAAGTTACACAGCACGATCGTTTCTACTTATCTTTCTATGTTTGTATCCTTATTTTGTTTCAATGGAATCTATAATAAGCTCGATTAACGTAAGGGGCATTGGGAACGATAAAAAACGCATTGAAGTCTTTGAATGGTTGAAACTAAAGAGATACAACATTTGTTTTTTGCAAGAAACACATTCGACAATGCAGTACACTGATAAATGGAAATCTGACTGGAATGGTGAATCCTTTTTCAGTGGAATCAATTCAAATAGTGCCGGAGTGGCTATTCTTTTAAACATGAACACATCTTACAAAACTTCAAGTTTTACTGAAGTTGTCAAAGGGCGCCTTATCACCCTAGATATAATAGTAAATGAACAAGAACTCGCTCTCGTTAATATATATGGACCTAATACTGATGATAGCAATTTCTTCTCCATACTTGAAACATATATGCGTGAGAATGACGATAAAAACTTGATTATAGGTGGAGACTTTAACACTGTCCTAAATGTTGATATTGATAAGAAAAATGGCCAAAAACATACACATGTTAAATGCAGAAAAAAATTATACGATATGATAAACCAATTTAACTTAATAGACATATGGAGACAAAATAACCCAACAAACATACAATACACTTGGCACTCAAATACAAACCCACCCATCTTTAGCAGACTTGATTATTTTCTTGTCAGCCAATATCTATATAACTTAATAACAACTTGTGAAATCCAGCCAGCATATAAAACAGATCATTCTATAGTTATGTTTAAGATCAATCTTTGTATCCAGCCAAGAGGACCTGGTTATTTTAAAATTAACAATAGTATTTTACATGATGACACCTATCAAAAAACGGTAAAAGAATGTATTAATAACATAGCTAATCTCAATAAAGATGCCAACCCAAACACTCTTTGGGAAATAATAAACGGGAGCATAAGAAATGCAACTATCAAATATTCTTCATTTAAGAAAAAAACAAATGCTAAAAAGGAAAAAGAGCTAATAAAAGACATAAATACCCTTGAAAATAATTTAATAAACACAGATAGCAATGATAATCAATGCAAGATAGATTTGAAAAATAAACAGCATGAGTTGAGCAAAATATATGAAGGACAAATAAATGGTTTAATTCTAAGAGCAAAAGCAATAAAAGTTGAAGGCTCTGAAAAAAAACACAAAATACTTTGCAAATTTAGAAAAGCGACATGCGGAAAGAAAGAACATACAGAATTTGGTATCGGAGGGTAAAGAAATCACAAATCAAAATGAAATCTTAAATGAATTGGTAAAGTTCTACAAAGCACTATACAAAAAACAGGAGATCGGTAGCCCCATTATTGATTTTTTCTCTGGGTCTATCAATAAACTTACATGTGAGCAGTCCGCACAATGTGACGGGTTGTTAACTGAATATGAGTGCTGGCAATCTTTGCTTGATATGAAAAACAATAAAATTCCAGGCTCGGACGGACTAACAACTGAGTTTTATAAAACGTTTTGGCAAGATATCAAACTATACTATTTAAAATCAATAAATTACTCATATACTAAGGGTGAATTAACAGATCTCCAGAAACAAGGCATTATTACTTTACTACCGAAATATGGCAAACAGTTAGATATTTTATCAAACTGGCGGCCTATAAGTCTACTCAATATTGATTATAAAATTGCAACAAAAGCCATTGCGAATCGAATTAAAAAAGTCTTGCCCATACTAATAAGTAACAGTCAAACTGGTTTTATGAAGGGACGATATATTGGAGAGAATGTTCGCTTAATCTTTGAGACAATAGAGTATCTTAATTAACAAAACCTTCCGGGTCTCGTATTCTTTTCAGACTACGAAAAAGCATTCGACAGTTTAAATCATAATTTCCTCTACAAATGTCTAAATCATTTTAATTTTGGAGACTCCTTCATCTCTTGGATAAAAATGTTTTACAATAATATAAACAGTATAATCATTAGCAATGGTTATTTAACAGAAGCTTTACCTATACAAAGAGGCGTACGACAAGGCTGTCCATTATCATCATATCTATTTATTATCTGTATGGAACTTTTGTCACACCAAATTACTATTGATAATGATATAAAGGGAATCACCATAAATAACAGAGAAATAAAACAAACTTTATTTGCTGATGATGCATCTTACTTATTAAATGGGGAAAAAACATCTTTTGAACGTTTAATAGATGTAATCACTCAATTTGGAACCATATCTGGTCTAAAAGTAAATGTATCTAAATCAGTAATATTAAGAATTGGATCGTTGCGAAATACAAATATATCCTACTGTGACCATAAAGAATTTCTATGGACTTCTGAAAAAACAAAAACTCTTGGCATAATTTTTAGTAACAATAATGAACTGACCTTGCATCTAAACTTAGAACCAAAACTGAATGAATTTTATAACTGTCTTAAACAATGGCAACACCGTAAACTAACACTTCTAGGTAAGGTTATAGTAATAAAAACTTTTGCTCTTCCAAAATTGGTGTATCTATTTATGGTTTTACCTAACCCATCAGAAAAAGTGCTAAAAAATATAAATCATGCAATATTTAACTTCATTTGGGATGGTAAACCAGATAAAATAAAACGCAGTATACTTATACAAAACTATGAACATGGAGGAATAAAATTAACAGATATACACTCATTTCTGTACTCAATTAAGGCAAGCTGGATAAAAAGGATAACCAATAATAGCACAGGTGCTTGGAAATGCTTTTATGATAAAATATTTAAACAGTTTGGTGGAAATCTATTATTTGAATGTAATTTATCACCAAACGACATAAATAGAATGTGTCAAAAACAACCATTTCTAAAAGATGTCTTGAATTCCTGGTTTAAAATAAAGCTTATGTATGAACATGATAATGAAAATGTTTTTCGTCTCATTATTTGGAATAACTCTGACATCACAATATCTGGAAAACCAGCTTTTATTCAAGAATGGTACAATAACAGCATAAAATATGTTGATAATCTGTATGATTTTAGAAATAACAATTTTTACACTTTTGAAAACGTACAGCAAATATATAATCTACACAATAATGACTTTTTAAAATATCACTCTTTGGTCAATAGCATTCCTAACAAATGCAAACAAAAAGTAAATCAACAAATTATTACCATGCTAAGACCAGAATCTATGTTAGAAAGAATAAAAAGTCTAATGAAACCCAATAAATTATTATATCAGACACAAGTAAACTCAAGGAAAATAGAACATAGAACATCTGAGCAAAAATGGTCAAATGTGTTTAGTGATGAAAATCTCAAATGGAAAATAAATTACTGTATGGCATATAACGCAACGATTGACACCAAACTGAGAAATTATCAATATAAATTTCTAATGAGACTAATTCCAACAAACAAGTATCTCTATATGTGTAAATTAACTGAAACCTCCTTATGTGACTTGTAATATGTCCATAGAAAGTATTGAGCATCTGTTTTGGGAATGTCCAGTCATACAGGACCTATGGACAAACATTCGAAATCACCTACGAACCATTGATATAAACATTTCCTTAAATTTTAAAGACATCTGTTTCGGGTATGAAAACAATAACAGTTAATTTTATAATAATATTGTGCAAATACTTCATCTCCAGAATGAAGTACAACCAAATCTTACCAAAGTTTGAATCATTCAAACATTATTTGCATCAAAGGATCGAAATAGAAAAGGATATTGCAATGTATTCAGGAAAAATAGATAGACACAATTTGAAATGGTCAAAATTCTTTCCGACGAGCTAAGAAAATATACATGAATACCAATTAATTTTGTACCAATACGGCACAAACAATAAATTCAACTGATATTAAAAAGAACCCCGTAGCCCAAAATTCCCAGGTAAATAATTAACAAACTGTTATCCTATAAAAAAAGATAGCAAGTAGAAACGATCCATCACTCATTACACCTATCTCCATACCGTAAACATTCAGCTGATATACCCAGATTCACACATTTATTCAAATAAACTTAGCTAATAATTATGTTATGCATTCATCATCAAGGGACACAACACTCTAAACAAAAAACTATATTTCTTTATACATATAGATAACTATATACAATTCGATTCATGAAAAGTGTTTCCATAATATGTGAATGTACATGTATATAGAAATAAATGGGGTTACCCGGATAGGGGCCTCAAAATGAAAAAAAAAAAAATATTTCAAAGGAATTTTCTCGTCTAAACAGTTTTGACATCATAATTAAACACCTCAGCACCTACTGTAATTATCCAATTACATGGCAGAGTGTCAATTAACACTTGCCATGGATGCGACCACAACATTGTTTATTCAAACATCCTGGGGCAATTTCTTTTGTATTGGAAGGTTTTATGATGGCTTCAAATTATAAAAGTAAGCAACGTATCCAATTGCTCGCCCATATGGTTTACCGGCGGCGAGGGTAAAGAAACTGAATCATCGATTTATTTCTGTTAATATCATATTTTTGCAAATATTATTTATTTTTTTCACCGGATATTCGAATACTGGAATAGTATTCGGATATTTGGATGTTCGGGGCGAATATCCGAATAGTCGAATGTTCGTTGCCATCCCTAATTAATAGGTTATAAACTGCTCTATGTTAAGACGTTTTAAAGTGGACAGGACCATTCATTATATGCATGTTATATCAATATAGGTGACTTTCTAGTATACAGTCCTGGTCTGTGAACTTATATCATCTTCCTGATGAAAGTACTGAGTGGCACAAGCTTTGTGTGAGCTGCTTGCCTGGTGTGAGCTGCTTGCCTGGTGTGAGCTGCCTGCCTGGTGTGAGCTGCTTGCCTGGTGTGAGCAGCTTGCCTGGTGTGAGCAGCTTGCCTGGTGTGAGCTGCTTGCCTGGTGTGAGCTGCTTGCCTGGTGTGAGCTGCTTGCCTGGTGTGAGCAGCTTGACTGGTGTGAGCAGCTTGCCTGGTGTGAGCTGCTTGCCTGGTGTGAGCAGCTTGCCTGGTGTGAGCTGCTTGCCTGGTGTGAGCAGCTTGCCTGGTGTGAGCAGCTTGCCTGGTGTGCCCATATTGGATCTAACCGGAACTGATCCATACCTGTAGTAAACACATTTTTGTCTGCCAGAATAGGAAATCGCTCACATTAGATGCAAAAAAACGTTAGCGATAGAGGCAGTAACGAAATATACAATTAGCAGGAATCTTGGGACAGTTGGCAGTAATCTTGACATTATACTTGGGGTTAAATTTTTATATTTTGAAGGTCATTTTCTATTCTGAACAAATATTGTTTCTTGTTTCTGTCCTTTGAAGTTCCAGTTTTGAAAATAAACCAGATTCTATTAGGTTATGCATATATTTCAGCTTTGTACAGCCAAAATTCAGCTCTCGGACCGACAGTGAACGTAGACCTTGTGATTGGTTGTAGCGTTGCGGGCGTTGTTTGCTTGCTCATCTCCGCTGTAATGGTACGCTGTTGGTTGAAGGCTCGGACCTCCAGCAAAAAACAAAAGTGTGATGATCTAGTTGTATCGTACAGGGAGGAAAACGTAACAATTGTAAGTTATTTAGTTACTTCCTGTGCCTCATCTTTACCTATATTGTTAGGATCCAAGAGTTCAGGTTCGTCTTCATGTTGAAATATGGTCTTCATGGTATTCATTTTAAGGATTCAAATGAAAGATATATATTCTCGGGAGAGATGACATTTCTTCGGGGTTAGTTCGTGGAAAATGATGTTGTTGTCGTCGTCTGTTCGAATTTATAAAGATCTGCTCATCCGAAGGTTTGACCTCCAACATCCATGGAAAATGATGTTGTTGTCGTCATCTGTTCGAATTTATAAAGATCTGCTCATCCGAAGGTTTGACCTCCAACATCCATGGAAAATGATGTTGTTGTCGTCATCTGTTCGAATTTATAAAGATCTGCTCATCCGAAGGTTTGACCTCCAACATCCATGGAAAATGATGTTGTTGTCGTCATCTGTTCGAATTTATAAAGATCTGCTCATCCGAAGGTTTGACCTCCAACATCCATGGAAAATGATGTTGTTGTCGTCATCTGTTCGAATTTATAAAGATCTGCTCATCCGAAGGTTTGACCTCCAACATCCATGGAAAATGATGTTGTTGTCGTCATCTGTTCGAATTTATAAAGATCTGCTCATCCGAAGGTTTGACCTCCAACATCCATGGAAAATGATGTTGTTGTCGTCATCTGTTCGAATTTATAAAGATCTGCTCATCCGAAGGTTTGACCTCCAACATCCATGGAAAATGATGTTGTTGTCGTCATCTGTTCGAATTTATAAAGATCTGCTCATCCGAAGGTTTGACCTCCAACATCCATGGAAAATGATGTTGTTGTCGTCATCTGTTCGAATTTATAAAGATCTGCTCATCCGAAGGTTTGACCTCCAACATCCATGGAAAATGATGTTGTTGTCGTCATCTGTTCGAATTTATAAAGATCTGCTCATCCGAAGGTTTGACCTCCAACATCCATGGAAAATGATGTTGTTGTCGTCATCTGTTCGAATTTATAAAGATCTGCTCATCCGAAGGTTTGACCTCCAACATCCATGGAAAATGATGTTGTTGTCGTCATCTGTTCGAATTTATAAAGATCTGCTCATCCGAAGGTTTGACCTCCAACATCCATGGAAAATGATGTTGTTGTCGTCATCTGTTCGAATTTATAAAGATCTGCTCATCCGAAGGTTTGACCTCGTTCAACATCCATTCAAATATTTATAACTTACATCCTTATTACCTGATGATCCAAATCTAAAGGAATCACCTTTATCTCATATATGGAAGTCAAGGATCATATTGGCTGTCCGATTAGCGCAGTGGTTAGCCCGCTCGCTTCTCACCAATGCAACCCTGGTTCGATCCACAGACCAGGAAGTATGTGAGATGGTATGGTGGTCTCCAGATCAGACAGGTGGGTTTTCTCCGGGTACTCCGGTTTCCTCACACACGAATGACCACATTTACGCTTTCACCCGCGCCAACGAGAGTGGTTAATATAAGTTGTTAGAACTTGCTTCGCAATCATTTAGTTTATACAAATTTATTTTAGCGCGATTGCGAAACAAGTTTTTTCAACTTATATTAGTCTCTCTCGAGACCTCATTCCTGATGGAATCCATCGCCATGAAGGAGAGAGAAGTTTAATCGAGGATCATAATTTGTCATTTTCTCCATGGGACGACATAAAGTAGGCTGTAATGTTTTGCATTTCATTCTGCATAGAAATGCGTCTTTGCATTCAAATCATTTTGCATGTATTTGGGTAAGCAAACAAAAACGCAAATTTGGACTTGATGATAAATAAAACATTGCCACATCGTTTTTGATCCTTTCAATTATTGTGATATAAATAGGCCCATACTAGGACTTGGTTATGGTGCATCTAGTTACTGTGCTATTTCAGGAAAGAGCGGGTACGTCTGATGCAGAGAACCGGGACAGTATACACAGCGATATGATGCTACTAGGAGATGTTTCCTCCAGATTACAGATCAAATTGCAACAGGAGCTTCATAAGTTACCCACGTATACCATGTATAGAGGGCAGATTAACTCGGGCAGTCTACAAACCAACTGCTGTGTGAAATTAGTCACGCTTCAAGGTTAGTAACTGATAAACTCGGGCAGTCTACAAACCAACTGCTGTGTGAAATTAGTCACGCTTCAAGGTTAGTAACTGATAAACTCGGGTAGTCTACAAACCAGCTGCTGTGTGAAATTAGTCACGCTTCAAGGTTAGTAACTGATAAACTCGGGCAGTCTACAAACCAACTGCTGTGTGAAATTAGTCACGCTTCAAGGTTAGTAACTGATAAACTCGGGTAGTCTACAAACCAGCTGCTGTGTGAAATTAGTCACGCTTCAAGGTTAGTAACTGATAAACTCGGGCAGTCTACAAACCAACTGCTGTGTGAAATTAGTCACGCTTCAAGGTTAGTAACTGATAAACTCGGGTAGTCTACAAACCAGCTGCTGTGTGAAATTAGTCACGCTTCAAGGTTAGTAACTGATAAACTCGGGCAGTCTACAAACCAACTGCTGTGTGAAATTAGTCACGCTTCAAGGTTAGTAACTGATAAACTCGGGTAGTCTACAAACCAGCTGCTGTGTGAAATTAGTCACGCTTCAAGGTTAGTAACTGATAAACTCGGGCAGTCTACAAACCAACTGCTGTGTGAAATTAGTCACGCTTCAAGGTTAGTAACTGATGAACTCGGGTAGTCTACAAACCAGCTGCTGTGTGAAATTAGTCACGCTTCAAGGTTAGTAACTGATAAACTCGGGTAGTCTACAAACCAGTTGCTGTGTGAAATTAGTCAAACTTCATATAACTCTTTTGTTATGTCCCATATTTGCATGCTGTTTACAGGTTAAGAAGTGGTATAGACATTAATGTTAATGTAGAATTATGATTGATTAATCTTAACCCTTAAAATAAATGCTGAATAAATTGGAAGGAATGTGCGAACAACAGGATCATGCCGCGAATGATCAAGATCTATGTTGTTTGCTATTCAGACAAGTGTTTTAGCTCGAGTATCTGAATAGCAAGCCACATAGAGCCTGATCAGACAGTACATTCTGTGCCTGCAGTCTGATCTGGCTGTTTGCATAAGCAAGTATTGTTTTGATAACATTTTAAGGGTCGAACAATGACAGTGGCCATTAAATCCGGGGCTTTTTCCTGTGTCTTCAGATTTAGAAGATGATAAACTGGCATTAAGTAGACTGATAAAAGAATCGGAAGTTCACTCATTGTGTGGTTCCCATATCAACGTGGTACAGCTCCTTACCTCGTATCAGAACACAGGTATGTTACCAGTTATATAGTGTACTGCTACCGTAACCCTTTCCCTCATAGAAGCACCTCGCGAAGCCATTACCAATACGACATACATTAACCCTTTCCCTCATAGAAGCACCTCGCGAAGCCATTACCAATACGACATACATTAACCCTTTCCCTCATAGAAGCACCTCGCGAAGCCATTACCAATACGACATACATTAACCCTTTCCCTCATAGAAGCACCTCGCGAAGCCATTACCAATACGACATACATTAACCCTTTCCCTCATAGAAGCACCTCGCGAAGCCATTACCAATATGACATACATTAATCCTTTCCCTCATAGAAGCACCTCGCGAAGCCATTACCAATACGACATACTAGAGTTTATTCTAGAGTGGTAAAAAGGGCAGGGTGGGTCAGAAAAGCGGCAGGGTGGGCCAGAAAAGGGGCAGGGTCGATTTTTAGCCGCAAGAGGGCGCGGTGGAGCCGTCACCCCACCCCAACATTAAAACATGTATTTTATTATAACTACATTCTTTATTATGAGAGGCTGCTGATGCATTTTTAACAAGAGTTTTCAGATCAAACCTGATAGAAAGTTTGCTCAAGTGCTCAAGTAATTTGCTGTAAAACATCATGTTTGAGTTGCCTAATGGCTAAATTGAAAGCGTGTTTGAAAAGCACAATTCAGAACGAAATCAATATGATGAAGCTTGTATAAATAGTCCATTTCGGTATTTTGACTGCTTTTTCCCCATATGACTTGTAACTGATTGTATTTCTGCAGGGAACACAAAAACAAACCCAGTGTATGTCCGGTTTTTTCAACCATTTCTCATACTTTTGACCGGATTCGTCGATTTCTTCCAACCATTCCCACCTCCATTTGTTCTTTACATCTTTTTCTAGCACTTTAACGTTGGTACCCTTGTCCAAAAATTTCATTTTCGGATCGTTTTTTTTCAAATTCACCAAATAGAAAACTGAGCGTAAAGTGGTCGGTAAAATCTTTATCTCAACCAGCCGATCAGAATATAGTATCAACCACGCATAACGCGCCTTCATCACTTACTCCGCCCAGGGTTGGGTTAGGGTCAAAACGCGTGGTTGATGTCATTATTCAGTTGGGTGGTTGAGAAAAAAGACCAAAGTGGTTTACGGTGAATGTCGCAAAATGAGTTGTTTCCCTTGTCAAGACTATTTTCCTTTGAAATAACGACAACTCTTCGTCATCCTGCGCGCGCACTCAGCACGGTTCGTTCCGATCATAAACGAGGAAACTTTCGGGACTTTTCGGAGCGTGTAGTTCAATTGACTTAACGGAAAAGGGCGGAAATGCACGAAACCAGTTCTATTTTAAGTAACATGTCTTGCATCTACGTTTTGAATATGTCTACATTCAATGGTAATTAGGTTAAAACTAATTCTCGAAATACTAGGTGTTACAATCATAGGCCCTACTTCTTCTTTTTTTTAACAGTTGCAGTCATCCAATTATCACCAATTAATCCATTAATAAATCGATTTCTTACGGTATCGGCATAATTATGCCCCAAGCTGTTGTGTACAGTATATACTAATTATTGATAAATTAAACAGATCACACGTATCGGCTAATATACAGTTGACCGTTAACCTACCTTACGATGATTGACAGCTAATTAAGCATGATCAAAGAGTCGTGGTTCTAGTTTGGGCAGCAGGGCGGAACAAATCGGGCAAAAGGGCGGGCATAAAGGGCCAAAGGGCGGAGCTAAAAAGGGGCAGGGCGCGGCGCCCTGCCATTCCGCTCTAGAGAAAATCCTACATACATTAACCCTTTCCCTCATAGAAGCACCTCGCAAAGCCATTACCAATACGACATACATTAACCCTTTCCCTCATAAAAGCACCTCGCGAGGCCATTACCAATACGACATACATTAACCCTTTCCCTCATAGAAGCCATTACCAATACCACATACATTAACCCTTTCCCTCATAGAAGCACCTCTCGAAGCCATTACCAGTACGACATACCTCAACCATTTCACTCATAGAAGCACCTCGCGAAGCCATTACCAGTACGACATACATTAACCCTTTCCCTCATAGAAGCACCTTGCGAAGCCATTACCAGTACGACATACATTAACCCTTTCCCTCATAGAAGCACCTTGCTAAGCCATTACCAGTATGACATACATTAACCCTTTCCCTCATAGAAGCACCTTGCGAAGCCATTACCAGTACGACATACATTAACCCTTTCCCTCATAGAAGCACCTCGCGAAGCCATTACCAATATGACATACATTAACCCTTTCCCTCATAGAAGCACCTCTCGACGTCATTACCAGTATGACATACATTAAACCTTTCCCTCATAGAAGCACCTCGCGAAGCCATTACCAATACGACATGCATTAACCCTTTCCCTCATAGAAGCACCTCGCGAAGCCATTACCAATACCACATACATTAACCCTTTCCGTCATAGAACCACCTCTCGAAGCCATTACCAATACGACATACATTAACCCTTTCCCTCATAGAAGCATCTCGCGAATCCATTACCAATATGACATACATTGACCCTTTCCCTCATAGAAGCACCTCTCGACGTCATTACCAATACGACATACATTAACCCTTTCCGTCATAGAAGCACCTCTCGAAGCCATTACCAATACATTAACCCTTTCCTTCATAGAAGCACCTTGCGAAGCCATTACCAGTACGACATACATTAACCCTTTCCCTCATAGAAGCACCTTGCGAAGCCATTACCAGTACGACATACATTAACCCTTTCCCTCATAGAAGCACCTCGCGAAGCCATTACCAATATGACATACATTAACCCTTTCCCTCATAGAAGCACCTCTCGACATCTTTACCAATACGACATACATTAACCCTTTCCCTCATAGAAGCCATTACCAATACCACATACATTAACCCTTTCCCTCATAGAAGCACCTCTCGAAGCCATTACCAGTACGACATACCTCAACCATTTCACTCATAGAAGCACCTTGCGAAGCCATTACCAGTACGACATACATTAACCCTTTCCCTCATAGAAGCACCTTGCGAAGCCATTACCAGTACGACATACATTAACCCTTTCCCTCATAGAAGCACCTCGCGAAGCCATTACCAATATGACATACATTAACCCTTTCCCTCATAGAAGCACCTCTCGACGTCATTACCAATACGACATACATTAACCCTTTCCCTCATAGAAGCCATTACCAATACCACATACATTAACCCTTTCCCTCATAGAAGCACCTCTCGAAGCCATTACCAGTACGACATACCTCAACCATTTCACTCATAGAAGCACCTCGCGAAGCCATTACCAGTACGACATACATTGACCCTTTCCCTCATAGAAGCACCTCTTGACGCCATTACCAATACCACATACATTAACCCTTTCCCTCATAGAAGCACCTCTCGACGTCATTACCAATATGACATACACTGCCAATGTAGTAGCCAAACCAATGTTCATAAACCCTTTCCGTCATAGAAGCACCTCTCGACGCCCAATACGTCATACACTGACAATGTAGTAGCCAAACCAATGTTCATAAACCCTTTCCCTCATAGAAGCACCTCGACGCCATTATCAATATGACATACAATGACAATGTAGTAGCCAAACCAATGTTTATAAACCCTTTCCCTCATAGAAGCACCTCTCTACACCATTACGACATACAATGACAATGTAGTAGCCAAACCAATGTTCATAAACCCTTTCCCTCATAGAAGCACCTCTCGACGCCATTATCAATACGACATACAATGACAATGTGTAGCCAAATCAATGTTCATAAACCCTTTCCCTCATAGAAGCACCTCTCGACGCCATTACCAATACGACATACACTGACAATGTAGTAGCCAAACCAATGTTCATAATAAAGACCAGAATCTCATGTAGTTCCAGTAATATATATGGAGGTGGGATAGATATGGCGACTACTTATCCACTGCATGATAGCGAAATGGCTGTCGTTTGTATGGCGATATAATAGTATATTAACCTAAATCTCTATGTAGTTCCAGTAATATCTATGGAGTTGGGATAGGTATGGCGACTACTTATTCACTGCATGATGGCTAAATGTCTGTCGTTTGTATGGAGATATAATAGTATATTAACCTAAATCTCTATGTAGTCCCAGTAATATCTATGGAGGTGGGATAGATATGGCGACTACTTATCCACTGCATGATAGCTAAATGGCTATCGTTTGTAAGGAGATATAATAGTATATTAACCTAAATCTCTATGAAGTCCCAGTAATATCTATGGAGGTGGGATAGATATGGCAATTACTTATCCACTGCATGATAGCTAAATGGCTATCGTTTGTAAGGAGATATAATAGTATATTAACCTAAATCTCTATGAAGTCCCAGTAATATCTATGGAGGTGGGATAGATATGGCGACTACTTATCCACTGCATGATAGCTAAATGGCTATCGTTTGTAAGGAGATATAATAGTATATTAACCTAAATCTCTATGTAGTCCCAGTAATATATATGGAGGTGGGATAGATATGGCGACTACTTATCCTCTGCATGATATTGATAGATAAATGGCTGTCGTTTGTATGGAGATATAATAGTATATTAACCTAAAACTCTATGTAGTCACAGTAATATCTATGGTGGTGGGATAGATATGGCGACTACTTATCCACTGCATGATAGCTAAATGGCTGTCGTTTGTATGGAGATATAATAGTATATTAATCTAAATATCTATGAAGGAAATGGTTAAGATGTCCCATTTACGATTATTGTTTACGATTTCTTGTTTATCAACAAATGTTTATCATTCTGGGTCAACACTGATCCAATGGCGCTATTTTACCTTGTTCTGAAAATTTGTTTACCACGGTTTGTTAAGTAACGACTAAGCTTGACGACACTATAGTGACTTGTTTCCCACAGTATCTCCAGAAGTTCTTTACTGAGTGGTCAGGTGGTTACGGTCGCTAATTTGTATACAACTGTAACCTATCATCACTGATGGTCACAGGTTCGAGCCCCGCTCAGGCCATGTCTCATTTATATGAAAAAGTTGGCAGTTTCTTACGGAGGTTGGTGCACCCAAGTACTGGTTAACCGTTGGAGCCTGCCCAGGAAAGGTGTTGTTAGGTAAACTGCCCGCCGGCTATATAGCCCAAAATGGTGCTGATGCAGGTGTAAAACCTGAAATATAACATAACTTCCCAGAAAAAGGTGTTGTTAGGTAAACTGCCCGCCGGCGATATAGCCCAAAATGGTGTTGATGCAGGCGTAAAACCCGAAATATAACATAACTGCCCAGGAAAAGGTGTTGTTAGGTAAACTGCCCGTCGGCGATATAGACCAATATGGTGCTGATGCATGCGTAAAACCCAATCAAAACAAACAAACATTTTACGATGAATTACAGTATTATTTTCACTCTGCATTTGTGTGGAATATTTTCAGATGTTTATTGTGTTGCCCTTGACAACAGCATAGAGACTGGTTTACCACAATATCTACAGACGCTGATTACTGATGGGAATGCCATGGAACCTGTCCAGATTTGTATGCTGTTACAGGTTGCCATAGATATTTGTTCAGCTTTATGCCATATTCATAAACTAAAGGTATTTAATTCATCATTCTGTATCTATTGACTAAAACTGACAGGTTCGAGCCCCGCTCGGACCGTGTCTCATTTATATGAAAAAGTTGACAGTTTCTTACGGAGGTTGGTGCACCCAAGTATTGGTTAACCTCTGGAGCCTGCCCAGGAAAGGTGTTAAGTTAACTGCCTGCCGGCGATATAGCCCGAATTGGTGCTGATGCAGGCGTAAAACCCGAAATATAACCATTGACTAAAACATGAACTATTCAAAATAGCAATAATTTGTTTTCAAATTTTCTTCACTTATTTGCTGGCAATGGACGTATTTGGCGACTTCCATTTTTAGGGTTTGCATAAAATGCCATTTAAATGATTTTCACAAAGAATTGAAAGAAATGATCTAAGACCAACTGACCTGCCTGATGCATATATACATGTAACTTATTATTACAATGTTAGACTGTATCATTATTGTATATTTATGTGCAAGATGGCGTAGCCTCTTCACTGAATGGTTTGAATAAATTAGAACAATGAAAATAATTCATAAAAGCTCACCAGTTGAAGTTTCATTCACTGGACTGGTAATCCAGGGATCGCAGGTTCGACCCCCCCCCCCCGTCTGACCCTGATAAAATTAACAGTCTTTCAGATTGGACTTTAAACCGAGGTCTTGTGTCGGTGCTTTACACTGTGCATGTAAAAGAACCAGAGGAGACTCTGGAATGGTTCTCTATCTGTATCCATGCACTATCCTCTAAAAATCTAAAATGACTAATCTCTTCCGGAGGAGTCGCTCATGTAGGCAACCGGTAGCGACGATAAATAAACGTAAAACACACAGTTTCATTCATCACTTTAAAACAACCTACTTCATATTAAAAAATGAGAGATTTACTCTACAGTACTGTGTTTATAAAAATGAAAGATTTACTCTACTGTACTGTGTTTATAAAAATGAAAGATTTACTCTACAGTATACTGTGTTTATAAAAAATGAAAGATTTACTCTACTGTACTGTGTTTATAAAAATGAAAGATTTACCCTACAGTACTGTGTTTATAAAAATGAAAGATTTACTCTACAGTACTGTGTTTATAAAAATGAAAGATTTACTCTACAGTACTGTGTTTATAAAAATGAAAGATTTACTCTACAGTACTGTGTTCATAAAAAAACTCCCTCTGTTTAGATATTTTGTGGTTTACGGTAAAACATGTTTGTATTTTATTGTTGGTACTACACACATCTATCTCATTTGCTTAATAAAATAAGTTTCTTACACCAAACAGAACATGTTTGTGATGCTGAGAGAATTCAGTTGTATTTGCACACAAACAAACATGAAGTTAGTATAGCCGTGAACATCGAATGTTTGCACAATCAATTTATGCAAATTAACTTAACAGGTCTGTCATTTGGAGTATAATGGTATTTCGTGTTATAAGCTGCAGTTTGGTACCAGGTTTATCGATCCACCATAAGTAATTGTTGAGTTATGTGTCTTTATCATGTTAGACTTGTTGTGTGCTGATTCATACTGCCACTGCCGAGAAATACAGTAAAACCATGTTGGTTAGTGATGTGAAGAACTAAGGAAAATTGTGATATCCAGGTTATGCATAGAATTGTGATTTCCAGGTTATGCATAGAATTGTGTTTTCCAGGTTATACATAGAATGGTGCAGGCTCGCCATGTGTATTTATCTGAATCCCTTGTGGCGAAGTTGGGAGATTTCTACTGGGCAAACAATGCTGAAGAAAGTGAGACCCTGGTATGTAATCTATAGTCCTTGGTATGTCCTGTACAGTCCCTAGTATGTCCTGTACAGTCCCTGGTATGTCCTGTACATTCCCTGGTATATCCTGTACATTCCCTGGTATATCCTGTACATGCCCTGGTATATCCTGTACAGTCCCTGGTATGTCATGTACATTCCCTGGTATGTCCTGTACATTCCCTGGTATGTCCTGTACATTCCCTGGTATGTCCTGTACATTCCCTGGTGTGTCCTGTACACTCCCTGGTATGTCCTGTACATTCCCTGGTGTGTCCTGTACAGTTCCTGGTATGTCCTGTACATTCCCTGGTGTGTCCTGTACAGTCCCTGGTATGTCCTGTACAGTTCCTGGTATGTCCTGTACAGTTCCTGGTATGTCCTGTACAGTTCCTGGTATGTCCTGTACAGTTCCTGGTATGTCCTGTACAATCCCTGGTATGTCCTGTACATTCCCTGGTATGTCCTGTAGATTCCCTGGTATATCCTGTACATGCCCTGGTATGTCCTGTACATTCCCTGGTATGTCCTGTACATTCCCTGGTATGTCCTGTACATGCCCTGGTATGTCCTGTACATTCCCTGGTATATCCTGTACATTCCCTGGTATGTCCTGTACATTCCCTGGTATGTCCTGTACAGTTCCTGGTATGTCCTGTACATTCCCTTGTGTGTCCTGTACATTCCCTGGTGTGTCCTGTACATTCCCTGGTATGTCCTGTACAGTTCCTGGTATGTCCTGTACAGTTCCTGGTATGTCCTGTACAGTTCCTGGTATGTCCTGTACAGTTCCTGGTATGTCCTGTACAGTTCCTTGTATGTCCTGTACAGTTCCTGGTATGTCCTGTACAGTTCCTGGTATGTCCTGTACATGCCCTGGTATGTCCTATACAGTTCCTGGTATGTCCTGTACATTCCCTGGTGTGTCCTGTACAGTTCCTGGTATGTCCTGTACAGTTCCTGGTATGTCCTGTACAGTTCCTTGTATGTCCTGTACATGCCCTGGTATGTCCTGTACATGCCCTGGTATGTCCTGTACATGCCCTGGTATGTCCTGTACATGCCCTGGTATGTCATGTACATGCCCTGGTATGTCCTGTACATGCCCTGGTATGTCCTGTACAGTTCCTGGTATGTCCTGTACAGTTCCCTGGTATGTCCTGTACAGTTACCTGGTATGTCCTGTACAGTTCCTGTGTATGTCCTGTACAGTTCCCTGGTATGTCCTGTACAGTTCCTGGTATGTCCTGTACAGTTCCCTGGTATGTCCTGTACAGTTCCCTGGTATGTCCTGTACAGTTCCCTGGTATGTCCTGTACAGTTCCTGGTATGTCCTGTACAGTTCCTGTGTATGTCCTGTACCGATAATTTGGATATTTTGTTTATAGGCAAGGCTTATGCTTAGTCGTTTAAAAAGTTTTTTCAAAACAACAACAATACTGAACTGCATGGAATTTGTAAAAAATCTTCTCGTGCTTAAAGTCAGTGCTGTTGTCATGAATAAAGCTATTTATATCTAAATTTCGAACTTTTGAACTGCCAGAGGAATTATAAAATGGAGCTACAAATGTTAACCATATCAAGAGGACGAACAGACTGCAGGTTTCAGCCATGTCAGGTCAAGGTAACACTTAGAACTTAGTTCTGTGCCAGCATGCTATTCTGTTCGCAAAGACAATTCTATGTGGTTCCAGCAATGTTTGGGCATTGTGTAAGATTATTTCAGATAATAGCTTAGAATTTTATTAACTTGAAATATTGATGGATATTTGCAAACGTGAGGACTGAATTTAAATATTACAGAACTATCTCCCCTTTGCATATGACTGTACTTTATTAAAGGAAAACCAGCATCAACACTCATGTTAATCTAGAAAAATAAAGCTTACTACAATATAACATATGGTCAAAGTATTTCGAAAAACGCCCCAGTTTGCACCAGCGGTAGCCATTACGATTGTGCCCTTAGGCGAGGCATTTAAATTCCACATTGCCTCTTCTCTCCCTCGTGGCGATTGATTCCATCAGGAATGAGGTCGAGAGAGTGATCAATACAAGTTTTAGGAACTTGTTTCGCAATCAAACTAAAATAAATATGTATAAACTAATATATGTATATTGCAGTGCGACCTACCTGAAGACAGCTTCCCATGGTTGTCACCGCAAGTTATGCTACATCAGCTGTTTACCTATCAGTCAGATATGTGAGTTCTTACTGAATGTGTCCTTGTACAACTTATCTTTTGTACCATGTACTATCCCAGCTAGCTCACCGAAGATTAGTGGTTCTATCCAGGCTCCCGTCTATGCCTGAAACAGGGTTCCCTCTGTCTGAATGTTTGTCTGCGCCACTGTGCCCAAAAAAAAAAAAGAAGGTTGTGCCAAATATTTTCGCCAATTCACAAAATTTAGAGCAAATATTTGTTTTTTGGCGCCATTGGCGACCGACATACATATATATGTAGCTCTCCATAATGGATGTAAATAAAATGTCCGTCCAGCTCTCCATAATAGAGGTAAATAAAGTATCTATCCAGTCTTCAATAATGGAGGTTAAATAAGTGTCTTTGCTACACTAAACATTAATAACAAAACACTCCATTGCAATGACTAGACGGTGTACGTTTGTTTATTGGCGATGAGCATCTGGCACCGGATATACATGATGTATTTTCTTATTAAATACAGTACATTTGCAAATCATTGAATACACCCTGTAGTCATAACATTATGATTTCTATCCGCTTACAGGCTGAATGCAACATTCTATACGCTTACAGGCTGAACGCAACATTCTATACGCTTACAGGCTGAACGCAACATTCTATACGCTTACAGGCTGAACGCAACATTCTATACGCTTACAGGCTGAACGCAACATTCTATACGCTTACAGGCTGAACGCAACATTCTATACGCTTACAGGCTGAACGCAACATTCTATACGCTTACAGGCTGAACGCAACATTCTATACGCTTACAGGCTGAACGCAACATTCTATACGCTTACAGGCTGAACGCAACATTCTATACGCTTACAGGCTGAACGCAACATTCTATACGCTTACAGGCTGAACGCAACATTCTATACGCTTACAGGCTGAACGCAACATTCTATACGCTTACAGGCTGAACGCAACATTCTATACGCTTACAGGCTGAACGCAACATTCTATACGCTTACAGGCTGAACGCAACATTCTATACGCTTACAGGCTGAACGCAACATTCTATACGCTTACAGGCTGAACGCAACATTCTATCCATACGCTGAACGCAACATTCTATACGCTTACAGGCTGAACGCAACATTCTATACGCTTACAGGCTGAACGCAACATTCTATACGCTTACAGGCTGAACGCAACATTCTATACGCTTACAGGCTGAACGCAACATTCTATACGCTTACAGGCTGAACGCAACATTCTAGTCAAAAAAAATCGACTTACAGGCTGAACGCAACATTCTATAACGCTTACAGGCTGAACGCAACATTCTATACGCTTACAGGCTGAACGCAACATTACTATACGCTTACCGGCAACGCCCGCTTACAGGCTGAACGCAACATTCTATACGCTTACAGGCTGAACGCAACATTCTATACGCTTACAGGCTGAACGCAACATTCTATACGCTTACAGGCTGAACGCAACATTCTATACGCTTACAGGCTGAACGCAACATTCTATACGCTTACAGGCTGAACGCAACATTCTATACGCTTACAGGCTGAACGCAACATTCTATACGCTTACAGGCTGAACGCAACATTCTATACGCTTACAGGCTGAACGCAACATTCTATACGCTTACAGGCTGAACGCAACATTCTATACGCTTACAGGCTGAACGCAACATTCTATACGCTTACAGGCTGAACGCAACATTCTATACGCTTACAGGCTGAACGCAACATTCTATACGCTTACAGGCTGAACGCAACATTCTATACGCTTACAGGCTGAACGCAACATTCTATACGCTTACAGGCTGAACGCAACATTTCCACAACGACACCCGCCCTGAAATTGATTGTTTAGATCCCCGATTTCTAAGTTGTTTAAAAACAAATTCAAATTGTTTCTCTCTCACAGCCGAATGCTACGTTTTTGATTTGACTCGCCCAGAAAAAACCAAGGATAAAAACTATTTTCTATAGGAAAAACCCTGGAAATCTGTGCCCGTTTGTCAACGTCAAATCGCATTATGTCGGGCCTCATCACAGCCTGTAACGTATCGCTAAACATTTTACAATTACATGTACATGTCTTACAAATTTTGATCACAAAGTCAAAATTCAGAAATAAAATTTGATGTTATCTGCACGAAATCGTCTAGTAGAATGAATCTTTCTATACTTCTACACACGATATTTATAACACATATACCATGAAAACCCCATGCAGTAACTGACCAATACTACCACTATACGGAATACGTTCCGCGGAAAGACAAATATTTCACGCTATTCTTCGTAACGCGTGAAATGTATAGTCTTTGCTACACTAAACATTAATAACAAAACACTCCATTGCAATGACTAGACGGTGTACCTAGACACTAAAAAGAACGGGCTGGAGTGTAAACAATTTCTGTGCGATTATAAAGACAAATGTTTTGAAACTTCTAGTCTAATTTCCAAAGAATCTGCCACATAACCATCCTTACTGTTTTCGCTCTTCCAACGCCCATGGCGCTTCCAACATCTGTCATTTACTGCAGCTAACGACTGTGGCACCACCCGATCTCAGGGAATGCAAACCCAAGTTCAAGTCTTGACCAACTTCTTTCAGCCTTGCGACTATGCACTCCCTAGCTCGGGTGTAACTCAACGGTTTATTTTTGTAAATTAAGCTACAAATTCTGTGAGACCGAAAAACAAGGTCTAAATAATACAATGAATCATAAACAGTCTGTTTCGAAATGTCTAAGTAACGTTTTAGTAAAATATACGGACAAGCCGCGGTCTCGCCTTTAGCTACAACTACTTCGTTGCCGTAGCGGTATTGGTCAGTTTTACTTTTTTGTATGCGTAACGAAAAGTGATCATCATGAAATGTAATGTCATTACAACGTAAATTCTGAATTTCGTTGTATCTTAGAAAGGCACAGAAACCTATCACAATCGTACATAAATCTCGGACAACTAAAACGTCTGTACTGTCCGCATATTTCAAACACAAATCTATTAACATTTCTGATGTTACTGGTTCTTTCTTGTTAACTCTTCTTGTTAATCTGCGTCTTGAAGCTTCTAATAAGTTTTTAACAAACATGTTGTCAGTGGGATCTGCTAAATTCTTTAATGAATGCGCCCACTTTATGCTGTACACAGTAGCGGAGACAACACTATAGGAACACTTATTGTCTATTAACTGTGTCAAGTACAATGACACGACGATCGGTGATGCTGGAATATCTGTAACTTGTAGATTTTTGGCGAATGTTTTCCATTTATTAAAATGAACCTGGAATTAAACGTTTTACATTTACTATTATAATGGCATGCAAAACGGTCCACCGTGTGTTCCCCCCATCTATCATTTGCTACTTCGTACACCCAGTCTAAAACTGACCAGTCATCGCAGTCCGTGCACCTACTGAGGAAATCAGCCTCACGATTATGATCTCGTGGTATCCATTTTGGGAATAAAGATATGTTTTGCTTTATACATACATCATAGACCCGGACTGCGATCTCTTGTAATTTTGGTTTACTACTACCATTCTTTATAATGCTACACACATTTTTGTTATCAGTGTTCAACATAACGTTCTTTCCTTGAACGCTTGGTACAGCATAGTTCAGCATTCTATATGCTGCTTCTAGTTCTCTCCATGTAGAACTGAAATCACATTCGAACTTGCACCAACAAGCGGTGACATTGCTCTCAGGCACACCTTCAATATATCCACCGTATCCAGATCCACTGGCGTCAACAAAGACGTTAGCATCCACATCAATTTCCGATAAACTGACGTCAACAGAGACGGATGACTTATTTATCACATATTCAGCATCTAGCAAACATTTGTTCAAACCTATTACATTTTGCTTCCAAAATATTAGTTCGTCTAACGCTCTTGCGCTTATCAGTACTGGCGCATCCCAACCGGCTCTAGTTTGAACACACTCATAAAGTGATCTGGTCATCAGCCTCGCGATTGAACCCACTACAAATTGCAATGATATTAATGTACCTATTAAACAGGCTACTTTTCTAACAGCAACTATTTGCTCAATGCACGTCAGTGCTGTATTTATTCTGTCATCAGTGACCTTGATAATACCTGAAAACATGTTCCAAACATAGCCTAACCAAATAGCCATCCGACTTGGCTGCCAACAACATTTTTCATCTGCAATAAGAAAACCATATCTTATCAGATCTTGTCTAACATAAACACTAGCTTCTAAAGCTGTTTCAAAAGTTTGAGCTCCACCAAGCCCGTCGTCCAAGAACATGATTACTTTTAATCCTTGCTCTCTCCAGGATTTTACCAATTCTTTCAGAATCTTCGTGAACATATAGCCTGCGGTTGAAACCCCAAATGGCAAAACATTATATACGTAATACTTGGTTATACGGTCGCTAATCCATGCGAAACCTAAATATGTGCGATGTGCTGGATATATCATTATATGGTGATATGCGCTTCTAATATCAAAACAAAACAGATAATCTCCCTTTGTAAATATCTGTTTAGCAACCGACTGGTTTTCGAAGCAACATTTAAATTTAAATAAATCTGGATTTATATGTCTGCAATATAAAACGAGCCTTTGCTTACCCTTGCGGTTACAAGCAACGGTCAATGGGTTTACTACATATGGTTGTGAGCCTACCTCACTAATGCACTGCTTTGCTAGCAGTTTTTGAATTTCTCTTTCTACGAACTTGTCGCTTGCTAACGCTGATCTGTTATTTTTTAAACAGATGCTACTTGGCAAAGTTTTGAATGGCAATTTATACCCTTGATTTATAACATCTAAAATGTGCTCATTTGCATTAGTATTTTTCCAATGCTGCAAACAGCTCTTTAGTCTGCCTATTGGAGAAACATCTCCACTATCCGGTTGCTTAGCAACTACATTCTCCAAATTGGTAACAGGTACTCGTACACGCCTTACGGCTTGTGGTCTCACGTATTCTCTATGTGACTTATTCAGGTCACACTGACTATCGATCATTTCATAAGACAATGGCGTAAAACAAGTACTTATCTTTCTTTCGCTCTGTGCCGTGTCTGTAGCCGTGCCTCTGCAGTCGCTCATTCTTCTCTCGAAGGCATCTAGTTTAGAATTGATGATTCTCTCCATATGTGTAAGTATGGAATTTTCCTCCATTCCGGCACCTAATGTGTTGTGTATATATGATAACTGCACAAAATTTGATGTTATTTGCACGAAATCGTCTAATAAAGTAGTAAATAATATATATATATGTAGCTCTCCATAATGGAGGTAAATAAAGTATCTATCCAGCGCTCCATAACGAAGGTAAATAAAGTATATATATCCAGCTCTCCATAATGGAGATAAATAATATATATATATATGTAGCTCTCCATAATGGAGGTAAATAAAGTATATATATCCAGCTCTCCATAATGGAGATAAATAATATATATATATGTAGCTCTCTATAATGGTGGTAAATAAAATGTATATCCAGCTCTCCATAATGGTGGTAAATAACGTGTATATATGTAGCTCTCCATAATGGAGGTAAATAAAGTATCTATCCAGCTCTCCTTAACGAAGGTAAATAAAGTATATATATCCAGCTCTCCATAACGAAGGTAAATAAAGTATATATATCCAGCTCTCCATAATGGAGGTAAATAAAGTGTATATCCAGCGATCCATAATGAAGGTAAATAAATTATTTATTCAACTCTCCATAATGGAGGAAAATGTATCTAGCTCTCCATCAAATAAAATATCTATCTGATGATGATGATGATTGAGCTTATTTACCTTCGCCTCCAGCGAACCATGTGGGCGAGCTATCTATTAATTTCATGTGAATATAGACCAGTAGGCACAAACTTTTTATGATCTTTGGTCTAGTAATTTGCTAGCTTTCTGATATAAGGGTCATGACTTTGGTTTAAAATGTATCCCCAGCCCCATGCATTTGGAAATAGACTTAATACTAAGGAGCCAACTTGAGAACATTTGACGCATTTAACAAGACTGTAGTACATTACTTCAATGCAACCCGGGTTCGATCCTCGGACCGGGAAGTATGTGAGATGGTACGGTGGTCGCCAGATCGGACAGGTGGGTTTTTTCTCCGGGTATTCCGGTTTCCTCCCACACGAATGACAACATTTACGTTTTCATCCGCGCAACGAGAGTGATCGCGTTATAAATAACGTTTAAAAAAAACATTACTTTAATGGCAGTGAGAATCCTGAATGAACATAGCAACGGTGATTTGCCTAGGCAAGATACTTAAATTCACATTGCCTCTTCGCTCTCCCTCATTCCTAAGGATTCCATCAGGAATGAGGTCTCGAGAGCGATTAATCTAATGCTGTCACAACCTGTTTCGCAATCAAACTAATTTAAATTTGTGTAAACCAATGAACATTTAAGTCGTAACCATTGTGTATATTTTAGTTGGAGTTTTGGTATGTTGTTTTGGGAGATCTTCTCAATCGGGAAGCAGCCATTTGAAGGTTCTGGTCGAGCGGAGCATAAACAGATGATAATGGACGGGATGAGGCCATCAAAACCACAGATTGCACATTTCACTCAGTGAGTTACAGTAAAATATTTAATATTAAAATTGTGTTACCTGTGGTTTCTGTCCACCTCGATGTAGATCAATGTCAGATAATTGCCTCCCACCGTTGTACAGTCTCTATTTATCAATCGATCATTAGACTAACATATTCAATTTGTTAACCCTAATGCTAATCACAACAAAAGTTGCTTTGAAATAGCAAACAACATAGATCCTGATCTGACACGGCGTTTCTCCACTGCTGACCTGGATCTATGTTATTTGCACATTCCTTCCAATTCATTCAGCATTTTACGGGTTAACAAACTGGAAAAAAAGAAACAAATATCTGTATATTATAATTTTATGTAGTTATTAATTTGACGTATTGTATCTGTATCTGTTGAGGAATTGATGACGCGGACACTGTATTGTGTGTAATGTATGTACCAGGTATCGTGTGATGAAGAACTGTTGGAGATATTCGCCCGAGGACCGGCCCACTGCGGAGGAAGTCTTACAACAGCTCATTGATATTCAGGTATGTGTGTGAAGAGGTTGTAGGTGGACATAGCTGACCTAGACAATATTTCACTAAAGTTGTCTGATTAGCGCAGTGGATAGCGCGCTTGCTTCTCACCAATGCAAGCCGCGTTCGATCCTCAGACCGGGAAGTATGTTAGATGGTACAGTGGTCGCCAGATCGGACAGGTGGGTTTTCTCCGGGTACTTCCGTTTCCTCCCACATGAATGACCACATTTACACTTTCATCCGCACCAATGCGAGTGATTAATATAAGTTGTTAGAACTTGCTTCACAATCGTTTTTGTTTTGGGGGTTTTTGGTAATACTTGGACTATCATTGTATTTAGCTCTACCGTTCTCGCCTATCAGACGACACCCCTCTACTTTGTCCATGAAATCTGTGGGTTTTGGCATGCACTCGTGGTTGATAAAATGGGCACCAGACATGTATAAATTGCATGTTTGGCGAGTGCAAGTTGAAGACATTTTTAATGTCGGTGTGCTTTCTTTTCTAAGAGCAATTATGGATAGTATTTAACACATTTAAAAATCAACTTTTTTTATCATTCACTTATAAGATGGGCAGCCACTTTGAGACCATAATCTGGTGGTAAAAAACTTGTCCGATAGGCGAGTATGGCTGGCATCGGGCATCGAGTCGTCTTTCGCTTGATTATGGGACCTCAGCAAAGTACTACATGTATCTATTAGTTTACAGGCTGTATTTGTCTAGTATGGTTGCATTTCTAATGATATCATTATTGAATTTTACTCATAAATTTGACGAGTGGCATCACAAAGACGGTCTGGAATAGTGGAAATCACTGACCGGTTAATTGATTACTGACCGGTTAATTGATTACTGACCGGTTAATTGGTTACTGACTGGTTAATTGGTTACTGACCGGTTAATTGGTTACTGACTGGTTAATTGGTTACTGACCGGTTAATTGATTACTGACCAGTTAATTGGTTACTGACCGGTTAATTGGTTACTGACTGGTTAATTGGTTATTGACCAGTTAATTGGTTACTGACCGGTTAATTGGTTACTGACCGGTTAATTGGTTACTGACCGGTTAATTTATTACTGACCGGTTAATTTATTACTGACCGGTTAATTGGTCACTGACCAGTTAATGGAATACTGACCAGTTAATTGGTTGCTGACTGTTTAATTGGCTACTGACCAGTTAATTGAATACTGACCAGTTGATTGGTCACTGACCAGTTAATTGGTCACTGGCTGGTTAATTGACCACTGACCAGTTAATTGGATATTGACCAGTTAGCAGTTAATTAGTTATTTACCGGTTAATCATTACATCAGAAACCTAGATTGATTTGTTGATATGCTATGCTATATTGGTTTATGCAGGTGCTACCAATTTTTCCTTGAGCAGGAAAATGTATCCAAATTGCTTAGTACTGGGTAATCCCAGGAAGTGGACTCAATAAGCTATGAGCTTTCAAATATATGTGTACAGTCAAACCTGTCATAAGCAGCCAGCCAAGGGAATCAAAGTGGCTGATTATCACATGTGGCTGCTTAATAGAGGTCAAATGCATAATAAAACATATTGGGAATCTGCAAACTGGCTGCTTAATGCAGGTTGGTTGCTTAATGGAGGTGACCACTAACATAGGTTTGACTGTATAAACATTAAATTATTCCGTATATTGAATGTTCCTTGTTTTGTGAAGCTTGCATTACACACAGGTTACAGTCATATAAACCTTCAGTCTTTAGTAAAATGCTTCCAGGCATCAGATGTGCACTTCGCAATGTTGCTAAAGGAAGAACTCATCCTGTTAACCCATTCAACACCAAGTAACTCGCATGGACTGGTCCATGATATTCATAAACCAATAAATGAATCAGAAAATCACATTTGGACAAGTTCATTTATCAAAATGGGTAATTATGTCTAAAAATAGTCATATCACTGGCAAAAAGTGCAGATCCTGATGAGACGGCTCGTCACGAGCCGGCTCATCTGGATCTACACTTTTTGTAAGCCTATTTAGAGGTCTGTGGTGTTGAAAGGGTTAACCGGTTAATAATATTATACCCAGTTAATCTTGCGTAAAAGGCGCTAGTCTGGTAATAAAATCTATTGGCCGTACTGAAAAAAAGGTGAAATTGTGATTTTTGTTTTCAGGGACGGTTTTCTGATATTGGAACTGTCGTGGTGCACGTGTAGAATGGAACTGTCGTGGTGCACGTGTAGAATGGAACTGTCGTGGTGCACGTGTAGAATGTAACTGTCGTTGTGCACGTGTAGAATGGAACTGTCGTTGTGCACGTGTAGAATGGAACTGTCGTTGTGCACGTGTAGAATGGAACTGTCGTTGTGCACGTGTAGAATGGAACTGTCGTTGTGCACGTGTAGAATGGAACTGTCGTGGTGCACGTGTAGAATGGAACTGTCGTGGTGCACGTGTAGAATGGAACTGTTGTTGTGCACGTGTAGAATGGAACTGTCGTGGTGCACGTATAGAATGGAACTGTCGTGGTTCACGTGTAGAATGGAACTGTCGTGGTGAATGGAACTGTCGTGGTGCACGTGTAGAATGGAACTGTTGTGGTGCACGTGTAGACTGGAACTGTCGTGGTGCACGTGTAGAATGGAACTGTCGTGGTGCACGTATAGAAGCAGAAGAAGTATTACTAGTTCCAGGAAATCCTACGCACAAAACATATCCTTGAATTATTTTAATCAGATTTGTCCTGCAGATCTGGATTGTGTGAACTCTGACCCCATATCAACGTTCTGGCCAGCGTTCTATTTCTATCTATTTAATCGTTCAATTTTCGATCGTTCTCGGCCGATCTGGACACATCTGTCGCATGATTAACGCACGAGGAACGTGTACCAGTGATAAAGTAACAAACCAGGAAAATAATGAGGGTGCGCCGACATGTCTCACTGGCGTGTGACGAACGATTAGTCAGTGTTATACCAGCGTCAAAGGAGCGTGTTGAGCGTGCTATCGTTCGTTTTGGCGTTGTGCACATGCTGTGTGCGCTAGGTGTATGTTCTGTGGATGCTGACAGGTCGCCAGTGAGTCGTTCATTGAAAAGCAGAAACTGAGCAACGATAGCCAAACGTATGAAACCAACGTTCTCCAGCGTTCTCCAAACGTATGAAACAGTTCCCCGTTCTCCAAACTGAAACAAATGTTCTCCAAATGTATGAAACGAACATTCTCCAAACGTATGAAACGAACGTTCTCCAAATGTATGAAACGAACGTTCTCCAGCGTTCTCCAAACGTATGAAACGAACATTCTCCAAACGTATGAAACGAATGTTCTCCAGCGTTCTCCAAACGTATGAAACGAACGTTCTCCAAACGTATGAAACGAACGTTCTCCAGCGTTCTCCAAACATATGAAATGCACATTCTCCAGCGTTCTCCGGCGTTCTCCAGCGTTCTCCAGCGTTCTCCAGCGTTCTCCAGCGTTCTCCAAACGTATAAATTTAACCGTTGGAGAACACTCGTCTCGAAGAAAACTTTTGTGCATGTTCAAAATTTATTTTATTTTCGGACCAGCGTTCACCAGCGTGTTCCAACTTACTGCTGGCATTATTCCAGCGGCGACCACAGATGATAACAAGCGTTATCAAATATTGGCAAACGTTGGCCAGAATGTTGACTTGTGACGGGCCCATTAAGTGTTAGTTGTCTCTGGCAAACGTTGGCCAGAATGTTGACTTGTGACGGGCCCATTAAGTGTTAGTTGTCTCTGGCAAACGTTGGCCAGAATGTTGACTTGTGACGGGCCCATTAAGTGTTAGTTGTCTCTGGCAAACGTTGGCCAGAATGTTGACTTGTGACGGGCCCATTAAGTGTTAGTTGTCTCTGGCAAACGTTGGCCAGAATGTTGACTTGTGACGGGCCCATTAAGTGTTAGTTGTCTCTGGCAAACGCTGGCCAGAATGTTGACTTGTGATGGGCCCATTAAGTGTTAGTTGTCCCTTTATATATCAAGTATTATGTTAAGAACTTTGTTTTATCTTCATACATATGTACTGTCAATCCACAGGTCGCAGGTTCGATCTCGGGCTTGAGCATATTCCCTTGTATTGGTGCTTTATACACAGGCATGTAAGACAACCCAGGATCCTACTTAAAGTATTCACCTGATGACCCCTCTCTTTCTGTTCTACCCCCATGTACAACCTGACAAAATGGCCCTTAATGCTAAAAATAACACAGCTAATGCGCATATATCACCCATGTAAACATTCAAAAATGTGTGTGTGAATGATCAATTATTTGAAATTAGTTGAAATTCCCAGCAGATACTCCGAGCTACTCGTAAATGTTGCACTTTTAAAATAAGGATGTATTGAAAAAGTTATGGCAGTTAGTATGTACAGTCAAACCTGTGGTAGCAGTCGCCTCCATTAATCAGCCAGTTGCCAGATTCCCAATATGCTAGTTTATTATACATTTAGTCTCTGTTAAGCAGCCACCTGTGCTAAGCAACCACTTACTGTGATTCCCTTGACTGGCTGCTTAACCCTTTCCTTCATAGAGATTTATACTATTATATCTTTATATAAACGACAGCCATTTAGCTATCATGCAGTGGATAAGTAGACGCCATATCTATCCCACCTCCATAGATATTACTGGGACTACATGAGATTCTGGTCTTTATTATGAACATTGGTTTGGCTACTATATTGTCAATGTATGTCGTATTGGTAATGGCATCAAGAGATGCTTCTATGAGGGAAAGGGTTAACACAGGTTTGACTGTATACGATGAACAAAAACCGTAGATTGATCAAAAGCTAAATATTCACCCATCTTATAACGGAAGACAAATTTACCAAACACCAGGTCGGAATATATTTTAGGTATCAATTGGCCTGGATCGGAATTGTCTTGGGTTCCCTACATTGTCCTGTGTCCCCTTCTGTTGTTTTATATTGTGTTGTCTGGTACAGATATCATATTTCGTGTTTCACTGTTGCTGTATTTTTGTTGTTGTTGTTGTTGTTGTTGTGTTACAAGCCCCTGTACTGTGATAATAAATACATTATCATTTTGCTATTAATTATATTACTGTTAATATATTGATTACTTATTAATAGAGTGATTACTTGCTAATAGATTGAAGATACTTGCTAATAGAGTGATTACTTGCTAATAGATTGAAGATACTTGCTAATAAATGGAATATGTAAACAAATTGGGTTGTCTCCCTTGCACCATGAAATATTCCATCGAGTTATAAAAGGTTCTATTATACAAGGAGCTACATTGTGTGTTTATGCCATATTTTGACCCTTCTAATTTACACTATGTACAATGATCATATATTATGGAATGGACCTTTCATCTATCTCATTCTCACAGCTATTTTCCACCTGGCTTCATGAAAGCAATTTGATACTTTTTGCATAATTTTTTTATACATTTTAAAAATGTCTGTAATAGCGTTTTAATATATATTTATCATGTTTGTCCACAGTGCTTTAAGATATATATATTCATGTTTGGACACTTGTTTATTACATTACTGCTGTTTCAAGTTAATATCGTGTTCTCGATGAAAGCTATTGCACTGATGTTGTGAAGCAGCGTAGCATCATGCAGTAATGTCGCATTGTTGACAGTGGCATCATGCAGTAACGTCGCATTGTTGACAGTGGCATCATGCAGTAACGTCGCATTGTTGACAGTGGCATCATGCAGTAACGTCGCATTGTTGACAATGGCATCATGCAGTAACGTCGCATTGTTGACAGTGGCATCATGCAGTAACGTCGCATTGTTGACAGTGGCATCAGCAGTAACATCGCATTGTTGACAGTGGCATCATGCAGTAACGTCGCATTGTTGGCAGTAACGTCGCATTGTTGACAAGTGGCATCATGCGTAACGTCGCATTGTTGACAGTGGCATCATGCAGTAACGTCGCATTGTTGACAGTGGCATCATGCAGTAACGTCGCATTGTTGACAATGGCATCATGCAGTAACGTCGCATTGTTGACAATGGCATCATGCAGTAACGTCGCATTGTTGACAGTGGCATCGTGCAGTAACGTCGCATTGTTGACAATGGCATCGTGCAGTAACGTCGCATTGTTGACAATGGCATCATGCAGTAACGTCGCATTGTTGACAGTGGCATCATGCGTAACGTCCTGTTGACAGTAACGTCGCATTGTTGACAGTGGCATCATGCAGTACGTCGCATTGTTGACAGTGGCATCGTGCATAACGTCGCATTGTTGACAGTGGCATCGTGCAGTAACGTCGCATTGTTGACAGTGGCATCGTGCAGTAACGTTGCATTGTTGACAGTGGCATCGTGCAGTAACGTCGCATCGTGCAGTAACGTCGCATTGTTGACAATGGCATCGTGCAGTAACGTCGCATTGTTGACAATGGCATCGTGCAGTAACGTCGCATTGTTGACAATGGCATCGTGCAATTGCAGTGGACATGGACATATTGGTATAATTGGAAGCATAATATATATACCCAGTAATAATAAATTGTTCTTGCCTCATGTTGTGAATTTACATGATATAGCAACATAGTATTTTTTAATAAAACCGTATACAATAGGTACTTTGTTTGTTACTTCACTTGTTTCTTCAACCAGCTTCTAAACTTTTGTTTATTATTCACTTCACTTGTTTCTTCAACCAGCTTCTAAACTTTTGTTTATTATTCAAACACCTCTTGGTACTTCTTCGCTTCGCAAATCCTATACTTTTGCAGGAACCAGCATTACAAAACCTCCACGGTGTGATCATTATTTTATTCAATAACAATAATTGTAGAAGCAATTTAATTCATACGTTATTTGTGGGTTGTACAATGTTCATCAATACAAAAAGAGTAAATTGTAAGTTGAGTAATGAAACTACACTGTTCTCAGTCGGGACAAGCAAAATGTTTTCATCATAATATCCATAGTTCAACTCTGATGGAAAGCGTTTTGCATATTCTATTAAAGGCCTTACGGTCGCCAACTTGTATACTACTGTATCATCACTGATGGTCATGGGTTTGAGCCCCGCTCAGACCGTGTCTCATTTATATATGGAGGTTGGTGCACCCAAGTACTGGTTAACCGCTGGAGCCTGCCCAGGAAAGGTATTGTTAGGTAAACTGCCCACCGGTGGTGCTGATGCAGGCGTAAAACCTTTTTCTATATTCAAGAATTTCGATCCGGATGGCTACCGGTACTCCACGACATTATCCAACAACAAATTTGATCTATTTTTCCCTTTAAATACTTCACAACCATTTCAATTACTCTGGTGGTCGGTCTATGCCATGAAGGTTGCTATCAACACAGAAATCTAACATATTAATTACATGTTCATTATCACTACTTGTTGCATCTGCCCTTTCAGTATAAATAATAATTGCACAAAAGATTTATAGCGAGTTATGCGTTACCTCGTATCTTCTAACTGGAATGTACAAATACTGGGTTTAGGCTACATCCTTCAAAACAGGGTAAGTTTATAAACTAGACCCATTCAAAACAGGGGAAGTTTAAACTAGACCCCTTCAAAACAGGGGAAGTTTAAACTAGACCCCTTCAAAACATGGGAGACGTTTAAGCTAGACCCCTTCAAAACAGGGGAGACGTTTAAGCTAGACCCCTTCAAAACAGGGGAAGTTTACCCTAGACCCCTTCAAAACAGGGGAGACGTTTACCCTAGACCCCTTCAAAACATGGGAGACGTTTACCCTAGACCCCTTCAAAACATGGGAGATGTTTAAGCTAGACCCCTTCAAAACATGGGAGACGTTTAAGCTAGACCCCTTCAAAACAGGGGATTAAGTCTATATAAAAACAACTCCCTGATCTCTCAAAGTAGGGAGGGAGCGAGGAATATTTCTCTCCTGGATTGTAGGATTAGATGTAAATAAGTATGCATACTGGTACACGTCGTTTATACTAGAAAAGTGCTAGCGGTGACAGGTTTAGTTTATACAAATTTATATTAGCTCGATTGCGAAACAAGTTATTTCAACTTATATAAATGACTCTTGAGACTTCATTCCTGATGGAATCCATCGTCACGAGGGGAGAGAGAAGAGGCAACGTGGAATTTAAATGCCTTGCCTAAGGGCACAATCGTAACGGCTCCAGTGGGGATCGAACTCCGGACCTTTCGCACCTGAAGCGAACGCGCATCCACTGTGCTATCACGACTTCCACAGGTTTATGCCATGATGAAACAATGTTATTTAGTTCCGTTCACGTTCGAAATTGCAGAAACCTACCCGGGACTCCGACGCGTTTCATATACAATTTTGGCAGTGTGTTGGATATAATTTTGCAGGTTTGGTCCGAAATTTTTAAATATAATTTACCTGCAAACGATGGAGTTTTGTCTTTACAAAACTCCAATACCTTGGTTTCAACCGTGTAATGAAAATGCTATATATATGAAATAATTATCAACATCAGTCGACATCGATCAGAAAGTGAAAATAGTTTTTACATTTCATAAATGTAACCAACACCTCTAGAATTTACAAAAATATAGTGACTGTCCGTTACCTAAATGCTAATTTATGTACATGTATACTACACAAAGCAAGATTGCAGGCAAACGTTATTTACATGTATTCGGCCTGTACAAAATACGACAATACAGTAAAACCTGTGTTAGTGGTCACCTCCATTAAGCAGCCAACCTGTATTAAGCAGCCAGTTTCGAGATTCCCAATTTGCTGTTTTATTATACATTTGACCTCTATTAAGCAGTCACCTGTGCTAATCGGCCACTTTCTATGATTCGATTGGTTGGCTGCTTAAGACAGGTTTGACTGTACACAAAAACCTGTACACGTGTATGTCTGCTTGTAGCTGTGATGGTAACAACTATAAACAGAATTTCTGTTTCGAGAGGAATGAAACTTAATTTCTACATCAATTATACTGCAATATGGTTACGACATTTGTATATGAACACACTTCACAGTACATTCACAGAAGACTACATGTAATGTTATATATACGAGAGCAACATATGTAAATTCATATGAATACATAGTCGCCCATCAAGCGAGGGTAAGGCAGTGGTCCCGGGAGTGTTCAATCCATATTGGTCACCTATCCAGCTAGGGCAACGCGGTGGGTGGCCCAGGAGTATTCAAACCCTATAGGTCACCTATCATGTTAGGGTAAGGCGGTGGTCCCAGAAGTGTCAGACCCTAATAGTCACCTATCATGTTAGGGTAAGGCGGTGGTCCCAGAAGTGTCAGACCCTAATAGTCACCTATCATGTTAGGGTAAGGCGGTGGTCCCAGAAGTGTCAGACCTTAATAGTCACCTATCATGTTAGGGTAAGGTGGTGGCCCCAGGAGTGATCAGACTTTATAGGCCACCTTGTATGATCATGATATAGTGTGGCAGTGTCACATCCTATACCGTGTGTCATACTATGACGGTAAGACAGTGGCCCCAGGAGTGGTCACATCCTAAACCGCTTGTCATACTATGAAGGTACGGCAGTGGCCCCAGGAGTGTTTGAAGGATTCCCGTTCTGAACTTTTGTTTGTTTTTGGGGTTTAAAGTCGACCAAACACCAATCGCAGAGGAACAACAATGCCATGCGCCTCAGATACTTCACTCTTATGAGTATACACAGGCAAGAAAGTGGTCTACCCATTCTAAAATACGGGTTACAAATATCTCTATAAAAATATGAATTTGAAGAAGACACCAATCTGTACAATTGCGTTTCAGTATCTCGTAATAAACTAATAATAAATATTCATGTTTGGAAATGAACAAAGGAGTTATAGATACTCGTTATGTAATAAGGTTATATATAAGTATGTTTATTTGGGGATTTAGAGTTGTACAAACAGCTATGGTCGAAGGGCGAATCTCGAGTTTCAAGTGGCCGAGGACGATCCCAGGTACGCCTCCAGGCATTGCTTCAAGCACAGGTGGGCACCCGGATAGAACCATCCACCTTCCACACACCAGCTGGATAGATTCTTCACTTGAAAGAATCAGAATTGTTCACATCGGCAAACGGTTCGACACTAAATCGGAGATAATCACGTAATTATTCCAGATATATCGTTATAAACTTGTCGGCCAACAAAGATAATAAATCCAAGTGATGCTTTGTTGTTGTGTATTGTAGCATAGTGTTTCAAGATCCGTTACATCTACATTGAATAAACTCTGTCCAGTCAATTCAGACATATAGTTTATAACATACAAACTTTATGCCACATCACATGAAATGTATTGTTAGCTCACATTACACTGAACATGTACAATAAAACAACATCTCTTAGAGAAATGTAAACAATATATATATCCTTGAAATGCATACGTTATGTGAACCGTGCCAAAAAGGTACAAGCTGGGAGGGCTCGACCAAAAAGGGACAAGTTTGTTTGGTCTGCCCAAAAAGGGACGAGTTTGTTTGGTGTGTGTGTTTTACGTTTATTTATCGTCACTACCGGTTGCTCATATGAGCGACGCCTCCAGAAGAGATTAGTTATAAATTGGTTTGTTTGGTCTGCCCAAAAAGGGACGAGTTGGGTGTCTGACCCGATAGGGATGAGTTTGTCAGACCAAAGATTAATGTCTGGCAATATTTGGGATCTTTAAATTTTTCTCAAGATGAAAATATAGGCTTTTTATCATGGGTAACATACTTCTTTTCCCCCCCTATATATCCGAATATTAAATTTTACACTGTACCGTATATTTTACAGAGATTAAATCCATCCAATGAATTTGTACGTCATTTCTTGCACAGCATTGTATGGACAACTTGTGCCCATTTACCCGGTGAGTTGCATGTACACACTTCCTAACTTATTTATTTACAATTTTATCCAATATTCACAATTCCAAACATGGAAACACACTTCCTCAATCGTACTTTTTATACGAAATATAATTTCATTGAAATTTACAAAACAAAACATCAATATAACTGTATATACAGGCCGTAGAGTATGCTTGCAGAATAATCTAAATTTACAAAATAAACAATTATCTAATGAAAATGCATTAATATCAAAAGCTTCCTATACATGAAAAAATATATAGTACTACAAATATAAAATACATGCTGCTAGAATCTCATTCATACCCTGCACCCCCCCCCCCCCTCTACGCCCCACCCCGCCATAAATCATAGCCTCATTATGCGTTGTTTTTTCTTCGGTTGCCAAAAAAATATTATAATTCATGTGTAAGTTTATCTTAGTGTTAACTTTAGTAAACCACTATTTACAGAGTTATTGGTGATTGTTAAAAAAAATATCCATAAAGGGAGGTAATTTACAAATGGTAATTTCACAAAAAGCAGGTTCGCTTGTGGTCAAATTTTACGTTTTATCATAAATTACAGAAAAATGAAAATATAAGACAATAATCACAATATCTAATCATCCGCTCCGTACAATATATCGGTGTCCAGCACATTCCAAGTAAACGCATAATGGGGCTTTAAATGCACACCTAAATAAATCTATAAGGTACCAAACCTTTTATCAAAATAGAAAGGCGATCCACTTGGCACAGCATTTACAATGTTTCTCTTAAAGTTGAGCCATGAATCTAGTTTGTTTATACAGAAATGAAGGTTTATTGAACAGAATAGTTCTAAACATATCGCAATATATTTTCATTTATTTTGTGACCAATATTGAATAAAAGGCCCAGAGTTTGAGCTCCGCTGGAACCGTTATGATTGTGTCCTTAGGCAAGGCATTTAAATTCAACGTTGCCTCTTCTCTCACCCTTGTGGCGATGGATTCCATCAGGAATGAGGTCTCGAGAGTGATTAATATAAGTTATATTCTAGTAATTCTGTAATACAGCTAAATTAAATTTGTATAAACTAATAAAATCTAAATATGGAATTGAATTTGTACAAATAAGAGAACTATTGACCAACCAATTGTTGCCAGAAATACTAAGTGCTGTGCACGTGGTCCTGGGGCCACCTTTGTTTGTATGCATCATAATAATCACTGGGTTCTCGTGCAAGGAGGTAACGGGCAAATCATTAGGTCAAACAAAGCCAGACTAAACAAACACAGCTGAGCTTACTGTTGCTCAGAAAAATGACATTTACTCCATTCACATTGGATTATCCGGTCCAAGTTATTTGTAAACATGCTTAAATATGTACATATATCCAGGGATGCATACGCTGAACAGACATTAGTTACCATGGTAAAACAGCAACCAACCATAGCTCTACTCCGCTATCTACAGTAACATAGTTTCTAAATATAGAATCTATCAACTTGGACAAATGCTTTTTGCGATTCGACAAATTTTAATTTAAACATTCTATTTTTAGAACAAAACTGGCGAAATGTTTATTTTCCCAGTATGCAACATTTTGTAAATCAGAATCCAATATTGACTAATTACTTTATATAGAAATGTCAACAGAGGAAGATACTTCATCTACACTCGGCCATTAAAGCACCGTGATGCTTGCCCAACTCTCTTGCAATACTGATCAAAATTCATGCAAATTTCCAGAATTATAAACAGCAATGTCCTGATCAGTACGAGAGATTCTCATTTATGCAGCTTCCTATCGATGTAATCAAGCCCTGTTGAGATTCAGACTTGCGCTGGTTCCGCCTCCTCGCCACCTTTGTCATCAATCCTCATTGCATTCAACGACTTGCTGGTACCATCAACAAAATCCTGAAAGAACAGATACAGTACAAACTGAACCTAAAGAAATATCTAAATCTGTAGAAGTCTCCAAGGCCTTTAAGCCTGGAAAAAGAATTAAATGAAATATTTCGTTCATGTTGAAAACCCTTAAGTAGTTATTTTATATTTCGAGTTTTACGCCTGCATCAGCACCATTTCGGGCTATATCGCCGACGGGCAGTTTACCTAACAACACCTTTCCTGGGCAGGCTCCAGCAGTTAACCAGTACTTGGGTGCACCAACCTCCGTAAGAAACTGCCAACTTTTTCATATAAATGAGACACGGCATGAGCGGGGCTCGAACCCGTGACCATCAGTGATGATAGGTTACAGTGGTATACAAGTCAGCGACCGTAACCACTCGACCTCGGAGGCGGACATAAACACTTAAGTAGATAGTACCATTAGGCAGGGGCCCTTTTTTTATTATTATTATTTTTTATTCCTACCAAATTGTTGTCCTTAATGTTGACTATTGTACTGTATGTTGTAAAAATATCTTACTATGCAAAATTAATGTTAAGCACTTTTGAACGTATAATTTCTGTATGAAAAGAGTGCTATACAAATCTAGTATAATAATAATAATAGCAACCATTCAATAACTAACAGAACTACATACCATGAGAGATTCTCCAGCGAAGTACGGGTTAGCAGCAGACCCATCGTTGATATCACAATCATGGCAGAAACACAACAACATTGCATCTATAACCATCTGAGGAAATAAACAACACATCATTATACACACGGTACACACTGTGAGGAAATAAACAACACATCATTATACACGGTACACACTGAAACACAACAACATTGCATCTATAACCATCTGAGGAAATAAACAACACATCATTATACACGGTACACACTGTGAAACACAACAACATTGCATCTATAACCATCTGAGGAAATAAACAACACATAATTATACACAGTACACACTGTGAAACAGTTGCCTCTATACTATACTCAAATTTGAGATTACTGGAAACGCAGATGGTACGGTGGTCGCCAGATCGGACAGGTGGTTTTCTCCGGTACTCCAGTTTCCTCCCACACAAATGACCACATATACGCTTTCATCTGCGCCAACAAGAGTGATTAATGTAAGTTGTTAAAACTTGCTTCACAATTGTTGTAAAATAAATAAAGTTTAAACTTTTTATACTGGAAATAGTGCGTTTTCTTTTTTGCTCAATCTCTCAAAAACACCAACTTCATATAACAGCCAATTTCCAGATCTTTTCTGTTTTAGAATTGTCTTCGCTGCTTTGCCTTTCGATAACAGCTAATGCCTTCTACAACACAATATTCAGATCTCCCAAAAGGAAACATATTCCCTGTGTAAAAGGTCTTGCAAATCGGCTGTTGCTTTAAAACATGGGCTACTAAAAGTGCTAGTCTATTCCTGTATCGATGTTGGGCTCGGAAGACCAATTCTAAAACCAAATGATTTTTAAAAAATCTATTCATAAAATGTTCAATAATATCTTAAATTGGTCATAAAAACCTTCAAAACATGGATGAAAGACAAGTTCCGATCAACTAAATCAAGTTATTACACCTCAGCTCTGATTTATGACAAAACAGCAAATGACTAATTGATCTGGGAAGATATTAAAACAATAAACAATTAACCAATCAACATTGGCATGTGTTAGGACTTCACATTTTATGTCAGACGAGATTATATGTTCTAGAAACAATTACAAAAGCAATACACCGGGAAAAATCTGTATCTAATCAGTATCTCAATACAATTAATAGAGTTACATTTTAGCATGTGTGTTTCCTGTGGTGGTTCCAAGAGTTATCGAGTAGACAAGATAGTCGTTCTAAATGTGCTGCAACGTGCACATCGTCTACGAGAATAATTGTGTCCTGTAATTTTAAAAATCCTTCAGCAGTTGAAGACTTATGGAGCATGGATGGAGACCATTTCTATTTCCCCTCTATATGCGGTAGGTACGCGGTAGGGTTAACAATATGAACAATGTTGTTACCTTTAGTTTAATAATATTTTATTTGCTCTATGCATATATATAATCAACACATTCTACACAATTATTCATATATACAAGGAAATACAGGCAAAAAGGGTTGGACAACAAGTTCTGACAACATTAGTTTAAGTCCTCCCCCTTTGTTGTTACCTCGATACCATATATGAATTTTTACTACTGTAAAACACTATAATTAAATACAATTATTCACATGTTTATTACACAACATCCACATAACAAAGTTGGCTGTTCATGCATATCGCCAATGGTATCAACTTTCAAATTTTTGATAAAATGTATATATTTTCGGAGTTAACTCTACATTCGGACACAGAATTATTCACGAGAATAAAATCATGATCACTCTAGTAATGTTCACTCATCTCATATGTAGAGAGGACGGAGGATGCTATGTAGAGAGGATGGAGGATGCCATGTAGAAAGGACGGAGGATGCTATGTAGAGAGGATGGTATGTAGAGAGGACGGAGGATGCTATGAGAACACACAGACAAATAACACAGGAACGGGCAAGTAACACAGGAACGGGCAAGTAACACAGGAATGGGCAAGTAACACAGGAACGGGCAAGTAACACAGGAACGGTAGCAATGTTCACTCACCTTGTATGTAGAGAGGACAGAGGATGCTATGAGAACACAGACAAGTAACACAGGAACAGGGTAGTAAATGTTCACTCACCTCATATGTAGACAGGAAGGAGGATGCTATGAAATATGAGAACACACAGACAAGTAACACAGGAACGGGGTAGTAATGAAGATCCGTTCTACTCTGAAAGTTAAAATAAACAAGACATATTTAATTTATCCCTTTTTAACGAAACTGGTGGTAAATGTCAATATAACATCTTGCAAATAATGGCAACAAATGCCACTTTCATCCATACACAAGGTCGCAAAAGTGAAAGTAGGAATTTCCAGAATGGTTAACAAGGACCCAGAATGAGGCACATTACATTCTAGTATAGCAGGGATCATTCTAGAGGGCGATGTGGGCGAAATTATCGCCCTAGGGACCCATTATAAAGCACTCCTTCTATTCAAATGTTGTATTTAATGGTTGTACTGTGCATTTTAACCCTATTTTGCAGATGTATATTAAAGAACACCATTTAAGGAAGCGATCACGCGCTTTCTCACTTCTCCCAAAAATTCGGACCTAGAATGAACCCTGGTATAGAGGGGAGATAATCGTGTGATACTGCCATTTAGATGTAGGTTTATTCAGATTACTCCGATATATTAATTATATGCCGATACAAAGGGTGAGATATAACGTTAAATTTGATGAAAGCACTGTGATCATTGATGGCACATCTTTATTCACGATACAAATACATTATTTTTTAACTTGTTCATATAAATTTGTTATGTCTACAAACATCGTATATATGATGCAAACAAAATTGTTATGTCTACAAACATCATATATACGATGCAAACAAATTTGTTTTGTCTACAAACATCATATATACGATGCAAACAAATTTGTTATGTCTACAGAAGTCGTATACGACGTTTGTTTATGAATTGAAATACTAAGATTCTGTGGCAAATTTTTGGAAATATATTATACAACATACTTTGAAATTACATTCTGTAGGCATTTCAATCTTTCACGGATTTCATTAAAGCAACATTACATCATAATAAAGGATGTTTTGGGTAAAATATAAATACTAATGTGTGTGTGTTTATAAAAAAAATTTAAAAGTCGCTCAGAAACGATAAAATTCCAATAAATTTAAACCGTCCTATACACGAATTTGTTTATCAACACACGAAATGTAAACACGCACAGAGGATGTAGAAAAACAACTTATATATTTTGAACATGAAAGACTATCTATCCATCTTCCTCTAATGTCGAACCCCTCGCGAGGATGTAGAAATGTCCTTAAAAGACTTAGCTAACAGAGGTATGAATCAACATATCAAGTAATTTAATTAAAAAAGACAACGTGGGACAAATGGGGAGGATGCATTCCGAATGCAAACAAATGCGGACGATGCGTTCAGGTTGTAAACAAGTGCGTGACCAATCGACTCGGAAAGTCCTACTTTCGGTTTTGAGTTTGTTTTATCGCAAAAAAACACTGTTTACCAAATGAACATAAGCACACAAAGTATAATGTTAGAATGTGTAGCAGCATTTTTCAAATATCTTTTATTTCATACGATGTAATGCTGCTAGAGTTATTTAAAAAGGTAAATATAGACAGTAAGCTGTAAAAGAATTATACAACATTCTTGGAAATTACATTCTGTAGGCATTTCCTTCTTTCACCCGATTTACATAAATATTTCATTAAAGTATTACCGGTATTTAAAAAAGTAAACATGAACAGTAAGCATGATTTGCAATGAGCCGGTCTTTGTACTATTTACATGTGCAGCCGGTTGCCCATTCTAAGGGCTTTAATATCTGGGTCAGAAGCCATTAACATTTATTTGGCCCTAGAAATGATCGGCTTCCAACACACGATATTACACGAGACACATATTCTCCAGATAAAATGCGTGCGACATTGACCTATGATCTAATATCAAACATCCTCTAGGCTAGGACACAAATTGTTTATATTTTCAAGAACTATCGGAAAATAAGATATGAAGAATCTGTGTCTCATTTTCAGGTTAGTCTTTTTTTGTTTTTTTTGTTTAAACTTTATTTATTTTACAACGATTGCGAAGCAAGTTCTAACAACTTATATTAATCACTCTCGTTGGCGCGGATGAAAGCATTAATGTGGTCATTCGTGTGGGAGGAAACCGGAGTACCCGGAGAAAACCTACTTGTCTGATCTGGCGACCACAGTACCATCTCACATACTTCCCGGTCCGAGGATCGAACCTGGGTTGCATTGGTGAGAAGCGGGAGCGGAGCGTTAACCACTGCGTTAATCGGACAGTCACTTTAACTCATAAAATTTCATCACTCAATGCTGGTTGATTACTGAAACAACTTGTAAGACCAAATAAAACGCAAAACCGACCTTGAACCACAGTAAACCGACAGCAGCTGTGCTTGCCATGACGCCAATCTTTCCGAGGAATAAGATGAAATCTCCGACGCTGTTTATTGCTGCCACTCTGAGAGCATTCGTCACCAATGTTGTGAATGACTGAAAGACAAAAACAGCACTTTACAGAAGGTCACTATTGTGCAAGTAAATACATACACGGTTCTATGTAATACATACATCCCACAGCCTGTGAAAACGCTGATAAGATCTTGTCTTGGCCGCCATCCTGTACAACATGTTTTATAAACGGAAATTTCAGGATTTTCCTAGTAATTCTTTAACCCTTTCCTTCATAGAGATTTAGGTTAATGTACTATTATATCTCCATACAAACGACAGCCATTTAGCTATCATGCAGTGGATAAGTAGTCGCTATATCTATCCCACCTCCATAGATATTACTGGGACTACATAGAGATTTAGGTTAATATACTATTATATCTCCATACAAACGACAGCCATTTAGCTATCATGCAGTGGATAAGTAGTCGCCATATCTATCCCACCTCCATAGATATTACTGGGACTACATGAGATTCTGGCCTATATTATGAACATTGGTTTGGCTACTACATTGTTAATGTATGTCATATTGGTAATGGCATCAATAGGTGCTTCTATGAGGGAAAGGGTTCATTGCACTAACATAATTCATTTGTGTTTGTCATATAAAATATGCAGGTATATTATATATATATAAAGGTATACACTGTTTAAAATAGTAATTTATTTTTGACAATGGTGTATGGATTAGAATTTATAAGAACTTAACTTGCACATATTTTTGAAAGTCTATTTTCACAGTTGAAATATTAATGTACATGTACAAGCAAACTATTTTTTATTCATTAGTCATTAGTAATGTTTGGAAAGATGCCAACATTATGTCCATTTAGAGCTTCCCAACATGGTGATAGGACGGAAAATAAATTTGTTATCATTCTGAATAAAACTAAATTGCGCTACTGTACATTTTATTTAATATCTGATAAACTTTACCATCCAAAATGGCCACCACAGTATGAATGGTGATGTCATATGGGAACTCTGTATACTAAACCAAATTCTATGTGCTCATTCATGCGAGCTAAAAAAACCTCTATTATTCATATATGCAAATTTACCAACGTGTTTACTTTAGTAAACAAGCATTTACAAAGTTATTGATGATTTTGTAAATAAATATCCATAAATGGAGGTAATTTTCAAACAATTTGATAAAACAATTCATTTGTGGGTAGATTTTCAGAATAATACAAAATTTGATTAAAAATATTATTATTGAAAAATGGAAATATAAGACAGTAAGCATGACATCCAATCATCCTCTCTTTACCCTCTCTCGGTGTTCAGAGGCTAAATCTCGGTGTTCAGAGGCTAAATCTCGGTGTTCAGAGGATAAATCTCGGTGTTCAGAGGCTAAATCTCGGTGTTCAGAGGATAAATCTCTGTGTTCAGAGGCTAAATCTCGGTGTTCAGAGACTAAATCTCGGTGTTCAGAGGCTAAATCTCGGTGTTCAGAGGCTAAATCTCGGTGTTCAGAGGCTAAATCTCGGTGTTCAGAGGCTAAATCTGTGTTCAGAGGCTAAATCTCGGTGTTCAGAGGTTAAATCTCTGTGTTCAGAGGCTAAATCTCTGTGTTCAGAGGCTAAATCTCGGTGTTCAGAGGTGCTAAATCTCGGTGTCCAGAGGATAAATCGCGGTGTCCAGAGGCTAAATCTCGGTGTTCAGCACCTTTCAGAGGCTAAATCTATATATAGATACAACTTACTTTCGCTGCAGACTTGCAGAAACTTGTCCCTTCAATAGCTGAAATAGACAAGTGTTTAATGGCATAATTTTCAGAAACTATCTTGCCAGTGCGTTGTGTATTCTGGAAAATTGTTATATTTTTGCATATTTGCGACTAAAATGCGGTAAAATAAACGTCGAGATTATCTTATTTGAAATGTTCATACAACAATTAGTGACTGTACGTCCATTGCTGGATAAGATAATGATCAGAAATGGCTTTTAAATCAAAGGTCTGTGTGACCGTGAACGTTGAACTCGAAATAAATATGCGTCATCTACAGACAACGTATGACAACTGTCCCTATAAAGCTCAAATTAAACTTATCATTAACAATTTATTGAGAGCTAACAGATTTTGAATACGAGGCTCACATGACCTTGACATTTGACCCACTAACCTCAAAATCAATATGGGTCGTCTATTCACCAAAATGAATGTCCCTACCAAGTGTAAAGACTGTGAATCATGTTACCATTTCAATAGTAAACATTCAAGCCATATCGTCAAAACGATTCGCTAGAAGTCAAAATAGATTTTCAATTTGTCAGCCATGGTAGCTATTCTGGATATCGAAACAGAAAAATATTCAGTTAGTTTTGATTAACCAGTTAACCAGATGCTACATACTAAATTTCATCAAAATAATCGTATAGTTAGCATGAAATGTCAAAAACAAATTTGCCAAAGCGGCCTTCATGGTTTTTGGATTTTGGATCTCCATACCAAGTTACATGAACTTGAACCAAGCAGTCTGGGAGGTGAAGTCATTTGAAGTAATAGTGAACCGAAAGACGGACTAAACCAACGATGATATGACTGATGCAGAACTCTGGATGATCCACCTACAGTGTACATCTATAGCTCACCATGAGCATAGTTCAGGTCAGATAGAACTCTGGATGATCCACCTACAGTGTACATCTATAGCTCACCATGAGCATAGTTCAGGTCAGATAGAACTCTGGATGATCCACCTACAGTGTACATCTATATCTTACCATGAGCATAGTTCAGGTCAGATAGAACTCTGGATGATCCACCTACAGTGTACATCTATAGCTCACCATGAGCATAGTTCAGGTCAGCTAGAACTCTGGATGATCCACCTACAGTGTACATCTATAGCTCACAATGAGCATAGTTCAGGTCAGATAGAACTCTGGATGATCCACCTACAGTGTACATCTATAGCTCACCATGAGCATAGTTCAGGTCAGCTAGAACTCTGGATGATCCACCTACAGTGTACATCTATATCTCCCCATGAGCATAGTTCAGGTCAGATAGAACTCTGGATGATCCACCTACAGTGTACATCTATAGCTCACCATGAGCATAGTTCAGGTCAGATAGAACTCTGGATGATCCACCTACAGTGTACATCTATAGCTCACCATGAGCATAGTTCAGGTCAGCTAGAACTCTGGATGATCCACCTACAGTGTACATCTATAGCTCACCATGAGCATAGTTCAGGTCAGATAGAACTCTGGATGATCCACCTACAGTGTACATCTATAGCTCACCATGAGCATAGTTCAGGTCAGATAGAACTCTGGATGATCCACCTACAGTGTACATCTATAGCTCACCATGAGCATAGTTCAGGTCAGATAGAACTCTGGATGATCCACCTACAGTGTACATCTATAGCTCACAATGAGCATAGTTCAGGTCAGATAGAACTCTGGATGATCCACCTACAGTGTACATCTATAGCTCACCATGAGCATAGTTCAGGTCAGATAGAACTCTGGATGATCCACCTACAGTGTACATCTATAGCTCACCATGAGCATAGTTCAGGTCAGATAGAACTCTGGATGATCCACCTACAGTGTACATCTATATCTCACCATGAGCATAGTTCAGGTCAGATAGAACTCTGGATGATCCACCTACAGTGTACATCTATAGCTCACCATGAGCATAGTTCAGGTCAGCTAGAACTCTGGATGATCCACCTACAGTGTACATCTATAGCTCCATGAGCATAGTTCAGGTCAGATAGAACTCTGGATGATCCACCTACAGTGTACATCTATAGCTCACCATGAGCATAGTTCAGGTCAGATAGAACTCTGGATGATCCACCTACAGTGTACATCTATATCACCATGAGCATAGTTCAGGTCAGATAGAACTCTGGATGATCCACCTACAGTGTACATCTATAGCTCACCATGAGCATAGTTCAGGTCAGATAGAACTCTGGATGATCCACCTACAGTGTACATCTATAGCTCACCATGAGCATAGTTCAGGTCAGATAGAACTCTGGATGATCCACCTACAGTGTACATCTATAGCTCACAATGAGCATAGTTCAGGTCAGATAGAACTCTGGATGATCCACCTACAGTGTACATCTATAGCTCACCATGAGCATAGTTCAGGTCAGATAGAACTCTGGATGATCCACCTACAGTGTACATCTATATCTTACCATGAGCATAGTTCAGGTCAGATAGAACTCTGGATGATCCACCTACAGTGTACATCTATAGCTCACCATGAGCATAGTTCAGGTCAGCTAGAACTCTGGATGATCCACCTACAGTGTACATCTATAGCTCACCATGAGCATAGTTCAGGTCAGCTAGAACTCTGGATGATCCACCTACAGTGTACATCTATAGCTCACCATGAGCATAGTTCAGGTCAGATAGAACTCTGGATGATCCACCTACAGTGTACATCTATAGCTCACCATGAGCATAGTTCAGGTCAGATAGAACTCTGGATGATCCACCTACAGTGTACATCTATATCTTACCATGAGCATAGTTCAGGTCAGATAGAACTCTGGATGATCCACCTACAGTGTACATCTATAGCTCACCATGAGCATAGTTCAGGTCAGCTAGAACTCTGGATGATCCACCTACAGTGTACATCTATAGCTTACCATGAGCATAGTTCAGGTCAGCTAGAAATATGTCTCCCCTAGAGGGGGTGGGGGAGGGGAAATATAATTATACCTACCAACTATAGTGTAGGCATTCTGGTTGAGATATTTCATACACCTTTCAAGGCACCATAGGCAACAGATACAACATTTCATACAATACTCCGCACATTTGTTCTCTGAATTCTTCAATCTGAAACAACATTTCATACATTTATTATCTACATTTCATACAATTGTTATCTAAATGCTTCAATCTGAAACAACAGACAACATTTCATACAATTGTTATCTAAATGCTTCAATCTGAAACAACAGAAAACAATTCATACAGTTGTTATCTAAATGCTTCAATCTGAAACAACATAAATGCTTCAATCTGAAACAACAGACAACAAACAATTCATACATTTGTTATCTAAATGCTTCAATCTGAAACAACAGACAACAATTCATACATTTGTTATCTACATTTCATACAATTGTTATCTAAATGCTTCAATCTGAAACAACAGACAACAATTCATACAGTTGTTATCTAAATGCTTCAATCTGAAACAACAGATACAATTCATACAATACGGCAGACCAATCCGTATATTATAGAATTATTGGGATTCGAACATGCAGTGAAGGGCAAGTGATTTGAACCATAACCACTTGGCCATGGAGACCCCTATATTTGTATCAGTATCTCAGATTTATATAACCAAATCTAAGATGGTGGTGGCAGTTCCTGCCAATTCTTAAAATAAAGAAAATGTTTTCATTTTTTCTTCTTCAATAAGCAGACGTTGTTTACATTTTTATTATTATATTTTAATGCTGTAAATATCCTAACATTCTAATAACTACGCATCAGCTATATGCTACGCATCAGCTATATGCTACGCATCAGCTATATGCTACGTATCAGCTATATGCTACGTATCAGCTATATGCTACGTATCAGCTATATGCTACGTATCAGCTATATGCTACGTATCAGCTATATGCTACGTATATATGCTACGCATCAGCTATATGCTACGTATCAGCTATATGCTACGCATCAGCTATATGCTACGTATATATGCTACGTATCAGCTATATGCTACGCATCAGCTATATGCTATGTATATATGCTACGTATCAGCTATATGCTACGTATATATGCTACGCATCAGCTATATGCTACGTATCAGCTATATGCTATGCATCAGCTATATGCTACGTATATATGCTACGTATCAGCTATATGCTACGCATCAGCTATATGCTATGTATATATGCTACGTATCAGCTATATGCTACGCATCAGCTATATGCTACGCATCAGCTATATGCTACGTATATATGCTACGTATCGGCTATACGCTACACATCAGCTATATGCTACGCATCAGCTATATGCTACACATCAGCAATATGCTACGTATATATGCTACGTATCAGCTATATGTTACACATCAGCTATATGCTACACATCAGCTATATGCTACGCATCAGCTATATGCTACGTATCAGCTATATGCTACGTATCAGCTATATGCTACGTATCAGCTATATGTTACACATCAGCTATATGCTACACATCAGCTATATGCTACGTATCAGCTATATGCTACACATCAGCTATATGCTACTTATCAGCTATATGCTACACATCAGCTATATGCTACACATCAGCTATATGCTACGCATCAGCTATATGCTACACATCAGCTATACGCATCAGCTATATGCTACGCATCAGCTATATCAATATGGTACAACGTATCAAATATGCTATGTATCAAATATGCTACGTATCAATATGCTACGTATCAATATACTACATATCAATATGCTACGTATTAAATATGCTACGTATCAAATATGCTACGTATCAAAACACACAAACAAAACACAATATGCTACGTATCAAATATGCTACGTATCAAATATGCTACGTATCAATATGCTACGTATCAATATGCTACGTATCAATATGCTACGTATCAATATGCTACGTATCAATATGCTACGTATCAATATGCTACATATCAATATGCTACGTATCAATATGCTACGTATCAATATGCTACGTATCAATATGCTACGTATCAATATGCTACGTATCAATATGCTACGTATCAATATGCTACGTATCAATATGCTACATATCAATATGCTACGTATCAATATGCTACGCATCAAATATGCTACGTATCAATATGCTACGTATTAAATATGCTACGTATCAATATGCTACATATCAATAATTTGCCCGAGACGAGGAAGATGTAAATAACCTGCTTGTACTTACTGTTTACTCATGTACATAAGGATCATCCTCGGTAGTTTCACAGCAGTGATAATAAGAGCACCAAACGCCACGGAGCCCAGATGGTGACAGATCAACATTTTTATTGAATCGACGATCGGGCATCCCAGTTCCTCTTTGTTCCTGTACAATATAACAACGTTCTGTACATGGCTCCAAGAATAGAATTAGATGGCGACGCATCAATAGATTTATTGAACGGATGATCGGACGACCAACGTCCTATATTAATGTATAGGCCTCGCGAGATGGCGATATATCAACGTTTTGATTGAATCAATGACATGGCACCCAAGGTCGGCAATATAGAAATTTAGTCATGCATCGCCACTCTAGTACAAAACAATGGTCAAGCGGAACAGCATACTTGCCTAGAGAAGTACCACCTGGCCACGGACGCACAGATGACCATGGACCCACAGGTGACCAACTGCTAACGGGGACTACAACGGAAAGATGAACAGCATACTTACCTAGAGAAGTACAACCTGGTCACGGATCCAGAGATAACCACAGACCCACAGGGTTGACAGGGATTACAAGGAAAAGAGGAACAGCATACTTACCTAGAGAAGTACAACCTGGTCACGGACCCAGAGATAACCACAGACCCACATGGTTGACAGGGACTACAAGGAAACGAGGAACAGCATACGTACCTAGAGAAGTACAACCTGGTCACGGACCCAGAGATAACCACGGACCCACAGGGTTGACAAACAAAAAGCATACGTACCTAGAGAAGTACAACCTGGTCACGGACCCAGAGATAACCACGGACCCACAGGGTTGACAGGAATACAAGGAAAAGAGGAACAGCATACTTACCTAGAGAAGTACAACCTGGTCACGGACCCAGAGATAACCACAGACCCACAGGGTTGACCGGGACTACAAGGAAAAGAGGAACAGCATACTTACCTAGAGAAGTACAACCTGGTCACGGACCCAGAGATAACCACAGACCCACAGGGTTGACAGGGACTACAAGGAAAGAAAAGAGGAACAGCATACTTACCTAGAGAAGTACAACCTGGTCACGGACCCAGAGATAACCACGGACCCACAGGGTTGACAGGGACTACAAGGAAAAGAGGAACAGCATACTTACCTAGAGAAGTACCACCTGGCCACGGACCCACAGATGACCAACTGCTGACAGGCAATGATGAACTCGCTCGTCCAGATCAGTCCAATTAAATGATACCACCACATATACGACACAGTCTCGTGTTCCGTGTACATAACATAACCCTCTGCATTCATGCTGGCTTTTTCTGAAAAAAAATAAACAGGATGATTACCTTTTCCATATTGTCTCCCCCATATTGTCTCCCCGCTCCCCCATATTGTCTCCCCCATATTGTCTCCCCCATATTGTCTCCCCACTCCCCCATATTGTCGCTCCCCCATATTGTCGCTCCCCATATTGTCTCTCCCCATATTGTCGCTCCCCATATTGTCGCTCCCCATATTGTCGCTCCCCATATTCTCTCCCCCATATTGTCGCTCCCCATATTGTCGCTCCCCATATTGTCGCTCCCCCATATTGTCGCTCCCCGTATTGTCGCTCCCCGTATTGTCGCTCCCCGTGTTGTCACCGTGTTGTCACCGTGTTGTCTCCGTGTTGTCACCGTGTTGTCACCGTGTTGTCTCCATATTGTCTCCATATTGTCACCATATTGTCACCATATTGTCGCCATATTTTCGCCATATTGTCACCATATTGTCGCCATATTGTCGCCATATTGTGGCGACACTCCATAAAGAGTGTTGGTATTAATTAAGATAGAGGAAGGCTAGGACTGTCATGTTACCTGCAGTAGATAGGAAGGCTAGGACTGTCATGTTACCTGCAGTAGAGAGGAAGGCTAGAGACTGTCATGTTACCTGCAGTAGAGAGGAAGGCTAGAGACTGTCATGTTACCTGCAGTAGAGAGGAAGGCTAGAGACTGTCATGTTACCTGCAGTAGAGAGGAAGGCTAGAGACTGTCATATTACCTGCAGTAGAGAGGAAGGCTAGAGACTGTCATGTTACCTGCAGTAGAGTGGAAGGCTAGAGACTGTCATGTTACCTGCAGTGGAGAGGGAAGGCTAGAGACTGTCATGTTACCTGCAGTAGAGTGGAAGGCTAGGACTGTCATGTTACCTGCAATGGAGAGGAAGGCTAGAGACTCATGTTACCTGTAGTGGAGAGGAAGGCTAGGACTATGTTACCTGCAGTAGAGAGGAAGGCTAGAGACTGTCATGTTACCTGCAGTGGAGAGGAAGGCTAGAGACTGTCATGTTACCTGCAGTAGAGAGGAAGGCTAGGACTATGTTACCTGCAGTAGAGAGGAAGGCTAGAGACTGTCATGTTACCTGCAGTGGAGAGGAAGGCTAGAGACTATCATGTTACCTGCAGTAGAGAGGAAGGCTAGAGACTGTCATGTTACCTGCAGTAGAGAGGAAGGCTAGGACTGTCATGTTACCTGCAGTAGAGAGGAAGGCTAGGACTATCATGTTACCTGCAGTAGAGAGGAAGGCTAGGACTATCATGTTACCTGCAGTAGAGAGGAAGGCTAGGACTATCATGTTACCTGCAGTGGAGAGGAAGGCTAGAGACTGTCATGTTACCTGCAGTAGAGAGGAAGGCTAGGACTATGTTACCTGCAGTAGAGAGGAAGGCAAGAGACTGTCACGTTACCTGCAGTAGAGAGGAAGGCTAGGACTATGTTACCTGCAGTGGAGAGGAAGGCTAGGACTATGTTACCTGCAGTAGAGTGGAAGGCTAGGACTGTCATGTTACCTGCAATGGAGAGGAAGGCTAGAGACTGTCATGTTACCTGCAGTAGAGTGGAAGGCTATGACTGTCATGTTACCTGCAATGGAGAGGAAGGCTAGAGACTGTCATGTTACCTGCAGTGGAGAGGAAGGCTAGAGACTGTCATGTTACCTGCAGTAGAGAGGAAGGCTAGGACTGGCATGTTACCTGCAGTAGAGAGGAAGGCTAGGACTATCATGTTACCTGCAGTGGAGAGGAAGGCTAGAGACTGTCATGTTACCTGCAATAGAGAGGTAGGCTAGAGACTGTCATGTTACCTGCAGTAGAGAGGAAGGCTAGGACTGTCATGTTACCTGCAATAGAGAGGTAGGCTAGAGACTGTCATGTTACCTGCAGTGGAGATGAAGGCTAGTTACCTGCAGTGGAGAGGAAGGCTAGAGACTGTCATGTTACCTGCAGTGGAGAGGAAGGCTAGGACTGTCATGTTACCTGCAGTAGAGAGGAAGGCTAGAGACTGTCATGTTACCTGCAGTAGAGAGGAAGGCTAGGACTATGTTACCTGCAGTGGAGAGGAAGGCTAGAGACTGTCATGTTACCTGCAGTAGAGAGGAAGGCTAGAGACTGTCATGTTACCTGCAGTAGAGAGGAAGGCTAGAGACTGTCATGTTACCTGCAGTAGAGATGAAGGCTAGGACTGTCATGTTACCTGCAGTGGAGAGGAAGGCTAGAGACTGTCATGTTACCTGCAGTAGAGAGGAAGGCTAGGACTGTCATGTTACCTGCAGTAGAGAGGAAGGCTAGAGACTGTCATGTTACCTGCAGTAGAGAGGAAGGCTAGGACTATGTTACCTGCAGTGGAGAGGAAGGCTAGAGACTGTCATGTTACCTGCAGTAGAGAGGAAGGCTAGAGACTGTCATGTTACCTGCAGTAGAGAGGAAGGCTAGGACTATGTTACCTGCAGTGGAGAGGAAGGCTAGGACTGTCATGTTACCTGCAGTAGAGAGGAAGGCAGACCATGTTACCTGTCAGTGGAGAGGAAGGCTAGAGACTGTCATGTTACCTGCAGTGGAGAGGAAGGCTAGGACTGTCATGTTACCTGCAGTAGAGAGGAAGGCTAGAGACTGTCATGTTACCTGCAGTAGAGAGGAAGGCTAGGACTATGTTACCTGCAGTGGAGAGGAAGGCTAGAGACTGTCATGTTACCTGCAGTAGAGAGGAAGGCTAGAGACTGTCATGTTACCTGAGAGGAAGGCTAGAGACTGTCATGTTACCATCAGTAGAGAGGAAGGCTAGAGACTGTCATGTTACCTGCAGTAGAGAGGAAGGCTAGAGTCATGTTACCTGCAGGAGACTTCATGTTACCTGCAGTGGAGAGGAAGGCTAGAGACTGTCATGTTACCTGCAGTGAGAGAGGAAGGCTAGGACTGTCATGTTACCTGCAGTAGAGAGGAAGGCTAGAGACTGTCATGTTACCTGCAGTAGAGAGGAAGGCTAGGACTATGTTACCTGCAGTAGAGAGGAAGGCTAGAGACTGTCATGTTACCTGCAGTAGAGAGGAAGGCTAGGACTGTCATGTTACCTGCAGTAGAGAGGAAGGCTAGAGACTGTCATGTTACCTGCAGTAGAGAGGAAGGCTAGGACACCCAAACCATGTTACCTGCAGTGAGAGAAGGCTAGAGACTGTCATGTTACCTGCAAGAGAGGAAGGCTAGGACATGTTACCTGCAGTGGAGAGGAAGGCTAGAGACTGTCATGTTACCTGCAGTAGAGAGGAAGGCTAGGACTATGTTACCTGCAGTGGAGAGGAAGGCTAGAGACTGTCATGTTACCTGCAGTAGAGAGGAAGGCTAGGACAATGTTACCTGCAGTGGAGAGGAAGGCTAGAGACTGTCATGTTACCTGCAGTAGAGAGGAAGGCTAGGACTATGTTACCTGCAGTGGAGAGGAAGGCTAGAGACTGTCATGTTACCTGCAGTAGAGAGGAAGGCTAGGACTGTCATGTTACCTGAAGTAGAGATGAAGGCTAGGACTGTCATGTTACCTGCAGTGGAGAGGAAGGCTAGGACTGTCATGTTACCTGCAGTAGAGAGGAAGGCTAGAGACTGTCATGTTACCTGCAGTAGAGAGGAAGGCTAGGACTATGTTACCTGCAGTGGAGAGGAAGGCTAGGACTATGTTACCTGCAGTGGAGAGGAAGGCTAGGACTATGTTACCTGCAGTAGAGAGGAAGGCTAGAGACTGTCATGTTACCTGCAGTAGAGAGGAAGGCTAGGAATGTCATGTTACCTGCAGTAGAGAGGAAGGCTAGGACTGTCATGTTACCTGCAGTATAGAGGAAGGCTAGAGACTGTCATGTTACCTGCAGTAGAGAGGAAGGCTAGGACTATGTTACCTGCAGTGGAGAGGAAGGCTAGAGACTGTCATGTTACCTGCAGTAGAGAGGAAGGCTAGGACTGTCATGTTACCTGCAGTAGAGAGGAAGGCTAGAGACTGTCATGTTACCTGCAGTAGAGAGGAAGGCTAGGACTATGTTACCTGCAGTGGAGAGGAAGGCTAGAGACTGTCATGTTACCTGCAGTAGAGAGGAAGGCTAGAGACTGTCATGTTACCTGCAGTAGAGAGGAAGGCTAGGACTGTCATGTTACCTGCAGTAGAGAGGAAGGCTAGAGACTGTCATGTTACCTGCAGTAGAGAGGAAGGCTAGGACTATGTTACCTGCAGTGGAGAGGAAGGCTAGAGACTGTCATGTTACCTGCAGTAGAGAGGAAGGCTAGGACTATGTTACCTGCAGTAGAGAGGAAGGCAAGAGACTGTCACGTTACCTGCAGTAGAGAGGAAGGCTAGAGACTGTCATGTTACCTGCAGTAGAGAGGGAGGCTAGGACTGTCATGTTACCTGCAGTAGAGAGGAAGGCTAGAGACTGTCATGTTACCTGCAGTAGAGAGGAAGGCTAGGACTATGTTACCTGTAGTGGAGAGGAAGGCTAGGATTATTTTACCTGCAGTGGAGATGAAGGCTAGGATGATCACCCAGTACATGAAGAATGCCATGAGAATGATGAATGTCCACACAGGTTGTAGTAGAAGACATGGCATTGCCCCAATACACTCTCCCGCCTCATCGAACAATGCCACGACCAACGCTAAGCGCTTCCTCATCACTATAATCACTAGCAACAGTATCACCTAAAATATACAATCAACAACAGTATTACCTGAAATATACAATCAACAACAGTATTACCTAAAATATACAACCAACAACAATATCACATTCAACAATACAACCAACAACAGTATCACCTAAAATATACAACCAACAACAGTATCACCTGAAATATACAAACAACAACAGTATCACCTGAAATATACAACCAACAACAGTATCACCTAAAATATACAACCAACAACAGTATCACCTGAAATATACAACCAACAACAGTATCACCTGAAATATACAACCAACAACAGCAGTATTAACCTGAAATATACAACCAACAACAGTATCACCTGAAAATACAACCAACAACAGTATCACCTGAAATATACAACCAACAACACCCTAACAGTATCACCTGAAATATACAACCAACAACAGTATCACCTAAAATATACAACCAACAACAGTATCACCTAAAATATACAACCAACAACAGTATCACCTGAAATATACAACCAACAACAGTATCACCTAAAATATACAACCAACAACAGTATTACCTAAAATATACAACCAACAACAGTATCACCTGAAATATACAACCAACAACAGTATAACCTGAAATATACAACCAACAACAGTATCACCTGAAATATACAACCAACAACAGTATCACCTAAAATATACAACCAACAACAGTATCACCTAAAATATACAACCAACAACAGTATCACCTGAAATATACAACCAACAACAGTATCACCTGAAATATACAACCAACAACAGTATCACCTAAAATATACAACCAACAACAGTATCACCTAAAATATACAACCAACAACAGTATCACTTGAAATATACAACCAACAACAGTATCACCTAAAATATACAACCAACAACAGTATTACCTAAAATATACAACCAACAACAGTATCACCTGAAATATACAACCAACAACAGCAGTATTAACCTGAAATATACAACCAACAACAGTATCACCTGAAATATACAACCAACAACAGTATCACCTAAAATATACAACCAACAACAGTATCACCTAAAATATACAACCAACAACAGTATCACCTAAAATATACAACCAACAACAGTATCACCTAAAATATACAACCAACAACAGTATCACCTGAAATATACAACCAACAACAGTATAACCTGAAATATACAACCAACAACAGTATCACCTGAAATATACAACCAACAACAGTATCACCTAAAATATACAACCAACAACAGTATCACCTAAAATATACAACCAACAACAGTATCACCTGAAATATACAACCAACAACAGTATCACCTGAAATATACAACCAACAACAGTATCACCTAAAATATACAACCAACAACAGTATCACCTAAAATATACAACCAACAACAGTATCACCTGAAATATACAACCAACAACAGTATCACCTAAAATATACAACCAACAACAGTATCACCTAAAATATACAACCAACAACAGTATCACCTGAAATATACAACCAACAACAGCAGTATTAACCTGAAATATACAACCAACAACAGTATCACCTGAAATATACAACCAACAACAGTATCACCTAAAATATACAACCAACAACAGTATCACCTAAAATATACAACCAACAACAGTATCACCTAAAATATACAACCAACAACAGTATCACCTAAAATATACAACCAACAACAGTATCCAAATATACAACCAACAACAGTATCACCTGAAATATACAACCAACAACAGTATCACCTAAAATATACAACCAACAACAGTATCACCTAAAATATACAACCAACAACAGTATCACCTGAAATATACAACCAACAACAGTATCACCTGAAATATACAACCAACAACAGTATCACCTAAAATATACAACCAACAACAGTATCACCTAAAATATACAACCAACAACAGTATCACTTGAAATATACAACCAACAACAGTATCACTTGAAATATACAACCAACAACAGTATCACCTAAAATATACAACCAACAACAGTATCACCTGAAATATACAACCAACAACAATATCACATTCAACAATACAATCAACAACAGCAGTATTAACCTGAAATATACAACAGGTTTTATTCCAGATTTATTAAGATATATATATGAAAGTCTATTTACAACCATTTATATTTTGTGCAATTTTCCTGTCAAATAAATACTAAATCGCGGAAGTGAATATTTAAGTTTATTCAACGTCACTACCAGTTGCCCGTTTGAGCGACGGGCCATTTACCTAACAACATATTTCCTGGGCAATCTCCGACAGTTAACCGGTATTTAGTGCACCAACATCCGTAAGAAACTGCCAACTTTTTCATATATTAAAATTAAAAGACACAGTCTGAGTGGGGCTCGAACCTGTGATCATCAGTGATTATAGGTTACAATGGTATACAAGTCAGTAACCTTAACCACTCGACTACTGAGGTGGACTGAATAACCACTCGACTATGGAGGCGGACTGAATAACAACTGACATGTCAATCAAGATTATACTCGTTTATTACGCATCAGTTTCCAGTGTTTTGATTGGATAATGTACATGAAATATATTGTGATCATCCCAGCAGGGTTCATTCTAGGTCAGAATTTTTGGGAGAAGTGAGAAAGCGTGTGATCGCTTCCTTAAATGGTGGTCTTTAATATACTTCTGCAAAATAGGGTTAAAATGCACAGTACAACCATTAAATACAACATTTGAATAGAAGGAGTGCTTTATAATGGGCCAGTGTATCTTACTAGACAACATTTTGATTGATAATCGTAAAAACCAAAAAATATTTTTTTTTTAGGGAGAAGTGGGGCCCCCAGAGGGCGACAATTTCGCCCACATCGCCCTCTAAAATGATCCCTGCTCCAGGCCATGCTGGGTATATATGCATTTTGTCAATATATATTTTCGTGTTCCCATTTATATTTTAATTGGTTAAGGGGCGGTAATTCTAAAACCTAAAATGCATTATAAATGTATTGTGTACATCTGATAATGTGCTCCTTTCCCACATTGAACAGCGCCTCTCGATGTATCGTGGACGTACTGGTATTCGGGTCCTCGAAGGTTTAACGGAGAATAACGTGTAGCCATCTCTCAGATGAAATATTATTACCAAGTAAACTGACCATTCTTGCATTAAATGCGTTTCACTAAACTCAGATGACATAACATCATCAAAATAACAAGGATTTAAGATCAAAGTTGGGGGGGGGGGGGTCATAGTCTTGATCGTCCTATAGGCAAGTATGTATGGTACCTCTCATGAGGGGATACAGTTAGAATACTTACTGTTAATACTGTAGATACAATGGAGAGGACGGGTTGGGGGTGGGGGGATCATGGTCGAGATCGTCCTATAGGCAAGCATGTACGGTACTTCTCATGAGGAGATAGAGTTAGAATACTTACTGTTAATACTGTAGATACAATGGAGTAGACGAGTTGGGGGGATCATGGTCGAGATCGTCCTATAGGCAAGTATGTACGGTACCTCTCATGAGGGGATAGAGTTAGAATACTTACTGTTAATACTGTAGATACAATGGAGTAGACGAGAAAGGCACGCTCGCTATTAATCTCAACTTCTAGCAAAGGCAAGTTGATTGCTTCGTCTTCATTCAATTTGTTTCTAAACCCTACATACGTCCACCACATGAATGCTGTACCAGCTGAAAAGTATATTACATCGTATCGGTTTAACTTCATGGCAGTTTAACAACTACTGTTGATTTCTGGCATAATTCTTTTTCGCGACGTCTTATATTGGTAGTTGAAATAAATATGTTTACTTAATGATTTCTAATGAAATAAGGAAATTTATCAGTAAAATAAAATACAATTTCTTGGAAGAACATAATTTCTTGACAATTTCTTGGAAGAACATAATTTCTTGGAAGAACACAATTTCTTGGAAGAACACAATTTCTTGACAATTTCTTGGAAGAACACAATTTCTTGACAATTTCTTGGAAGAACATAATTTCTTCTCACTGATTTACATTGATGGTTATAGTAATGCCTATTTAATTTATGTTATGTTATATTTCGGGTTTTACGCCTGCATCAGCACCATTTTGGGCTATATCGCCGGCGGGCAGTTTACCTAACAACACCTTTCCTGGGCATGCTCCAGCAGTTAACCAGTACTTGGGTGCACCAACCTCCGTAAGAAACTGCCAACTTTTTCATATAAATGAGACACGGCCTGAGCGGGGCTCGAACCCATGACCATCAGTGATGATAGGTTACAGTGGTATAAGTCAGCGACCTTAACCACTCGACCACGGAGGCGGACTTCTCACTGATTTACATTGATGGTTATAGTAATGCCTATTTAATTTATATATTCTGAAATGTTATTATGTTGTTTAACCCTTTCAACCCCACAGGCCTCTAAATAGGCTTATAAAAAGTGTAGATTCAGATGAGCCCTTCAGATGGCTCATCACGATCTGCACTTTTTGCCAGTAATAATTATTACTATTTTTAGATAAAATTACCCATTTTGATAAATGAACTGGTCCAAATGTAATTTTCTTATTAATTTATTGGTCTAAAAATAGCATGCACCAGTCCATGTCAGTTACTTGGGGTTGAATGGGTTAATATCACGCACCAGTCCATGTCAGTTACTTGGGGTTGAATGGGTTAATATCATGCACCAGTCCATGTCAGTTACTTGGGGTTGAATGGGTTAATATCATGCACCAGTCCATGTCAGTTACTTGGGGTTGAATGGGTTAATATCATGCACCAGTCCATGTCAGTTACTTGGGGTTGAATGGGTTAATATCATGCACCAGTCCATGTCAGTTACTTGGGGTTGAATGGGTTAATATCATGCACCAGTCCATGTCAGTTACTTGGGGTTGAATGGGTTAATATCATGCACCAGTCCATGTCAGTTACTTGGGGTTGAATGGGTTAATACATAAAGTGGCGGTCATTTTGAATTTCGGATTGGATACACTTTAGTTGTTTTTAAATAGATCTACTAATTGCCCAATGTTCCAAACCAAACTTTGATTATCAAGATGATCACGCCATAGATTCCCAATCGCAAATGATTTTAGTTATTTGGTATCTACCACATTAAATTTCCACATACAGTCAAACCTGTGTTGGTGGTCACCTCCATTAAGCAGCCAGTCTGTATTAAGCACCCAGTGTCCAGATTCCCATTTGGTTGTTTTGCTATACATTTGACCTCTATTAAGCAGCCACCTTTGCTAAGCAGCCACTTTCTCCGACTCCCTTGACTGGCTGCTTAAGACAGGTTTGACTGTATGTCATATTTGAAACAATTGTTGATGCACAAGAGATGCCGGACATCGGGTGAACTAACAAATGTACATTACCTATGGATCCTATGATTGACACGGCAAGAATAACCCAGACGATTATCGCAGCTAGGAACCGTATTAAAATGATCATCACGCCAGAAAATGCTGCAAAACAAACAGGAAATATGAGAATAATAGAATATACGACTTAAATAAATTATTATCACTTTTAGAGATAACCTCATACTAACAAGAGTAATTAATTAAGAAATAATAAGTATCAACCGTGATATATCGCAGAATAACCCGAGTTTGAAGTTCTTATGCGTAGAAATATATCACGAAGGCCCGAGTGATATATTTCTACGCATAAGAACGACAAACGAGGGTTATTCTGCGATATACCACGGTTGATACTTATTATTTCGATTCTAACACGACTTACTTCTAATAATTTTAGACGCGAATCAAAGGAGTATTTTCTTCAAACGCCGCTGCATTTGGCTTTCGAAATTTCCTCCCGCGTAAGGGGTGACGACGTTATTTTTTATGGAAAATATCAATCTAGTGCATAAATGAACAAAAGTTGTAACTAATCAATAATTTTATTTATTTTGTCAAATAAAACTGTACAGAATAGTAACTGAAACGTTACTTAACAGAAAAACAAGACGGACAAGAGATTATCCGATTCTAAAAATAGCTCACTTCCGCGAATTCCCACGGTTGTATTTACAAACATCACGTGACTTTCATTCATAAAACTTTACACGCATTGTATAAATGGAATAGCCAAAACACGGTGCGCGCGCAGCATAGTTCAAGGTAGGTATATCGCAGAATAACCCGAGGTAGATTTTACTCTACAAGTATGTATGTTATTAGCTGGGTCGTGTTAGAATTGTATTTATTGCATACCTTGGTATTTACAATATTTCTGTTCTGTATGAATCTCGATAATTTAATGATATACACACTTGCATTATTACTGGTACTTACAATAGTACAGAAGACTTAATTTCAAAACTGTCTAAGCACAATTATGGATAGGCAACATGGCCGCGAGGTTATAAAACTTTTCTCCTATCTCAAACTCAGTCTCGAGCTTCTGATTGGTTCAGCTGGCAGTAATATGTTATATGTTATATTTCGGGTTTTACGCCTGCATCAGCACCATTTTGGGCTATATCGCCGGCGAGCAGTTTACCTAACAACACCTTTCCTGGGCAGGCTCCAGCGGTTAACCAGTACTTGGGTGCACCAACCTCCATAAGAAACTGCCAACTTTTTCATATAAATGAGACACGGCATGAGCGGGGCTCGAACCCGTGACCATCAGTGATGATAGGTTACAGTGGTATACAAGTCAGCGACCTTAACCAATCGACCACGGAGGCGGACTACAGCTGGCAGTAATAGCTCAGAATCAACCAATCAAATCATTTGAGCTCGAGATCTGAGAAAAGTGTTATAACCTCGGGCAATGATTTTTCTGACAAATGGACAAAACAATGTTTAGCATATAATTAAGAAATATGAAAGCCTACAGTCAAAGCAGTACTAGCATTCATTTTTACTATATCTAAGCCTCCAATAACAATGATTAATAAATATAAAAGGGACACTACTCCCTCTGTAAACTAGAAAAAGGGCAGACAACTGCTGCTGGACAAACAGTGATGGCAACAGCTAACCTCAGGTGAACTAACTAGAAATCAATACAAAATAAAGTGTTGAATGTGTAATTTACAAACTATCAAAACTGATCGAGTCACAGCGGAGAACGTGCAATAAATTCAACAAGACATTGTGCAGACAGAATGCTAGCAAATGAAAGCAATGGAGAAATATAAAGTTAGGGATAAACACAGAAGCAGGCAAGGAAAGAATAAAACAAACTTTGGTTCAACGTAATAATTAAAACTTCAATTCAACAGACAAACCAGGAATATTAGATATATCTAATGGCATATTCGAGAAAGTTTCCATTGATCTGTGGCATTAGCTTTATGATACTGTTTTCTGCGGTTAAATGATAGAGCTCTCGTTGTCTCCCTGTATACTAGTATATAATGATCTACCAGCAGACGCAACATATCCTCAGTGAGAATCGGATGCAACATATCCTCAGTGAGAATCAGATGCAACATATCCTCAGTGAGAATCAGATGCAACATATCCTCAGTGAGAATCGGATGCAACATATCCTCAGTGAGAATCAGATGCAACATATCCTCAGTGAGAATCAGATGCAACATATCCTCAGTGAGAATCAGATGCAACATATCCTCAGTGAGAATCGGATGCAACATATCCTCAGTGAGAATCGGATGCAACATATCCTCAGTGAGAATCAGATGCAACATATCCTCAGTGAGAATCAGATGCAACATATCCTCAGTGAGAATCGGATGCAACATATCCTCAGTGAGAATCAGATGCAACATATCCTCAGTGAGAATCAGATGCAACATATCCTCAGTGAGAATCGGATGCAACATATCCTCAGTGAGAATCGTATCTGATATGCCCATTCATTTCTGTATATTTAATAATGGCTCGACTTTTTTGGCAGCTGAAACTTGGTATGTGAAATTTACAAGTCCTAATTATGTACATGTAATACATCAATTTCTAGTTTCATGAAACAATTGTCCACCATGTATTAGTTCCTGCTGTGAATTTCTCATTGCAATCGTTATCACAATCACATTAACCATATCAAATTCCTAATTGACAGCCTCGAATATCTGTCGATCAGATGCAGAAATATTTTGTTTACTTAGCCCCTTATTTAAACTAGGTCGCATTAGTAGTCCCAATTCCGTAGAACAATTACTGTCAATCAAGCAACCCACAGTGGTAACTCTGAACCGTGGAAGGGGAAGTCCAACTTATCAGTCCACGACCATGGAACCACCTCGCGCTATTTTCTGAACAAATTCCAACAGGTTTCTTAATCTTAACATTGACAACAATTTTATAACTACCGGTACTGAAATGGTGTAAATTGGTCAAATGGTTTGTCTAATTTCACTTGACAAAAGCCTCCAAGTATCAGCTGCATTTTTTAAAAATTTAAATTTCGGATTCGCCATCCCATATACTGGTACAATTAATAATACACATAATTAAGAGTTCTAGATTTGTAGAGATCGAGAGAGACAAATCACAGGTGCTAGGAAGCAGACTAAAATAATGATATATATGGTGCAACTTTCTATATATCGTATAATACATGTTAGAACAAGAATACAACCAGCAGATGCCAACACTCTACTGACGAGTGTTCTGATCAAGACAACGGTGAACAAAAAGTTCAAGTTGAAATGTTACAAGTCAATGTCACATGAGAGGTGCAAGAAGACTATAATGTAGAATCTGTTGGCTGGTTGTAAATTTTGATATTCGAATATTCAATTGGGAAAGAATTTGAATATTCGATCTGTATAATTTTGTTCAGAGACTAATATCAGTCTAATGCCTTATATCAAGTACTAACAATCAACCTGTACCTACACTAACTACACCTACAACTTGGTTTACAAATATTTAATTGTTTTATTCAATTACCCGATCAGGTATCGAGGAATCATCACGTTGTTTTTTCATAGGAGGTTTAGTTACACCTCTTGGGGCGCGATTTCTTTTGCAGTGTCAAGTGTATGATGGACATTGAATGAAACCAACAACATACAAATCTGATTTCATGGCATTTGTTTCATCTTTGATCATTGTGTTTGGGTCTATGGTTCATATTGCCACTTTTATCGTTAATCCAATCACTCACTTATAGTGATTGATAATGGTGTAGATATGATAAAATATGTTCTTATCCAATTACTAGAATCCTAGTTATATCTATATATGTATACATTTTTTATTTATATTTCCATATATTATTGTCATGTGTAAATGTTCAAAATTGCATCTGTAATTGTGAAGCGCAATAGAATAATATTTAAATTTTTGCGCTATATAAATGCTATGTATTTGTATTGTTTGCAAATATTTAATTGTTTTATTTAGATTTCCCAAATATCCGAATACTGCAATACTATTCAGATATTCGGACACTTGAACGAATATTCAAACATTTGTTGCTATCGCTACTATTTTTACAGGTCTTTGACCTTGAAAAAGGTGTTGACCTTGAAAAAGGTCATAGTCGAGATCAATATGGTATAGGTCAATGGCACTGATCACCAGGACTATTGCGAGTGAGGACATTTGAACGAATATTCAAACATTTGTTGCTATCACTACTATTTTTACAAGTCTTTGACCTTGAAAAAGGTGTTGACCTTGAAAAAGGTCATAGTCGAGATCAATATGGTATAGGTCAATGGCACTGATCACTAGGACTATTGCGAGTGAGGACATTTGAGATCACTAGGACTATTGCGAGTGAGGACATTTGAACGAATATTCAAACATTTGTTGCTATCGCTACTATTTTTACAAGTCTTTGACCTTGAAAAAGGTGTTGACCTTGAAAAAGGTCATAGTCGAGATAAATATGTATAGGTCAATGGCACTGATCACTAGGACTATTGCGAGTGAATATCAGGATAGCTGTGTGTGGAAGTTACGGGCATGGTTAAAGCTTGGAGACGTTGTGATGTCTGAAGTATACGGATGTCGACCATGTCATGATGTCTGATGTCTGAAGTATATGGATGTCGACCATGTCATGATGTCTGATGTAGACGGATGTCGACCATGTCATGACAATAACTTGTTGCGTTTTTCCAAAATGGGTCGAGTTACTAACTGAAGTCGTGATAGCGCAGTGGATGCGCGTTCGCTTCAGGTGCGAAAGGTCCGGAGTTCGAGCCACGCTGGAGCCGCTACGATTGTGCCCTTAGGCAAGGCATTTAAATTCCACGTTGCCTCTTCTCTCTCCCTCGTGGCGATGGATTCCATCAGGAATGAGGTCTCGAGAGTGATTAATATAAGTTGAAATAACTTGTTTCGCAATCAAGCTAAAATAAATTTGTATAAACTAACTGATGGTGATTAGGACTTACATGTATTATAATATCTACATGTACAGGTCGTTGGTAGCCTAACGGTTATAGTACAACCACTGCGACAAAATGCTATGAAAGTTTCCCTGCCAAACTTATCTACAAACAGGATTAGAACTATCGCACGGCACAGTACAAATACACCGTTTCATTTTGGTGATGAATGTACAATGGCCGCTATGTATCCATCAATTCTCATTTAACCCTTTCAACATCACAGCTTCTCGTGGCAAATACCAGCACAGTGATATACATACATTGTATCTCCCAGTGTTCTCCTCTAGTTTCACAATTGTATTTGGAATTTAACCCTTTCAACACCACATGCCTCTCAATAGACTTATAAAAAGTGTAGATCCAGATGAGCCGGCTCGTAACGAGCCGTCTCATCAGGATCTGCACTTTTTGCCAGTAATATTACTATTTTTAGACAAAAATTACCCATTTTGATAAATGAACTGGTTCAAATGTACCGTAATTTTCTTATTATTATTGGTCTGAAAATATCATGCACCAGTCTAATGTCAGTTACTTGGGGTTGAATGGGTTAAACAACAGGAAAACAATACGAGGGTTAGATTTGTTGCAGAACGTTTATCTATTTCATTAAAACATTAGTTTCGTTGGCCAAAATTGTTTGAATTTGAAAATCACATATTTCTTGTTATCTTTATTCTATGGCTTTGTGCTAAATAGACTTGATCTAGAACCTATCGTGGACCAACGATTGATTCTTCCACATAACTGAAAGCAATAACGTTTGCAACATGTTTAAAATCTGTATGTTGTTGTGCTACCAACTTGTTTTTAATAATGACGGAAACAACTCTCACAAAAAATGACTAACTCAAATCCCTCACAAATATCTCATTAATGATGCCGGACAGAAAGATCATGTATATAATAGCGAAAATGAGTCTCTCTTTAATAAACCCCAAAACCCAAAATGAGTCTCTTTAATAATGAGCAAATCAAGTTTCGCTTTAATAATGACCATGACGCGTGTTTCTTTAATAATGACAAAACAAGTTTCTCTTTAATAATGACGAAACAAGTGTCTCTTTAATAATGACGAAACAAGTGTCTCTTTAATAATGACGAAACAAGTTTCTCTTTAATAATGACGAAACAAGTTTCTCTTTAATAATGATGAAACAAGTTTCTCTTTAATAATGACGAAAACAGTTCTTCTCTTTAATTAGCAAGGCAAGTCTCTTTAATAATGACCAAAGCAAGTCTGTCGCAAAAAGATGATGAAATTGAATCTCTTCAACACTCTTGCAAATAAAAAAAATAACATAAAAAATACTAAAATGTTTTGATAAAAAAAAGCCAAATCAAAAACTCTTGCAAATAATGATAAAATCACATATTTTACAAGTGACATTATTACATCTTTCGTAAATAATTAGAACAGAATCGGCCGCAACTAATTACGAGTTTGAAAGTGCAAATGATTATAGAAATATATTTCTTGAGATTGATTAAACACAAGCAAAAAAAGAATATTACAAATAAAAGAAAATATACCGTAACGCTGAAATCAAATTGATGCAAATAAAGATGAAATGAACTCTTGGGACGAATTAATCCACAGTATAATACCCTGAATGTGATGGGAATTCTACAACTTGTACAAGAGCTGGAGCTAGAGTCATATTGGAAACATAAAAGCTGGTTTCAATTGAATATATGTAAAACAGTTGGCGGAATAGACTAACTTCATCATTGTATACGTTAACCCATTCAACACCAAGTAACTGACATGGACTGGTCCATGATATTCTTAGACCAATAAATTAATAAGGAAATTTACATTTGGACCAGTTCATTTATCAAAATGGGTAATTGTGTCTAAAAATAGTAATATTACTGGCAAAAAGTGCAGATCCTGATGAGACGGCTCGTCACGAGCCGGCTCATCTGGATCTACACTTTTTGTAAGCCTATTTAGAGGTCTGTGGTGTTGAAAGGGTTAAACATACTATTTTGAAGGTCTTGCTTTTAGCCTACACACTATCTCCCTTTCCCGCTAGAGTCGAGTATCGTAACATTTCATCATATGAATAAGAAACAGTGTATGATTGTACAGCCGAGGTGTGTATTAGTTCCCTAGTCTATATTTGGGCAAACACAGCATGTAATACGTCTCTAACAAATGCTCGTACCTACGGCAACGAAACACAACACCAACATCTGCTTCCAACTAGTGTATAAATCGCCGAGAACTTTCTGGAATATGTCACTCTTGTTAAGAAAGCCTATGATATCGGTAGAGACATTGGTTGCGAGGGATATCAGGTCGGTGGGAATGCATCGATTCATGAGGGGTGTACTGAAATTGATAAGTGCAAAAAAATAACAACAGAGCCAAGTAGCTCTGGGGTGCTCACCGAGTTGATACCATACCAGGGATTATTTAACCTAGCTTCACCAACATATGACTTGTGACCAAGCTTGAACAAAATTGGGTTGAATATATGGTTGCCACATTGTTCACATATATTTCGCTTTACTGGACCTTGTCGCTTAGGTTTTACTACTAACACGACAGATTATCAAAGAAAAATGAGCTTTCATTAAAATTAAAATTTGCGACCAAGTTTAGTTTAAACTTTATTTATTTTACAACGATTGCGAAGCAAGTTGTAACAACTTGTATTAATCACTCTCGTTGGCGCGGATGAAAGCTTATATGTGGTCATTTGTGTGGGAGGAAACCGGAGTACCGTAGAAAACCCACCTGTCCGATCTGGCGACCATCGTACCATCTCACATACTTCCCGGTCCGAGGATCGAAACCGGGTTGCATTCGTGAGAAGCGAGCGTGCTAATCGGACAATGACCAAGTTTGAACATTTGTTATGTAAATGGCCAATTATTGAAAGTAGCTTAAACTTTCATCAAAATACAATTTGTGGCCTAATTTTAAAGAACACTGGTCCAAACCCATGAGTTGCTAGTGTCTACAAGCTTGTCCATCTAGTAACCCAGGATTTCAAATAATATATAATATTCTGGATATGAGCTGACCTTTCACCTCAAAATATAAAACTTGTGACCAAATTTGATCACAATTCAATGAAAAATAAACTTGCTACAGGGTTTACAAGGCAAATCTTGACCGACAAAGGTCGATCACAGCACCTCACCACGAGCGTTTGGCTCAGTCGAGCTAAAAATTGTAAGCGCTAAAGGGATTTCAACTAAACACATACATTGCCCTTGGATTTGGTTTTGAGAATTCGAAATGGATGCGATTTGCCCGTTGATAATTATAATCATAATTAATAAGAAGAACACTTTTGTCTGCAAGTCGGGGGCTATAATTGTGTTGCTACCGATCTGAAAGTAAGATTAATATCCATATACACAATACCACTTGCAAACTTTCAAAGCGGGCTGACTGTCGGGATATACGAGCCATGCTAAAATAGTTGCTTTTCAAATTACAAACATACGATGCATAAATACTAAGCGCAAATATTGATCAAACTTACGACACTATTAACCCTGTCAAAACCTACTGAAGTGGACCATGCCGATATATGCAACAAGAGATCATGCCAGCATTTCCCATTAAGTTTCATTACAATCTGAGCAAATATTCAGGAAGTCGTGTCGAAAAGATCTGCAGTTCTTATATGCACTGGTAGATGTTATACAACGATTCTTCGTGGCATGATCTTGCCCGCGAGTTAACGGACGACGACATTCTATGATTAGATGCTCAAACAAAATTCCACAATGAAACCAATTTATAAAGGATACCGGTAGTTAGAGGTCAAAATGCTGTCCTATATTTTGATAGGTTGTCAATTAATTGTTAATGGTTCCTTGGTTTGCCATGACATAGGGCTTGTCATCTACCAGAACTGTAATAAGGTTGGACTGCTCAATTAATCAGTCATAAAGCAATACACATTCATTCATAGATTGTTACTCAATAAATCGTTCATAAATTGATCTCAATTAATCACTCATAAACCAATACTCAATCATTCATAGATTGGTACTCAATAAATCGTTCATAAATTGATCTCAATTAATCACTCATAAACCAATACTCAATCATTCATAGATTGGTACTCAATAAATCGTTCATAAATTGATCTCAATTAATCACTCATAAACCAATACTCAATCATTCACAGATTGGTACTCAATAAATCAGTCATCAATTGATCTCAATTATTTACTCATAAATCGTTAATTAATAATTCATAAATCGATACTCCATAAATCGTTCATAAATCAATATTGAATTAAATCGTTAATGACTAATTAATTCATAAATAGATAATTAATAACTCATCAATCAATACTCAAATCATTCATAAATCGATACTCAGTGCATATATTTTTTTTTCCGGGTTTTACACCTGCATCAGCACCATTTCGGGCTATATCGCTGGCGGGCAGTTTACTTAACACCTTTCCTCCAGTGCAAATCCATACAATATTGTTAGAAACATTTCTCATGCTATGTACATGTTATTTTTTTTATGCCAAAACCAAATCCAAGTATCAACATCGACAAATATGACGTCACAACAATACGCCTAGAAAGTGAAACATAAAAGCATGTAGGTATGCACCATTTGTACCTATAGAAAATAACGTAAGTAGCATCATTTCCTGCCAAGCGTTTATCAGATCGCTGAGAACCTTGTGAAAAATGTCTCGCGAGTTCAGATAAGATATCAAGGAATTCTTCATATCAAAACTTAAGCTTGCCAATCCCTTCGGCATACATACATGTAGTAATGGAGCACTGAAAACAGATGGTTACAAGATTTTCGGAATGCATAGTGCCGCCATATTAAGCGACATAAAAGTATTGTTAATACGAGAAACGTGTGATAAGAATGAAACGGAGACGTCCATCTCGTTTTCAGCATTTTCACCAGAATATATTGCTTAACATGTGCCATATTCCATCATCTGGCAATATTGAACACTTCTGCCTCAGCATTACAATACTTTTGTGCCATTTTAAAGCATGTTGGCAGTACATGTAATGTTTCTTATTTGTGGTCAGCCAGATGCATTAACATCGAAGGACATATTGCGACTTTCCACCGTTTTTGGCCAAGGAAAGCGGGCATTGACTGGCACCCATGTAGAACCAAAAGCCTTCAACAAGTCAACTGGATAGCTTCTTCACTTGATAAGAATCTGACTCAATGAGGGTTCAAACCCAGCGGTGAAGGTCAAATGATTACAACAGGGAACAAGAATGTCCACGTAGGCTTCTGCATACATGTTTGTTTATTTATTTTATTATATTTCGGGTTTTACGCCTGCATCAGCACCATTTCGGGCTATATCACCGGTGGGCAGTTTACCTAACAACACCTTTCCTGGGCAGGCTCCAGCAGTTAACCAGTACTTGGGTGCACCAACCTCCGTAAGAAACTACCAACTTTTTCATATAAATGAGACACGGCCTGAGCGGAGCTCGAACCCATGACCATCAGTGATGATAGGTTACAGTGGTATACAAGTCAGCGACCGTAACCACTCGATGATGCTGATGATGCTGATGAAGATTATGTTGTGAAGATGATGCTGTGAAGATGATGCTGTGAAGATGATGCTGTGAAGATGATGCTGTGAAGATGATGCTGTGAAGATGATGCTGTGAAGATGATGCTGTGAAGATGATGATGCTGATGAAGATGATGATGCTGATGAAGATGATGCTGTGAAGATGGTGCTGTGAAGATGGTGCTGTGAAGATGATGCTGGGAAGATGATGAAGATGATGCTGATGATGCTGATGAAGATGCTGCTGTGATGATGATGCTGTGAAGATGATGCTGTGAAGATGATGATGTGAAGATGCTGATGATGAAAATGTTGTTGTGAAGATGATGCTGTGAAGATGATGCTGATGAAGATGTTGTTGTTGTGAAGATGATGCTGTGAAGATGATGCTGTGAAAATGATGATGCTGATGAAAATGATGATGATGCTGATGATGCTGATGAAGATGATGCTGATGAAGATGATGCTGATGAAGATGATGATGTGAAGATGATGTTGATGAAGATGATGCTGTGAAGATGATGCTGATGAAGATAATGTTGATGAAGATGATGAAAATGATGCTGATGATGCTGATGAAGATGATGCTGATGATGCTGATAAATATGAGGCTGTGAAGATGCTGCTGATGAAGATGATGCTGTGAGATTGATGCTGATGAAGCTGATGCTGATGATGCTACGAAGATAATGCTGATTAGACTGTGTACCAACATACATTGAATATGAACAAATTAATCACAAAATACATTGAATATGAACAAATGAATATGAACAAATTAATCACAAAATACATTGAATATGAACAAATGAATATGAACAAATTAATCACAAAATACATTGAATATGAACAAATGAATATGAACAAATTAATCAAGGCATTATACAAATATTCTTCCTATAATAATTCTCTCCAAACTACATCATGTCAACACAGAGCTAAATACGGTCAACAATTAACCCTTTCCCTCATAGAGATTTAGGTTAATATACTATTATATCTCCATACAAATGACAGCCATTTAGCTATCATGCAGTGGATAAGTAGTCACCATATCTATCCCACCTCCATAGATATTACTGGGACTACATGAGATTCTGGTCTGCATTATGAACATTGGTTTGGTTACTACATTGTCAATGTATGTCGTATTAGTAATGGCGTCAAGAGGTGCTTCTATGAGGGAAAGGGTTTATGAACATTGGTTTGGCTACTACATTGTCAATGTATGTCGTATTGGTAATGGCGTCAAGAGGTGCTTCTATGAGGGAAAGGGTTTATGAACATTGGTTTGGCTACTACATTGTCAATGTATGTCGTATTGGTAATGGCGTCAAGAGGTGCTTCTATGAGGGAAATGGTTAAAAGCCCCATTCTGATTGGGTTGAAAAGCTTAGACCAATTGTTAACCCAATGACCTGATAAGTCTTGCTTTAAAATGATCGCCTATACATCGTACACAAATTACTAATATAATAGTCTTTTGGATGAGACCTTAAACCAAGGTCTTGTGTCCGTGTGTTACGAAAAGCACCTAAAAGTACCCTCGAGGTGCCTCAGTAATGACCCTCGGTCAATGTTATTATACTATCCCTATTATACAAAACCCAATTTGTATCGTCCAGAGGGATAATATTACATGGTCGAGTTGATTAGAACTACCGTATTGTTCCTATTTATAGCGCCCGGGCACGATGAAAAACACAAAAGGGACGCGCTAATTAGAATAATTAATTTCTGTAGTATAGGTGTGGAAAATTGTGTAAGCCAATTATTTCCTTTTAAGGGCCATTTCATGTTGCATTTTTACGTGGGGGCGCCTATATTAGAGGTGGCGCTTTAAATAGGAACAATACGGTATGGATTAATGACTGTTTATGGATTATAGGCTTCTCTCATGTGTGTAGGCACTCAACTGTAACACATAACACTGACACCGATAGATGGGAAATATCTATTTCATTTTATCGTCCAAAAATCAATTTCACGATCTTTTTTTTGCCGATTTCTACACGATGGGGTGAAGTCGGGCGATGTCGACTTCGCTCATCTAACCAGCTACGGCAAAATGGCCCACAAAAAAGTAACAATTTCGTCCAACTTCACCCCTAATGTTGAACTCCGACTGGTAAAAACAAATACCTAATATATGCCCATTCATTGGTCAAGGTGGCTATGTGTAACTCATAATTTCTCCTTGCATATTGTAAACAGCGCATCATTAGAATATACAATGAATATAATTTTATATAAAAGTACCTGGCAAGTACTGGCACCACGGGACAGGGACCTTTAATGGATGTTTTTTGTCGGGTATAATTATCCAACGGTATATTGTATTCACAGAGTTCCGATCCCGTTGTCCTAGAGAAGAGCTGCACGTCTTCTATTCTATCAAGCTGGTGATTGGGACACTTGTTGACACAGATGCATTTAGACTGGAATGGATGCTTTACATCCATGAAGAAAACGTACCTGAAGATAAGAGGCAACAAGCTTATAACTATGTGATAGGCTGAATACAAGCTTATGTTATATTATATTATATGTTATATTTCGGGTTTTACGCCTGCATCAGCACCATTTTGGACTATATCGCCGGCGGGCAGTTTACCTAACAACACCTTTCCTGGCCAGGCTCCAGCAGTTAACCTGTACTTGGTGCACAAACCTCCGTAAGAAACTGCCAAATATTTCATATAAATGAGACACGGTCTGAGCGGGGCTCGAACCAAATATATGCTACGGAGATATGACCTCTCACCCAAATTGTGATGCAACACCCCACATTTCCAGGCCTGCAAATCCCGAATTGAAAGCCCGAAAAATGAATGGTTGTCATAAACTTATATACCCGTATTTAGCTATGTATAGTGCGCACATTTCTTACAAAAATCCTCATCCATTTTATCTACTGCGCATTATACACCAGTACAGACATCAGGACATTTTTTTCCGGACCAAAATTGACCAATATTTCGTGAAATTCGACCCGAACGGGCACCACAGTCATTCTATAATTTGTTACATTCGACAAACGTTATAAACTAGCTATTAAAACCAGTTGCCGATAGTCTATATAAATAAATTAAATGAATAAGACCACAAAATTAGCATATATTGCGTTTATTTTGGCAAACTTTTGAAGAATTTAATTGAAATTAGTAAATGCATAAAAAATGGCGATTTGATAACATCACGTGGTTTTATAGTATGTAATATTTCCCGTACTTTTCGCGTACTTCGACGCATAAAGCGACGATGCAATCGTACGATATCATAGAGATAAAGAAACTTTGTAATAATAGTTTAATTGATTTAATATACCGTATGTTTTTAAATACGACATGATTAAAGACACGATGTGTTGGTTATTTTTACGGGAAATATTTACTTTTTAAAAAAACTTTTTTTGGCTGCAGTATTTCAATTGTTTGTAGCGATAATTAATTTCGACAAACCTTTCACAATGGGTCCCAGTTAAATAGGTAGACTACATGCCTGAGTGTGTTACCGTTCCTCGATGAGGTATCTTGAGTGATTAATATAAGTTGTAAAAATCACGGAGCACAATTTTTAGCGATTCTTGAGAAATGTTAAATTTTGACTTGGAAAATTGCGTTTTTCACGTGCGCAGTATAAATCGGAACTCAGTTTTTCCCCCGATTTTCGTGCCAAATCGTGGGTGCGCATTATACACGATAGCGCACTATACATAGCTAAATACGGTACACGATATTGTACTTACGGCCGACCCTTCATGTTCATTCCGGACAACGTCACATTTTCAATCTTTCTGTCCGAGTTATCACCGTCGCAGGTATTCCCAAAGCTATCATAACCATACACCAGTCTGAAGGCATCGCCATGTACAATGCCAAACGCAGCAATGAAAATCTAAAATGCACATGTACACAAGTTGCAAGGCATCACTCTGCAGAATATCAAATGTATAGATGAAAATCTGAAATCATACATCAAAGTCAAATCTAATATGCTATCAACACATTCTCCATTAGAAGCAATGTTAAAATATTATTATAGTAACTGTAAACATTCTATTAGAGTGCATGAAAAAGTGGACCTTGGGGAATTATGGGGTGGGGGGTTGTCCGACCGCTCTGACACCCATAACTACGATTAAGCAAAATGCTTACCAATGTTCATTGGCTCAGAGGTTTGACTAGCTAATTTGGAAGGCTTTGTTATTTTGAATATCGAATTGTAGCCATGAAAATATCTGCATTTATATATCAGAGCTGAACACTAGTCAGTGTAGACTGCAGGGATCAGCTTAGAGGGTGATGTGGGCGAAATTGTCGCCCTAGGGACCCCGACTTCGCCCACTTCTCCCTACGATTTTCAAACAAAATTTTGTCTAGTAAGATATCACTGGCCCATTATAAAGCACTCCTTCTATTCAAATGTTGTATTTAATGGATGTACTGTGCATTTTAACCCTATTTTGCAGAAGTATATTAAAGAACACCATTTAAGGAAGCAATCACACGCTTTCTCACTTCTCCCAAATATTCTGACCTAGAATGAACCCTGAGACTGTATGCCGTAATTTTACATTTTTGGAAGACTTTCTCAACACGTCAAGTTATTCTTAGACATTTCAAATTTAATATACAGTCTACACCCAAAATGGTATTACTGTATAACTAGTCTACATCCGTTATGTCGAATTCCGTCGGACCGCACAAAATACTTCGACATAACCAAGTTTGAATAACTAAATTCGATATAACCGGAGCCAGTTCTATGTAAAATGATAGTGTCTGAAATGGGACCTTGATCCGACTTCAAAATAACCGGAAAATTCAACATAAACCGACTTTGACATAATGGTTGTAGACTGTACATGTATATATCCTTAGTAATCATGAACAATAGCAACCACTACATCAAATATCACCACCAATAATGATAGCATCAATAGTTTATGCCTCCGCTTCACCCCCAATCAACCCCCCCCCACCCCAATTCTACGGAATTCTCCTAATCTAGTAGTCGTCCGTTTCAACTTTACTTCATCGGCAAACTAATGGGATCATCTACAACATAATTTCCGACGTGTTCATCATTTAAAACAATTGTTTAGAATACATTCAACCATGTCTGTAAAGACGACCCAAGGGAACAGCAGTAAGCTGTTTTGCATTTTGTCATGTATAATGAATGTTAATTCTATATGTACTATATATGTAAAATAGCAAATAAAATAGGATTAAACAAACAGCAGTAAGTGGTGTTTGTTAACAGGTGGCCTCTTGCAACAGGTTAAATATGCACTGATAATACTCGGATGGGAGTCACACACAGTGACCTTTAACTCTTTGCATGATGGGCAACTAAAAGACCATAAATAGATCAAATAATTGCAGCAGCCGACAATCCATTAATGTGTTTTTCTTATTTGTAACTGAACACTCTGGACATGTCATGAAATTCCATTAGAATTATGTCGTTACAAATTGATTGACATATTTGACTGTTATTCTCCCAACTAGCATGCAAACAGTTAATGGATGGAATGGTTCTAATGGGCAGTCCTAATTCATAGGTGGTCATTAGCAAAAGGTTGGACTGTAAATGTATTTATTTATTTTTTATGTTTATTTATCGTCGCTACCGGTTGCCCATATGAGCGACGCCTCCTGAAGAGATTAGTTATTTTAGATTTTGGAGGATAGTGCATGATACAGACAGAGACCCATTCCAGAATCTCCTTTGGTTCTTTTACATGCACGGTGTAAAGCACCGACACGAGACCTCGGTTTAACGTCCCATCTGAAAGACAGTTAATTTTATTAGGGTCAGACGGGGGATCGAACCTGCGATCCCTGGATTACCAGCGTGTTACCACTGGACTACATATCCGTCTGTCTGTAAATGCAATGCGCAGGAAAATGCAGTAGACAATTACATAAAAATAAATCATAATCCAAAACAATCAGCTGTCCACCATTTGAAAATGCTTAAAAATTGCACTGCATACGACAGAAGCTCTAGCAACAGCAGTAGACCAAGACGTCGTAGTAACAGTAGTCGACCAAGACGTTGTAGTAACAGTAGTCGACCAAGACGTCGTAGTAACAGTAGTCGACCAAGACGTCGTAGTAACAGTAGTCGACCAAGACGTTGTAGTAACAGTAGTTGACCAAGACGTTGTAGTAACAGTAGTCGACTAAGACGTCGTAGTAACAGTAGTCGACTAAGACGTCGTAGTAACAGTAGTCGACTAAGACGTCGTAGTAACAGTAGTCGACTAAGACGTCGTAGTAACAGTAGTCGACTAAGATGTCGTAGTAACAGTAGTCGACTAAGACGTCGTAGTAACAGTAGTCGACTAAGACGTCGTAGTAACAGTAGTCGACTAAGACAGCGTAGTAACAGTAGTCGACTAAGACGTCGTAGTAACAGTAGTCGACTAAGACGTCGTAGTAACAGTAGTCAACTAAGACAGCATAGTAACAGTAGTCGACTAAGACGTCGTAGTAACAGTAGTCGACCAAGACGTCGTAGTAACAGTAGTCGACCAAGACGTCGTAGTAACAGTATTCGACTAAGACGTCGTAGTAACAGTAGTCGACCAAGACGTCGTAGTAACAGTAGTCGACCAAGACATCGTAGTAACAGTAGTCGACCAAGACGTCATAGTAACAGTAGTCGACAAAGACGTCGTAGTAACAGTAGTCGACCAAGACGTCGTAGTAACAGTATTCGACTAAGACGTCGTAGTAACAGTAGTCGACCAAGACGTCGTAGTAACAGTAGTCGACCAAGACATCGTAGTAACAGTAGTCGACCAAGACGTCATAGTAACAGTAGTCGACAAAGACGTCGTAGTAACAGTAGTCGACTAAGACATCGTAGTAACAGTAGTCGACTAAGACGTCGTAGTAACAGTAGTCGACTAAGACGTCGTAGTAACAGTAGTCGACTAAGACGTTGTAGTAACAGTAGTCGACTAAGACGTTGTGGTAACAGTAGTCGACTTAAGACGTTGTAGTAACAGTAGTCGACTAAGACGTCGTAGTAACAGTAGTCGACCAAGACGTCGTAGTAACAGTAGTAGACTAAGACGTCTAGTAACAGTAGTCGACCAAGACGTCAGTAACAGTAGTCGACTAAGACGTTGTAGTAACAGTAGTCGACTAAGACGTCGTAGTAACAGTAGTCGACCAATACGTCGTAGTAACAGTAGTCGAAAAAGACGTCGTAGTAACAGTAGTCGACCAATACGTCGTAGTAACGGTAGTCGACTAAGACGTCGTAGTAACAGTAGTCGACTAGGACGTCGTAGTAACAGTAGTCGACCAAGACGTCGTAGTAACAGTAGTCGACCAAGACGTCGTAGTAACAGTAGTCGACAAAGACGTCGTAGTAACAGTAGTCGACCAAGAAGTCGTAACAGTAGTCGACTAAGATGAGCTATCAGATGAAAGCCCCTTCGATGCCTGAAGAGATTAGTCATTTTAGATCTTTGGAGGATAGTGCAATGATACAAACAGAGACCGACCCATTCCAAAGTCACCTCTGGTTCTTTTACGTACACGGTGTACAGTACCGACACAAGACCTCGGTTTAAAGTCCCATCTGAAAGACTGTTAATTTTATTAGGGTCAGACGAGAGACCATTTGTATTAAGGGCAAGTATTAAGTCCTGAAGAAGCGAGACCCTACGAGGTTAGGAATTAAGTCCCCAAGAAGCGAGACCCTACGAGGTTAGGAATCAAGTCCCCAAGAAGCGAGACCCTACGAGGTTAGGAATTAAGTCCCCAAGAAGCGAGAACCTACGAGGTTAGGAATTAAGTCCCCAAGAAGCTAGAACATACGAGGGTAAGTCCCCAAGAAGCTAAATATAGCTCTGTTAGAATATAATTTTATTATCATAGCACTGATCTTGACCTAATTTCTTACAGGACAGTCGTCCATGTATAGATACAGCCATATGCGAGTCTGTTTCTATAACTCACCATGCCGGCCCAGAAGAGCACAAACAGTACAAGGACTAGGAGGTCCGTACATCCTCGATTCTCTACCGGATGCTGCAAATCAACCTTGTCATCACTCTGGAATATAATGTTACCGTATTTTACGACAATTGCAAAACAAGCATAACAATATGGAAGTCGTGATAGCACAGTGGATGAGAGTTCGCTTCGGTCCGGAGTTCGAGCCCCGCTGGAGCCGTTACGATTGTGCCCTTAGACAAGGCATTTAAATTCCATGTTGCCTCTTCTCTCTCCCTCGTGGCAATGGATTCCATCAGGAATGTGGTCTCAAGAGTAATTAATATATAAGTTGAGAGAACTTGTTTCGCAATCGAACTAAAATAAAATATGTATAAATTAAGCATAATTATACAGTTTGTTTTCGCACTGGGGAGGAAACCGCAGTAACCGAAGGATTAACTACATGTCTAAAACATCATTGCTACTATATATTCTTCTCAACTAAAGAAAACAATTATTTTCAATTAGTCAACTATTTTTGAGGTCTATAAACTCTCAAAAGTGACAGTAGTATTTCCAGAAAACAGTTGGCTACACTCCGGAAGGGACATGTTTATTATTGGATCTGACTCCTCTATGGAGGAATTATGGGATATTCATGCTGCAGGCTAATTTTATTCAGATTAGTCCAAAAATAATTACTGGTGTGTATGCGTTGGTGTAGAGGGTTTAATACAACGGTAAACGGTTAACCTATACCAAAACTTGACATAATCATTGACGACACACTTCAACATAAACCCCACCCTCCCATGCCTATCCAAGAACCTCCCCCACCCACTCATGCCTACCTCAGCACCTCCCCCATCCACCCATCCATACTTACCTCAGCACCTCCCTACCTATCCATGCTTACCTCATCACCTCCCCTACCCATCCATACTTACTCATCCCTCCCCTCCCTATCCATGCTTACCTCATCTCCTCCCTTACCCATCCATGCTTACCTCAGCACCTCCCTACCCATCCATGCTTACCTCCCTACCCATCCATGCTTACCTCATCTCCTCCCCTACCCATCCATGCTTACCTCATCACCTCCCTACCCATCCATGCTTACCTCCCTACCCATCCATGCTTACCTCATCACCTCCCTACCCATCCATGCTTACCTCATCACTTCCCCTACCCATCCATGCTTACCTCATCACCTCCCTACCCTACCCATCCATACTTACCTCATCACCTCCCCTACCTATCTATGCTTACCTCATCACCTCCCTACCCATCCATGCTTACCTCAACACCTCCCCTACCCATCCATACTTACCTCATCACCTCCCCTACCTATCCATGCTTACCTCATCACCTCCCTTACCCATCCATGCTTACCTCATCACCTCCCTACCCATCCTGCTTACTCATCACCTCCCTACCCATCCATGCATACCTCATCACCTCCCCTACCCATCCATCATCATACCTCATCACCTCCCCTACCCATCCATGCTTACCTCATCACCTCCCTTCCCATCCATGCTTACCTCATCACCTCCCTACCCATCCATGCTTACCCTCATCACCTGCTTACCCTCATCACCTCCCTACCCATCCATGCTTACCTCATCACTTCCCTACCCATCCATGCTTACCTCATCACCTCCCTACCCATCCATGCTTACCTCATCACCTTCCTACCCATCCATGCTTACCTCATCACCTCCCTACCCATCCATGCTTACCTCATCACCTCCCTACCCCTCCCTTACCCATGCTTACCTCATCATCACTTCCCCTACCCATCCATGCTTACCTCATCACTTCCCCTACCCATCCATGCTTACCTCATCACCTCCCTACCCATCCATACTTACCTCATCACCTCCCCTACCTATCCATGTTTACCTCATCACCTCCTACCCATCCATGCTTACCTCAACACCTCCCCTACCCATCCATACTTACCTCATCACCTCCCTACCCATCCAGCTTACCTCAACACCTCCCTACCCATCCATGCTTACCTCATCTCCTCCCTTACCCATCCATGCTTACCTCATCACCTCCCTTACCCATCCATGCTTACCTCATCACCCCCTTACCCATCCATGCTTACCTCATCACCCTCCCTACCCTCCCTTTACCTCATCATCTCCCCTACCCATCCATGCTTACCTCATCACCTCCCCTACCCATCCATGCTTACCTCATCACCTCCCCTACCCATCCATGCTTACCTCAGCACCTCCCTACACCCATCCATGCTTACCTCATCACCTCCCTACCCATCCATGCTTACCTCATCCTCATCTCGCTACCCATCCATGCTTACCTCATCTCCCCCTACCCATCCATGCTTACCTCATCACCTCCCTACCATCCATGCTTACCTCATCTCCCCCCTACCCACCATGCTTACATCATCTCCCCCCTACCCATCCATGCTTACCTCATCTCCCTCCTTACCCATCCATGCTTACCTCATCACCTCCTTACCCATCCATGCTTACCTCATCACCTCCCCTACCCATCCATGCTTACCTCATCACCTCCCTACCCATCCATGCTTACCTCATCACCCATCCATGCTTACCTCATCACCTCCCTACCCATCCATGCTTACCTCAACACCTCCCTACCCATCCATGCTTACCTCAACACCTCCCTACCCATCCATGCTTACCTCGACATCTAGTCCACCCATAGTCCACCCATCCACATATCACGTAAACACCTCCCCACCCGCTTACATCTACCCCACCTATCCATATTTACACACTTCCTTTGGCATTTGTGTGTGTGTTTTACGTTTATTCATCGTCGCTACCGGTTACCAATATGAGCAACGCCTCCTGAAGAGAATAGTCATTTTAGATTCTGGAGGACAGTGCATGATACAGACAGATACCCATTCCAGAGTCTCCTCTGGTTCTTTTACGTGCACGGTGTAAAGCACCGACACGAGACCTCGGTTTAACGTCCCATCTGAAAGACTGTTAATTTTATTAGGGTCAGACGGGGGGATCGAGCATTTCCCCACAACACATGCTTAAATGAGCACTTCCAACAACCCACAATAGCTTACCTCATCATCTCCACAGCAGCACCCACACATCTTTCCTCTTGTTTCTATTTGCTAATTCACAGTAGTTCCAACACCTGAAGGAAATAAATAATTCATGAAACACTGCACAAAAACAAGCAATGTTTATGACCCACCTTACATAGCTGCTAGATTGTCATCCACACTTTGTCCAAAATTGTAGGCTGCTAGTATTTATTGTATAGGAATAGTTGAGTATTTAGTTGGGTAAGGGTAGGGTGTGGGGGTGACAGGGGGGGAATAATCAAAATGAGGGATACAAATCTAACAATTAATATATGATGGTCTAACTTGGCTGTATTAAATTATATTTGATGGTTTTCACAAGTGCGTCTTAATTGTTTCACCATCTGTACTGTTGTAACAGGTAAAGGAGTAGAATAGGAAAATCAGCCAGGTACCATGCAGCAGCTCTCATGCTCTATCTTACTTCCAGCCGGGTACCATGCAGCAGCTCTCATGCTCTATCTTACTCCCAGCCAGGTACCATGCAGCAGCTCTCATGCTCTATCTTACTTCCAGCCAGGTACCATGCAGCAGCACTCATGCTCTATCTTACTTCCAGCCGGGTACCATGCAGCAGCACTCATGCTCTATCTTACTTCCAGCCGCACACCCACCACCACACACCCACACACGGTACCATGCAGCAGCTCTCATGCTCTATCTTACTTCCAGCCAGGTACCATGCAGCAGCTCTCATGTTCTATCTTACTTCCAGCCGGACCATGCAGCAGCTCCACACCCACCACCCACACCCACCCACCACCAACACAACCCACCACCTTCCAGCCAGGTACCATGCAGCAGCACTCATGCTCTATCTTACTTCCAGCCGGGTACCATGCAGCAGCACTCATGCTCTATCTTACTTCCAGCCGGGTACCATGCAGCAGCTCTCATGCTCTATCTTACTTCCAGCCGGGTACCATGCAGCAGCTCTCATGTTCTATCTTACTTCCAGCCAGGTACCAGCAGCAGCTCTCATGCTCTATCTTACTTCCAGCCAGTTACCATGCAGCAGCTCTCATGTTCTATCTTACTTCCAGCCGGGTACCATGCAGCAGCTCTCATGCTCTATCTTACTTCCACCGGGTACCATGCAGCAGCACCCCCCACCATGCAGCAGCTCATGCTCTATCTTACTTCCAGCCGGGTACCATGCAGCAGCTCTCATGCTCTATCTTACTTCCAGCCAGGTACCATGCAGCAGCTCTCATGCTCTATCTTACTTCCAGCCAGGTACCATGCAGCAGCTCTCATGCTCTATCTTACTTCCAGCCGGTACCATGCAGCAGCACTCATGCTCTATCTTACTTCCAGCCGGGTACCATGCAGCAGCCTCATGCTCTATCTTACTTCCAGCCGGGTACCATGCAGCAGCTCTCATGTCTATCTTACTTCGCCAGGTACCAGCAGCAGCTCTCATGTCTATCTTACTTCCAGCCGGGTACCATGCAGCAGCTCTCATGCTCTATCTTACTCCAGCGGGTACCATGCAGCAGCTCAGCTCATCTCTTCAGCCGGTACATGCAGGACTCATGCTCTATCTACTCCACCGGGTACCATGCAGCAGCTCCCAACCACCACCACACTCATGCTCTACTTACTCCAGCGGGTACCAGCAGCACTCCATGCTCTATTACTTCCAGCCAGGTACCATGCAGCAGCTCTCATGCTCTATCTTACTTCCAGCCAGGTACCATGCAGCAGCTCTCATGCTCTATCTTACTTCCAGCTGGGTACCATGCAGCAGCTCTCATGCTCTATCTTACTTCCAGCCAGGTACCATGCAGCAGCTCTCATGCTCTATCTTACTTCCAGCCGGGTACCATGCAGCAGCTCTCATGCTCTATCTTACTTCCAGCCAGGTACCATGCAGCAGCTCTCATACTCTATCTTACTTCCAGCCAGGTACCATGCAGCAGCTCTCATACTCTATCTTACTTCCAGCTGGGTACCATGCAGCAGCTCTCATGCTCTATCACTACACCATTACTAATACGACATACATTGACAATGTAGTAGCCAAACCACCAATGTTCATAATAAAGGACAGAATCTCATGTAGTCCCAGTAATATATATATATGGAGGTGCGATAGATATGGCGACTACTTATCTACTGCATGATAGCTAAATGGCTGTCGTTTGTATGGAGATATAATAGTATACCTAAATCTCTATGAAGGAGAGGGTTAATGCCCCCCCCCCCGCCCTACATGTGTACCAAACAATGTAATAGGCACTACCTAGCTGTCGGACAAAATGCTGTTTACTTTTAACATGCACCATCATGTACACAGAATGTATTTCAAGCAAAATAAAATCAAATTATATATCTACAGACAAGTCTATTTATTGAATAAACCCCCAGGATTATTTAATTAAGCTGTGTGCAATTTTATTGGCTGGGAATACAAGCAATATGAGTGCATATCATGATTGTACAGGTACTGGGTGGGGGCAAGTGCAGGAAAGTTCAGTTGGGGAAAATTGAAACAGATTTAAAAGACCCTCAATACATTGATCGATTGTTTTATTTATAGACGCCTCAACCGAAAAGGGTCATGGCGCGTCTGATAAAATATATTTTTGATACAATATGTAAACTTTTAAAATTATATTTTACTACATTTCGATATACAGATTTATACATTTTAATATATGTATATTATAATTTGCTAAAAATATTTATTTCCCCTTAAAAAGGATAAAATCAACTTTTTCATAGAATTTTGTACATGTAGTGGGATCTAATCTCATTCAGTCAACATATGTTTTATTGTAAAACTCTCGGCAAGGGATGCATTCTGGTGGATCCTGCCTCCCTCAATACAATAAAACTAATATGCATGTATGGTATTTGATGGGAAATTTTGGGCAGCATATTTAGGGAAATCAATTATTCATCGACACAGACTTTCACTTGAGCCGTGAGGGGAGACTCGCAGTTCTGCACGCACATTGCGGCACCCTCCTGACAACAATTACTTACAGATTACTTAACCCTTAAAATGCTGAATAAATTTGATGGAATGTGCAAATAACATGGATTCTATAGCATAATTATAGCATAGAGCCTGATCAGATGGCACATTCTGTGCACCTTTGTAGCCATATGATCTGGCTCTATGCTGTTTGCAAAAACGAATACAGTCAAACCTGTGTTAGTGGTCACCTCCATTAAGCAGCCAACCTGTATTAAGCAGCCAGTGTCCAGATTCCCAAATTGCTGTTTTATTATACATTTGACCTCTATTAAGCAGCCACCTGTTCTAAGCAGCCACTTTCTGTGATTCCCTTGGCTGGCTGCTTAAGACAGGTTTGACTGTATACTCATTTCCAGCACGATAAGGGTTAAGATAACTGGGATTCATGGGGAGGTGGGGGTCGAGTGTACACTACAAGGCAGCACACCACCATTCATTGTGATTTAATAATAACCTAACGAGGTACTACACACTCACTCACTCATATATACATACAAATTTATTTTAGCTCGATTGCGAAAATAGTTATTTCAACTTATATTAATCACCATCGAGACCTCATTCCTGATGGAATCCATCGCCACGAGGGAGAGAGAAGAGACAACGTGGAATTTAAATGCCTTGCCTAAGTACAGTATATATATATATATACAGTATACACAGGAGCTCGGTGTCATTTACCCCTCCTCCTAGGATTCTAGTAATTGGACAAGAACATATTTTATCATGATATCTACACCATTACAGTATATAAGTGAGTGATTGGATTAACGATAAAAGTGGCAATATGAACCATAGACCCAAACACCGCCGTAAGAATGACAACAAGAATGATATACCGTAACATGTATTTCAAAATAAGTGTATGTCTTTGAGCACTAAGTAAATTGGCAAAACAGTGGCGGAAAACTGTGATCCAAATCCTGCCCCCAAGCTCCTGTGTGCGTATCACATCTCAATCACATTCTCACAATTTATTACTGTAATAAAATCCTGAACTAAAACCAAAGAAAATCCATTATGCCTGGGCAATATGATTAGAAGACTGCATTTACCAAATGAAACAGCTTGCTATTGCAGTCTGGAGAATCTTCTAGAAACTACAAATATCTCATTTATTTATTTGACTGTGTCACTGACTGTGTTACCCTATTCCGCAATGTGTAAAGACATTGATCACCCAACTAGCCATGCAAACACAATAAGCATGCACAGATGGAGGAATATGAAGCTATTCATTGATGGGTGAAATACTAATTGTTTGAGGCCCTGCTAGAAATTGTCCGATTGTAATTACCTTCTCCCAACACAGACGGATATGCAGTCCAGTGATAGCACGCTGGATGTTATCGCTGGACTGGTAATCCAGGGATCGCAGGTTCGATCCCCCGTCTGACCCTAATAAAATTAACAGTCTTTCAGATGGGACTTTAAACCGAGGTCTAATGTCGGTGCTGTACACCGTGCACGTAAAAGAACCAGAGGAGACTCTGGAATGGGTCTCTGTCTGTATCATTGCACTATCCTCCAAAAATCTAAAATGACTAATCTCTTCAGGAGGCGTCGCTCATATGGGCAACCGGTAGCGACGATAAATATTATGAGCGTCATGGTAGATTGGCTGAATTGTTCAAATGAGTTCTCTTGTTAAATAATTATGTTATGTTATATTACGGGTTTTACGCCTGCATCAGCACCATTTCGGGCTATATCACCGGCGGCAATTTACCTAACAACACCTTTCCTGGGCAGGCTCCAGCGGTTAACCAGTACTTGGGTGCACCAACCTCCGTAAGAAACTGCCAACTTTTTCATATAAATGAGACACGGCCTGAGCGTAGCTCGAACCCGTGACCATCAGTGATGATAGGTTAGTGGTATACAAGTCAGCGACCTTAACCACTCGACCACAGAGGCGGACCGGACCCTCTTGTTAAATAAAGTCTTTATTATTATTACTATTATTATTATTATATTTCTACAGAACTCCCTCTGGGGCATTATCGTACAAAGTGGTAATTTGAGGTAAAGAAATACTTTTACAAAATAGTTTTGCCAGCGGGAAATCACGACAAATGCGATAGATTACATCTTCAACATGTTTACTTGTCTATTAACCCTTTTAACACCACAGGCCTCTAAATAGGCCTACAGAGTAGATCCAGATGAGTCGAATCGTCAGTCTCATCAGGATCTACACATTTTATCGGTAATATTACTATTTTTAGACAAAAATTACCCATTTTGATAAATGAACTGGTCCAAATGTAATTTTCTTATTAACCCATTCAACACCAAGTAACTGACATGGACTGGTCCATGATATTTTTAGACCAATAAATTAATAACAAAGTTACATTTGGATCAGTTCATTTATCAAAATGGGTAAACAAATTTATAAAAATAGTTATATTACTTGAAAAAAGTGCAGATCCTGATGAGACGGCTCATCACGAGCCGGCTCATCTGGATCTACACTTTTTTGTAAGCCTATTTAGAGGTATGTGGTGTTGAAAGGGTTAATTTATTGGTCTACAAATATCATGCACCAGTCTACATGTCAGTTACTTGGTGTTGAACGGGTTAATACTAACAGCAATGGCATCTTCACGGAAAGCAGATGGTAATGAACACTATACCTATGCAGGGCTCAAGCCAGACAAACATTTTGGGAGAAGTGAGAAAGCGCGCAATTGCGTCTTCTAATGGTATTATTTAATATATTTCAACATAATAGGGTTAAAATACACAATGTGACCATTAACCCTTTCAACCCCAAGTAACTGACATGGACTAGTCCATGATATTTTTAGACCAATAAATTAATAACAAAATTACATTTAGATCAGTTCATTTATCAAAATGGGTAATTTTATCTAAAAATAGTAATAATTATTACTGGCAAAAAGTGCAGATCGTGATGAGCCATCTGAAGGGCTCATCTGAATCTACACTTTTTATAAGCCTATTTAGAGGCCTGTGGGGTTGAAAGGGTTAAATACAGTATTTGAATAGAAAGAGTGCTTTACAAATAAATGGCCAGTGTATCTTACTGGACAATATTGTGTCTGGAAATAGTAAAATTAATTTTTTTAGGCAGAAATGGTGCCCCCATGGGGCGAAGTCGGGGTTACAAGGGTGATTAATATGCCCATGTCACCCTCTAGAATGAACCCTGCTTATGTATTAAACAATGCTGGCTTGTATGTGGCAAATTCAATATCAAACATCAGGGTGCATAAGACAATTCTTGACACAGCTAGCTACCTTATCAGTGAAAAGCTGGATACATAACAAATACATATATATTATTTATTGTTCAGAATTGTAGCCAAAGCTAACAAATAAAGAATATACATTTCACGCATTAAGAGTATAGTGTGAAATATTTGTCATTCCACGGAACATAATCTGTAAAGTGGTATTCTTGTATTCTTGCACGGGTTTCTCTGATGGTATGTGTGTTTTAAATATCCAGTGTAAAAGTATTGAAAGGTTCATCCTACTAGACGATTTCGTGCAGAAAACATCAAATTTTATTTCAGAAATTGGACTTGTAACCAAAATTGTAATAATCGTAAACTGTTTAATGATACGTTACAGGGTGTGATGAGGCGCAACATTTTATTTGACGTGTAATTTAAGAAATTTGGGATTTCAAATCAACTTCATGCTAGAAGTCAGCGTTGGAATGTTGCGTTCGGAATTTTAGCGTATGGAAATCATAATAATATTATTTATGCAAGAGCGTGGCTGACATGAAATGATTGTTAAACATACTGTATTTACTAAGAAAATACATTGTGTATACAGTTAAACCTGTCTTAAGCAGCCAGCCAAGGGAATCACAGAAAATGGCTGCTTAGCACAGATGGCTGCTTAATAGAGGTCAAATGTATAATAAAACAACATATTGGGAATCTGTAAACTGGCTGCTTAGCACAGATGGCTGCTTAATAGAGGTCAAATGTATAATATAACAACATATTGGGAATCTGGAAACTGGCTGCTTAATACAGGTTGGCTGCTTAATACAGGTGACCACTAACACAGGTTTGACTGCAACCAGATAGATGCTCATCAACAATTAATGTACGCCGTCTTAGTCATTGCAATGTTTTGCTAGTATTGTCTGTGTAGCAAACACATCTCTAATCTGACTGTAGGCGGTTGTTGATTTGTACACAAAAAATAAATTGTAATGTTTTTAAAACCTCAAGTAAGGGCTTCATTAACGGTCACATGTACGTACATCTCCAGTAAAGCAGTGATATTATCATTTTGCATGTGGAAATAAATCATAATTAGGGTATATAACTCTTTGGTAGGCTTGTGCGATCTCTTGATTAAACCACACATTCTAGACACATAAATTATGGTCCAATCAGTGAGGTATATTTATAGATTCTAAATTAGACGCAACCTAAATTTCTCAAATTTAAGATCAATTTCTTGATTTTTATTCATGAAATCTGTGCATTAACCCATTTGATACCGTTCAAACAGTATTTGCAAAGAACATAGAGCCAGATCAGCCGCCACGGAACGTGCCGCCTGATCAGGCTCTATGCTGTTTGCGATTCAGATAATCTTGCTAAGACACTTGGCTATGTAGCAAACAACATAGATCCTGATCAGCACGCAGCGTCACGCTGCAGCTGATCTGGATCTATGTTGTTTGCAAAAGCCCTTAAATGCATCCAGAATGAAATGGGTTAAAGTATCCAGTATTTTACACAGACTTTACTTGCACAAAGACGCGACAACATTGAAACGTTGTGTATTGTTTGGCTTCAATTGTTAACCCATTCAATACCAACTAACTGACATGGACTGGTGCATGATATTAACCCATTCAATACCAACTAACTGACATGGACTGGTGCATGATATTTTGAGACCAATAAATTAATAAGAAAATTACATTTGGACCAGTTTATTTATCGAAATGGGTAATTTTGTCTAAAAATAGTAATATTACTGGCAAAAAGTGCAGATCCTGATGAGATGACTCGTCACGAGCTGGCTCATCTGGATCTACACCAGTCCATATCAGTTACTTGGTGTTGAATGGGTTAAACAGGAAAACAATATGAGGGTTAGATTTGTTGCAGAAAGTTGATCTATTTCATGTTGAATGAGTTAATATTACATAATGGATACATCAGACAATCAGCATAATTTCTAATTATCCTCTCCTTAGAATATATCGGGTTACATAATATTCAAAGTAGAGCGGTTTTCAGTGGAATACAACAAAACCAACTTTCAACACAATTATTAGTAGCTACCGAGAAAACCATTACAATAATTAACTCTAAAAGCTGCCATTAGTAGCGGCACATCGTTATCAACAGTGCGTGCGTAATTCTCTAACCATTATTTTGCACAAAAATGGAAGTTTCTATCCACGGTGGACATGATGGCAGCCGAGTTATGGAAATATCCCATGAAATGAATATGACATACGGTAATCCCATTAGAATTTGTATAAAACGCCCTATACAAATAATATAATTGACTACTTTAACGGTGCCTGCTGTAACTCACTGTGTTTCCCTATCAATAATTCAGTACCGGAATAAAACACAAGAGTACGCGATGCCGATGCAGACGCTCATCTGTTTTCTGTTTCAGACGAGGTAATTACTGGGCGTTTTTGCATTGTTAGTAGAAAATAAATCGGTGGCGTGCAAGATCAAAATATGATAAATTACTTATTTGCATGATTGTATTTAACTCGTTGCATGCTGGGTAAAATAAAAGCTGTCAATGGTTCACATACGATTCATTATGGTAATTTTGTTACTCGTCACTGGAATCTATGGCGAATATCATGAAATTTCACGACATATTTGACTATAATTTTCACCACTACCAGTATATTTATGTTGACCACACTACCGTGTACCACCATCTGCTCATGGGAAGCTAGTATGGAGAAATTTAACCCAACACACAAGTAGATTGATACATGGGCTTTATTTATAAGCCATAACAAATATTAACAGGTCTACAAAGCACACAAATTTCTAATTGAAACAACAGTTACATACATAAATGTAGTTGGCACTAAATTTCGATATATCTGGGCGACAAGAAGTGCCATGGAGAGAGGCGAATTATGAATGAGCCGCGACCCGCCCAGACGCACCACTACCAGTATATATATAGTGAGTAATGGCTGGCCATTTCAATAGGGGTGACACTATAATAACAGGGATCATTCTAGAGGGTGATGTGGGCGAAATAGGCGCCCCAGGGACCCTGACTTCGCCCTCTGGGGGCCCCACTTCTCCCTAAAAAAAAAAAAAAAATGTTTTTAGTTTTTACGATTTTCAAACAAAATTTTGTCTAGTAAGATACACTGACCCATTATAAAGCACTCCTTCTATTCAAATGTTGTATTTAATGGTTGTAATGTGCATTTTAACCCTATTTTGCAGAAGTATATTAAAGAACACCATTTAAGGAAGCGATCACGGGCTTTATCACTTCTCCCAAAAATTCTGACCTAGAATGAACCCTGAATAACAAACTCACACACTTATAGTGTGCAAAGAGTTCATATTTATTTTGAGACTTGGCAACATCTATTGTATCTACATTCACAGATATACATGTATCAATGTTATATTTCGGGTTTTACGCCTGCATCAGCACCATTTCGGGCTATATCGCCGGCGGGCAGTTTACCTAACACCTTTCCTGGGCAAGCTCCAGCGGTTTGTTTACCAGTACTTGGGTGCACCAACCTCCGTAAGAAACTGCCAACTTTTTGATATAAATGAGACACGGCCTCTGAGCGGGGCTCGAACCCTGACCATCAGTGATGATAGGTTACAGTGGTATACAAGTCAGCGACCTTAACCACTCGACCACGGAGACGGACTATACATGTATCAAACCAATTCCTTGGGAAATGAAGAAAACAGACTGCCTCAAGGAAAACAAAATTCCCAAAATGACCTTGAAGTCAAAGGACAAGGTCAAAAAAGTGTTGCATATACATGTATGCGAAGCTGCTACTGATCATCAGAAAGATTTTGACTGAATGATTGTATCACAGTAGAATTATATTGGCAGCTCTTTACCCTAAGCAATTATACAATAGGAAAATCATTTCATTTAGATAAATCTCAGTCACCAATCAAATCACTCGAGTTTGAGATCGGAGAAATGTTTTATGGCCTCCTACAGAGGTGAGCTAAACAAATTCCATAAATCTCGTGAATATTTCCTATTCCAACATTAAGGAGAGTGGTTGGGAGCCTATTACTGGCCAAGAGTGTCATTAACTTCTACAATTTCCATATCTTTCCCATTTCCTCTTGAGATGTCTCGCTGTTTGTCATGGATGTGAGAATTACACAGCAATATGCATAACTTTCTAAGCTACTTGAGAACTGTAGAAATCACGGCTGAAATGCTAACCAAAGAAATCCAAGAAAACAAAAAGATCTACAAGTGCAAGTTGACAGTGGCGGGGAACCTATTCTTAATAGCCATAATGAATTCCGTAGTATAGGTAAAATACAGGAACAAATGTGCTTTATAACATGAACAAGAGAATGCTGCACTTGGAGAGAAGCAACCCCCCCCCCCATGCTGGTGACACTTCGCTGGCTGCATATGCTGACCGATTTTTTGAGACAACCTCTCCGCAGACAGACACACACTCACAGATGGAGCCAAAATCAATAACCACCTTACTACGCGGTGGTTAATTAGAAGATATTTGGACCAATTACCTGATTATTCAAAACATGCAAATAATTATTTCCCAGTATTCCATATCTTGGACTTTATTCCGATCCAATGATTATTTTTATGTTCCCCATCCCTCTCGTACTAAAAGATAGGATATAAAAAAAACATTTATACTTTATTTATTATGCAATTACGAACCAAGCTTTAACAACTTATATTAATCACTCTCATGACGTTGGCGCAGATGAAAGTGTAAATATGTGGGAGGAAACCGGAGTACCCGGAGAAAACCCACCTGTCTGATCTGGCCGACATCCATATCATCTCACATACTTCCAGGTCCGATGATCGAACCCGGGTTGCATTGTGAGAAGCAAGTGTGCTAACCACCGCGCTAATCGGATATAGTATTAATGTGGCTGGGTTGGTTACTGTTTGGATATAATTTCACATTTCTGTGGTGAAAATGCAGGCATGGCTATTACTTGGGACAATGCAAGCATGCTTACTGCTTGAACAAAATTTCAAATTCCTATAGACAAAGTAGACACGCTTACTGCTTGAACAAAATTTCAAATTCCTAGAGTCAATGTAGAAACGCTTACTGATTGAACAAACTTTCAAATTCCTCGAGACAATGTAGACATACTTATTGCTTGAACTAACTTTCAAATTCCTAGAAACAATGTAGACATACTTTCAAATTCCTAGAAACAATGTAGACATACTTATTGCTTGAACTAACTTTCAAATTCCTAGAAACAATGTAGACATACTTATTGCTTGAACTAACTTTCAAATTCCTAGAAACAATGTAGACATACTTATTGCTTGAACTAACTTTCAAATTCCTCGAGACAATGTAGACATACTTATTACTTGAACTAACTTTCAAATTCCTCGAGACAATGTAGACATACTTATTGCTTGAACTAACTTTCAAATTCCTAGAAACAATGTAGACACGCTTAATGCTTGAACAAAATTTAAAATTCCTCGAGACAATGTAGACATACTTAATGCTGGAACTAACTTTCAAATTCCTAGAGACAATGAACACATGCTTACTGCTTGAACAAACTTTCAAAGTCTTAGACAATGTAGACGTGCTTACTGATTGAACAAAATTTAAAATTCCTAGAGACAATGAACACATGCTTACTGCTTGAACAAACTTTCATCAAATTCCTCGAGACAATGAACACATGCTTACTGCTTGAACAAACTTTCATTAAATTCCTCGAGACAATGAACACATGCTTACTGCTTGAACAAACTTTCATCAAATTCCTCGAGACAATGTAGACATACTTATTGATTGAACAAACTTTCAAAGTCTTAGAGAATGCAGAGGAACAATTAAAATGATGCATAATTACAACCTTGGTATACATCTTCCACATGATTTCTCTAATGACGACAAGACTATATCATATATCTTACAATGATGACCATCTCAGCTCGCAAATAACAATATCCTGCCTAATAAACCATGACTTATTGTTCACAAAGCTCATTAAATCTCTCAAACACTCATTTCTGCCCTATTCCTCTGCAATCTCTCTGGTTACATGTCTTGTGAATACTTAATACAGCTAAAACTGATCATTATCTGATGTCTTGGTCTCTTAGCCATATACATGTACGTATACACACAATAGCAAATATAGATCGATCATTTTGAGTGAGGGGTGGGGTGTGGGTTTACAAAAATATATCTCAGAAAGAGAGGACCATAATCTTTGAACAGCACCAGACAGCAGCAGATGTTGCCTGTTCTCGGCAAGTTGGAAAGGGAGCATGTGCCGAAGGTGTGCCCCTCCCGTATTAATGAGAGACATCGGTCAGTTACTGCTCCTGAATACTCCCTAAGAGTAGATAGGTATTATTAAGTGTTTTCCTCTGTTTTTATCATTGTTTCTTTTGCACAACTTGCTAGAAATTTTATTCCACTATCGCTTCTTATGAGTATTCAATTACTATATATCGACAGATCTCATACAGTATATACAATGGGTAGTTATTTGTAAAATAATGTTTTCAGTTAATTAACACGATTTTAATAAAATCACATTTATCATATCGCAACATCTGGTTAGGGAACAACAGTAAAAACAAAGGATTCTAACTAAAAGGACCTATTCACATTTTGGTATATATCAGACTTTATCTGCCAAGGGAGGTAATAGAAATTATGTCTCTAATTGTAAACAGTTTTGTTATAATATCATTTCCTATAAATGACAACCGATTATTACTTTTGTTTGACCCACAAAGTGAAGATCTATTCACAAGGTCATGCATTCACACACCTTCCACAGCTATCTAAAGCGTGGCTTACCTTGACCGTAAAAAGGTGAAGGTCAAAATTAAAATTTATAATTCAATGTGGAACAGTGATTAGCATAGTGTTTGTCAGTGAAGGTTAACTGAATGAAGGTTAAATAAACCTATCAGGAGATGAACAAGCTACCTGGAATATTTTTTGAGATCGATTTTGATACAAACAGACTGACAGAAACCATACACTGACAACAAGGTCTACCTGAACTGTCACAATGTCATTGCAAGTTTGTATTATGGCTGAAATCTGCCTTATACCTTATATTTGGTATATTCATTTTGGACTATATTTTTTTAAAAATGCATTAACAAATATCGAAATTAATTGGCACAGTTTTGCACGGGTTTTTTATATCAGCAATTAAAAGTCATTAACAAACACTACCACATTAAATATTATGCAATCTAAAAATTGATTTTAACCAACTTTTCTGCGACTGTATGTATGACTCATTGACAATTTAGATTACATAGTTAACGTGGTACTGGACTGTGTATGTATGACACATTGACAATTTAGATTACATAGTTAACGTGGTACTGGACTGTGTATGTATGACACATTGACAATTTAGATTACATAGTTAACGTGGTACTGGACTGTGTATGTATGACTCATTGACAATTTAGATTACATAGTTAACGTGGTACTGGACTGTGTATGTATGACACATTGACAATTTAGATTACATAGTTAACGTGGTACTGCTTATTGACTTTAATTGCCGATATATAAAAAATATCCATGCAAAACTTTTGTCCTTTAGTAGATTTCACAACTAGACACCAGTGAAAATAATAGCTTTCTACGTTCATGAGTGAAATTTTATCATACACTGAAGCACACACAATATTTTTATATTTTAGGCTGAAATGTTTGATTGAAAACGTTAACTTGCTACCATGCACTAAAGGGCGCAATAATGTCACCCTTAGACAACATCATAGGTGACGTCACAGTGGCAGCTTGAGTCCGAAAATGTTCATGGTGACAATAATTCAAACTACAATGGCTGCAAACCATAAAGAATAAAGCAGTGAGTAATAAATTGTGTTCTTCCACTGCTTTCAACCAGTGGAATAACACATTTTATTTTATTATAAATTTCTATATTACATTAGAAATCATAAAATAAAATGACCGTGTGTGTAAACAAAACTAATTATGCAGACAATGTCGACATTCAAATACTGTAGAAACTACAAAACATTCAGGAATTCCCTGAACGCTTTCAATTCTAGTTCATCAATCACAGTATTTTATTGTTGCTGAATGTTTTATCAATCATTTATGACTGTAACACTTTGATGAACATTACACTCAAACCTATGTTAGTGGTCACCTGTATTAAGCAACCAACCTGTATTAAGCAGCCAGTTTCCAGACTCCAAATTGTTGTTTTGTTATACATTTGACCTCTATTAAGCAGCCACCTGTGCTAAGCAGCCACTTTTCCCGACTCCCTTGGCTGGCTGCTTAACCCTTTCAACACAACAGACCTCTAAATAGGCTTACAAAAAGTGTAGATCCAGATGAGCCGGCTCGTGACGAGCCGTCTCATCAGGATCTGCACTTTTTGCCAGTGATATGACTATTTTTAGACATAATTACCCATTTTGATAAATGAACTTGTCCAAATGTGATTTTCTGATTCATTTATTGGTTTATGAATATCATGGACCAGTCCATGTGAGTTACTTGGTGTTGAATGGGTTAAGGCAGGTTAGACTGTAGACATGAAATGTGATCATGTGACACAAAATGATCATGTGACATGATGCCATCTTTCTCCAATATGAACCAGGGTTCATTCTAGGTCAGAATGTTTGGGAGAAGTGAGAAAGCGTGTGATCGCTTCCTTAAATGGTGTTCTTTAATATACTTCTGCAAAATAGGGTTAAAATGTACAGTACAACCATTAAATACAACATTTGAATAGAAGGAGTGCTTTATAATGGGCCAGTGTATCTTACTAGACAACATTTTGTTTGAAAATCGTAAAAACTAAAAAATATTTTTTTTTTTTAAGGGAGGGCGAAGTCAAGGTCCCTAGGGCGACAATTTCGCCCACATCGCCCTCTAGAATGATCCCTGATGAACCAAGTGTCATTCAAGGGGGGATATTTAATACTGCATTTTTTGCTGTTAGAAATATAAATGTCTCACAAGGCTTCCATGGTTATGTTCCTGGCAATTGGAGTGCATAATACAACGGTAAAGTGACCTTGACCTCTGATACACTGGCCCCTAACTCAATGAGCGTTTTCTGTTGAAGCTCTCCGAGTTAACCCGTTGTATCCGAGTAACACCTGAACAGCCAGAGTTCGGACTCGATTTACACAATATGACCTTTGACCCGGACGTGAGTCGAACACAGGCCATGTGCTAGGTTAGAAGAGTTGCTACGGAGCTTTCAAGATGGCGAATGCTGAAAAGAATTTGTACGTTCTCATATTGAATGGGAATATGTGACTAAAACATGATATGCGAGTTGATATGTATGTCTATAATACATATATATGGGGAGTAAATTACTAATTCAATAAGTGATTATATTTGTTGGTTCTCCAATTCTGTTGTTGTTGCTGTTGTTGTTGTTGTTATTATTGTTGTTGTTGTTATTACTGATTCTATTTTAACTCGAAGGCGTAGTTTGTAGTTCTATTGAAAACATGCACACGCACGCACGCGGTTTCGGTTCTAAAAATAAAATTGCGTCACTGTCGCCTTAACTAGAGAGTTTTGACAGAAAACGCTCAACAGGTTTCTCTTATTGACCATATAAAATGGGCCTACAGTGTTTTCACAAGGGCTGCTAAACATTCACATATTCAAATTGATCCAATGATCCCAAGCCAAAATCCGTGATAATTGCCGTAATACGATAAATATTTATGTTGTATGCTTTTTATTTAATTGAAATGCAAAATTTAACGCATTGTTTGGCATGCTCAGAAATGTTGATTAAGTACTAAACTTTTCCTAATTCAGTGATTTTAACTTTATGCATCATCAGTTTGGCCTCGTTCATATCCAACAATACTGATTCTGCTCTGTTGAGCAACTGTAATACAAAGTCATGGAAAGATAAATTCATACCACTTTTGTGTTGCTTCACATTCCATCTTAGTTCAATCTATCAATCATGGTTTTATGTTCAATACCTATTATGTTTCTAATTTGTACAATGTGGACCAAAACCAGAACATCCATCAGACTCCTGAACAGCCTGTCAAGTGTGAAACTCTAAATTTATTAGAATCTGGAAAACTCAACATGCAGCTACACGATTAGTTTCCTGTGGTAGAACACCAATTCCGGTAAATGACAGGTTGATTATTCTTATGTGAATCAGTTAACCGATAACCTGCTAATCGCAACTATCCTTGCTTTTGCAAACACCATCGAGCCAGATCAGCAAACAAACACCATCAAGCCAGATCAGCAAACAAACACCATCGAGCCAGATCAGCAAACAAACACCATCGAGCCAGATCAGCAAACAAACACCATCGAGCCAGATCAGCAAACAAACACCATCGAGCCAGATCAGCAAACAAACACCATCGAGCCAGATCAGCAAACAAACACCATCGAGCCAGATCAGCAAACAAACACCATCGAGCCAGATCAGCAAACAAACACCATCGAGCCAGATCAGCAAACAAACACCATAGAGCCAGATCAGCAAACAAACACCATCGAGCCAGATCAGCAAACAAACACCATCGAGCCAGATCAGCAAACAAACACCATCGAGCCAGATCAGCAAACAAACACCATAGAGCCAGATCAGCAAACAAACACCATACAGCCAAATCAGCGAACAAACACCATCGAGCCAGATCAGCAAACAAACACCATCGAGCCAGATCAGCGAACAAACACCATCAAGCCAGATCAGCGAACAAACACCATCGAGCCAGATCAGCAAACAAACACCATCGAGCCAGATCAGCGAACAAACACCATAGAACCAGATCAGCGAACAAACATCATAGAGCTAGAGCAGCGAACACATCGAGCCAGATCAGCGAAAAAACACCATCGAGCCAGATCAGCGAACAAACACCATCGAGCCAGATCAACGAACAAACACCATAGAGCCAGATCAGTGAACAAACACCATAGAGCCAGATCAGTGAACAAACACCATCAAGTCAGATCAGCAAACAAACACCATTGAGCCAGATCAGCAAACAAACACCATAGAGCCAGATCAGCGAACAAACACCATCGAGCCAGATCAACAAACAAACACCATCGAGCCAGATCAGCGAACAAACACCATCGAGCCAGATCAGTGAACAAACACCATCGAGCCAGATCAGCGAACAAACACCATCGAGCCAGATCAGTGAACAAACACCATCGAGCCAGATCAGTGAACAAACACCATCGAGCCAGATCAGCAAACAAACACCATAGAGCCAGATCAGCGAACAAACACAATCGAGCCAGATCAGCGAACAAACACCATTGAGCCAGATCAGCAAACAAACACCATAGAGCCAGATCAGCAAACAAACACCATAGAACCAGATCAGCAAACAAACACCATCGAGCCAGATCAGTGAACAAACACCATCGAGCCAGATCAGCAAACAAACACCATCGAGCCAGATCAGCGAACAAACACCATGGAACCAGATCAGTGAACAAACACCATCAAGCCAGATCAGCAAACAAACACCATCGAGCCAGATCAGGAAACAAACACCATCAAGCCAGATCAGGAAACAAACACCATCGAGCCAGATCAGGAAACAAACACTATCGAGCCAGATCAGTGAACAAACACCATCGAGCCAGATCAGCAAACAAACACCATCGAGCCAGATCAGGAAACAAACACCATCGACCCAGATCAGCGAACAAACACCATCGAGCCAGATCAGGAAACAAACACGATAGAACCAGATCAGCGAACAAACACCATCTAGCCAGATCAGCGAACAAAACCATAGAGCCAGATAAGCGAACAAACACCATCGAGCCAGATCAGCAAACAAACACCATCGAGCCAGATCAGCGAACATCATAGAACCAGATCAGCAAACATCATAGAGCCAGATCAGCAAACATCATAGAGCCAGATCAGCAAACATCATAGAGCCAGATCAGCGAACATCATAGAACCAGATCAGCAAACAAACACCATCGAGCCAGATCAGCGAACAAACACCATAGAGCCAGATAAGCGAACAAACAACATCGAGCCAGATCAGCAAACAAACACCATCGAGCCAGATCAGCGAACATCATAGAACCAGATCAGCAAACATCATAGAGCCAGATCAGCAAACATCATAGAGCCAGATCAGCAAACATCATAGAACCAGATCAGCAAACATCATAGAGCCAGATCAGCAAACACCATCGAGCCAGATCAGCGAACATCATAGAACCAGATCAGCGAACATCATAGAACCGGATCAGCAAACAAACACCATAGAGCCAGATCAGCGAACAGACACCATAGAGCCAGATCAGCAAACAAACACCATCGAGCCAGATCAGCGAACAAACAGCATCGAGCCAGATCAGCGAACAAATACCATCGAGCCAGATCAGCAAACAAACACCATCGAGCCAGATCAGCGAACAAACACCATCGAGCCAGATCAGGAAACAAACACCATCAAGCCAGATCAGGAAACAAACACCATCGAGCCAGATCAGGAAACAAACACCATCGAGCCAGATCAACGAACCAACCACAAAGCCAAATCAGACGTCTGATCAAGCTTTATGCTGTTTGCTAACCGGGTAATGGAGCTAAAACACTTAGCTGAATAGCAAATAACATATCGAACCTGATCAGAAGCTGTGTTACGCTGTGGCTTATCTGAATCTACATTGCATATTGTGTTTGCACATTCCTTCCATTTTATTCTGCAGTTTAAGACAAAACGTTGACAGTTTTATGACTAAGGCCTGTTTAAACATGTTTCAATTCAAGATTACAATTTCCAACAAAATTCCAAAAATCAATTTTTAAAATCAGACTTGTAAAAAACGTACAGCCAAGGATTATTTTCTGTAGAAATACTCTGACATTGTGTCACTTCTAAATAATTTCATGAACATAGTGCTTTATATCTCGTGTAATAGGTGATTGATTTCTTTATCTGCATCAATGAAAGATTAGAATGCAGAGTTAATGAATGACTCCAAGTATGAGCATGCTAACCCAGATAGCAAACAGGAAACAAGTTTCTGTAATCTCAATGGGCTTCTTGTGAACTAGATATAGTTAAGAAATGATGTTCATTTTGAATGTTTTACTGTTGTATACGAGAGATATAATATATAACTGTATTGAAAAAACAACGCATGCTTTCTCTAAAACATTTCTAGTCATGTTTATCTCCTGACTTAAATTTCAAATTTACCATTTTTGAATATTTAATGAAAGCAGAGTTATTTAATTAATGTTTATTCAATAACGCAATGTGTGTGCTCCGGAGGAGGTGTGTATTCACTCCATTCAATCGATTGAAACTGGGGCTTAAATCACGTTTTGAAGTATTTACGACCCATTTCTTGTGTTACTGCTATTATCAAAAATCGATGTCAGTTTTTAGAAGCCCTGTCATTTAAGGACTCACATGAACATAATTTTTGGTTCAGTGACCTTGACCTTTGACAAATTAAGATCAAAATCAAAATAGGCCATCAACAAATCATGACCAAAGTGCATAATAAACTTAAACCGATCAATTGTTCATATGTTATTAAGTGGAATCCTGTTGATAAATTTGAGGTCTCATTGACCTTTGACCTGCAGATCCCTAAATCAAATAGGGTATGTACATCTACTGACTCTACAAAGTTTGAAGCCGTGGGTCATACAGAACTGGAAACAAAGCTTAATAAAGAAATAGACATGGCATTAATACTATGTCTCCCCCAGTGGGGAGAGTGGGGAAGGGAGGACAGTGCATTGGAGGAGAGGGTGGGAACAGTATGATGTAACCAAGGTCCATTTACTAAACACCTAGAAATCTACCATATACGTACCAGTATAATGTGCATTGGAGGGTAGGAGAGGGTGGGGAAGGGAGGACAGTGCATTGGAGGGTAGGAGAGGGTGGGGAAGGGAGGACATTGCATTGGAGGGTAGGAGAGGGTGGGAACAGTATTCTGATGTAACAAAGGTCCATTCACTAAACACCTAGAAAATCTTGTCAATACATATAATATTTCAACAAATCTGTACATCAATCATCGTACATTATTACCAGTCTTCCAAGGTATGTCTGTCTATATGATATTACAGCACTCACTTCATAATTCATGTAATTACCTCAGCAGGAACACTGACTGCCACAGGCTCTCTGCACCATGCACTAGATCTTATTCTAGTTATTTATGTGCTACATCAAAAGAATCAAATACAACAAAGGCACGCAATTGAGCCATGGAACACCAGCTTCCAAGCCAGCAGGTATATTATGCAAACTTATAACTGTGTGCATGGAAACAGTCAAGGCCATGGTAAATTAATTGTAAGCATCACATATTGTGCGTGTTTTACGTTTATTTATCGTCGCTACCGGTTGCCCATATGAGCGACACCTCCTGAAGAGATTAGTCATGTTAGATTTTTGGAGGATAGAGAAAAGACCCATTCCAGAATCTCCTCTGGTTCATTTACGTGCAACGGTGTAAAGCACCGACACGAGACCTCGGTTTAAAGTGCCATTTGAAAGACTGTTAATTTTATTAGGGTCAGACGGGGGATCGAACCTGCGATCCCTGGATTACCAGTCCAGCGTGTTACCACTGGACTACAGGTCCGTCTGTATCACATATTGTCAACAAAATGAGAGTAAGTAGGCAGATGGGGGTGGGGAGTGTTCGGTGACCAAACATGGGGGTTGTGTCAACACGAGTGGGTGCTCTCAAAAAGAAGGAATTGTGTCAAAATGAGGGAGCAAGTGTGGAATTCATTTATAATGGCCTTACCATTGATGCAATACTGATGTAAATATGTTATTGATGTAACTATCTGATGCCGATGCAATATCCATGTAACTACATGTACCTGATGCCGATGCAATATCCATGTAACTACCTGATGCATTATCCATGTAATTACCTGATGCATTATCCATGTAACTACCTGATGCATTATCCATGTAACTACCTGATGCATTATCCATGTAATTACCTGATGCATTATCCATGTAACTACCTGATGCATTATCCATGTAACTACCTGATGCTGATGCATTATCCATGTAACTACCTGATGCATTATCCATGTAACTACCTGATGCATTATCCATGTAACTACCTGATGCATTATCCATGTAACTACCTGATGCATTATCCATGTAACTACCTGATGCATTATCCATGTAACTACCTGATGCATTATCCATGTAACTACCTGATGCTGATGCATTATCCATGTAACTACCTGATGCATTATCCATGTAACTATCTGATGCATTATCCATGTAACTACCTGATGCATTATCCATGTAACTACCTGATGCATTATCCATGTAACTACCTGATGCTGATGCATTATCCATGTAACTACCTGATGCTGATGCATTATCCATGTAACTACCTGATGCTGATGCATTATCCATGTAACTACCTGAAGCTGATGCATTATCCATGTAACTACCTGATGCTGATGCATTATCCATGTAACTACCTGAAGCTGATGCATTATCCATGTAACTACCTGATGCTGATGCATTATCCATGTAACTACCTGATGCATTATCCATGTAACTACCTGATGCATTATCCATGTAACTACCTGATGCATTATCCATGTAACTACCTGATGCATTATCCATGTAACTACCTGATGCATTATCCATGTAACTACCTGATGCATTATCCATGTAACTACCTGATGCATTATCCATGTAACTACCTGATGCATTATCCATGTAACTACCTGATGCATTATCCATGTAACTATCTGATGCATTATCCATGTAACTACCTGATGCATTATCCATGTAACTACCTGATGCATTATCGATGTAACTACCTGATGCATTATCCATGTAATTACCTGATGCATTATCCATGTAACTATCTGATGCATTATCCATGTAACTACCTGATGCATTATCCATGTAACTACCTGATGCATTATCCATGTAACTACCTGATGCATTATCCATGTAACTACCTGATGCATTATCGATGTAACTACCTGATGCATTATCGATGTAACTACCTGATGCATTATCGATGTAACTACCTGATGCATTATCCATGTAACTATCTGATGCTGATGCATTATCCATGTAACTACCTGATGCATTATCCATGTAACTATCTGATGCATTATCCATGTAACTATCTGATGCATTATCCATGTAACTATCTGATGCATTATCTATGTAACTACCTGATGCATTATCCATGTAACTACCTGATGCATTATCCATGTAACTACCTGATGCATTATCCATGTAACTATCTGATGCATTATCCATGTAACTATCTGATGCATTATCCATGTAACTACCTGCTGCATTATCCATGTAACTACATCTGATGCATTATCCATGTAACTACCTGATGCATTATCCATGTAACTACCTGATGCATTATCCATGTAACTACCTGATGCATTATCCATGTAACTACCTGATGCATTATCCATGTAACTACCTGATGCTGATGCATTATCCATGTAACTACCTGAGTGATGCATTATCCATGTAACTACCTGATGCATTATCCATGTAACTACCTGAAGTGATGCATTATCCATGTAACTACCTAAGTGATGCATTATCGATGTAACTACCTGATGCATTATCCATGTAACTACCTGATGCATTATCGATGTAACTACCTGAAGTTGATGCATTATCCATGTAACTACCTGATGCATTATCCATGTAACTACCTGATGCATTATCCATGTAACTACCTGAGTGATGCATTATCCATGTAACTACCTGATGCATTATCGATGTAACTACCTGATGCATTATCGATGTAACAACCTGATGCATTATCGATGTAACTACCTGATGCATTATCCATGTAACTACCTGATGCATTATCCATGTAACTACCTGATGCATTATCCATGTAACTACCTGAAGTGATGCATTATCCATGTAACTACCTGATGCATTATCCATGTAACTACCATGATGCATTATCCATGTAACTACCTGAAGTTGATGCATTATCCATGTAACTACCTGATGCTGATGCATTATCCATGTAACTACCTGATGCATTATCCATGTAACTACCTGATGCATTATCCATGTAACTACCTGAAGCTGATGCATTATCCATGTAACTATCTGATGCATTATCCATGTAACTATCTGATGCATTATCCATGTAACTACCTGATGCATTATCCATGTAACTACCACTGATGCATTATCCATGTAACTACCTGATGCATTATCCATGTAACTACCTGATGCATTATCCATGTAACTACCTGATGCATTATCCATGTAACTACCTGATGCATTATCCATGTAACTACCTGAGCTGATGCATTATCCATGTAACTACCTGATGCATTATCCATGTAACTATCTGATGCATTATCCATGTAACTACCTGATGCATTATCCATGTAACTACCTGATGCATTATCCATGTAACTACCTGATGCATTATCCATGTAACTACCTGATGCATTATCCATGTAACTACCTGATGCTGATGCATTATCCATGTAACTACCTGATGCATTATCCATGTAACTATCTGATGCATTATCCATGTAACTATCTGATGCATTATCCATGTAACTACCTGATGCATTATCCATGTAACTACCTGATGCATTATCCATGTAACTACCTGATGCATTATCCATGTAACTACCTGATGCATTATCCATGTAACTACCTGATGCATTATCCATGTAACTACCTGATGCATTATCCATGTAACTACCTGATGCATTATCCATGTAACTACCTGATGCATTATCCATGTAACTACCTGATGCATTATCCATGTAACTACCTGATGCATTATCCATGTAACTACCTGATGCATTATCCATGTAACTACCTGATGCATTATCCATGTAACTACCTGATGCATTATCCATGTAACTACCTGATGCATTATCGATGTAACTACCTGATGCATTATCCATGTAACTACCTGATGCATTATCCATGTAATTACCTGATGCATTATCCATGTAACTACCTGATGCATTATCCATGTAACTACCTGATGCATTATCCATGTAACTACCTGATGCTGATGCATTATCCATGTAACTACCTGATGCATTATCCATGTAACTACCTGATGCATTATCCATGTAACTACCTGATGCATTATCGATGTAACTACCTGATGCATTATCGATGTAACTACCTGATGCTGATGCATTATCCATGTAACTACCTGAAGTTGATGCATTATCCATGTAACTACCTGAAGGTGATGCATTATCGATGTAACTACCTGAAGTTGATGCATTATCGATGTAACTACCTAAAGTTGATGCATTATCGATGTAACGACCTGAAGTTGATGCATTATCGATGTAACTACCTGAAGTTGATGCATTATCGATGTAACTACCTGAAGTTGATGCATTATCGATGTAACTACCTGAAGTTGATGCATTATCCATGTAACTACCTGAAGTTGATGCATTATCCATGTAACTACCTGAAGTTGATGCATTATCCATGTAACTACCTGATGCATTATCGATGTAACTACCTAAAGTTGATGCATTATCGATGTAACAACCTGAAGTTGATGCATTATCGATGTAACTACCTGAAGTTGATGCATTATCGATGTAACTACCTGATGCATTATCCATGTAACTACCTGAAGTTGATGCATTATCGATGCAACTACCTGAAGTTGATGCATTATCGATGTAACTACTGATGCATTATCCATGTAACTACCTGATGTTGATGCATTATCGATGCAACTACCTGAAGTTGATGCATTATCGATGTAACTACCTAAAGTTGATGCATTATCGATGTAACAACCTGAAGTTGATGCATTATCCATGTAACTACCTGAAGTTGATGCATTATCGATGCAACTACCTGAAGTTGATGCATTATCGATGTAACTACCTAAAGTTGATGCATTATCGATGTAACAACCTGAAGTTGATGCATTATCGATGTAACTACCTGAAGTTGATGCATTATCCATGTAACTACCTGAAGTTGATGCATTATCCATGTAACTACCTGAAGTTGATGCATTATCGATGTAACTACCTGAAGTTGATGCATTATCGATGTAACTACCTGAAGTTGATGCATTATCGATGTAACTACCTGAAGTTGATGCATTATCGATGTAACTACCTGAAGGTGATGCATTATCGATGTAACTACCTGAAGTTGATGCATTATCCATGTAACTACCTGAAGGTGATGCATTATCGATGTAACTACCTGAAGTTGATGCATTATCCATGTAACTACCTGAAGGTGATGCATTATCAATGTAACTACCTGAAGTTGATGCATTATCCATGTAACTACCTAAAGTTGATGCATTATCGATGTAACTACCTGAAGTTGATGCATTATCGATGTAACTACCTGAAGTTGATGCATTATCCATGTAACTACCTGAAGTTGATGCATTATCGATGTAACTACCTGATGCATTATCCATGTAACTACCTGAAGTTGATGCATTATCGATGTAACTACCTGAAGTTGATGCATTATCGATGTAACTACCTGAAGTTGATGCATTATCGATGTAACTACCTGAAGTTGATGCATTATCGATGTAACTACCTGAAGGTGATGCATTATCGATGTAACTACCTGAAGTTGATGCATTATCCATGTAACTACCTGAAGGTGATGCATTATCCATGTAACTACCTGAAGGTGATGCATTATCAATGTAACTACCTGAAGTTGATGCATTATCGATGTAACTACCTGATGCATTATCGATGTAACTACCTAAAGTTGATGCATTATCGATGTAACTACCATGATGCATTATCGATGTAACTACCTGAAGTTGATGCATTATCGATGTAACTACCTGAAGTTGATGCATTATCGATGTAACTACCTGAAGGTGATGCATTATCCATGTAACTACCTGAAGTTGATGCATTATCGATGTAACTACCTGATGCATTATCGATGTAACTACCTGAAGTTGATGCATTATCCATGTAACTACCTGAAGTTGATGCATTATCGATGTAACTACCTGAAGTTGATGCATTATCGATGTAACTACCTGAAGGTGATGCATTATCGATGTAACTACCTGAAGTTGATGCATTATCCATGTAACTACCTGAAGGTGATGCATTATCGATGTAACTACCTGAAGTTGATGCATTATCCATGTAACTACCTGAAGGTGATGCATTATCAATGTAACTACCTGAAGTTGATGCATTATCGATGTAACCGTGTTGCCTAATTGTCTTTGATCCGTAGCTGCTCGTCACTACCCAATTACTGCGATCATTATTTTCTATTGATCAAGTTTATCAAATTGCCGGTGTAACACAAATCAATACGTACTTTCTATGGCGCTTTGTAATTATGTCATTTATTTCTACTTTATCGTTCTCATTAAAAACTTTCTAAATTCCTCACAGTTTCATGTACATAAAAAGAATTTATATACATCGTATATATATATATATATATATATCCCATATGGACAATTTAAAGTTTCACAGAATTATTCAAAGAGAATTTAAATTCCAAACAAGTACACAGCATACACGTGTACATGTACCGTACATAGACTGTATCTATTATCCAAAATAAGACCCGTTTCAATGATACACAGACTCTGGTATTTAAATCCAAACCACACACACAACACACAGTATATAACTATTTATTATCCTATACAATCTATATAGCAGCACATTGCTAGCACATGCATGTAAAGCTATACCAACTGTTCCATGTATCACACATAAAAATCTCTAAACTAGGAAACTGCAGATTTGAGTAGAGAATCAATAGAGACAGGCTCTCTAATGAACCCAAATCAACCAATACCTGACTATGTCATGTGTGTAATATACAAGACAGGAGTGAGATGGCAAGAAGCAGGGAATACTGTCTGTATGGATCAATGTGACTCTCTTCGTTACATACTGTCACATTAATGAGAATATTGGAAGACTCCGATCCACTTTATATCACTATCTCCGAGTATTGGAGCTCTCCGATTCATCTTATACCACCACCGTCTACGACTGACTCAAGGAGATCATATAGCACTATTGTCCAGCTGTGTATTATAATTCATTCTAGACAAATCAGCCCCTACAAGGCAAGTGGCTTACTACAGACACACTAGGGAGCTGCGAGTAGATCAGATCCCTAAATCTGTAGCTCATTATATCACCCAAAATATTGTTTGTGAAATGAAATATCAGTTCCTTACATGCAATGTTCATTATACCAGTGTTTCTTGTTTCCAATGTTCCTTATATCCAATGTACTTTATACGTATATTCACAATGTTCCGCATATATGTGTATTCCTTATACATGTATGCATTGTTTGTTAAATGTATACCCAGTGTTCCTTATATCCAATGTTCCTTATATAACTATTCATTATAGGCAATGTTTGTTAAACCACGTATCATATATGCAAACTGTTTCTTAAATCCAACGTTTGCCATATCCAATGTTTCTTAAATCCAATGTTTCTTAAATCCAATATTTCTTAAATCCAACATTTGCCATATCCAATGTTTGCTCTATCCAATGCTCCATATATCCAATGTTCCATATATCCAATGCTCCATATATCCAATATTCCATATATCCAATGCTCCATATATCCAATGCTCCATATATCCAATATTCCATATATCCAATGTTTGCTCTATCCAATGTTCCATATATCCAATGCTCCATATATCCAATATTCCATATATCCAATGCTCCATATATCCAATGTTCCATATATCCAATGTTCCATATATCCAATGCTCCATATATCCAATATTCCATATATCCAATGTTCCATATATCCAATGTTCCATATATCCAATGCTCCATATATCCAATGTTCCATATATCCAATGTTTGCTATATCCAATGTTTGCTATATCCAATGTTCCATATATCCAATGTTCCATATATCCAATGTTTGCTATATCCAATGTTTGCTATATCCAATGTTCCATATATCCAATGTTCCATATATCCAATGTTCCATATATCCAATGCTCCATATATCCAATGTTCCATATATCCAATGTTCCATATATCCAATGTTCCATATATCCAATGCTCCATATATCCAATATTCCATATATCCAATGTTCCATATATCCAATGTTCCATATATCCAATGTTTGCTATATCCAATGTTCCATATATCCAATGTTCCATATATCCAATGTTCCATATATCCAATGTTTGCTATATCCAATGTTCCATATATCCAATGTTCCATATATCCAATGTTTGCTATATCCAATGTTCCATATATCCAATGCTCCATATATCCAATGTTTGCTATATCCAATGTTCCATATATCCAATGTTCCATATATCCAATATTCCATATATCCAATGCTCCATATATCCAATGTTTGCTATATCCAATGTTCCATATATCCAATGTTTGCTATATCCAATGTTCCATATATCCAATGCTCCATATATCCAATGCTCCATATATCCAATGTTCCATATATCCAATGTTTGCTATATCCAATGTTCCATATATCCAATGTTCCATATATCCAATGTTTGCTATATCCAATGTTCCATATATCCAATGTTTGCTATATCCAATGTTCCATATATCCAATGTTTGCTATATCCAATGCTCCATATATCCAATGCTCCATATATCCAATGTTCCATATATCCAATGTTTGCTATATCCAATGTTCCATATATCCAATGTTTGCTATATCCAATGTTCCATATATCCAATGTTCCATATATCCAATGTTTGCTATATCCAATGTTCCATATATCCAATGTTTGCTATATCCAATGTTCCATATATCCAATGCTCCATATATCCAATGTTTGCTATATCCAATGTTTGCTATATCCAATGCTCCATATATCCAATGTTCCATATATCCAATGTTTGTTATATCCAATGTTCCATATATCCAATGTTCCATATATCCAATGTTCCATATATCCAATGTTTGCTATATCCAATGTTCCATATATCCAATGCTCCATATATCCAATATTCCATATATCCAATGTTCCATATATCCAATGTTCCATATATCCAATGTTCCATATATCCAATGTTCCATATATCCAATGTTCCATATATCCAATGTTCCATATATCCAATGTTTGCTATATCCAATGTTCCATATATCCAATGTTCCATATATCCAATGTTCCATATATCCAATGTTTGCTATATCCAATGTTCCATATATCCAATGTTCCATATATCCAATGTTCCATATATCCAATGTTCCATATATCCAATGTTCCATATATCCAATGTTCCATATATCCAATGTTCCATATATCCAATGTTTGCTATATCCAATGTTCCATATATCCAATGCTCCATATATCCAATGTTCCATATATCCAATGTTTGCTATATCCAATGTTCCATATATCCAATGCTCCATATATCCAATGTTCCATATATCCAATGTTTGTTATATCCAATGTTCCATATATCCAATGTTTGCTATATCCAATGTTTGTTATATCCAATGTTCCATATATCCAATGTTTGCTATATCCAATGTTCCATATATCCAATGTTCCATATATCCAATGTTTGCTATATCCAATGTTCCATATATCCAATGCTCCATATATCCAATATTCCATATATCCAATGTTCCATATATCCAATGTTCCATATATCCAATGTTTGCTATATCCAATGTTCCATATATCCAATGTTCCATATATCCAATGTTCCATATATCCAATGTTTGCTATATCCAATGTTCCATATATCCAATGTTCCATATATCCAATGTTCCATATATCCAATGTTTGCTATATCCAATGTTCCATATATCCAATGCTCCATATATCCAATGTTTGCTATATCCAATGTTCCATATATCCAATGTTCCATATATCCAATATTCCATATATCCAATGCTCCATATATCCAATGTTTGCTATATCCAATGTTCCATATATCCAATGTTTGCTATATCCAATGTTCCATATATCCAATGTTTGCTATATCCAATGCTCCATATATCCAATGCTCCATATATCCAATGTTCCATATATCCAATGTTTGCTATATCCAATGTTCCATATATCCAATGTTCCATATATCCAATGTTTGCTATATCCAATGTTCCATATATCCAATGTTTGCTATATCCAATGTTCCATATATCCAATGTTTGCTATATCCAATGCTCCATATATCCAATGCTCCATATATCCAATGTTCCATATATCCAATGTTTGCTATATCCAATGTTCCATATATCCAATGTTTGCTATATCCAATGTTCCATATATCCAATGTTCCATATATCCAATGTTTGCTATATCCAATGTTCCATATATCCAATGTTTGCTATATCCAATGTTCCATATATCCAATGCTCCATATATCCAATGTTCCATATATCCAATGTTTGCTATATCCAATGTTCCATATATCCAATGCTCCATATATCCAATGTTCCATATATCCAATGTTCCATATATCCAATGTTTGCTATATCCAATGTTTGTTATATCCAATGTTCCATATATCCAATGTTTGCTATATCCAATGTTCCATATATCCAATGTTCCATATATCCAATGTTCCATATATCCAATGTTCCATATATCCAATGTTCCATATATCCAATGTTCCATATATCCAATGCTCCATATATCCAATGTTCCATATATCCAATGTTCCATATATCCAATGTTCCATATATCCAATGTTTATATCCAATGTTCCATATATCCAATGTTCCATATATCCAATGTTCCATATATCCAATGTTTGCTCTATCCAATGTTTGCTCTATCCAATGTTCCATATATCCAATGTTCCATATATCCAATGTTCCATATATCCAATGCTCCATATATCCAATGTTTGCTATATCCAATGTTCCATGTATCCAATGTTCCATATATCCAATGTTTGCTATATCCAATGTTCCATATATCCAATGTTCCATATATCCAATGTTTGCTATATCCAATGTTCCATATATCCAATGTTCCATATATCCAATGTTCCATATATCCAATGTTCCATATATCCAATGCTCCATATATCCAATGTTCCATATATCCAATGTTCCATATATCCAATGTTTGCTATATCCAATGTTCCATATATCCAATGTTTGCTCTATCCAATGTTCCATATATCCAATGTTCCATATATCCAATGTTCCATATATCCAATGCTCCATATATCCAATGTTTGCTATATCCAATGTTTGCTATATCCAATGTTCCATATATCCAATGTTCCATATATCCAATGTTCCATATATCCAATGTTCCATATATCCAATGTTTGCTATATCCAATGTTCCATATATCCAATGTTCCATATATCCAATGTTCCATATATCCAATGTTCCATATATCCAATGCTCCATATATCCAATGTTCCATATATCCAATGTTCCATATATCCAATGCTCCATATATCCAATGTTCCATATATCCAATGTTCCATATACCCAATGTTCCATATATCCAATGTTCCATATATCCAATGTTCCATATATCCAATTCTCCATATATCCAATGTTTGCTATATCCAATGTTTGCTATATCCAATGTTCCATATATCCAATGTTCCATATATCCAATGTTCCATATATCCAATGTTCCATATATCCAATGTTCCATATATCCAATGTTCCATATATCCAATGTTTGCTATATCCAATGCTCCATATATCCAATGTTCCATATATCCAATGTTCCATATATCCAATGTTCCATATATCCAATGCTCCATATATCCAATGTTCCATATATCCAATGTTCCATATATCCAATGTTCCATATATCCAATGTTCCATATATCCAATGTTTGCTATATCCAATGTTCCATATATCCAATGTTCCATATACCCAATGCTCCATATATCCAATGTTCCATATATCCAATGTTCCATATATCCAATGTTCCATATATCCAATGTTCCATATATCCAATGTTCCATATATCCAATGTTCCATATATCCAATGCTCCATATATCCAATGTTCCATATATCCAATGTTCCATATATCCAATGTTCCATATATCCAATGCTCCATATATCCAATATTCCATATATCCAATGTTCCATATATCCAATGTTCCATATATCCAATGTTCCATATATCCAATGCTCCATATATCCAATGTTTGCTATATCCAATGTTTGCTATATCCAATGTTCCATATATCCAATGTTCCATATATCCAATGTTCCATATATCCAATGTTTGCTATATCCAATGTGCCATATATCCAATGTTCCATATATCCAATGTTTGCTATATCCAATGTTCCATATATCCAATGTTTGCTATATCCAATGCTCCATATATCCAATGTTCCATATATCCAATGTTCCATATATCCAATGTTCCATATATCCAATGTTCCATATATCCAATGCTCCATATATCCAATGTTCCATATATCCAATGTTCCATATATCCAATGTTCCATATATCCAATGTTCCATATATCCAATATTTGTTATATCCAATGCTCCATATATCCAATGTTTGCTATATCCAATGCTCCATATATCCAATGTTTGCTATATCCAATGTTCCATATATCCAATGTTCCATATATCCAATGTTCCATATATCCAATGCTCCATATATCCAATATTCCATATATCCAATGCTCCATATATCCAATGTTCCATATATCCAATGTTCCATATATCCAATGTTCCATATATCCAATGTTCCATATATCCAATATTTGTTATATCCAATGTTCCATATATCCAATGTTCCATATATCCAATGCACCATATATCCAATATTCCATATATCCAATGTTCCATATATCCAATGTTCCATATATCCAATGTTCCATATATCCAATATTTGTTATATCCAATGTTCCATATATCCAATGTTCCATATATCCAATGTTTGCTATATCCAATATTTGTTATATCCAATGTTCCATATATCCAATGTTCCATATATCCAATATTTGCTATATCCAATGTTCCATATATCCAATGTTCCATATATCCAATGTTTGCTATATCCAATGTTCCATATATCCAATGTTTGCTATATCCAATGTTCCATATATCCAATGTTCCATATATCCAATGTTTGCTATATCCAATGTTTGCTATATCCAATGTTTGCACATGACTGAACTCTTTCAACACTACAGGCCTCTAAATAGACTTACAAAAAGTGTAGATCCATAACGAGCCGTCTCATCAGGATCTGCACTTTTTGCCAGTACTAATTACTATTTTTAGATAAAATTACCCATTTTGATAAATGAACTGGTCCAAAGGTAATTTTCTTATTCATTTATTGGTCTAATAATATCATGCACCAGTCCATGTCAATTACTTGGGGTGAATGGGTTAATTAATGAAAAGCGAGGCACTGCATATGTTGATGAACTGTATAATTGACCTTTCTGCCGATTTTGATTGACAGCTGGCGTTAGCCAATCGCATCGCACCATTCGCGCACACCCCCGGCAACGGTTTATCGCCGCCATCTTGTTAGACAAACAATGCATATTAGACACACTAGTAACGAGTAGACAAATTTGAAAAGGCGTGAATTTGATCGAAAATACGGGTTTAAAATTGTTTTAATGATGTTGAAAATGTGTAGCTTTGGTGTGTGGGTTAGTTATAGTACACAATTAGTCGATATCCTGGTGATCGACGTTAAATTCAACCCATTTCAAAATCCTTGGACAAATCTAAAAGTGTGTATATGAACCACAAAATACCAGACAGCTGCTTTAAAAACAATGCATCTATAAAAACACCGACTGACCCCATATAGTCATTCTTTTCTCACAAACACAGCAATCAAATTTAAGCGTGTCACACTGTTTATTGGGAGCAATCAACAACTTACCCACTAACGGTACATCACAGAGACCGCTGAGTTATAATACCCGATAGGGGCCACTGCTATCAAGATCAAAGTATTTCACATCGGAATTTAGCACTGATTGTGCTAATTGGTCAATTATAAAATGTGTGCACATAATTATATAATTGATTACTACACCGAGTCATTGTTTTATCGTTCTGTTAGATAAACGAGTTATGTAGTAACATTTTAATCAAATCTGATAACGAGTGATCGTGATCTGAAATTATTTTTTGAGAAATATTTAAAATTAATTAATGCTGTCTGTCATTGACAATGGTGAAAAGATGTAGTTACGGGCTGTGTGACAGTGATGTAGATATCCAGATCGATTGATAGGTGACGTTAAATTCGTGCCATTTTCAAAACCTAAGACAAATCTTGAAAACATGTCTAAGGTGGATTAAGTTGTGTGAACGACCAAACGACCAGCTGAATACATCCAAAATTAATGCAAACAGATATATTTGCACAAAAGTAAGTTGAAATTAATTTATTTATGCATAATAAAATATTTCGAAAAAATATATTCTGCATTAATAGATCTACCGTTCACAAGAGATATGTGAGTATAGTGGTGATTATACATGTGGTTCATACATATTGTCGTGGATGGTGGACTAGGGATCAGATAGTAGTAATAGTACCCATGCATGTGCAGAGCTGTGGGATTCCCATATTAGCTCAGTGAACGTACTGGTGTTCAGTTTTTGGGCCTAATGTTCGAGTCTTCTAGGAGGCATAGGGTCGAGTCTCTCAAGACGGTGGCATATTTCATTTCTTGTGATGTCAAAGTTGACACGATGTGGTTGTTCACTCTTCCGTTGATTGCGCAAGCATTTACCACGAACACTTAACACGTCCTCATCCGTATATCTGTACTTTAGAGAAATAACATTCACACCTACGTCTATTATGAGGTGGGCTGTTGACAAATTAATCAATTACTGGAGAATATATTATTTTTCACACCTTCATTGGTCGGCTCAAACATTTGTGATGCTGGCTTGTATGCCAATGTTTTATCAGCTTTAGAGCTGAGCCGTGCCATATGTCCAAGCCCTTGAATCATGTATAAATATCATGCTCTTCACATCAATTTCATTACAACCATGGCGTCTATTTTTCCATGCGTTTTTTGCTCTCGTCACGTTTCCAGCCGTATGCATGCTCTTAGCTGCGATAAGTGCCACCGTTGGAATCATCGAAAATGCGGAAAGATTTATTTATTCTCCCCCATTCACTTTAATTAATCTTGATTAGTGGCCTGAAACCTAGATAGATAATCACTCCTGGTATGGCAAACACACGGCTACATAGTCCCATTCATAATTGTGTCTAATTACCTAAATAGCTAATAATAGCATTATTATAATGGGCCTGTATAGTGCAGTACTATATATATATAAAATACGAACCTGTGATTATACGAATGCACTAGTATACGAAACTACCATTAGACGAACAAGGGATTATACGAAATCACCTGAATTCACCTAAAACCCTTGCCTTCTTGCTTTCAACGAGATATTCTTATCTGGGTGAAATAAAACCGAGACATTCGACGGAATTTTATCTAGATTAACTCGATGCAGGTCTGCGTTAGACGCCATTTTGTTAGATAGCTTGTCTCGCGTGGTTACAGCGAGCACCTGTAACTATGGGGGGCGTGCCTAAGTAGCGTTTGCAGAAAGGTCAATTGGCCGCAATGACCCATTTAATAGAACATTTTTATATAGAATATCGGAACGGTAAATCGTTTCCAAAACTATAGTGCGTGTCTGATTTGACGTTTTCATACACAATTTAAGTGCTATTCGTTATCCTTACTTCACTTGCGCACAATTGATGCTGTACGTACGACAGAAACGTAATAGTTAAAATCTCGTCGATATAACGCAGAAACGTGAAACAATATGTTGACAAATAATGACGATGTACATGTAAATGAGGTTACGGGAGCATTCGCATATTTTCGAGAATGATCGTTTATAACTGTATTTTTAGCGATCCCACCTTGCAGAATATAGTTGGTCATTCTTCAAAATAACATGTGGGTGTATGTAGACGGCGCTATGCTCGGAAATAAGACTTCCCTAGACTGTCATTTTGGTAGAAGTAAAAATGCGAAAAATGTACCCAACCTGTTTTAGTGTCTGTTTCTAGACAAATTTGAAGCTAAAATTACAATTCATTCAGAGGTAATTGGATGTCAGGGTCACAACAGAATCATCTGCATATATAACAGTTGACAGCATAGCGGAGGTATTCACACATTTTCTACTTCAGCTTTTGTTTCCGGAAAAGTTAAAAGTTATGTTAGTACATGTACCATTTTATTTGTAAAGTAGATGACAGCGGGCTCAGACAGTTTGGCTGCCCCGGTTATATCACCTCTAGGAATTAAATCGGAATTTGATAATTCAAGGACTTGTTTCCAGAAAAAGTTAAAATTTATGTAAGTACCATTTTATTTGTAGAGTACAAATGTAGATGACAGCGGGCTGACAGTTTGGCTGCATGGTTATATCACCTCTTAAGAATTAAGCGGCATTTCAAGTAGTCTTATGCAACCCATGCAACATATAGCTTTTTTGCACTGTTGCCAGGGCACTCATGAATGATTGCATGATTTAATGCTGTGCAATTCACCAGACTCCATTAAACACTCCATGATTGTATCACTACAAGAGCCATACATTTGTTCCAAGGCCAACTTGTGTTGGTTGGTTTCATGTTTTTTTGAAAATTAACTCTATGCATGCTGGGTAAAATAAAGGTTGCATTTGTTCCAAGGCCAACTTGTTGTGTTCGTTGGTTTCATGTTTTTTGAAAATTAACTCTATGCATGCTGGGTAAAATAAAGGTTGCATTTGTTCCAGGGCCAACTTGTTGTGTTGGTTGGTTTCATGTTTTTTGAAAATTAACTCTATGCATGCTGGGTAAAATAAAGGTTGCATATATACAGTCAAACCTGTGTTAGTGGCCACCTCCATTAAGCAGCCAACCTGTATTGAGCAGCCAGTTTCCCAATTCCCAATTTTTTTTTATTATACATTTGACCTCTATTAAGCAGCCACCTGTGCTAAGCTGCCACTTTCTGTTATTCCCTTGGCAGGCTGCTTAACACAGGTTTGACTTTAGTTCCAATAATTGTAGCATATATGACCATGTGTTTTCTTATTTGAAAATGAAAACTCTGGAAATATGTAATGGAATTTCATTAGAATCGAGTCGTTATGCATATTTGATTTGCCATTGGTTGTGTTATTGGTTTAAAGTCGCACACAGCAGCTTAGCTCATACGTACGGCGACTCTCCAGCTATTATTGATGGAGGAAGACCCTGGGTAGAACCACCAACCTACCGAAGTATGGGAGATGGTACGGTGGTCCCCAGATCCGACAGGTGGGTTTTCTCCAGGTACTCTGGTTTCCTCCCACACGAATGACAACATTTACGCTTTCATCCGCGCCAACAAGAGTGATTAATATAAGTTTGTTAAAACTTGCTTCGCAATCGTTGTAAAAGTAAATAAAGTTTAAACCTACCGCAAACCAGCTGGGTAGCTTCCTCACATGAAATCATTCGAAACCCCAGTGGGATTCGAACCTACAGCGGTGAGGGGCAAGTGAATTGAAGCAACGACCGTAACCACTCAGCCACAGAGGCCCCTGGACATATTTGACTGTTCTTTTCACCACAAAGAGTCACACAATTGAACCAAGGTCATGGGTAGAAGAACCCACCTACATCTCTGGGCAGGAGGTAGAACCAGCAATCTTCCAGTCACGCGATTGAACCAAGGTCATGGGTAGAAGAAGAACCCATCTACATCTCTGGGCAGGAGGTAGAAGAAGCAATCCTCCAGTCACGCGATTGAACCAAGGTCATGGGTAGAAGAAGAACCCACCTACATCTCTGGGCAGGAGGTAGAAGCAGCAATCTTCCAGTCACGCGATTGAACCAAGGTCATGGGTAGAAGAAGAACCCACCTACATCTCTGGGCAGGAGGTAGAACCAGCATTCTTTCAGTCACGCGATTGAACCAAGGTCATGGTTATACAAATTTATTTTAGCTCGATTGCGAAACAAGTTATTTCAACTTATATAAATCACTCTCGAGACCTCATTCCTGATGGAATCCATCGCCACGAGGGAGAGAGAAGAGGCAACGTGGAATTTAAATGCCTTGCCTAAGGGCACAATCCAGTGGGGCTCGAACTCCGGACCTTTCGCACCTGAAGCGAAAGCGCATCCACTGCGCTATCACGACTTCCACGGTTCATGGGTAGAAGAAGAACCCACCTACATCTCTGGGCAAGAGGTTGAACCAGCAATCTTCCAGTTACGCGATTGAACCAAGGTCATGGGTAGAAGAACCCACCTACATCTCTGGGCAGGAGATAGAACCAGCAATCTTTCACTCATGAAAGAATCCAGAGTATGGCTAGAATCCTTATCATAATATATGGACATGTGATTGTAAGTTAACAACATAAACCACTCAGCACAGGAGCACACACCTCCGCTTATCGTAGTCCATGCTGTGAAACAAAGGATGTTCACAATTCTTAGAAGAATAAATAGATTAAAACTGAAAATCCATCTATATCCATATAATAGTGTTAAATTATAGTTTTAACCATTTCAACACCACAGGCCTCTCGATAGGCTTACAAAAAGTGTAGATCCAGATGAGCCGGCTCGTGACGAGCCGTCTCATCAGGATCTACACTTTTTGCCAGTAATAGTACTATTTTTAGACAAAAATTACCCATTTTGGTAAATGAACTGGTCCAAATGTAATTTTCTTATTAATTTATTGGTCTGAAAATATCACGCACCAGTCCATGTCAGTTACTTGGTGCTTGAATGGGTTAACTTACGGTAGTTTTAGGAAAGAATATAGTCTGGCCGAAAAGCAGTGAAAATATTCAGCTATGGGTTATTTGAGTGTGACACATCACTTTATTATGGTGTTTATCTCTGTCAAGCTATTTGAAAATCCTGCTATGGAATTGAATACCATCCTTGCTCGCTTATTGGATGAGTTTTTGACCACAATATTTATGGCCTCAAAGTGGCCTCCCGTCATAAGTGAGTGCTAAAAAATTGTTTACAGTCAAATCTTTGTTAGTGGTCACCTCTATTAAGCAGCCACCCTGTATTAAGCAACAATTTTTCAGATTCCCAATATGTTGTTTTATATATTTGACCTCTATTAAGCAGCCACCTGTGCAAAGCAGCCGCTTTCTGCGAGTCCCTTGGCTGGCTGCTTAAGACAGGTTTAACTGTATTACACTTATGATATCCATAATTACGTTTTTAGAAAAGAAACTCCGACACTCCGACACTGAACATGTCTTGAACTCTGACATTGAAAATTTCTTCAACTTGCAGTCTTTACACTAGCCAAACATACAATTATATCGGTCGTCTTATAAGCTAGAACGTAAGGTAAGTAATGACGGTAAGATATATTCGCGGACACGAAAATGTGAACTGAATGACAGACGGACAGAATGATGGGCAGACATCGACATTTCCTATGAAGCTGGCCGAGATGGTATACAGGGTTCATTCTAGGTCAGAATTTTTGGGAGAAGTGAGAAAGCGCGTGATCGCTTCCTTAAATGGTGTTCTTTAATATACTTCTGCAAAATAGGGTTAAAATGCACAGTGCAACCATTAAATACAACATTTGGATAGAAGGAGTGCTTTATAATGGGCCAGTGTATCTTACTAGAGACAATTTTGTTTGAAAATCTTAAAAACCAAAAAAACATTTTTTTATTATTAAATTTTTTTTTAGAGAGAAGTGAGGCCACCAGAGGGCGAAGTCAGGGTCCCTAGGGCGATTTCTCCCACATCGCCCTCTAGAATGATCCCTGAGTATATACCGGTAGTTCCCGCTGCCCCCGGGAAATATGACTTTTAGCCAGGAAATATTATTTTGCACAAAAATGTTTTCTTAACAATTTTTCAGTCAGATGATACGTGCTTTGTGTGTGTTTTACGTTTATTTATCGTCGCTACCCGTATGCCTTGAAGAGATTAGTCATTTTAGATTTTTGGAGGATAGATAGTGCAATGATACAGATAGAGACACATTCAAGAGTCTCCTCTGGTTCTTTTACGTGCAGTGCACGGTGTACAGACCTCTGACCGTCTGAAAGACTTAATTTTATTGGGTCAGATGGGGGATCGAACCTGTGCTTTAATAGTACATGTGTAATTTTTAAAAAAAGGATTTTATAGACATAATTATGCTTTCTCGTTTCTATAAATTATTTTTTCCAATTTTTTAACTTTTTTTCTATCAAAGCACATATTTTGTCTTCTATAAAACCATTTATTATTTTTTTATTATTATCTGAGCACCCATTATACTATCAAAGCAGTGTTACACAGACGGATCTGTAGTCCAGTGGTAACATGTTGGACTGGTAATCCAGGGATCGCAGGTTTGATCCCCCATCTGACCATAATAAAATTAACAGTCTTTCAGATAAGACTTTAAACCTAGGTCTCATGTCGGTGCTGTACATTGTGCACGTAAGCAAACTCTGGAATGGGTCTCTGTCTGTTTCATTGCACTATCCTCCAAAAATATAAAATGACTAATCTCTTCAGAAGGCGTCGCTCATATGGGCAACCGGTAGCGGCGATAAATAAACGGAAAACACAAACACAGCAGTTACATCTGCCTGTGAAATCTTCATGCTATTTCTAATGTTGAACACCCAGATTTGTTATGTTATGTTATATTTCGGGTTTTACGCCTGCATCAGCACCATTTTGGGCTATATCGCCGGCGGACAGTTTACCTAACAACACCTTTCCTGGGCAGGCTCCAGCGGTTAACCAGTACTTGGGTGCACCAACCTCCGTAAGAAACTGCCAACTTTTTCATATAAATGAGACACGGTCTGAGCGGGGCTCGAACCTGTGACCATCAGTGATGATAGATTACAGTGGTATACAAGTCAGCGACCGTAACCACTCGACCACGGAGGCGGACCGACACCCAGATTTGTATACTTCACGATTGTTGGCAGTTGTACAACAGAATACACATAATTATGCACCAATAAATTGTTACTGGAACATAAATTGCAAAAGTGTGATATGCCTATTTCCTGGGAAATTGCCAAACCAATATGCCCAGAAATCCATGAATGGTAGGACACAAATGTGGCATCACGATTCACTTACCCGACACAGATATATTGATATTGATTTTTGTAAGTTCCAACATTTAGCTAGGCTATGAATACTGATATTCATTATTGAAAGAACTTAATTCTTTACCAGGCTTGATGCATAAATTTCAATAACCGCCAGCCATGAATCAGATATATATATATATATATATATACTATGCATATTATATATACTATGCACAGGGTTCCCGCTGTCGGTCGCCAATGGCGCCAAAAAACAAATATTGGCGCTAAATTTTGTGAATTGGCGAAAATATTTGGCGCGACTTTTGTTAAATTTTTTTCTTTTTCGGCACATGTTTTGGCTTCATATAGTTATTTGTGAACTATATGGCTCTTAGTTGGCGCCAAGTTTTTTTAATTGGCTCCAGTATTTTTCATTTGGCGACAGAAGTGGCGCAGATAAACATTCAGACAGAGGGAACCCTGTATGCATATTATATATACTATGCATATTGCTACATAGTTTGTGAGCAGAGGATTATATCACTCTTGCATAAAGTTCCGCAAATAAGACAATATTGATGAGCCGATCTTATATCAGTATTTGGTTGTTGCATCTACATTTAACTCTACCAGTTACCACAGGGTTCATTCTAGGTCAGACTTTTTGGGAGAAGTGAGAAAGCGCGTGATCACTTCCTTAAATGGTGTTCTTTAATATACTTCTGCAAAATAGGGTTAAAATGCACAGTACAACCATTACAAACATTTGAATAGAAGGAGTGCTTTATAATGGGCCAGTGTATCTTACTAGACACAATTTTGTTTGAAAATCGTAAAAACCAAAAAAAAAATTTTTTTTAATTATTTTTATGGAGAAGTGGGGCCCCCAGAGGGCGAAGTCAGGGTCCCTACAATTTCGCCCACATCGTCCTCTAGAATGATCCCTGTACCATTAGATAGACTATCGGATGGCATGCATAAAATACATGTAGTGTACACATGTGTCTACATGATGTATATTTCTACAGCTACTTTATATTAATTTATTGAAAACACACCCAAATATGGGCTCTATATATGGGCCGTATTATAAAGGTGACATTAAAAACTCCATTCCAGGACGAATCCACTGATATTAATAATGTTGAAAAAACACTGAATATGTTGCCATAAATGATGAATATTTTATGTTATATTTCGGGGTTTACGCCTGCATCAGCACCAGCACCATGTTTGGGCTATATCGCCGGCGGGCAGTTTACCTAACAACACCTTTCCTGGGCAGGCTCCAGCGGTTAACCAGTACTTGGGTGCACCAACCTCCGTAAGAAACTGCCAACTTTTTCATATAAATGAGACACGGCCTGAGCGGGGCTAGAACCCGTGACCATCAGTGATGATAGGTTACAGTGATATACAAGTCAGCGACCTTAACCACTCGACCACGGAGGCGGACCAAATGATGAATAAATTAAAATAACAAAACATATATTGATGAATCATACCATACATATATATGTCAAGTGATGCCTGTTAGCCCGTTATACAGCTATAAATCACCAAGACAGCTGAGAAAAGCACAGTTTTTATATCAATATCTCCAGCTTCCTCCTTCAATATCTACGGAAAGAAATCCATTAGACAACCCATACAATATTCCAATCAATCTGGAGAAATCATGATCAGCTTAGCATTGATTCGCGATTATTCATACAAAGAAAGCACTTACCGCTAACTCGATAGACTTCCTTCTTTCAGCGCTAACAATTATTGAGCAGCCCACATAGCCCTGTAAATAATAATTATATAGTGTTACTGTCATCGTACCTTACATTGGCACGAGAGTAATGTCGTTACGTCAACCCGTCGTCCAAACTAGGGAGTCAATTATATTCATTATCCCCTTGGAAATGTGTGATGTATTCCCAGCATAGAGAATACGTTATCGAAAATCACGGGAGAGAGGGGGGGTCAATTTGCTCCGTAACATTGGTGAAGTCTAGAAGGACATTCCCAGTTCAAACTGATCACATTTCCGTTATATGATAGCACTCTGAAGACCTCATTCATTTAGTTTAGTTCATACACATTTAATTTAGCTCGATTGCAAAGCAAGTTCTTACAACTTATATTAATCTCTATCTCTCTCTCGACCTCATTCCTGAATGGCTACAGCTGGGCTCGAACTTCAGACTTTTCGCAACTGAAGCGAATGTGCTACCACTGCGCTATCACAACTTCCACGTCTATATACCAAGGTTGGTCTACAACCCAGTGCTGTTAAAGTGACAAAAATTCCCAGCATTTTCAAACGAATCACCTGCACATAATTTCCCTTATCGGCATATATTTAGCCTGTATTTTCACCAATGTTGAAACTGTTCATTAGCAGTTATCTCAATTTTGCTCTTTCCTGTAACTAAAGTCTTTAAATTTTTCCAACAATCTCTTGCAATCTCAAAATAAATCTTACTCAATCATCTTAACTTCTTCATACGCCATTAACCATTACCAGTTGTGGAAGTCGTGATAGCACAGTGGATGCGCGTTCGCTTCAGGTGCGAAAGGTCCGGAGTTTGAGCCCCGCTGGAGTCGTTACGATTGTGCCCTTAGGCAAGGCATTTAAATTCCACGTTGCCTCTTCTCTCTCCCTCGTGGTGATGGACTCCATCATGAATGAGGTCTCGAGAGTGATTAATATAAGTTGAAATAACTTGTTTCGCAATCGAACTCAAATAAATTTGTATAAACTATTACCAGTTACAGTCAAACCTGTGTTAGTGGTCATCTCTATTAAGTAGACAACCTGTATTAAGCAGCCATAACAAGATTCCCCATATCTCGTTTTATTATTCATATGACCTCTATTAAGCGGCCACCTGTGCTAAGCAGCCACTTTCTGTGATTTTTTTGGCTAAGATAAGATAAATTTTATTTTTGAGTCGGCAAGATAGCAACAATACAACACCAAAAAAATCTTAGCTCTAAATGAGCTTTTGAACCAACTATATATAACATAGAATAATGGTAACGGCTATACAGACGGATCTGTAGTCCAGTGGTAACACGCTGGACTGGTAATCCCGGGATCGCAGGTTCGATCCCCCGTCTGACCCTAATAAAATTAACAGTCTTTCAGATGGGACGTTAAACCGAGGTCTCGTGTCGGTGCTTTACACCGTGCACGTAAAAGAACCAGAGGAGATTCTGGAATGGGTCTCTGTCTGTATCGTGCACTATCCTCCAAAATATAAAATAACTAATCTCTTCAGGAGGCGTCGCTCATATGGGCAACCGGTAGCGACGATAAATAAACGTAAAAGCACGGCTATAAAATTAGAATACCTGATAATAGTATGCATCTTTATTATTCATTTGTTTCTAAGATAAATGCTGAAAAATGTTAAAACATAACTAGGTTATATAAGTAAGACAAATGTTAAAACACAACTAAGTTATGTAGGTAAGACAAATGTGCTTGTTAGCCATAAAGAATATTAACCTAGTAAATCGATGACTTAATTGGTAAAACTAGTATAAGTATATATGGATTAAACAAACATCTTTTACAGGAACATCAATTTTTTTAAAATATATAATAATATTTGCAGTTTTGCGTTTATTTATCGTCGCTACCGGTTGCCCATATCAGCAACACCTCCTGAAGAGAGATTTTTGGAGGATAGTGCAATGATACAGACAGACACCCATTCTTTTACGTGCACAGTGTAAAGCACCGACACGAGACCTCGGTATATTTTACGCCATGCTTAAGACAGATTTGACTGTATTTGTTAAAGCCTCTTTATGCATTTTTTCTTCTATAACTCGTATGCACCTTTAATCAACCATCATTTACTAAATTAATTTTGTAAATAATTAATTATGCATCAAGAGAGGTAGCTTATAATATCACACACACAATACAAAACAATAAATTTGTGACAAGATCTTTTAACATTTTTCATAATATCTCAATTATTTATTATTGAAAATATCGAAACATAAGACGGTCATCATATCTAAGTAGCTGCTCATTACAATCTGTGCAGCACATTCAAACCAAACACACAAAAAGAGGCTTTAAAAAGATGTATCATTGTCCAACATCCCAATTCAACTTTGCTACAATTGCAGCTCTTTCCTTGAACTCAGGTTCAACTACTTAACACAACATTAATCATTAGCTATAACTTCCATACACAAAACAAACAATAGTGTAAGACATTCCGATATGTGCAAAATACAAACAAACCTCTACTCATCAATAACTTAATCAGGTACACACTGCTTGTGGTTTGCCAACAACTATTTTTACCTGGTAAATGAGGGCAAATGAAACCGAAATGAACCGTCAGTTAATGATGTATATCAAAGTTATACAAACACATTAATAAGCTCCCTCAACCATAACAAAATACGGCTCTCGATATATCATCATATGTTTATACATGTACAGTCAAACCTGTCTTAAGCAGCCACCCAAGGGAATCGTAGAAAGTGGCTGCTTAGCACAGGTGGCTGCTTAATACAGGTCAAATGTATAATAAAACAGCATATTGGGAATCTGGAAACTGGCTGCTTAATACAGGTTGGCTGCTTAATAGAGGTGACCACTAGCACAGGTTTGACTGTATATATATAAATCAATGTGACAAAGTGGGTGTAAATACATGTAAATACGAAATAACCTTCTCATATATATATATATATCTCATATATATAACCTTGTAAAAGTCATACCTCACTGAGCTAGGACACGATGACATACACTAACCTAAATCTGCCTCTGCTCTCTAAACCATAACAAAATGGTGATCGAGTAATCAACTATTTGGCAGCTAGTGTGTAGCTTGTGGGCACAAATAGCAAACACAAGAAACTATTCATGAATAACCTTCTCATATGTTAACATTAAAACAGTTCACCAGACTCTGCTTTGACATAATTTTAAATATAAACTAGTGATGGGCAATGACTAGCGATTTTGCTATTCGAATATTCGGTCGAGAAGGTATTCGAATATTCAATAGAATTCTATCAAAAACTCAAAATCACTCCAAACTCTCATAAAATGTGCCAAATTAACATAATTTCTTCCTGTATGGCCATGCAAATAAGACAACATTGTGTGTGTGTTTTACGCTTATTTATTGTCGCTACTGGTTGGTCATATGACACCTCCTGAAGAGATTGGTCATTTTAGATTTTTGGAGGATAATGCAATGGTCGAACCTGCGATCCCTGGATTACCAGTCTAACGTGTTAACCCATTTCATTCTGGATACATTTAAAGGCTTTTGCAAACAACATAGATCCAGATCAGGATCTATGTTGTTTGCTACATAGCCAAGTGTCTTAGCAAGATCATTTGAATAGCAAACAGCATAGAGCCTGATCAAACGGTACGTTCCGTGGCGGTTGATCTGGCTCTATTTTCTTTGCAAATACCATTTGAACGGTATCCAGAATGAAATGGGTTAACCACTGGACTAAACAATCGTCTAAACAGTTTTGACATCATAGTTACATACTACCCAACTTAGCACCTACTGTAATTATCAGATTACATGGCACAAAGTGTCAATTAACATGCGACCACAACATGGTTTAATATTCACACATCCTGCTGCGATTTCTTTTGTTTTGGGAGGTTTTATGATGGTTTCAAAAGAAAACAACGTATCTGATTTTAAGAGTTTATTTCATTTTTGCAAATATAATATTTTTTTCCGAATATTCGAATACTGGAATAGTATTCGAGTATTCGTTACCATCCCTAATATAAACTCACCACAGCAGCTTGAAATTGCATCCATAAAGTTACCATTAGTCTTGTATCCCGAACCTAAGAATATATATAGCCGAGTTCATAGGCAAGAGATACAAGACTTGCGGCGACATATGAATACAATTTTACGCTCTAGTGAACTCACAGACTAAATGTAGGTATGGCAGAGATTTTATACAGGTGTGTGTTTTACGTTTATTTATCGTCGCTACCGGTTGCCCATATGAACGACACCTCCTGAAGAGATTAGTCATTTTAGATTTTTGAAGGATAGTGCAATGATACAGACAAGAGACCCATTCCAGAGTCTCCTCTGGTTCTTTTACATACACGGTGTAAAGCATCGACACGAGACCTCGGTTTAAAGTCCCATCTGAAAGACTTAATGTGTGCGTACGTGCACGTGATTTTATATATATATAAATTTTGACATGATTTTCTAAACAATGTTTTAGTTGCCTAGTGATTAGAGCAGTTGCCTACATATCCGGAGGACGAGGTTCGAATCCCAGTGCCTGAATTTTATTTCTCAATATTATTTACAAGCTTCATAATTTTCAAGTGTACAATTACATGAATATAAATATATGAATATAAAATATTTTAACTTCATACTGCAAAATCTTTTCCAAGGATTTCATTATTCTGTTTTCATTTTTATAATAAAATATGTACACTATCATAATCCTTGCTGTATTTCACAGTAGAGATAGTAACAGCAGCAGTAACAGTATGACATTGTTCAAAAGACATGTTGATACACTACAGGAGAAAATAGTTCTATTAACCCAGGCTGTGGATTCAATCATTCGGATTTGCCGTATTCATATTATCTTCAGTAAGGCAGAGGTTTTATATCTTCGGTAAGGTAGAGGGTTTATATCTTCGGTAAGGTAGAGGGTTTGTATCTTCGGTAAGGTAGAGGGTTTATATCTTCGGTAAGGTAGAGGGTTTGTATCTTCGGTAAGGTAGAGGGTTTATATCTTCGGTAAGGTAGAGGGTTTGTATCTTCGGTAAGGTAGAGGGTTTGTATCTTCAGTAAAGCAGAGGGTTTATAACTTCGGTAAGGTAGAGGGTTTGTATCTTCAGTAAAGCAGAGGGTTTATATCTTCAGTAAGGTAGAGGATTTGTATCTTCAGTAAGGTAGAGGGTTTGTATCTTCGGTAAGGTAGAGGTCTTATATCTTCAGTTAGGCAGAGGGTTTGTATCTTCAGTAAGGTAGAAGGTTTGTATCTTCGATAAGGCAGAGGGTTTGTATCTTCGGTAAGGTAGAGGTCTTATATCTTCAGTTAGGCAGAGGGTTTGTATCTTCGGTAGGGTAGAGGGTTTGTATCTTCGGTAAGGTAGAAGTTTTATATCTACAGTTAGGCAGAGGGTTTATATCTTCAATAAGGCAGAGGGTTTATATCTTCAATAAGGCAAAGGTTTTATATCTTCAATTCGGCAGAGGTTTTATATCTTCAATAAGGCAAAGGTTTTATATCTTCAGTTTGGCAGAGGGTTTATATATTCAGTATTGTAGAGGTTTATGTTTCAATGTGGAGCACCAGGAGTAGTGTATGTGAATATCAAAGAGACGCCACAAACCCATGAATAACATGTAACATTTCTCAAAAACAACCAAGCTAATAAAATCATACTGAGAATGCATATGAGCACATTATGTGAATATAGTGAGGAAATGTTCTCAGTAATTATACACATTATAGATACTGAGTAGTCCTATAAAAAAGACCTCTACATAAAAAATGTTTCTGTTATTTCGAGGTCTTATCGTTAAAGTTCATTTTCACATAGCACTTTCCGCCCTGATCCGATGACGGGATTTCTGACCAATATTTTGAAGCTTTTTGGACATGAACGGTTATAAATGTGTGCATTGGTGTTAAGAATAATCCTAAACATAGATAAATACGTTTAAAATATATTGTCTAACCGTTGTGCATATCATTTAGCTGTTTGAAATCGACAGGTGAGATTCTCCCATTTTTTCTGCGCAGTCTTCACAAAAGAAATCCGAATGAATTATTTTTTAGTACATTTTATGCGTATGAACAATTGGATATTAAACGAAATCTTATTTGGTTCACCGTAATGGCACGGAGATAAATCCTGTAAACATTTTCGTCCAAAGATTTCAATTTTTGTTTTTCGCAATAATCAAATATTCAAAATGGACGATTTGGAATGGCGAAACTCTGACATGAAAGTTAGACATTGATTTCATGTATAATATTGTGTCAAGAGACGTTATAGACTGTGAAGAATTCAAACAGCGGTATGTGTGTTCATCTTGTTAGCAATTTTAATTTATAAAAACGAATTTTTAGAATATAAAATGTGCTACGCGTAATTGAGGTTTAGCGTTTAGACTTTGAAAAATGCCTGGATAGTAAAATGTCATATTTTTCAAGTCTAAATATTTGAACTAAGATACTGAGGAGTTTCACACAAAGTCCAAATTATTGTACGTTCAACCGAGTGCCAACAACTTGACTATTAGTTGCTTGCACAATGTTATAAATATGTCACAAATACAACCCTAATTACACAAAATATAGACTCATTTAAAACACTGGTAGTAACACTACAGAGTGATATAAGTGAACGTAAGGTGGTTGAAGTTGTAATGAATGATCAGTTGATTATATCCCTTGGATAATAGTCTGTATATGGTGTACAAAAGAGTCCAACAGAACCAAATATCTGGTGTATCAGGCTTCCCGCCGTCGGTCGCCAAAAAACAAATATTGGCGCTAAATTTTGTGAATTGGCGAAAATATTTGGCGCAATTCAATTTTATTATTTTTTTTTTGGCACATGTTTTCAAATATTTATTTGTGAACTATATGGCTCTTAGTTGGTTGGCTCCAAGTTTTTTAAATTGGCTCCAGTGTTTTTCAATTTCACTACTAAAATGTCAGTATTTCACATATTAAATGAAATTTCCGCCATGTAATTATTACAATACAGACGGATATGTAGTCCAGTGGTAACACGCTGGACCGGTAATCCAGGGATCGCAGGTTTGATCCCCTGTCTGACCCTAATAAAATTAACAGTCTTTCAGATGGGACGATAAACCGAGGTCTCATGTTGGTGCTTTACACTGTGCACGTAAAAGAACCAGAGGAGATTCTGGAATGGGTCTCTGTCTGTATCATGCACTATCCTCCAAAATCTAAAATGACCAATCTCTTCAGGAGGCATCACTCATATGGGCAACCGGTAGCGACGTTAAATAAACGTAAAACCACACACATAATTATTACAAGAAATATTCTCAAATACATTTTATGGAGTATACACATTTATAATTACTTTAATTTCGACCACCATAGCGAAATAATGAAACAATTATATCAAAACTAGCTATTTTAACATGCTTGCATAAAAGTTGCATACTTTTAGAAGAAAAATATTAATGCATGCACAAATTATGAATATGTTTCACAGCCATCCGGCGCAACTCCTGGACCGCCCACCCCGGACAGGGTTACTACATCCCAGGGTCATGTTACAGCCAAAAATACATTGTAGTATCAATCAAATATCATTTATAGTCAAAACACACATTTCTGGGGGGAAAAATGTTTATAATACCAGGGTATGCGCCGGTAACATGCGATATGTTTGACATAATTATGTATTATATATTAGGAATATTTGTTTTGGATTTTTAATTTTATTTTTCATAGAAAGTAAAATATACATGCATCTATTTCATTTTTCAAGTTGCAGAATTTACATTTAAATTGTTCAGAAGATTAGGTTATCAACTTCTGCATTTCTAAGCACATTGTCAAAACTGTGAAAATGTATTTATCCACTGTTTGGCTTTAGCTAATTGGTAAGGTTTTTGTTCCCCCTAAAACATGTGAAATTGTTTGTGCTAACAGATTAAGTAAAACCCATATTAAGTGACAACTGCCAGAAACTTGTTTATAAAACAAAGTATATGACTGATTACTTAATTTCCTATGTTTGTACAATTAGCCACTTAGGCTATGTTTGAAGATTATAAAGGGTTTTTGTACTTGTATATAAGAGGTGCTCACTATTTGAAAAAAGAAGGATAGATAAATTTGTATCTGGAATTCCAGTGAGAAAGGATATCCGAAATATTTGTTACTGTTATAATAGTTATATGGATCTCCATAGTGGATGTTGACATTGTTATTTATTTGAATAATTGGATATCCAGTGTTAAGAACTTGTACAAAATCATACCGTAAATAAAATTATAAACACCAACGGAACTTTGTTATTAAGCTTCGATTGTGTATCTTTCGACACATTGCTCACTTGGATATATGCATTAACTATGCATTGAAATTGTATTACATTAATATTGATACACATTGTGCATATGTTATTGTAGTAATTGTACACAACATCAGTGACTGTACAAAATAAAGTAACGGATACTTCTTAACTATCGTCTTGTGTTTATATAGATACGGGTAAAGAAATACACCACGGCATACGACGACATACACCACACAACGATTACGACGTGACACACATACACACTACGCCCCAGTGTAATAGAAGTATGTGAGATGGTACGATGGTCGCCAGATTGGATAGATGGGTTCTTTTTCTCCGGGTACCTCTCACACGAATGACAACAATTACGCTTTCATCCGCGTCAATGAGAGTGATTAATATAAGTTTAAACTAAACACCGATACAAAGGAGACCAGTAGAATGATAGTAGTAGCCTAGTATAAACTAATATAATGATGTTATTAGGTTCCCGCATTTATCTCAATTATCTGCCAATACACTGTATTGCCGAGTACCACAGTACAAGTACTCTGTAATATTAGTACTGTTTAAGCTGGGGATCACAGCTACGGGTAACCAAGGAAAAACAATAATGGCTGACCATTTTGAAATCGTGAAAAATAAGCGAGAAAACCATTAGTAATTTCATTAACAGGCAATTTCGAGCTGAAAAACCTCAAATTGGATGTACAATGTATGCAATAGCACAATAAAATGTTCAGGAGGAACGACAAATCTAACTACTCACTGACGCAGCCCAAATGACACTGCCCAATTTCAAGCGCCATATTGGATAAACAACCTTCATTGAATCGCTACAGCCCTAATAAATGAAATAAATGTTATGCTTAACATGTATTATATACATGTCTGTCTTTTCGTTTCAATTTATGCAACAGCGACATTACTAACTGATTAATTAAATTCCACAGTTCCACTTCTCTCTCCCTCATGGCAATAGATTCCATCAGATTCAGGAATGAGGTCTCGAGAGCGATTAATATAATGTTTTAGGGCTTATAAATTTCATTTCACAATTGAGCTGAAATAAATTAGAATAAGCCAACAGACTAATTTATTATGTTCACTCTCAATGAAGCATAATGACATTTATTTTATTGTATTCAATATCAGAACTTTAGTAAGGTATGACCAGGATATTGGTAGGTTGACCAGTCTGTTGTGTCGGAGGGAGGCCCAGTACTCAACACTCCAACCTCCATTAGTTTATACAAATTTAATTTAGATCGTTTGCGAAACAAGTTCTTACAACTTATATTAATCACTCTCGAGACCTCATTCCTGATGGAATCCATCGCCACGAGGGAGAGAGAAGAGGCAAAGTGGAAATTAAATGCCTTGCCTAAGGGCACAACCGTAACGTCTCCAGCGGGGTTCAAACTCCGGACCTTTTTTCGCACCTGAAGCGAACCTTCATACGTTAAGCAACTGACAACTTTCTCACATATTATCCATTAGTCCATTTATTGCTTGACCCTGATGTGCGAACCTGCATGACTTAATGATGGTAGCGGTGAACTGTCAACTTGTGAAAGGCAAGTTCTAACGACAGCTGTCAACATATATGACTGCATGTATCTAACAAATCAGTACATGTACAATGAAAAAGAAAACATTTTCAGTCAGTCTTAAGCAAACTATCTTTACCCGTTTCAAACATACTTCTAAATAATTTGATTATTCCTAATTTTTCACGTAGACGTCCATTTTGGAAGATTTTCCTAATGGTAGTTTACTACGTTCATTTTGATTGGTTATCTTGTACTAAAGACCTCTACATTATTACTTATAGTGGCGTTTTTCTAGACTGTCGATTTTTCACTAATTTACTTCCGACAAACTGACCAGAAACTCAATACGGCCCAATTAATGGTCTCGGTTAAAAAATATATTTATAAAGACTGACCAGGTTAAATATATCAACGCTTGTTCCCAGGATAGTGTTTGTCATGTAATGGATTAGTCCATTTTATCCAGGAAGTCACAACTTGGCGGGTTCGCTACAGGTTTGAAATGCCAGAAGTTTGCACACAGCTGTAGCCTACTGTTACGATGTTATTCCGGAACAATTAATTTAATGGTACAAACACTTGTTTCCCAATCAAGCTAACATTCATTATTATAAAACAACACAGAATCTAATAGCTTTCTAAGCAGGAACGTAGCTAGACCCTGCTCTAGGGCAGTATATCTATTGCGAGTGTACTCTAGACAGAGTGATGCGATTACTGAAGAAGATGATGATTATGAAGGCAATCAAATAATTATGTTATTGCATAATATACGAGCAGAATAATAAAACAGTTATTTTAAACAACTCAAGAAGAAATCACAATTAAATAATAAAGAGAAAGCTAGACACCGATTTGAAAACTAGGCTACAAACAATGTTTATAATAATGTATGTATGTATGTTCCTTTAATGTCAAACCCCTCGCTGGGACTTAGGCATGTTTTCTTGGGCAAGCTTAGCCGACCTAAGCGATTAACCAGTACTAAGCAATGTGTGTGAGGTGCCTTGCTCAATGACACTACATAGTATCGAACCCGGCAAATCCGACGCTCTACCACTGGACCACGGACGCCACGTTAACGTTTTATCCCAATACCAGATTTGGTCAGGAACTGATTAGCAACTATTCTTATATCTACCCGACAGTCATACACTACAACGCATCACCAGACACGCAGGTTAACTCCCTATCGGGAATGGGACCCGTAGCTCTAATATGCCCTAAATGGCGATGTGTGAGAAGTGTTGTCAGTCGCTTGACGAGACTGGATAATTAAGTAAGTAGGCCTACTGCTGAGGGCTTCTATCCTGAAAATGTGCGTGGTCTTCTCCACTACAACATGCTGTCTGTGTAGCCTACAATGCTCCGGAGTGAGCACTGCACAAGCAGCACCTTTACTAATCAAAATTAATCGACACGGAGGGTAAACAAACAATTTACATAGAAGATATGCATGTGTCACATGGGGTACCTTTTAGAACAACCCTGGCGTAGGTTCGTATACTTTAGTTTCCTATTACAGTTGGCCTAAAACATACAAATATATACGTTTTAGGATAAAATAAATATAAAACAATACAACATATCACAGTACTCAATAAAACAGTCGACGCGTTATGGGACATATAGGCCTAAGTAATAGGGGACATATAAGTAATACATATAATAATAGGCCTACCTATTATATAATAGGCCTACAGTTACAATTTCTTACCACAGCGTATACATGTTCCATTAATGTCAAACCCCTTGCGAGGACGTAGACATGTTTTCCTGGGCAAGCTTAGCCGATCTAAGTGGTTAACCAGTACTAAGCAATGTGTGTGAGGTGCCTTGCTCAATGACACTACATACGTGGCCTGACCGAGTATCGAACCCGGGACCGATCGATTCCAAATCCGACGCTCTACCACTGGACCACGGATGCCACAATAGACCTAGATTTACAATTTCTTACCACGGCGTCTGTTGTTTTTCAGAGTAATCTTTATAATTTGTCTATCTCCTGTCCTGACTGCAAGGAAATCTATTCTTCTTCTTCGTGTATACAACACTCCTTCACGTATGCAGATTAGGTGCCGGCTATTCGAATTACCTTGCTCAATGACACTACATACGTGGCCTGACCGAGTATCGAACCCGGGACCGATCGATTCCAAATCCGACGCTCTATCACTGGACCACGGATGCCACAATAGACCTAGATTTACAATTTCTTACCACGGCGTCTGTTGTTTTTCAGAGTAATCTTTATAATTTGTCTATCTCCTGTCCTGACTGCAAGGAAATCTATTCTTCTTCTTCGTGTATACAACACTCCTTCACGTATGCAGATTAGGTGCCGGCTATTCGAATTACCATGCGTGAGAGGATTAGTGTTCAACAACCAATGCACGCAATTCTTTCATACTATTATCCATTCATACACATAAAACAGACACAATGATTGGACATATACAAAACAACTCTAACTTTAATATGTGATATGTGTTCACGGACAATTTGCTCGGAATTGCATGGGTAACATCGGCTATTTCCGTCGTTGACGTAGCTTACATTGCCGAATGTCTC
>CM026397.1:64412834-64567709 GCA_014843695.1 Archivesica marissinica
AATTAAACTTAAATAAAAAAACAACGGTAGTCGAGTTTTCTACTCGCAATACCTTCAGTGTAGATCATGGACAGTAGAGAGGCAGCGCTAACATTGAAATTCCAACAACTATTGTAAACAAAACAAAGTCAACACACCGCCATTCCTAGTTTCAGCGGAATCAGCCATTTTTATCTTATTTGATACATTAATAATTTTAACAGGCAGCACAATACTTATCCTATGATAAATAGGTACCTATCCTGGACTGGTAATCCCGGGATCGCGGTTCGATCCCCCGTCTGACCCTAATAAAATTAACAGTCTTTCAGATGGGACGTTAATCCGAGGTCTCGTGTCGGTGTTGTACATCGTGCACGTAAAAGAACCAGAGGAGACTCTGGAATGGGTCTCTATTTGTATCATTGCACTATTCTCCAAAATCTAAACTGACTAATCTCTTCAGGAGTCGTCGCTCATATGGGCAACCGGTAGCGACGATAAAATAAACGTAAAACACACATAGGTACCTATCTATCTTCTAATGTGTTCAGAGGTTTGTATTGTTGACATATAGCCTATATAAATGTCACCACAAAACAGCAGGTTAATCAGAGCATGAATGCGGACATGTATGTACATGTATCAAACAAACACATGTTCAATACCAACGCTTACATTGACGCACCCGCTATGTCTGTTCGCCTGATTACCAACCCTAGCGTCGTCCTGGGGGCAGTCAATAATGTCCCTTCACTTCAATACCAACCCTAGCGTCGTCCTGGAGGCAGCCAATAATGTCCCTTCACTTCAATACCAACCCTAGCGTCGTCCTGGAGGCAGCCAATAATGTCCCTTCACTTCAATACCAACCCTAGCGTCGTCCTGGAGGCAGCCAATGATGTCCCTTCACTTCAATACCAACCCTAGCGTCGTCCTGGAGGCAGGCCACTCTCTTCACTTCGAGAAAGAGGGAGGGAGAGGGGGAGAGGAGAACAGCATAAAGACAACACCATCGTGGTTCTTGCAGAGTTGGCAGTTGCCGCTAGAGGGAGGCAGGCAGACAGACAGGGAGGGAGGGGGAGGGACGGGCGGAGAGCCATAAAGACAACACCACCGTGGTTATTGCAGAGTTGGCAGTTGTCGCTATAGGGAGGGAGGGGGCAGGCAGGGAGGGGGACGGACGGAGAGGCATAAAGACAACACCACCGTGGTTCTCGCGGAGTTGGAAGTCACCTCTAGATGGAGGGAGGGATGGGGAGGGACGGACGGAGAGGCATAAAGACAACACCATCGTGGTTTTTGCGGAGTTGGAAGTCACCTCTAGATGGAGGGAGGGATGGACGGAGAGGCATAAAGACAACACCACCGTGGTTCTCGCGGAGTTGGAAGTAACCTCTAGAAGGTTATGTGGATACCATTATACGGATTTGAATGGGGTATGTTGATGTAGCATTTGATTTGGATCAATAAATATGTTGTTTTCCTTAGGTCCGGCCGGTACCTTTATTGCCGTAGAGAGCGTGGTGTACGCGACATGCTATTTCAACAGCACCTACTCACAAGTGAGGGGCCGGGTCGACGTCAGACAAGATATACAAATGGTAAGTTGCAGAGTGAGTCGACTGGTGTTGATAGCGCATACGAAGACTGTATCTGTGAACACGAAAATGGGAAATAATATATAAAGTTTTATATTGAATAAAACAGCTGTGGGTGTTTAAGTGTCTTGCCTAAGAACACCACCACCATGGTTCTGACGGTGCTCGAACCCACATCAGCTCGGCTACAAGGCGGACACTGTACCCATTACACAATGAGAGCTCCAGGTTTGCAGATTCTATTGCCAGACAATTAACTAATGTTATTTGTAAATGTGACCGGACGTTACATAAAGCTTCGCGTATTTTGTATGTCTTGTATCTTGTACAATTATATACCACCGTGCAACTGCGGATATTTGCATATGGACTGACATATATCTGCATATGGACCGACATATATCTGCATATGGACCGACATATCTCTGCATATGGACCGACATATATCTGCATATGGACCGACATATCTCTGCATATGGACTGACATATATCTGCATATGGACCGACATATCTCTGCATATGGACCGACATATCTCTGCATATGGACCGATATATCTCTGCATATGGACTGACATATATCTGCATATGGACCGACATATACTGCATATGGACCGACATATCTCTGCATATGGACCGATATATATCTGCATATGGACCAACATAGATCTGCATATGGACCGACATATCTCTGCATATGGACCGACATATCTCTGCATATGGACCGACATATATCTGCATATGGACTGACATATCTCTGCATATGGACCGACATATATCTGCATATGGACCGACATATCTCTGCATATGGACCGACATATATCTGCATATGGACTGATATATATCTGCATATGGACCGACATATCTCTGCATATGGACCGACATATCTCTGCATATGGACCGATATATATCTGCATATGGACCGACATATATCTGCATATGGACAGACATATCTCTGCATATGGACCGACATATATCTGCATATGGACGACATATCTCTGCATTGGACCGACTATCTCTGCATATGGACCAACATATATCTGCATATGGACCGACATATCTCTGCATATGGACCGACATATATCTGCATATGGACCGACATATATCTGCATATGGACCGACACATATCTGCATATGGACCGACATATCTCTGCATATGGACCGACATATATCTGCATATGGACCGACATATATCTGCATATGGACGACATATCTCTGCATATGGACCGACATATATCTGCATATGGACCGACATATATCTGCATATGGACCGACATATCTCTGCATATGGACCGACATATATCTGCATATGGACCGACATATCTCGTGTAATCCCGACGGATTCGGTTGTGGTCTGGAACAACATGTGTTTACTTGTTATGTTGTTATATACATTGCTCCATATTGATTTGATATTGTATTGCTCTATATACATGTACATGTATATAACAATCACAATCGTCGTACAAATAGAAATTTAGAAAATGGGCTGGGCCAGAAGTTCTAACCACATTAGTGATTGGCCCTCACCATAAAAATAAATTAAGAACAACATAATGTAAGTGGCGTAGTTAGTGCTGAAAACATGTACATAATGCATTTTACAAGGTTTAATATAGTTATGGTAGTCTGTGAATTTTCAAAGAAATGTGCTAGTTTGCTCAACCCACTGTCCGGTTTCCCAAGAATTGCACCCAGGACCAAGCCCAAACCTGACTATAAACGAGAACATATTGGAGAGTTAATAACTCAAATAGCGTAAGTATATATAAATATAAGTAATCAGTTAAAACGATGTGTTTGTTTAATAAATTTCTGTACTGCTGTGAAAATTACTATGTTTACTCCATATGAATTATTCCCCAGACTCCACCTGTTATCGAGATGAGAGTTCAAGCTTGGGGGCTGCCGCACAGCACGATGAGCGACGCCGAACATGCTATGCACGTGCATCAGTGGGGAGATACAACACGTAACTGTTACAACGCCGGTCCTCACTTTGACGCGGATGCCTTCTCCGTTCACGGCGGCCCGGCATCAATGGACAGGTGGGAATCTCTGGCCATGAATCTATACACTCATCAAAATTCCTACTCGGTCATCTGGTGTTTTATAACATATGGAGTCAACTAATAATCGTACAATATAAATATTTACATATCAACATTTAATTCCAACTGATAATACAGCAATTCATTGCATGTGTGTTTTACGTTTATTTATCGTCGCTACCGGTTGCCCATATGAGCGATGCCTCCTGAAGAGATTAGTTATTTTAGATTTTGGAGGATAGTGCAATGATACAGACAGAAACCCATTCCAGAATCTCCTCTGGTTCTTTTACGTGCACGGTGTAAAGCACCGACACGAGACCTCGGTTTAACGTCCCATCTGAAACTGTTAATTTTATTAGGGTCAGACGGGGAATCGAACCTGCGATCCCTGGATTACCAGTCTAGCGTGTTAACCACTGGACTACAGATCCGCCACTTGTATGTGGCATCAGCAATGCTGACTTGTAGCAAACCTAGTAACACATCCCCAGGGTGTCTAACAGCGTTGCAGCAATTACACCTACTACGGCCATAGTTTCTTCAACAATTTGACGTAGTTTCCCGGTAATCTATCCGTGTTCCAATTTCCAGATAAACTAAACACCACCAGTTCACTCATAATTATGTTTAAATGTTTAAAACTATCATACAGTCAAATGCACTCCTATTTAGAGGTTTACAAGAAATAGTTTATGAAATGCTCCCCTCCGTGGTCTATAGTGGTTAAGGTCTCCGACTTATTTACCACTGTAACCTATCATTACTGATGATCACGGGTTCGAGCTCCGTCCAGACCGCGTCTTTTTATATGAAAACGTTGGCAGTTTCTTACGGAGGTTGGTGCACCAAGTACTGGTTAACAGCTGGAGCCTGCCCAGGAAAGGTGTTAGGTAAACTGCCAGTCACTCAAATGGGCAACCGGTAGCGACGCTAAGTACAAAAACAAATTAATGAAACTCAGTGCTATTGGTCTATGTGACAAAATTATATACATGTTTTAAAACTATTCTGGAGAACTACTGCGCATTTCTATGTTAGCTTGCAATCTATGTAGTTCCACGTGAATCGTTGAATGTGGTTGAAATACAAACATGTGTGTACAAAGGCTCTTCTGGTGCCTTGACACACGTTTCATTAGTCCTATATATAAGACCTCTACATAAAATTTTGTTTCTGATATTTCGAAAAATGTCACGTTTTTCAAGTCTAAATATTTGGACAAAGGTTTCATGAACAATATTTAGAACGTTGAAAGTTCAACATCTGTTTGTCTTGCAGGACGGTGCGTCACGATGGCGATCTGGGAAACCTGCGACAGACAAACGATGGAATCATAGACACCGGATTTAACGTCCAGAACATGATGCTTGTTGGAGATGCTAGTATCATGGGTAGATCGATCGTGGTAAGTTAAATCTACGACAAACTAACGATGGAGTCATAGACACCGGATTTAACGTCCAGAACATGATGCTCGTTGGAGATGCTAGTATTATGGGTAGATCGATCGTGGTAAGTTAAATCTACGACAAACTAACGATGAAGTCATAGACACCGGATTTAACATCCAGAACATGCACATGATGCTGGCAGGAGACACTAGTGTCATGTGCAGATTATTTGTGGTAAGAGTTAATTAGTAGTTAAACCTGAGACAAACAAACGATGTAGTCATAGACAGATGCACGAGGATCTCCAGACACACAAATGTATACTAATATTAAATTGGAAGTCGTGATAGCACAGTGGTAGCGCGTTCAGTTCAGGTGTGAAACACCCAGAGTTCGAGCCAAGCTGTACCCGTTACGATTGTGACCGTTGGGCAAGGTATTTAAATTCCACAAGGCCTCTTCTCTCTCCCTTCGTGGAGATGGATTCTATCAGGAATGAGGTTTCGAAACTTAATACAAGTTGTAAGAACTTGCTTCGTAATCAAAAATTAAAGGTGTATAAACTAATATTAAAATACAAATGCACTAGTGTATTCGAACAGTACGTGTAATTAAATGACTTGATTTAAATTACAGATGCACGAGGGAAGAGATGACCTAGGTCGAGGTCACACACCAGTCAGTCTTCGAACAGGAAATTCCGGTGCTCCAATAGCATGCTGTGTAATTGGCCTTGCAGATTCAACCAACTGGAATCACCCAATATTTGTCAACGGACAGTTTGCTAACAACAGACGGGCTGGAATCAATCCAATAAATCCTAATATAAACATGTTGGGATAAGTTATAAAAATACGTCAACCTTCTTTGCCAACATTTCAGTTTACAGCCCCACCCATGTTATAACAATTTTCGGAGTTCGATCTAGCCTTGGAACAGGGGTCGATATATTTTGTCTGGTCAGTCATATACATATATTTTTAACATCGAGACCATTAATCGTTCGCCGGAGCCGAGGGTAAATTAGCTCAATCATCATCAGACCATTAATCGAGTTTCTGATGTTATCAAGAAGTAAAAAATCGACAGAATGGAAACCAGGCTAAGTTCGATCTGAAGTTTAATTTAAGTGTTGTGCTTCACTGCAGAGCCAAATCTCATATTCTCAACCGAGTGCAGTCTTAAAAGGTTTTATGACCTACATTTATGTCTCCAATCTCCAGAGTTTTGAGCCAAGATCAAAACAGTTTTATAACCTCGGGGCTCGATTGTTACACTTAGTAGTGATGTTTGTATTGCGCGGGAGATTTGATGTTTGTATTGCGCGGGAGATTTGATGTTTGTATTGCGCGGGAGATTGATATTAGAAATTGTGACAGTGATTTTGAAGATGAAAACACGAATAATAATAAACAGCTTGACGAGTGATCAAAATAGTTGGTTTAACCCATTCAACACCAAGTAACTCACATGGACTGGTCCATGATATTTTTAGACCAATAAATTAATAACAAAATTACATTTGGATCAGTTCATTTATCAAAATGGGTAATTATTAGTTTCCTAAAAATAGTTATATTACTTGAAAAATGTGCAGATCCTGATGAGACGGCCCGTCACGAGCCGGCTCATCTGGATCTACACTTTTTTGTAAGCCAATTTAGAGGTCTGTGGTGTTGAAAGGGTTAAGGATCAGATTGTCTTTATTTGGAGGTGGTTTTTAAATTCTAACACATCTGATGCAGACGGTTTTTGGGGAAGGGCTATAAAGTAGCACCAACAGCTAAGGTCATATGTCGACTCTCCAGCTATTATTGGTTGAGGAAGACCCCTGGTGGTCCTCCTAGTAGCATTGCAAGCACAACTGGGTAGAACCACCAACCTACCACAAGCACTGGTACAGATGTATATCTCTGGCGCAGTCATATCTTCTGGTGTAAAAGTAAGAATGGCATCTTCGGATGCTGCAATTTTATTTACTTTCATAAGAAAAACGAGCTGAATATTTTGTGTGTGATTCTGCATGACTTATGAATGATTCCTATGCAAGTTTACCAATGTTAATTTTAGTAAACAACCATTTACAAAATTATTGATCATTTTGTAAAGGAATATACAATAAAGGGAGGTAATAGTAATTACTAATATATGACTGTAAATAGAACTTGGTAATATTGTTTGTTTTTGAAGTTTACGCGCCAACGGCTTAGGTCATATGGCAACTCCCATCTATTATTGGTGAAGGAAGACCTGGGTGCCCCTCTGAGCAGTATGTCAGGCATGGACAGGCACCTGGGTAGAACCGCCGACCTTCCATAAGCCAGCTTGGACAGCTTCCTCACATGAAATAATTCGACCCCAAATGGAATCGAACCTACAGCGGTGAGGCCCAAGTGATGTGAAATCATCGATCTTAACCACTCGGCCCCTAACTTGGTAGTAAGCATTTCTAATTCCCATCTCATACTAAGTTTTAAAAAAGTGCCAGTCATGAGTGTGTCTATGCTTGAGTTTATGTTTCTTCTTCTTTTTCTTCTTAAAACGTAACACTAGGGGACTGTTGCCGAGACGGATCTGTAATCCAGTGGTAACACACTGGTCTGGTAATACAGGGATCGCAGGTTCAGTCCCCCGTCTGACCCTAATAAAACTAACAGTCTTTCAGATGGGACATTAAACCGAGGTCTCATGTCGGTGCTGTACACCGTGTACGTAAAAGAATCAGAGGATACTCTGGAATGGGTCTCTGTCTGTATCATTGCACTATCCTCCAAAAATCGAAAATGACTAATCTCTTCAGGAGGCGTCGCTCATATGGGCAACCGGTAGCGACGATAAATAAACGTACAACACAAACAGGTTGCCGAGAAATATCATCATACCGATGACCTCAATTGCTTTGGAGACCTGTCATCAACCATAGTTATGAAGAGATCAATTGAAAACAATAAAATGCAGGGCAGTAGCTAAACTCGAATTGATGTGCAGGGCCATCTAGGGGGGGGGGGGTGTCCAATCGCCATATATTTATTATGATAATACAACTAAACAAGGATTCAGTTTTAGACACTTAGAAAATATCAGTTTTCAAAATTATGCACAGGCCAAGGCCTAGGCCTAGGCCTACAGTGCCTGATTAGAGCTACACCAATGAAATGGGTCGATTTATTCTGGTTATAATACTATATCTTGGAACCATTGAACAAATTCCAATAAATTTAATGTAATATTTCATCCATGCTGGACTTCCAAAAAAACATTGGCGGGGGGAGGGGAGGGGGCGTTTGGAGGGGGAAATAAAATTATTAAATAATAGCTATTTCTCATTTGAAACCCATTCAACTAAAGAAACTTGAAAACACGGCTCAATGACGTCTTGGACACAAGGTTATCATGTTTTCTCAGATCTCAAGCTCAGGTGATTCGATTGGCTGATTGCTGAGATTTAAACTCGCCTAAGCCAATCAGAAGCTTGAGACGGAGTTTGCAATTGGAGAAAAAGTTTTATTACCTCGGTGCCCGGCTTGACTAAATAGGATTAAGAACGGTACCAGTGCAGTTCTAACCCTGTTTCCGAGTAATCCAGGTAATTTAAATTGGGCGACAAATGGGGTTTGCTGCATTCTGTTGCTTCCAGTAGAAAGTTCTGGTTCCATATCTCGCACTATTATTTTGATGTAAATGAATTATGAAACCAACATATTTATTCCTGATTAACACCTTTATCAAATGAACTGTGTAACTGTTGGTTGACCTTAAAACCTAACTCTCAACATCAATCCTACAAACTGTTGATTTCTAGAACCTGCTAAAACATGCCTGGATGCCTGGAGTTCGAGCCCCGCTGGAGCCGTTACAATTGTGCCCTTAGGCAAGGCATTTAAATTCCACATTGCCTATTCTCTCTCCATTATGGTGATGGATTCCATCAGGAATGAGGTCTCGAGAGTGATTAATACAAGTTGAAAGAACTTGTTTCGCAATCGAGCTAAAATAAATTTGTATAAACTTAAACATATAAGACGACAGCACACAATTATGTTTATAATCCACACCTCGCACTCTAGTGCATCTATTCCGCTGACTTCATCTCGCTCGCACTCTAGTGCATCTATTCTGCTGACTTCATCTTGCTCGCACTCTAGTGCATCTATTCCGCTGACTTCATCTCACTCGCACTCTAGTGCATCTATTCCGCTGACTTCATCTCGCTCGCACTCTAGTGCATCTATTCCGCTGACTTCATACGATCTCTGGTGAATTTCTGGTGAACTTCTGGTAAGCTTCTGGATTGATGCTACCTTTGCTGTGCATAGTGAGATTTGAATATAACAGTAACTGATGTGGAAATCAGTCTCAAAGGCTTCATTCATTTAGAGACGATTATCTCACGACAGCTAAGTTCAAATGACTTCAAATTCCGGTGAACTTGGTGCCGAGCCTATAGCATTGTCTACCGACGACATGGACGTTACTGATGTTACAGACTGTACCGACGGTACCATTGGACTTGCCACTCCGGACACGCTGAAGCGTTCCTTACTATCCCGTCCGCGATCTCTCTCGTCTCGTCCCCGATCTCTCTCATGCCAGTCATGAGTGTGTCTATGCTTGTGTTTATGTTTCTTCTTCTTTTTCTTCTTTTTCACTCTATTCACTCTATGATGTTTACCAGCGTCTGCGTTCCCAGTTTCACCAGTTGCCGAGAATGTTGTAGCTGACAGGGCATCGGATACAGGAAGTCCACTGCTCGGAATCGATGAGAACATGCCACGGAACGAAGTCGGCCCTTCCGTCTTTACTGCAATATACAATATGAATATCAAGGGTGTTCTTCCTTTCAAAAATGACATGCATGTAAATAAATTTGTATCTTTAATTTAAAGTAGGGCTAGTTGTGGGAGACAACTCTGTCAGTCTTATTGATTTAATATATCCAAAGAAGGATTATGAGTTATGCCCCTTACATCATAACTCTAACATGTCTTCTAGTACTCCATTAACTCCAACACCAAGTAACTGACAGGGACTGGTGCATAATATTCTTAGACAAATAAATTAATAATAAAATTACATTTGAATCAGTTTATTTATCAAAATGGGTAATTTTGTTTAAAAATAGTAATATTACTGGCAAAAAATGCTGATGTGACAAGCCTATTTAGAGGTCTGTAGTGTTGAAAGGGTTAACAATGTTCTAGTGAAATTGTGCACGGACTCCGGATTAACGTCTCGCCAAAACTGAATACATACACAAGAGCTCCATGTTTTAAAACCTTTCTTAGATCTCAAACTCGAGCTCAAATGATTTGATTGGTTCATTTTGAGATTTACACTCAGCTGAGCTAATCAGAAGTTGAGATTGAGTTTGAAGGGCTAATCATATAAATTTCTTATTAATACATTGACAAAATATGGTAATTACATTCCAAGGTTATTTACCATAAACAATTAAATGCATAAATATCTTTTCGATTAACTCTTTGGATGCTGGGTAAAATAAAGGCTATAAATAGTTCAAATAATTGTAGCAGCTGACATTTGTTTAAAAAAAATAAATTAATCTTAAAACTCTGGAAATATGTCATGGAATTTCACTGATATTTTCGGGGCTAGCTTGCAAAGAGAGCACTCCCTAAACAGGCAGTGATACAAAGGTGGAACTGGTCCTTGGACAGGAATGAGGCATAGTCGATTAGGAGCAAAAACCGTTGATACACAGCTTGGGGCAAAATGTAAAACCCAAGGGTGGAGCTGGTCTACACAGGAATGAATCGCCCTGTGAAATGGTTGAGTCTGCGCTTCGTCTATTCCGACTGTCACCACCTATATGCTTGCATGACGTGCCCAGAACAGAAACAGCAACAGCCCAAGTAAATATACAAACCTAAGGGTGGAACTGGTCTCGACAACGATGAGTCATCCTGTGATGAGTTTGAGTCTTCACTCAGCCTACTCTGACTGTCACCGCCCATGTAGGACATGCTGGGAATGTCTGACTTCATCGACTTGGACTGTTGGGGATGTGATTCTTCAGGACCCTGATAATACAAGAGCAATGTGATCATAAACTAACTTGATTGGTTGACTGCCAATCACATGATCACAAACTTTACAGAGATACCATAGTGGTTCTAAAATGAATTGCCAATTAATTATGGAAAAATACACATTGTATTCCAAAACATGTATAAATTGTTTACTCGAGTCTTGATACCTTTAAAGAAGTTACAAACACACATTTCATTTCTTAATATGTTTAAAGTTTATTTATTTTACAATGATTGCGAAACAAGCTTTAACAACTTATATTAATCACTCTCGTTGGCGCGGATGAAAGCGTATATGTGGTCCTTCGTGAGGGAGGAAACCAGAGTACCCTGAGAAAACCCACCTGTCCGATCTGGCGACCACCGTACCATCTCACATACTTTCCGGTCTGAGGATCAAACCCGGGTTGCATTGGTGAGAAGCGAGCGTGCTAACCACTGTGCTAATCGGACAGCCGAATATCTTTGCATCTGTATTGCATTGGTGAGAAGCGAGCATGCTAACCACTGCGCTAATCGGACAGCCAATTTCTTAATATACCAACATACACTTGTGATTTAAGCAGAATAAATTACTATTGAAATATGGAAGCACAAGACGGCAGTCACAATTTCTAATCATTCAGCAACGACATTCAAGAAGGTGCATAATGGGGCTTTAATAAACACAAGGACACTGTCAATACAAATATGTAACCATGTACTGTATCTAGCAGAGATATTCGGCTGTCCAATTAGCGCAGTTAGCGCACTCGCTTCTCACCAATGCAACCCAGGTTTGATCCTCGGACCGGGAAGTATGTGAGATGGTACGGTGGTCGCCAGATCAGACAGGTGGGTTTTCTCTGGGTACTCCAGTTTCCTCCCACACGAATGACCACATTTACGCTTTCATCCGCGCCAACGAGAGTGATTAATATAAGTTGTTAGAACTTGCTTCACAATCGTTGTAAAATAAATATAAAGTTTAAAAAAAAGAGATATTCGGACATTGAAATATATTAGCTCCGATTAATTGGATATAGATGAAAAACGTAGAACAAAGCAGAAAGTATTTTTGAAGCTATACAAAATATTATTATTTTTGTTAGTATAAACTAATGAAAATGTAAATATCTATATGTTATAAAAATTATATTGTTAGAATAACAAATGGAGCTGTAGTCCAGTGGTTAGCACGTTAAGACTGGTAATCCAGGGATCGCAGGTACGATCCCCTGTCTGATCCAAATAAAATTAACAGTCTTTCAGATGGGACATTAAACCGAGGTCTCGTGTCGGTGCTTTACACGTCTAATAATCTAAAATGACTAATCTCTTCAGGAAGCGTCGTTCATATGGGCAGCCGGTAGCGACGATAAATAAACGTAAATCCACAAAATAACAATAGGAATATGTTATAAAAATTATATTGTTAGAATAACAAACGGAATTAAAATGCAAGTGTACGTATTTTGCTTAGTCTTGAGCTTCTGATTGGGTTAGGCAAGTTTAATCTCAGTAATCAGCCAATCTTATTGTATTATAGTTGCATGTTTAAAATAAAATAGCAGATATTGATGATTAAAGCAGCATTACATCGTATGCAATAAAAGATATTTGAAAAATTCAATGTTTACGTATGGGTAGCAATGCTGCTACACATTCTAACATTATACGTTGTATGCTTATGTTCATTTGGTAAACAGTGTTTTTTTGCGATAAAACAAACTCGAAACCGAAAGTAGGACTTTCCGAGTCGATCGGTCACGCACTTGTTTGCATTCGGAATGCGTCGTCCCCATTTGTCCCACGTTGTCTTTTTTAATTAAATTACTTGATATGTTGATTCATACCTCTGTTAGCTAAGTCTTTTAGGGACATTTCTACATCCACGCGTGGGGTTCGACATTAGAGGAAGATAGATAGATAGATAGTCTTTCATGTTCAAAATATATACGTTGTTTTCTACATCCTCTGTTGTTTCACGCATGCACGCTGTGTGTGCTTACATTTTGTGTATTGATAAACAAATTCGCGTATACGACTGTTTAAATTTATTGGAATTTTATCGTTTCTGAGCGACTATTTTCGATTTTTGAAAACACACACACATTAGTATTTATATTTTACCCAAAACATCCTTTATTACGATGTAATGCTGCTTTAAGTATAATACTGGTATCATTGTGACATGACTCTGTACCCGTGCTGTACAGACTACACGTTATATCATGAAAGCACAGGGGTGTACCTAGGTCATCAATTATCTGTAGATAAATAGTGGTGATTAGGGATATTATTCCCTGAACCTCTTTCTGAATAAAACACTGAATAGCTGCATTATCTGTTTTTATACCAGTCACGTCTTCGAAATATTATGCACATAGAGTGGCGTAGCTGGCCCTGAATTGATGTGTATGCTCAATATTAGGGGGTATTTAGAAAATATTCCTCTGGGCCAAAAAAATATCCATGAATTTTTTTGCAAGTTTCAGGCGTTGTGGAATAATGGCAGCTACACCACTGATATAGTGCATTTTATGAGAACCCAACACCTAATTTTAGCATTTGGCAACCAAATTGTGTGCACAAGATTATTAGCCTAATTCTTAAAATCCACCCCAAAATCCACTAGAGCACCAGTACACCCCTGGACTGTCAAGGAAAATGTTAGTAATGTGTACCCGTGCGTATCTAAGGAATTCTGGTAATAATACTGGTGGTAGTTGATCTACATTGGTTACCATAGAAACAGTCGGCCGAGAGGTCATCTGAATGCCGCCCTCTGTGTTGCCAAGGTTACCAAACTGTACACAATCAAAGCACAATACAATTTACAACATATATAACCGTAACAATGACATGCAATCAGCCTCCAAGGTTATAAAACTTTTCTCAGATCTCAAACTCAAGCTCAAATGATCTGATTGGTTGATTCCGAGTGTAACTGTCAGCTGAACCAATCAGATGCTTGAGACTGAGTTTTTGAGATTGGAGACAAGTTTTATAACCTCGGGACCAGGGCTGTGCTTATGCTGTACAATGTATCCTCCCGTAAACAATCAAATTCCCATTTAAACAGCTTGATTTTGGACAAATGTTTTAACTTTTAAGTGATTTTAACAAATTCTATAAACAATACTTTAGTGATTTAAAGTTACAACAGAAAGAAGTAATCGATTATACAAGGCCCGGAGGTTAGAAAGAAATTCTTAAATCTCAAACCTAATCTCATGCCATCCGATTGGTTGAAAGTATTCCATATCTCAAATTTAACCAATCGTATTGCTGGAGCTTGAGTTGTAGATTTGAGTTTTATAACCTCGGGGCCAGGGATTTCTGTCATTGAAATCTGATGGTACGACAGAATTTACTATCGATTAATACCAACAGCATATTACAGATGACTTGTTTTTCACACTGACAACATTCTTCGTTAACCCATTTGATTCTGGATACCAATCAAACAGTATTTGCAAAGAACATAGAGCCAGATCAGCCGCTACAGAGCGTTCCGTCTGATCAGGCTCTATGCTGTTTGCTATTCAGATGATCTTGCTAAGACACTTGGCTATGTAGCAAACAACATAGATCCTGATCAGCATGCAGCGTCATACTGCGGCTGATCTGGATCTGTGTTGTTTGCAAAAGCCTTTAAATGTATCCAGAATGAAATGGGTTAACATGCAATCCACATGGCAGTACATGCATACAATATACATCCTAAGCTACAAAGTGGGGCTATTATTACATACATGTCATGTACCAGATATGTAAGCCAATTTGGGAAACCAGTACATTATGCCAATGCTAGACATCGGTCAGTTACTGCCCCTGAATACTCCCTAGTAGTAGGTACGTCCTATTAAGTGTTGTCCTCAGTTTTCATCGTTGTTTCCTTTGCACAACATGCTAACAATTTTATTCTACTATCGCTTCTTGTGATTATTAATTACTATATCTCGACAGATCTCATACAGTACGGTATATACAATGGGTACTTATTTGTAAAAGAATGTTATCAGTTAATTAAACTCATATTTATCATACCGCAACATCTGGTTAGGGAATAACTGTAAAAACAAAGGATTCTAACTAAAAGGACCTATTCACATTTGGAATAAATCTTTATCGGCCAAGGGAGGTAATAGAAAATTACAGATGTCTTATTCAGCAGTCAAGACATTATGCTAATTTAGTTGAAGAGTCATGCAATTTCATCTGATAAGTTATTATGCTAATTTAGCTGAGCAGACAGATCTGTAGTCCAGTGGTAACACGCTGGACTGGTAATCTAGGGATTGTAAGTTCGATTCCCCGTCTGACCCTAATAAAATTAACAGTTTCAGATGGGACGTTAAACCGAGGTCTCGTGTCGGTGCTTTACACTGTGCACGCAAAAGAACCAGAGGAGACTCTGGAATGGGTCTCTGTCTGTATCATGACCTATCCTCCAAAATGACTAATCTCTTCAGGACGCGTCGCTCATATGGGCAACCGGTAACGACGATAAATAAACGTAAAACACACATAGCTGAGCAGTCATTATGCAATTTCACCTGTAAAGCTAATGTGCAAATTCAGATGTAAAGTCATTATGCAAATAAATTGCCAAATCCTTATGCAAATTAGGCAGAAAAATCATTATGAATATACATGTACCACTGCAAAGTCATTAGGAAGGTTTATGCACATTCAGCTGCAAAGTTATTTGGCAAATTCACATGAAGCAATTATTCAATTTCAATTTAAGGTAGGACTTCATGCCAAGTCATTATTCCCATTCGGTTGGAAGGATATTGGGAACCTATATACTTGGGAAGTTATTATGCAAGATTCACATGGGCAATCACTATGCAAGATTCACATGGGCAATCACTATGCAAGATTCACATGGGCAATCACTATGCAAGATTCACATGGGCAATCACTATGCAAGATTCACATGGGCAATCACTATGCAAGATTCACATGGGCAATCACTATGCAAGATTCACATGGGCAATCACTATGCAAGATTCACATGGGCAATCACTATGCAAGATTCACATGGGCAATCACTATGCAAGATTCACATGGGCAATCACTATGCAAGATTCACATGGGCAATCACTATGCAAGATTCACATGGGCAATCACTATGCAAGATTCACATGGGCAATCACTATGCAAGATTCACATGGGCAATCACTATGCAAGATTCACATGGGCAATCACTATGCAAGATTCACATGGGCAATCACTATGCAAGATTCACATGGGCAATCACTATGCAAGATTCACATGGGCAATCACTATGCAAGATTCACATGGGCAATCACTATGCAAGATTCACATGGGCAATCACTATGCAAGATTCACATGGGCAATCACTATGCAAGATTCACATGGGCAATCACTATGCAAGATTCACATGGGCAATCACTATGCAAGATTCACATGGGCAATCACTATGCAAGATTCACATGGGCAATCACTATGCAAGATTCACATGGGCAATCACTATGCAAGATTCACATGGGCAATCACTATGCAAGATTCACATGGGCAGTCACTATGCAAGATTCACATGGGCAGTCATTATGCAAGATTCACATGGGCAGTCATTATGCAAGATTCACATGGGCAATCACTATGCAAGATTCACATGGGCAGTCATTATGCAAGATTCACATGGGCAGTCATTATGCAAGATTCACATGGGCAATCACTATGCAAGATTCACATGGGCAGTCATTATGCAAGATTCACATGGGCAGTCATTATGCAAGATTCACATGGGCAATCATTATGCAAGATTCACATGGGCAGTCATTATGCAAGATTCACATGGGCAGTCATTATGCAAGATTCACATGGTCAGTCATTATGCAAGATTCACATGGGCAGTCATTATGCAAGATTCACATGGGCAGTCATTATGCAAGATTCAGATGGGCAATCATTATGCAAGATTCACATGGGCAGTCACTATACAAGATTCACATGGGCAATCACTATGCAAGATTCACATGGGCAGTCATTATGCAAATTCAGTTGCAATGCTTTTTATATCGGAAGTTATTATGCTAATTGAGTCATGAAACACTTACAAGTGCAGTCAATATTATTTGAAGTGGGAAGTAATTATGCCATTTCAGATGTTTATTGCTATTGCAAAAATCAAACCGGGAACTTGAAGTCAAATTGATATCGTTATTATGTAATGTATTTTCACCAAATATCATTTCCCGATTTCAATAAGTCTGCTGTTGAATATCTTTAACCCGTTGCAAGTCATGATCATTCAACGACATTGGATACAATGGAATGCAGATGGAATGAACTAACCTTCATGTCATGATCATTGGATACAATGGAATGCAGATGGAATGAACTAACCTTCATGCCATGATCATTGGATACAATGGAATGCAGATGGAATGAACTAACCTTCATGTCATGATCATTGGATACAATGGAACGCAGATGGAATGAACTAACCTTCATGTCATGATCATGGGATACAATGGAATGCAGATGGAATGAACTAACTTTCTAGTCATGCAGTTCCGATGAGTTTATACTCATTAAAGCCAATCCTGTTCATGCGGTGTTTACACAATATATTCTAGAATTATTTCGTTCATGCGGTGTTACACAATATATTCTAGAATTATTTCGTTCATGCGGTATTACACAATATATTCTAGAATTATTTCGTTCATGCGGTGTTACACAATATATTCTAGAATTATTTCGTTCATGCGGTGTTACACAATATATTCTAGAATTATTTTGTTCATGCGGTGTTACACAATATATTCTAGAATTATTTCGTTCATGCGGTGTTACACAATATATTCTAGAATTATTTCGTTCATGCGGTGTTACACAATATATTCTAGAATTATTTCGTTCATGCGGTATTACACAATATATTCTAGAATTATTTTGTTCATGCGGTGTTACACAATATATTCTAGAATTATTTCGTTCATGCGGTGTTACACAATATATTCTAGAATTATTTCATTCATGCGGTGTTACACAATATATTCTAGAATTATTTCATTCATGTGGTATTACACAATGTATTCTAGAATTATTTCGTTCATGCGGTATTACACAATATATTCTAGAACACCTAATTTTAGCATTTGGCAACCAAATTGTGTGCACAAGATTATTAGCCTAATTCTTAAAATCCACCCCAAAATCCACTAGAGCACCAGTACACCCCTGGACTGTCAAGGAAAATGTTAGTAATGTGTACCCGTGCGTATCTAAGGAATTCTGGTAATAATACTGGTGGTAGTTGATCTACATTGGTTACCATAGAAACAGTCGGCCGAGAGGTCATCTGAATGCCGCCCTCTGTGTTGCCAAGGTTACCAAACTGTACACAATCAAAGCACAATACAATTTACAACATATATAACCGTAACAATGACATGCAATCAGCCTCCAAGGTTATAAAACTTTTCTCAGATCTCAAACTCAAGCTCAAATGATCTGATTGGTTGATTCCGAGTGTAACTGTCAGCTGAACCAATCAGATGCTTGAGACTGAGTTTTTGAGATTGGAGACAAGTTTTATAACCTCGGGACCAGGGCTGTGCTTATGCTGTACAATGTATCCTCCCGTAAACAATCAAATTCCCATTTAAACAGCTTGATTTTGGACAAATGTTTTAACTTTTAAGTGATTTTAACAAATTCTATAAACAATACTTTAGTGATTTAAAGTTACAACAGAAAGAAGTAATCGATTATACAAGGCCCGGAGGTTAGAAAGAAATTCTTAAATCTCAAACCTAATCTCATGCCATCCGATTGGTTGAAAGTATTCCATATCTCAAATTTAACCAATCGTATTGCTGGAGCTTGAGTTGTAGATTTGAGTTTTATAACCTCGGGGCCAGGGATTTCTGTCATTGAAATCTGATGGTACGACAGAATTTACTATCGATTAATACCAACAGCATATTACAGATGACTTGTTTTTCACACTGACAACATTCTTCGTTAACCCATTTGATTCTGGATACCAATCAAACAGTATTTGCAAAGAACATAGAGCCAGATCAGCCGCTACAGAGCGTTCCGTCTGATCAGGCTCTATGCTGTTTGCTATTCAGATGATCTTGCTAAGACACTTGGCTATGTAGCAAACAACATAGATCCTGATCAGCATGCAGCGTCATACTGCGGCTGATCTGGATCTGTGTTGTTTGCAAAAGCCTTTAAATGTATCCAGAATGAAATGGGTTAACATGCAATCCACATGGCAGTACATGCATACAATATACATCCTAAGCTACAAAGTGGGGCTATTATTACATACATGTCATGTACCAGATATGTAAGCCAATTTGGGAAACCAGTACATTATGCCAATGCTAGACATCGGTCAGTTACTGCCCCTGAATACTCCCTAGTAGTAGGTACGTCCTATTAAGTGTTGTCCTCAGTTTTCATCGTTGTTTCCTTTGCACAACATGCTAACAATTTTATTCTACTATCGCTTCTTGTGATTATTAAATTACTATATCTCGACAGATCTCATACAGTACGGTATATACAATGGGTACTTATTTGTAAAAGAATGTTATCAGTTAATTAAACTCATATTTATCATACCGCAACATCTGGTTAGGGAATAACTGTAAAAACAAAGGATTCTAACTAAAAGGACCTATTCACATTTGGAATAAATCTTTATCGGCCAAGGGAGGTAATAGAAAATTACAGATGTCTCTTATTCAGCAGTCAAGACATTATGCTAATTTAGTTGAAGAGTCATGCAATTTCATCTGATAAGTTATTATGCTAATTTAGCTGAGCAGACAGATCTGTAGTCCAGTGGTAACACGCTGGACTGGTAATCTAGGGATTGTAAGTTCGATTCCCCGTCTGACCCTAATAAAATTAACAGTCTTTCAGATGGGACGTTAAACCGAGGTCTCGTGTCGGTGCTTTACACTGTGCACGCAAAAGAACCAGAGGAGACTCTGGAATGGGTCTCTGTCTGTATCATGACCTATCCTCCAAAATGACTAATCTCTTCAGGACGCGTCGCTCATATGGGCAACGGTAACGACGATAAATAAACGTAAAACACACATAGCTGAGCAGTCATTATGCAATTTCACCTGTAAAGCTAATGTGCAAATTCAGATGTAAAGTCATTATGCAAATTAAATTGCCAAATCCTTATGCAAATTAGGCAGAAAAATCATTATGAATATACATGTACCACTGCAAAGTCATTAGGAAGGTTTATGCACATTCAGCTGCAAAGTTATTTGGCAAATTCACATGAAGCAATTATTCAATTTCAATTAAGGTAGGACTTCATGCCAAGTCATTATTCCCATTCGGTTGGAAGGATATTGGGAACTATATACCTTGGGAAGTTATTAATGCAAGATTCACATGGGCAGTCATTATGCAAGATTCACATGGGCAATCACTATGCAAGATTCACATGGGCAGTCATTATGCAAGATTCACATGGGCAGTCATTATGCAAGATTCACATGGGCAATCACTATGCAAGATTCACATGGGCAGTCATTATGCAAGATTCACATGGGCAGTCATTATGCAAGATTCACATGGGCAATCATTATGCAAGATTCACATGGGCAGTCATTATGCAAGATTCACATGGGCAGTCATTATGCAAGATTCACATGGTCAGTCATTATGCAAGATTCACATGGGCAGTCATTATGCAAGATTCACATGGGCAGTCATTATGCAAGATTCAGATGGGCAATCATTATGCAAGATTCACATGGGCAGTCACTATACAAGATTCACATGGGCAATCACTATGCAAGATTCACATGGGCAGTCATTATGCAAATTCAGTTGCAATGCTTTTTATATCGGAAGTTATTATGCTAATTGAGTCATGAAACACTTACAAGTGCAGTCAATATTATTTGAAGTGGGAAGTAATTATGCCATTTCAGATGTTTATTGCTATTGCAAAAATCAAACCGGGAACTTGAAGTCAAATTGATATCGTTATTATGTAATGTATTTTCACCAAATATCATTTCCCGATTTCAATAAGTCTGCTGTTGAATATCTTTAACCCGTTGCAAGTCATGATCATTCAACGACATTGGATACAATGGAATGCAGATGGAATGAACTAACCTTCATGTCATGATCATTGGATACAATGGAATGCAGATGGAATGAACTAACCTTCATGCCATGATCATTGGATACAATGGAATGCAGATGGAATGAACTAACCTTCATGTCATGATCATTGGATACAATGGAACGCAGATGGAATGAACTAACCTTCATGTCATGATCATGGGATACAATGGAATGCAGATGGAATGAACTAACTTTCTAGTCATGCAGTTCCGATGAGTTTATACTCATTAAAGCCAATCCTGTTCATGCGGTGTTACACAATATATTCTAGAATTATTTTGTTCATGCGGTGTTACACAATATATTCTAGAATTATTTCATTCATGCGGTATTACACAATATATTCTAGAATTATTTTGTTCATGCGGTGTTACACAATATATTCTAGAATTATTTCGTTCATGCGGTGTTACACAATATATTCTAGAATTATTTCGTTCATGCGGTATTACACAATATATTCTAGAATTATTTCGTTCATGCGGTGTTACACAATATATTCTAGAATTATTTCGTTCATGCGGTGTTACACAATATATTCTAGAATTATTTTGTTCATGCGGTGTTACACAATATATTCTAGAATTATTTCGTTCATGCGGTGTTACACAATATATTCTAGAATTATTTCGTTCATGCGGTGTTACACAATATATTCTAGAATTATTTCGTTCATGCGGTATTACACAATATATTCTAGAATTATTTTGTTCATGCGGTGTTACACAATATATTCTAGAATTATTTCGTTCATGCGGTGTTACACAATATATTCTAGAATTATTTCATTCATGCGGTGTTACACAATATATTCTAGAATTATTTCATTCATGTGGTATTACACAATGTATTCTAGAATTATTTCGTTCATGCGGTATTACACAATATATTCTAGAACACCTAATTTTAGCATTTGGCAACCAAATTGTGTGCACAAGATTATTAGCCTAATTCTTAAAATCCACCCCAAAATCCACTAGAGCACCAGTACACCCCTGGACTGTCAAGGAAAATGTTAGTAATGTGTACCCGTGCGTATCTAAGGAATTCTGGTAATAATACTGGTGGTAGTTGATCTACATTGGTTACCATAGAAACAGTCGGGAGAGGTCATCTGAATGCCGCCCTCTGTGTTGCCAAGGTTACCAAACTGTACACAATCAAAGCACATACAATTTACAACATATATAACCGTAACAATGACATGCAATCAGCCTCCAAGGTATAAAACTTTTCTCAGATCTCAAACTCAAGCTCAAATGATCTGATTGGTTGATTCTGAGTGCTACTGTCAGCTGTACCAATCAGACGCTTGAGACTGAGTTTTGAGATTGGAGAAAAGTTTTATAACCTCGGGACCAGGGCTGTGCTTATGCTGTACAATGTATCCTCCCGTAAACAATCAAATTCCCATTTAAACAGCTTGATTTTGGACAAATGTTTTAACTTTTAAGTGATTTTAACAAATTCTATAAACAATACTTTAGTGATTTAAAGTTACAACAGAAAGAAGTAATCGATTATACAAGGCCCGGAGGTTAGAAAGAAATTCTTAAATCTCAAACCTAATCTCATGCCATCTGATTGGTTGAAAGTATTCCATATCTCAAATTTAACCAATCGTATTGCTGGAGCTTGAGTTGTAGATTTGAGTTTTATAACCTCGGGGCCAGGGATTTCTGTCATTGAAATCTGATGGTACGACAGAATTTACTATCGATTAATACCAACAGCATATTACAGATGACTTGTTTTTCACACTGACAACATTCTTCGTTAACCCATTTGATTCTGGATACCAATCAAACAGTATTTGCAAAGAACATAGAGCCAGATCAGCCGCTACAGAGCGTTCCGTCTGATCAGGCTCTATGCTGTTTGCTATTCAGATGATCTTGCTAAGACACTTGGCTATGTAGCAAACAACATAGATCCTGATCAGCATGCAGCGTCATACTGCGGCTGATCTGGATCTGTGTTGTTTGCAAAAGCCTTTAAATGTATCCAGAATGAAATGGGTTAACATGCAATCCACATGGCAGTACATGCATACAATATACATCCTAAGCTACAAAGTGGGGCTATTATTACATACATGTCATGTACCAGATATGTAAGCCAATTTGGGAAACCAGTACATTATGCCAATGCTAGACATCGGTCAGTTACTGCCCCTGAATACTCCCTAGTAGTAGGTACGTCCTATTAAGTGTTGTCCTCAGTTTTCATCGTTGTTTCCTTTGCACAACATGCTAAAAATTTTATTCTACTATCGCTTCTTGTGATTATTAAATTACTATATCTCGACAGATCTCATACAGTACGGTATATACAATGGGTACTTATTTGTAAAAGAATGTTATCAGTTAATTAAACTCATATTTATCATACCGCAACATCTGGTTAGGGAATAACTGTAAAAACAAAGGATTCTAACTAAAAGGACCTATTCACATTTGGAATAAATCTTTATCGGCCAAGGGAGGTAATAGAAAATTACAGATGTCTCTTATTCAGCAGTCAAGACATTATGCTAATTTAGTTGAAGAGTCATGCAATTTCATCTGATAAGTTATTATGCTAATTTAGCTGAGCAGACAGATCTGTAGTCCAGTGGTAACACGCTGGACTGGTAATCTAGGGATTGTAAGTTCGATTCCCCGTCTGACCCTAATAAAATTAACAGTCTTTCAGATGGGACGTTAAACCGAGGTCTCGTGTCGGTGCTTTACACTGTGCACGCAAAAGAACCAGAGGAGACTCTGGAATGGGTCTCTGTCTGTATCATGACCTATCCTCCAAAATGACTAATCTCTTCAGGACGCGTCGCTCATATGGGCAACCGGTAACGACGATAAATAAACGTAAAACACACATAGCTGAGCAGTCATTATGCAATTTCACCTGTAAAGCTAATGTGCAAATTCAGATGTAAAGTCATTATGCAAATTAAATTGCCAAATCCTTATGCAAATTAGGCAGAAAAATCATTATGAATATACATGTACCACTGCAAAGTCATTAGGAAGGTTTATGCACATTCAGCTGCAAAGTTATTTGGCAAATTCACATGAAGCAATTATTCAATTTCAATTTAAGGTAGGACTTCATGCCAAGTCATTATTCCCATTCGGTTGGAAGGATATTGGGAACCTATATACCTTGGGAAGTTATTATGCAAGATTCACATGGGCAATCACTATGCAAGATTCACATGGGCAATCACTATGCAAGATTCACATGGGCAATCACTATGCAAGATTCACATGGGCAATCACTATGCAAGATTCACATGGGCAATCACTATGCAAGATTCACATGGGCAATCACTATGCAAGATTCACATGGGCAATCACTATGCAAGATTCACATGGGCAATCACTATGCAAGATTCACATGGGCAATCACTATGCAAGATTCACATGGGCAATCACTATGCAAGATTCACATGGGCAATCACTATGCAAGATCACATGGGCAATCACTATGCAAGATTCACATGGGCAATCACTATGCAAGATTCACATGGGCAATCACTATGCAAGATTCACATGGGCAATCACTATGCAGATTCACATGGGCAATCACTATGCAAGATTCACATGGGCAATCACTATGCAAGATTCACATGGGCAATCACTATGCAAGATTCACATGGGCAATCACTATGCAAGATTCACATGGGCAATCACTATGCAAGATTCACATGGGCAATCACTATGCAAGATTCACATGGGCAATCACTATGCAAGATTCACATGGGCAATCACTATGCAAGATTCACATGGGCAATCACTATGCAAGATTCACATGGGCAATCACTATGCAAGATTCACATGGGCAATCACTATGCAAGATTCACATGGGCAATCACTATGCAAGATTCACATGGGCAATCACTATGCAAGATTCACATGGGCAATCACTATGCAAGATTCACATGGGCAATCACTATGCAAGATTCACATGGGCAATCACTATGCAAGATTCACATGGGCAGTCACTATGCAAGATTCACATGGGCAGTCATTATGCAAGATTCACATGGGCAGTCATTATGCAAGATTCACATGGGCAATCACTATGCAAGATTCACATGGGCAGTCATTATGCAAGATTCACATGGGCAGTCATTATGCAAGATTCACATGGGCAATCACTATGCAAGATTCACATGGGCAGTCATTATGCAAGATTCACATGGGCAGTCATTATGCAAGATTCACATGGGCAATCATTATGCAAGATTCACATGGGCAGTCATTATGCAAGATTCACATGGGCAGTCATTATGCAAGATTCACATGGTCAGTCATTATGCAAGATTCACATGGGCAGTCATTATGCAAGATTCACATGGGCAGTCATTATGCAAGATTCAGATGGGCAATCATTATGCAAGATTCACATGGGCAGTCACTATACAAGATTCACATGGGCAATCACTATGCAAGATTCACATGGGCAGTCATTATGCAAATTCAGTTGCAATGCTTTTTATATCGGAAGTTATTATGCTAATTGAGTCATGAAACACTTACAAGTGCAGTCAATATTATTTGAAGTGGGAAGTAATTATGCCATTTCAGATGTTTATTGTTGCAAAAATCAAACCGGGAACTTGAAGTCAAATTGATATCGTTATTATGTAATGTATTTTCACCAAATATCATTTCCCGATTTCAATAAGTCTGCTGTTGAATATCTTAACCCGTTGCAAGTCATGATCATTCAACGACATTGGATACAATGGAATGCAGATGGAATGAACTAACCTTCATGTCATGATCATTGGATACAATGGAATGCAGATGGAATGAACTAACCTTCATGCCATGATCATTGGATACAATGGAATGCAGATGGAATGAACTAACCTTCATGTCATGATCATTGGATACAATGGAACGCAGATGGAATGAACTAACCTTCATGTCATGATCATGGGATACAATGGAATGCAGATGGAATGAACTAACTTTTAGTCATGCAGTTCCGATGAGTTTATACTCATAAAGCCAATCCTGTTCATGCGGTGTTTACACAATATATTCTAGAATTATTTCGTTCATGCGGTGTTACACAATATATTCTAGAATTATTTCGTTCATGCGGTATTACACAATATATTCTAGAATTATTTCGTTCATGCGGTGTTACACAATATATTCTAGAATTATTTCGTTCATGCGGTGTTACACAATATATTCTAGAATTATTTTGTTCATGCGGTGTTACACAATATATTCTAGAATTATTTCGTTCATGCGGTGTTACACAATATATTCTAGAATTATTTCGTTCATGCGGTGTTACACAATATATTCTAGAATTATTTCGTTCATGCGGTATTACACAATATATTCTAGAATTATTTTGTTCATGCGGTGTTACACAATATATTCTAGAATTATTTCGTTCATGCGGTGTTACACAATATATTCTAGAATTATTTCATTCATGTGGTATTACACAATGTATTCTAGAATTATTTCGTTCATGCGGTATTACACAATATATTCTAGAATTATTTTGTTCATGCGGTGTTACACAATATATTCTAGAATTATTTTGTTCATGCGGTGTTACACAATATATTCTAGAATTATTTTGTTCATGCGGTATTACACAATATATTCTAGAATTATTTTGCTTATGCGATGTTACACAATATATTGTAGAATTATTTTGTTCATGCGGTGTTACACAATATATTCTGGAATTATTTCGTTCATGCGGTGTTACACAATATATTCTAGAATTATTTTGATCATGCGATGTTACACAATATATTGTAGAATTATTTTGATCATGCAGGCTCTGGTTGTATATTTCTACTTACCCTTTCCTTTATTGGAGAGAAAATAATATTAATAAAAGTCATTAGTTACATCATTAGTATACGATAATTATTATTAGGGATGGTAACGAATAGCGATTTTACTATTCAAATATTCGGTCAGGAACGTATTCGAATATTCGATATAATTCTATCAAAAACTCAAAATAACTGGTAAACTCTTATAAAAATTGCCAAATTAACCTACTTTCTGTTTTACGCGTCATCTTCTTCCTGTAAGGCCATGCAAATATATTTTTTTATTTAAGTTTATTTAATGTCGCTACCGGTTGCCCATTTGAGCGACGGGCAGTTGACCACACCTTTCCTGGGCAAGCTGATGGATGTGACCACAATATGGTTTATTCACACATCCTGGGGCGATTTCTTTTGTATTGGAAGGTTTTATGTTGGTTACAAAAGAAAACGACGCATCTGATTTGATGACAGTTTTTTCCCGAATACTGGAATAGTATTCGGATATTCGGACGTTCGAGCAAATATTCGTTGCCATCCCTAATTATTATGCATGATCTTAATATTAGGCATGAATGAATACTGGTCACAGTTCAATGTGTGTGTAGGACATAATCCCCCCTACCCCACCCCTGGACATACCCCCTCCACCTTCTTTGACACAGAAGGAAAGAATCCTCCAAATATAAACTCCCATGTATGACATAATCCCTCCCATACAGACGGATCTGTAGTCCAGTGGTAGCACGCTGGACTGGTAATCCAGGCAGGTTCGACCCTCTGTCTGACCCTAATAAAATTAACAGTCTTTCAGATGGGAATTTAAACCGAGGTCTCTTATCAGTGCTGTACACTGTGCACGTAAAAGAACCAGAGGAGACTCTGGAATGGGTGTCTCTCTGTATCATTGCACAATCCTCCAAAAATCTAAAATGACCAATCTCTTCAGGAGGCGTCGCTGATATGGGCAACCGGTAGCGATGATAAATAAACGTAAAAAACACAAACACAATCCCTCCCATTCAGATTCAAGGTAGGACCCTAACCCTAGATGGGGATTATGTCCAGATGGATTATGTATATATTCATTATATTTATATTTCGGGTTTTACGCCTGCATCAGCACCATTTTGGGCTATTTTTCGCCGGCGGGCAGTTTACCTCTTTCCTACACAATTCCTGGGCAGGCTCAAGCGGTTAACCAGTACTTGGGTGCACCAACCTCCGTAAGAAACTGCCAACTTTTTCATATAAATGAGACATGGTTTGAGCGGGGCTCGAACCTGTGACCATCAGTGATGATAGGTTACAGTGGTATACAAGTCAGCAACCATAACCACCCGACCACGGAGGCGGACGTATGTATTCAATGTATTTAATTGCAAATTGATATGTCCTTTTATGATATGTCATGTGAATATTCATAAGGCATCTCCTATTGTTTGAAACAAGTAACTGTTGAGTAATGGCACATATCTTGCATGCAGTTGTCGCTATATTAACAGTTTTCCATAATCTTATGGTGTACTGCATATATTTGTAGGCAAATCTGAGGTAGCAAAGACGGTTCAACCTGCACCAACTAAATTGTGGAAGTCGTGATAGCGCAGTGGTAGCGTGTTCACTTCAGGTATGAAAGGTCCGGAGTTCGAGCCCCACTGGAGCCGCTACGATTGTGCCCTTAGGCAAGGCATTTAATTCCACGTTGCCTCTTCTCTCTCCCTCGTGGCGATGGATTCCATCAGGAATGAGGTCTCGAGAGTGATTAATATAAGTTGTAAGAACTTGTATCGCAATCGAGCTAAAATAAATGGGTATAAACACACCAAATAACTTACAAGCATAATGCTGTAAATAAAATGCTAACTGCACTTTAAGAAAAGAAGTTGAGAATTTCAAGTGCAATATCACTGTATTGAAGAAATAGTGAACTTTTTTAAAATTTGAAGACAGTGTATTTATGATATTATAAAAGTTGACTTCCTGTTAAATGTAAATAATAAACAATATTGCACAATGCACATAAATGTGAACAATTATATTGTTATATTTCGGGTTTTACGCCTGCATCAGCACCATTTCGGGCTATATCGCCGGCGGGTAGTTTACCTAACACCTTTCCTGGGCAGGCTCCAGCAGTTAACCAGTATTTAGGTGCACCAACCTCCGTAAGAAACTGCCAACTTTTTCATATAAATGAGACACGGCCTGAGCGGGGCTCAAACCCGTGACCATCAGTGATGAATGTGAACAATTATGTTCAATAATATAATATGCTGTAATAAACAGAAGTAACAGAATGTTCAAATACTTGTGTTGGCTCGGTTTTTAAATTTTTTTTAAAGTTTATTTAACGTCGCTACTGGTTGCCCAATGAGCGATGGGCAGTTTAACCAACAACACATTTCCTGGGCAGGTTCCAGCGGTTAACCAGTACTTGGTGCATCAAACTCCGTAAGAAACATCCAACTTTTTCATATAAAAATTATTAACGAGTATAATTTCATGTTTTATAAGTCATGTGACATGGTAATTAGTCCAAGATGGCCGACTTTATTATAATTGTATTTGAGAAACTCATCCTTTCCAAACTTCCTTTGTTACTGAGTGAAGTTTGAAATTCTTTCACCGTTTATTATATTTTAATAGGCTTTATTTGATAAGACAAACATATTTTTTATGGTTTTCCTTTACATATATGAAACTAGTATGAAGCAGAAACTAGTATGGAGCAGAAACTAGTATGAGGCAGAAACTAGTATGAGGCAGAAACTAGTATGAGGCAGAAACTAGTATGGAACAGAAACAAGTATGAGACAGAAACTAGTATGAAGCAGAAACTAGTATGGAGCAGAAACTAGTATGAGGCAGAAACTAGTATGGAGCAGAAACTAGTATGAGACAGAAACTAGTATGAAGCAGAAACTAGTATGGAGCAGAAACTAGTATGGAGCAGAAACTAGTATGAGGCAGAAACTAGTATGAAGCAGAAACTAGTATGAAGCAGAAACTAGTATGAGGCAGAAACTAGTATGAAGCAGAAACTAGTATGGAGCAGAAAGTCTACAATCATTTTAAAATAGGTAAATGTATAAGAGATATACCTTAATTTTTAGCCGGACAGGGTTGCTATCTTCTCCGCTCAAACTTTCTTGTTTCACAAGGGTGGGGATCTTCGCCAGTGGGCCCCCAGTGGGTGATTTGGCTCTACGTTTGCTACCAATGACGTTTGGGGTCCCAGGTAGTGACTCGGACCTGTATTTGCTACCTGTTGAGAATAGACGCTCTGGAGGTGATTCTGTCCTGCGTGCGAATGGAGGTTCCTGGAGTGATTCTGTCCTGCGTGCAAATGGAGGTCCATGGGGTGATTCTGTCCTACGTGCAAATGGAGGTCCATGGGGTGATTCTGTCCTGCGTGCGAATGGAGGTTCCTGGAGTGATTCTGTCCTACGTGCAGATGGAGGTCCATGGGGTGATTCTGTCCTACGTGCAGATGGAGGTCCATGGGGTGATTCTGTCTTACGTGCAGATGGAGGTCCATGGGGTGATTCTGTCCTACGTGCAAATGGAGGTCCATGGGGTGATTCTGTCCTACGTGCAAATGGAGGTCCATGGGGTGATTCTGTCCTACGTGCAGATGGAGGTCCATGGGGTGATTCTGTCCTATGTGCAGATGGAGGTCCATGGGGTGATTCTGTCCTACGTGCAGATGGAGGTCCATGGGGTGATTCTGTCCTACGTGCAGATGGAGGTCCATGGGGTGATTCTGTCCTACGTGCAGATGGAGGTCCCTGGGGTGATTCTGTCCTGTGTGAGACTGTAGCTCCCTGGGGTGACCCTGATATGTTTTTATTACCATTTGTGAATTCCGGTATCTCAGGAGACACTGACATACGCCTCACGCCGGTTGAGAATAGAGGGGGCGACTCGGACCCATTTTTGCCACCTGTGGAAAATAGACGCCTAGGGGGTGACTCTGCCCTGTGCTTGCTACCAGTCGAGAATTGTGACCCTGAGGGCAACTCTGAGTTATTTCTGATAGCTCCCGAGAAAAAAGGCGCCGGGAAGGGCTCCGACATGATTTTGCTATCTGGCAAGAATAGAGGTGTCTCCATCAGCTGTTTGATATTCGTTACAGATGGTAACCTTGGGGGTGACTGAGCTCTTAGTTTAATATATTCCTTCTCTGGGCTGTGGCTTTCTACGTCAACTAAGACTGATTCCTCTTTGTATCTGTAAGAAAATAAACATGTTCAAACGTGTCAGGATATTACTAGAAACAACAGAAGGTAGAATATCAAATATAGAGGATAGACTGACAATGCAAATATAGAGGGTAGATTGACAATGCAAATATAGAGGGTAGATTGACAATGCTAATATAGAGAGTAGATTGACAATGCAAATATAGAGGGTAGATTGACAATGCAAATATAGAGGGTAGATTGACAATGCTAATATAGAGGGTAGATTGACAATGCAAATATAGAGGGTAGATTGACAATGCAAATATAGAGGGTAGATTGACAATGCAAATATAGAGGGTAGATTGACAATGCTAATATAGAGGGTAGATTGACAATGCAAATATAGAGGGTAGATTGACAATGCTAATATAGAGGGTAGATTGACAATGCTAATATAGAGGGTAGATTGACAATGCAAATATAGAGGGTAGACTGACAATACTAATATGTTATATTTCGGGTTTTACGCCTGCATCAGCACCATTTTGGGCTATATCGCCGGCGGGCAGTTTACTTAACAACACCTTTCCTGGGCAGGCTCCAGCGGTTAACCAGTACTTGGGTGCACCAACCTCCGTAAGAAACTACAATACTAATATAGAGGGTAGATTGACAATGCTAATATAGAGGGTAGATTGACAATGCAAATATAGAGGATAGATTGACAATGCCAATATAAAGAGTAGATTGACAATGCTAATATAGAGGGTAGATTGACAATGCAAATATAGATTGACAATGCTAATATAGAGGATAATTTAAAATTTGTCCATAATCCTATGGTACCCGCAAACTCTTTATTTTGGAAGCCCTGGCACATGCATGCTATAATGGAGATTGCGATATGTTCGCCGGGATGTGTAAGAGCAGCAGTAGACACACTTACATTGACGGTGCTAGCGAGGGTTTGGATAGAAATGATGGTAGATCATCGTCATCCTCCTCAAACATGTCCGTCATCTGCTCAGAAACTATTGCCGGGTTTATCATTGCTGGCTTCTTCTTCTCATTCATATTGAATACCATGAAACTCTAGAATAATACATGAAACTCTAGAATAGAATAATACATGAAACTCTAGAATAATACATGAAACTCTAGAATAGAATAATACATGAAACTCTAGAATAATACACGAAACTCTAGAATAGAATTAATAGTAATACATGGAACTCTAGAATAGAATAATACATGGAACTCTAGAATAATACATGAAACTCTAAAATAGAATTAATAGTAATACATGGAACTCTAGAATAGAATAATACATGAAACTCTAGAATATAATTAATAGTAATACATGAAACTCTAGAATAGAATTAATAGTAATACATGGAACTCTAGAATAGAATTAATAGTAATACATGGAACTCTAGAATAGAATTAATAGTAATACATGGAACTCTAGAATAGAATAATACATGAAACTCTAGAATAGAATTAATAGTAATACATGGAACTCTAGAATAGAATAATACATGAAACTCTAAAATAGAATTAATAGTAATACATGAAACTCTAGAATAGAATTAATAGTAATACATGGAACTCTAGAATAGAATTAATACATGAAACTCTAGAATAATACATGAAACTCTAGATTAGAATAATACATGAAACTCTAGAATAGAATAATACATGAAACTCTAGAATAATACACGAAACTCTAGAATAGAATTAATAGTAATACATGGAACTCTAGAATAGAATAATACATGAAACTCTAAAATAGAATTAATAGTAATACATGGAACTCTAGAATAGAATTAATACATGAAACTCTAGAATAGAATTAATAGTAATACATGGAACTCTAGAATAGAATAATACATGGAACTCTAGAATAGAATTAATACATGGAACTCTAGAATAATACATGAAACTCTAAAATAGAATTAATAGTAATACATGGAACTCTAGAATAGAATAATACATGAAACTCTAGAATAGAATTAATAGTAATACATGGAACTCTAGAATAGAATAATACATGAAAATCTAAAATAGAATTAATACATGGAACTCTAGAATAGAATTAATACATGAAACTCTAGATTAGAATAATACATGAAACTCTAGAATAGAATAATACATGAAATTCTAGAATAATACATGAAACTCTAGAATAGAATAATACATGAAACTCTAGAATAGAATAATACATGGAACTCTAGAATAGAATAATACATTAAACTCTAGAATAGAATAATACATGGAACTCTAGAATAGAATAATACATGAAACTCTAGAATAGAATAATACATGAAACTCTAGAATAGAATAATAAATGAAACTCTAGAATAGAATAATACATGAAACTCTAGAATAGAATAATACATGAAACTCTAGAATAAAATAATACATGGAATTCTAGAATAGAATAATACATGAAACTCTAGAATAGAATAATACATGAAACTCTAGAATAGAATAATACACGAAACTCTAGAATAATACATGAAACTGTAGAATAGAATAATACATGGAACTCTAGAATAGAATAATACATGGAACTCTAGAATAGAATAATACATAAAACTCTAGAATAGAATACATGAAACTCTAGAATAGAATAATACATGAAACTCTAGAATAATACATGAAACTCTAGAATAATACATGGAACTCTAGAATAGAATAATACATGGACCTCTAGAATAGAATAATACATGGAACTCTAGAATAGAATAATACATGAAACTGTATAATAGAATAATACATGAAACTCTAGAATAGAATAATACATGAAACTCTAGAATAGAATAATACATGGAACTCTAGAATAGAATAATACATAAAACTCTAGAATAGAATACATGAAACTCTAGAATAGAATAATACATGAAACTCTAGAATAATACATGAAACTCTAGAATAATACATGGAACTCTAGAATAGAATAATACATGGACCTCTAGAATAGAATAATACATGGAACTCTAGAATAGAATAATACATGGAACTCTGGAATAGAATAATACATGAAACTCTAGAATAGAATAATACATGGAACTCTACAATAGAATAATACATGAAACTCTAGAATAATACATGAAACTCTAGAATAGAATAATACATGAAACTCTAGAATAGAATAATACATGAAACTGTAGAATAGAATAATACACAAAACTCTAGAATAGAATAATATATGAAACTGTAGAATAGAATAATACATGGAACTCTAGAATAGAATAATACATGGAACTCTAGAATAGAATAATACACGAAACTCTAGAATATAATAATACATGGAACTCTAGAATAGAATAATACATGAAACTCTAGAATAATACATGAAACTCTAGAATAGAATAATACATGAAACTCTAGAATAGAATAATACATGAAACTCTAGAATAGAATAATATGTATTAAACTCTAGAATAGAATAATACATGAAACTCTAGAATAGAATACACAAAACTCTAGAATAGAATAATACATGAAACTCTAGAATAGAATAATACATGGAACTCTAGAATAGTACATGAAACTCTAGAATAGAATAATACATGAAACTCTAGAATAGAATAATACACAAAACTCTAGAATAGAATAATACATGAAACTCTAGAATAGAATAATACATGAAACTCTAGAATAGAATAATACATGGAACTCTAGAATAGAATAATACATGAAACTCTAGAATAATACATGAAACTCTAGAATAGAATAATACATGAAACTCTAGAATAGAATAATATATAAAACTCTAGAATAGAATAATACATGAAACTCTAGAATAGAATAATATGTATTAAACTCTAGAATAGAATAATACAGGAAACTCTAGAATAGAATAATACACGAAACTCTAGAATAGAATAATACATGGAACTCTAGAATAGAATAATACATGAAACTCTAGAATAGAATAATACATGGAACTCTAGAATAGAATAATACATGAAACTCTAGAATAATACATGGAACTCTAGAATAGAATAATACATGAAACTCTAGAATAATACACGAAACTCTAGAATAGAATTAATAGTAATACATGGAACTCTTGAATAGAATAATACATGGAACTCTAGAATAGAATTAATAGTAATACATGGAACTCTAGAATAGAATAATACACGAAACTCTAAATAGAATTAATAGTAATACATGGAACTCTAGAATAGAATAATACATGAAACTCTAAAATAAAATTAATAGTAATACATGGAACTCTAGAATAGAATAATACATGAAACTCTAGAATAGAATTAATAGTAATACATGGAACTCTAGAATAGAATAATACACGAAACTCTAAAATACAATTAATAGTAATACATGGAACTCTAGAATAGAATTAATACATGAAACTCTAGAATAATACATGAAACTCTAAAATAGAATTAATAGTAATACATGAAACTCTAGAATAGAATAATACATGAAACTCTAGATTAGAATAATACATGGAACTCTAGAATAGAATAATACATGAAACTCTAGAATAGAATAATACATGGAACTCTAGAATAGAATAATACATGGAACTCTAGAATAGAATAATACATGAAACTCTAGAATAGAATAATAAATGAAACTCTAGAATAGAATAATACATGAAACTCTAGAATAATACATGGAACTCTAGAATAGAATAATACATGGACTCTAGAATAGAATAATACATGAAACTCTAGAATAGAATAATACATGGAACTCTAGAATAGAATAATACATGAAACTCTAGAATAGAATAATACATGGAACTCTAGAATAGAATAATACATGAAACTCTAGAATAGAATAATACATGGAACTCTAGAATAGAATAATACATGAAACTCTAGAATAATACATGGAACTCTAGAATAGAATAATACATGAAACTCTAGATAGAATAATACATGGAACTCTAGAATAGAATAATACATGAAACTCTAGAATAGAATAATACATGGAACTCTAGAATAGAATAATACATGAAACTCTAGACAGAATAATACATGGAACTCTAGATAGAATAATACATGGAACTCTAGAATAGAATAATACATGAAACTCTAGAATAGAATAATACATGAAACTCTAGAATAATACATGAAACTCTAGAATAGAATAATATGTATTAAAATCTAGAATAGAATAATACATGAAACTCTAGAATAGAATACCATGAAACTCTAGAATAGAATAATACATGAAACTCTAGAATACATGAAACTCTAGAATAGAATAATACATGAAACTCTAGAATAGAATAATACATGAAACTCTAGAATAGAATAATACATGAAACTCTAGAATAGAATAATACATGAAACTCTAGAATAATACATGAAACACTAGAATAGAATTAATACATGAAACTCTAGAATAGAATAATACATGAAACTGTAGAATAGAATAATACATGAAACTGTAGAATAGAATAATATGTATTAAAATCTAGAATAGAATAATACATGAAACTCTAGAATAGAATAATACATGAAACTCTAGAATAGAATAATACATGACACTCTAGAATAGAATAATACATGAAACTCTAGAATAGAATAATACATGGAACTCTAGAATAGAATAATACATGAAACTCTAGAATAGAATAATACATGGAACTCTAGAACAGAATAATACATGGAACTCAGTACAATTACTTACATCAGGCACGTGCAAACAGGCTGGTCGGTATCTACCAAACATAACGAAGTAGAATTCTGCAACTCCACAGCGTAGCTTCGCATCATGTGACAATGTTGAACTGAAGTACACACGTAAATAAATCCCCATAGATTAATATTGAAAGTTAATATCATTCAGTTACTCGGCTATATGAACAATGTGTGTATTTACAATTGTGCCCATATGCAATGCATTTAAATTCCACATTGCCTCTTCTCTCTCCTTCATGGCAATGGATTCCATCAGGAATGAGGTCTCAAGAGTGATTAATATAAGATGGTAAATTCTTGTTTCGCAATCGAGCTAAGATAAATTTGTATAAATTAATGTGTGTATATATTCCAATCTAACAGTCGAGTTAAACACATTCTCTCATGATGAGTTCAGGTTAACTCAGTGGCACGCTCGAGTTCATACTGACATGATGAGTCAATATAGTGACCTAATTACAGAATGAGTTAGTGTGTGTGTGGTTTACTTTTATTTATCGTCGCGACCGGTTGCCCATATGAGAGACGCCTCCTGAAGAGATTAGTCATTTTACATTGTTGGAGGATAGTGCAATGATACAGACAGAGACCCATTCCAGAATCTCCTCTGGTTCTCTTACGTGTAAAGCACCGACACGAGACCTCGGTTTAAAGTCTCATCTGAAAGATTGGTCATTTTATTAGGGTCAGATGGGGGATCGAACCTGTGATCCCTGGATTACCAGCCCAACGTGTTAACCACTCGACTACAGACCCATCTGAGTTTATACACATAACTGGCATGAGATACTACAAAATGAGTTTATACATATAACTGGCATGAGATACTACAAAATGAGTTTATACATATAACTGGCATGAGATACTAAACAAATGAGTTTATACATATAATTGGCATGAGATACTACAACATGAGTTTATACATATAACTGGTATGAGATACTACAACATGAGTTTATACATATAACTGGCATGAGATACTACAACATGAGTTTATACATATAACTGGCATGAGATACTACAAAATGAGTTTATACATATAACTGGCATGAGATACTACCTACATCATGCTAAAGGTTAACCCGTTCCTACATAGAGATTGAGGTTAATATACTATTATATCTCCATACAAACGACAGCCATTTAGCTAGCATGCAGTGGATAAGTAGTCGCCATATCTATCCCACCTCCATAGATATTACTGGGACTACATAGAGATTTAGGTTAATATACTATTATATCTCCATACAAACGACAGCCATTTAGCTATCATGCAGTGGATAAGTAGTCACCATATCTATCCCACCTCCATAGATATTACTGGGACTATGTAGATTTAGGTTAATATACTATTATATCTCCATACAAACGACAGCCATTTAGCTATCATGCAGTGGATAAGTAGTCACCATATCTATCCCACCCAGGGCCGTCGCTGGGGCTACTTTGCGTACTTGCGTATGCCCAGCGACGGGCCTGCCACCTCCATAGATATTACTGGGACTATGTAGATTTAGGTTAATATACTATTATATCTCCATACAAACGACAGCCATTTAGCTATCATGCAGTGGATAAGTAGTCGCCATATCTATCCCACCTCCATAGATATTACTGGGACTATGTAGATTTAGGTTAATATACTATTATATCTCCATACAAACGACAGCCATTTAACTATCATGGAGTTGATAAGTAGTCGCCATATCTATCCCACCTCCATAGATATTACTGGGACTACATAGAGATTTAGGTTAATATACTATTATATCTCCATACAAACGACAGCCATTTAGCTATCATGCAGTAGATAAGTAGACGCCATATCTATCCCACCTCCATAGATATTACTGGGACTACATGAGATTCTGGCCTGCATTATGAACATTGGTTTGGCTACTACAGTACATTGACAATGTATGTCGTATTGGTAATGGCGTCAAGAGGTGCTTCTATGACGGAAGGGAAAGGGTTAATATATCAACTTACTTCATGAGTTTATACAGTCTGTTAACGAGGGCCTCCGTGTTCAGCAGATTATCTTCACCTCTCCTGAACGGTGGGTTATTGCTTAACATCTGTATCGTCTCATTACTGAAAATATATATACAGTTAAACCTGTGTTAGTGGTCACCTCTATTAAGCAACCACCCTGTATTAAGCAGCCAGTTTCCAGATTCACAATATGTTGTTTTATTAACCATTTGACCTGTGTTAAGCAGCCACCTGTGTTAAGCAGCCACCTGTGTTAAGCAGCCACCTGTGTTAAGCAGCCACCTGTGTTAAGCAGCCACCTGTGTTAAGCAGCCACCTGTGTTAAGCAGCCACCTGTGTTAAGCAGCCACCTGTGCTAAGCAGCCACCTGTGCTAAGCAGCCACCTGTGTTAAGCAGCCACCTGTGTTAAGCAGCCACCTGTGTTAAGCAGCCACCTGTGTTAAGCAGCCACCTGTGTTAAGCAGCCACCTGTGTTAAGCAGCCACCTGTGTTAAGCAGCCACCTGTGTTAAGCAGCCACCTGTGTTAAGCAGCCACCTGTGTTAAGCAGCCACCTGTGTTAAGCAGCCACCTGTGTTAAGCAGCCACCTGTGTTAAGCAGCCACCTGTGTTAAGCAGCCACCTGTGTTAAGCAGCCACCTGTGTTAAGCAGCCACCTGTGTTAAGCAGCCACCTGTGTTAAGCAGCCACCTGTGTTAAGCAGCCACCTGTGCTAAGCAGCCACCTGTGCTAAGCAGCCACCTGTGTTAAGCAGCCACCTGTGTTAAGCAGCCACCTGTGTTAAGCAGCCACCTGTGTTAAGCAGCCACTTTCTGTGATTCCCTTGGCTGGCTGCTTAAGACAGGCTTTACTGTACACACACATTGTAATACTTCATAGTAACTAATGTAAATACACACCATAGTACATTCCCTGCCGGTCTGTTTACAAGTAAGCCGTTAGTTTATACTTTATTTATTTTACTACGATTGCGAAACCCCACAAACCGCTACCCCCCTTCATACCTGACAAATTTATCTGGGTCTTTCTCTACAACCTCCAGCAACCAATACATCACAGACCGCTACCCCCCTCCATACCTGACAAATTTATCTGGATCTTTCTCTACCACCATCCAGAAACCAGTACCCCACAAACCGCTACCCCCTCCATACCTGACAAATTTATCTGGATCTTTCTCTACCACCATCCAGAAACCAGTACCCCATAAACCGCTACCCCCCTCCATACCTGACAAATTTATCTGGGTCTTTCTCTACTACCATCCAGAAACCAGTACCCCACAAACCGCTACCCCCTCCATACCTGACAAATTTATCTGGGTCTTTCTCTACTACCATCCAGAAACCAGTACCCCACAAACCGCTACCCCCCTTCGTACCTGACAAATGTATCTGGGTCTTTCTCTACAACCTCCAGCAACCAGTACAGCTCCGACACATTCCAATCAGCTGTGTATAAAGAAATCAAAACTATCCACATTTGCATCAATTATTCACAGTAATAAGCAATAAATAAGTTGAGCCATTTACGTTTGTGGTGTAACAATATGGTTTTAACCCGTAACCTGCTAATAACGGCTAAAGTCGCATTTTGCAAACAGCATAGAGCCAGATCAGACAGCACAGAACGTGTCGTCTGATAATTTGGACAAATTTATTTTAGATCGATTGCGAAACAATTTTTACAATATTAGTTAAATCGCTCTCAAGACCTCATTCCTGATAGAATCTATTGCCATGAGGGAGAGAAGAGGTCATGTGGAATTTAAGTGCCTCATGTTAGGGACTCCGGGCGTTTCACACCTGAAGCGTACACACTACTACTGTGATTATGATATCACGACTTCCACTATGCTGTTTGCTATTCGGATAGTGGAGCTGAACACTTGGGTGAATAGCAAACAACATTGACCCCTGATCTGGATCTATGTTGTTTGCACATTCCTTCCAATTTATTCAGCATTTTAAGGGTTAATGAATGGCAGCATGAATAAAGCAATTACTTTCTGGTTATAATGTCTGTATTAAAAGTTCAGACTTTATTTATTTTACAACGATTGCGAAGCAAGTTCTAACAACTTATATTAATCACTCTTGTTGGCTCGGATGATAGCGTACATGTGGTCATTCGTGTGGGAGGACACCGGAGTACCCGGAGAAAACCCACCTGTCCGATCTGGCGACCACCGTACCATCTCACATACTTCCCGGTCCGAGGTGTCTATTATATATGGGATATTATATGAGTAGTCATGTATTATTGAATTTATTTAACTCGTCTTTTAAATAACAAGCCTCTGAATTTGTTTGCTAATATTTAACGTTTATTCTCCTTTGTTTCATATTTCTTACGTACTTTTGATGAAATCTACGAGCGACTCAATGGCCACCAATCGGATGTCCCTGAAGACTCCATGCTGGGCGTAACTTCTAAATATACACGGATCACTCGGAAGATGGCCAAACTTTTGAAGAACTCGGATAGTCCGGAGACAGCTGAAAAATTAAAACAAGTCTACATTCAGATTTAAATTGTATTTTATTATTAATTAATTGTGATATACAATTGTATATGAATGGATTTCAGAAGTACAATCCTAAACCATAGAAACAACCAACTCTTCTGTAATTAAAACAGAAAAACCAAGAAAAAAAACCCAAGAAATTATCATGTGTGAAAGTACATTGTACATGTAGTAAAATTATCATAATTTGGTCTTCTTGATAAAGAGACCACACCGCTAATAAGACCACTTTTGAAAGTCTCATAGGTGGTCTTATTATAGGGGTTTTACTGTATGTATATTAATTATATATGACTGTGTGTCTGTAACAGGATATATCATACCTTACAGTGACTGTATGTCTGTAACACGACAGTAACTTCTCCAGGTTTAGACAGCGTGTTATTTCATCCAGGATAGCTTTTGTGTCTGCCGTCAGATCAGAATTTACACTCTGTCTGTAAACATTGTGTCAAAATTCTACATACAATATTTATATCAGTCAATTTATATAAGTTTAGAGGCATCTGGGATGAGTGCTTGAAATTAGGTGGGAGAAGCATCTGGGGTGAGTGCTTGAAATAAGGTGGGAGAGGCATCTGGGGTGAGTGCTTGAAATTAGGTGGGAGAAGCATCTGGGGTGAGTGCTTGAAATAAGGTGGGAGAGGCATCTGGGGTGAGTGCTTGAAATTAGGTGGGAGAAGCATCTGGGGTGAGTGCTTGAAATAAGGTGGGAGAGGCATCTGGGGTGAGTGCTTGAAATAAGGTGGGAGAGGCATCTGGGGTGAGTGCTGGAAATAAGGTGGGAGAGACATCTGGGGTCAGTGCCTGAAAAAAAGTGCAGAGGCATCTGGGGTGAGTGCTTGAAATAAGATACAGAGGCATCTGGGGTCAGAGCCGGAAATAAGGTACAGAGGGATCTGGGGTCAGTGCCGGAAATAAGGTACAGAGGCATCTGGGGTCAGTGCCGGAAATACAGAGGCATCTGGGGTCAGTGCTGGAAATAAGGTACAGAGACATCTGGGGTCAGTGCTGGAAATAAGGTACAGAGGCATCTGGGGTCAGTGGCGGAAATACAGAGGCATCTGGGGTCAGTGCTGGAAATAAGGTACAGAGGCATCTGAGGTCAGTGCTGGAAATAAGGTACAGAGGCATCTAGGGTCAGTGCCTGAAAAAAGGTGAAGTTGAAAGTGACTATATATCTAAATCCAAATACCACACTCACTTCAGCCTGCATGCTTCTCCCAATATTTGTCTCATATATTGCATAGTAACTACACACCTATGTATGATTAACACTTGACTTCATTTTACAATGGAAGAGGAGCAATAAATGACATTGATATAAAATTATTTACTTGCAATATAATTACGAGAAAAATATAAAACAAACATACCCGGTAATTGTTACCGTAGTTACGGCAGGAGTAACGGTAGCAGCCAGGGCGTCGACCAACACCGCTCTATAGTAGTTGTCTGAATACTGTAATAAAATTTACAACTACAGTCAAACATGTGTTAGCGGTCACCTTTATTAAGCAGCCAACCTGTATTAAGCAGCCAACCTGTATTAAGCACCTGTATTAAGCAGCCAACCTGTATTAAGCAGCCAGCTACAACATTCCCAATATGCTGTTTTATGTGTGTGTTTTACGTTTATTTATCGTCGCTACCGGTTACCCATATGAGTGATGCCTCCTGAAGAGATTAGTCATTTTAGATTTTTGGAGGATAGTGCAATGATACAGACAGAGACCCATTCCAGAGTCTCCTCTGGTTCTTTTACATGCACGGTGTACAGCACCGACACGAGACCTCTGTTTAAAGTCTCACCTGAAAGATTGTTAATTTTATTAGGGTCAGACAGGAGATCGAACCTGCGATCCCTGGATTACCAGTCCAGCGTGTTAACCACTGGACTACAGATCAGTCATGTTGTTTTAATATGCATTTGACCTATATTAAGCAGCCACCTGTGCTATACCACTTTCATTAATGATCAGTAACTCATAATGGCCAAACATTGTGCAATGATGTGTACATTAACCCGTATTAACCGCATTCGCCCTGTAAGCGAGAGGTACAGGGTTCAAGTTCCGAACTGACTACATATTGATTTCTCACGTGGGTTACACATTGTTTAACATGCAACATTAATATATAAATTATGAGACACAATTACACACATCATCCAAATAATCAGACATTTGAAATTATCCAATAAGGTGTTTAGTTTTAGTTTAATCCTCTTCACCCCTGTTGGGTATAGGGCCTTCACTACAGCTCTCCATCTGACCCGGTTGGTTGCCGCTAGCTTGGCATGCCACCAGGTCATCTTTATGCGGCGCATCTCGTGGTCCAGAGTCCTTCTCCATGTGTATACTGGTCGGCCTTTCCTCATGCCTTGCGGGTTCCAATCCAGTGCTTGGCGTGCTATGTTGGGCTGATCTCGTCAATGAGGTGTAAGCTCCAGTACATATAACTGAGGATAACAACAAGGAATTGAGATGGAATCATAATAAATACCTTGTTTTTGCTGTTGTCGTTGTATTTGAAAAGGTCGAGTAGGAATCGGACGACCTCTGGCGGGCAGATGTTGTGTACATTTCTGAGTTGAGCCATTGCCATGGGGACAGACTGTAAACGATACAAAATATATGACTAATATAACATACAGATGGAGGAGTAGGTTGCAGGGTTCATTCTAGGTCAGAATTTTTGGGAGAAGTGAGAAAGCGCGTGATCGCTTCCTTAAATGGTGTTCTTTAATATACTTCTGCAAAATAGGGTTAAAATGCACAGTACAACCATTAAATACAACATTTGAATAGAGGGAGTGATTTTATAATTGGCCAGTGTATCTTATTAGACAACATTTTGTTTGAAAATCTTAAAAACCAAAAAAATAGGGTTAAAATGCACAGTACAACCATTAAATACAACATTTGAATAGAAGGAGTGCTTTATAATGGGCCAGTGTATCTTACTAGACAAACTTTTGTTTGAAAATCGTAAAAACCAAAAAATGTACAATTTCGCCCACATCGCCCTCTAAACTGATCCCTGGGTTCTGACGCTGCAGTTCAATGTTTCAGTTGCTGGTTGTTGTTGATCGGGACTGTTGTTGATGCCGTACAAATACAGTACTGGCTATATGATTCCAAACAGGACTAAAATGTGGGAAACAACATCGAAAATAAATACAGAAATTAACCCTTTCAACACCACATACCTCTAAATAGGCTTACAAAAAGTGTAGATCCAGATGAGCCGGCTCGTGACGAGCCGTCTCATCAGGATCTGCACTTTTTGCCAGTGATATGACCATTTTTAGACATAATTACCCATTTTGATAAATGAACTTGTCCAAATGTGATTTTCTGATTCATTTATTGGTTTATGAATATCATGGACCAGTCCATGTGAGTTACTTGGTGTTGAATGGGTTAAGACATGGAACCTAAATTCTCAAACAAGCTGGAAGTACAGAAATGCAGAACAGTTTTCAGGCATTCATAGTTGCCTCTTACACTCATGCAAGGGTGAGGAAGTTCTAAGTCTGGTTTCCTAGAAGCCCATCGCGGTTCATTACAAAATGTAGAATGTCAAAGGGCAAGAGGTCAAATCCAGATGTTATCTCTTTCCATTTCAGTGCTGGGAAATGAGAGGATGATAGGAAATGAGAGGATGATAGGAAATTAGAGGATACAGGAAATTAGAGGATGATAGGAAATTAGAGGATATGGGAAATTAGAGGATGATATGAAATTAGAGGATACGGGAAATTAGAGGATGTTAGGAAATTAGAGGTTGTTGGGAAATTAGAGGTTGTTGGGAAATTAGAGGATCGGGAAATTAGAGGATGATAGGAAATTAGAGGAGGTTGGGAAATGAGAGGATGATAGGAAATTAGAGGATCGGGAAATGAGAGAATATGGGAAATTAGAGGATCGGGAAATGAGAGGATGATAGGAAATTAGAGGATACAGGAAATTAGAGGATGTTTGGAAAATAGAGGAGGTTGGCATATTAGAATATATGGGAAATTAGAGGATCGGGAAATGAGAGGATGATAGGAAATGAGAGGATGTTGGGAAATGATAGGAAATGAGAGGATGATAGGAAATGAGAGGATACAGGAAATTAGAGGATGGTAGGAAATTAGAGGATACAGGAAATTAGAGGATGTTTGGAAAATAGAGGAGGTTGGCATATTAGAATATATGGGAAATTAGAGGATCGGGAAATGAGAGGATGATAGGAAATGAGAGGATGTTGGGAAATGATAGGAAATGAGAGGATGATAGGAAATGAGAGGATACAGGAAATTAGAGGATGGTAGGAAATTAGAGGATATGGGAAATAGGAGGAAGATAGGAAATTAGAGGAAGATAGGAAATTAGAGGATACGGGAAATTAGAGGATGTTGGGATATTAGAGGATGTTGGGATATTAGAGGAGGTTGGGATATTAGAGGAGGTTGGGATATTGGATGATGTTGGGATATTAGAGGATGTTGGGATATTGGATGAGGTTGGGATATTAGAGGATGTTGGGATATTAGAGGATGTTGGGATATTGGATGATGTTGGGATATTAGAGGATGTTGGGATATTGGATGATGTTGGGATATTAGAGGAGGTTGGGATATTGGATGATGTTGGGATATTAGAGGAGGTTGGGATATTAGAGGATGTTGGGATATTATATGATGTTGGGATATTAGAGGAGGTTGGGATATTGGATGATGTTGGGATATTAGAGGATGTTGGGATATTGGATGATGTTGGGATATTAGAGGATGTTGGGATATTAGAGGATGTTGGGATATTGGATGAGGTTGGGATATTAGAGGAGGTTGGGATATTAGAGGATGTTGGGATATTATATGATGTTGGGATATTAGAGGAGGTTGGGATATTAGAGGATGTTGGGATATTAGAGGATGTTGGGATATTAGAGGATGTTGGGATATTAGAGGAGGTTGGGATATTGGATGATGTTGGGATATTAGAGGATGTTGGGATATTGGATGATGTTGGGATATTAGAGGATGTTGGGATATTAGAGGATGTTGGGATATTGGATGAGGTTGGGATATTAGAGGAGGTTGGGATATTAGAGGATGTTGGGATATTATATGATGTTGGGATATTAGAGGAGGTTGGGATATTAGAGGATGTTGGGATATTGGATGAGGTTGGGATATTAGAGGAGGTTGGGATATTAGATGAGGTTGGGATATTAGAGGAGGTTGGGATATTAGAGGAGGTTGGGATATTAGAGGATGTTGGGATATTGGATGAGGTTGGGATATTAGAGGAGGTTGGGATATTAGAGGATGTTGGGATATTAGAGGAGGTTGGGATATTAGAGGAGGTTGGGATATTAGAGGATGTTGGGATATTAGAGGATGTTGGGATATTAGAGGAGGTTGGGATATTAGAGATGTTGGGATATTAGAGGATGTTGGGATATTGGATGAGGTTGGGATATTAGAGGAGGTTGGGATATTAGAGGAGGTTGGGATATTAGAGGAGGTTGGGAAATTGGATGAGGTTGGGATATTAGAGGATGTTGGGATATTGGATGAGGTTGGGATATTAGAGGAGGTTGGGATATTAGAGGAGGTTGGGATATTAGAGGAGGTTGGGAAATTAGAGGAGGTTGGGAAATTAGAGGATGTTGGGATATTATATGATGTTGGGATATTAGAGGAGGTTGGGATATTAGAGGATGTTGGGATATTGGATGAGGTTGGGATATTAGAGGTTGGGATATTAGATGAGGTTGGGATATTAGAGGAGGTTGGGATATTAGAGGAGGTTGGGATATTAGAGGATGTTGGGATATTGGATGAGGTTGGGATATTAGAGGAGGTTGGGATATTAGAGGAGGTTGGGAAATTAGAGGAGGTTGGGAAATTGGATGAGGTTGGGATATTAGAGGATGTTGGGATATTGGATGAGGTTGGGATATTAGAGGAGGTTGGGATATTAGAGGAGGTTGGGATATTAGAGGAGGTTGGGAAATTAGAGGAGGTTGGGAAATTAGAGGATGTTGGGATATTGGATGATGTTGGGATATTAGATGATGTTGGGATATTAGAGGATGTTGGGATATTATATGATGTTGGGATATTATATGATGTTGGGATATTAGAGGATGTTGGGATATTAGAGGAGGTTGGGATATTAGAGGATGTTGGGATATTAGAGGAGGTTGGGATATTAGAGGATGTTGGGATATTAGAGGAGGTTGGGATATTAGAGGATGTTGGGATATTAGAGGAGGTTGGGATATTAGAGGATGTTGGGATATTAGAGGATGTTGGGATATTAGAGGATGTTGGGATATTAGAGGAGGTTGGGATATTAGAGGAGGTTGGGATATTAGAGGAGGTTGGGATATTAGAGGATGTTGGGATATTAGAGGATGTTGGGATATTAGAGGATGTTGGGATATTAGAGGATGTTGGGATATTAGAGGATGTTGGGATATTAGAGGAGGTTGGGATATTAGAGGATGTTGGGATATTAGAGGATGTTGGGATGTTGGGATATTAGATGATGCTAGAAAATTACAGGATGCTAGGAAATTACAGGATGCTAGGAATATGGTGTAAAATTAGAGGCTGCTGGAAAATTAGGGGATGCTGGAAAATGAGATGATGCTGGGAAACAAGAGGATGCTGGGAAACCAGAGGATGTTGGAAAATTAGAGGATGTTGGGAAATTTGAGGAGGTTGGGAAATTAGAGGATGCTGGGAAATTAGAGGATGTTGGGAAATTAGAGGTTGGGAAATTAGAGGATGTTGGGAAATTAGGGGATGCTGGAAAATGAGAGGATGCTGGGAAACAAGAGGATGCTGGGAAACCAGAGGATGCTGGGACATTTGAGGATGCTGGAAAATTAGATATTGGTTGGAATTAGATGAAGGTGAGAAATTGGAGGCTGCTGGGAAATTAGATAGCATACCTTGAGAATGAAGTACATACCTTGAGAATGAAGTACCTTGAGAATGAAGTACATACCTTGAGAATGAAGTACATACCTTGAGAATGAAGTAGTGTTGAAACTTGCTGAAGTTGTTTTGTCGGACGATGCCAGGGCACGAGTTAGATCCGAACATCTTCCTGAATATGTTCAGCATGGCTGGAGGACCGGCCCACGTGGTTACCATCGTGTTTGCAACCTAACATTTATATAAAGCCTGAGTGTTACACTATTACTACATATTGAATGGAGGGTTAGTTTATTCAAGTTGCTATCAAATTCATAGCGAAAGCGGGTGAAAAGCTAGTTCTAACGATGGTGGGCTAGAAAGCTGGTGAAAAGCTAGTTCTAACGATGGTGCGCTGGAAAATGGGTGAAAAGCTAGTTCTAACGTTGGTGCGCTAGAAAACGGGTGAAAAGCTAGTTCTAACGATGGTGCAATAGAAAACGGGTGAAAAGCTAGTTCTAACGATGGTGCGCTAGAAAACGGGTGAAAAGCTAGTTCTAACGATGGTGCGCTAGAAAACGGGTGAAAAGCTAGTTCTAACGATGGTGCGCTGGAAAACGGGTGAAAAGCTAGTTCTAACGATGGTGCGCTAGAAAACGGGTGAAAAGCTAGTTCTAACGATGGTGCGCTAGAAAGCGGGTGAAAAGCTAGTTCTAACGATGGTGCGCTAGAAAACGGGGGAAAAGCTAGTTCTAACGATGGTGCGCTAGAAAGTGGGTGAAAAGCTAGTTCTAACGATGGTGCGCTGGAAAACGTGTGAAAAGCTAGTTCTAACGATGGTGCGCTAGAAAGTGGGTGAAAAGCTAGTTCTAACGATGGTGCGCTGGAAAATGTGTGAAAAGCTAATTCTAACGATGGTGCGCTAGAAAAACGGGTGAAAAGCTAGTTCTAACGATGGTGCGCTAGAAAACGGGTGAAAAGCTAGTTCTAACGATGGTGCGCTAGAAAGTGGGTGAAAAGCTAGTTCTAACGATGGTGTGCTAGAAAGTGGGTGAAAAGCTAGTTCTAACGATGGTGCGCTGGAAAACGTGTGAAAAGCTAGTTCTAACGATGGTGCGCTAGAAAGTGGGTGAAAAGCTAGTTCTAACGATGGTGCGCTGGAAAATGTGTGAAAAGCTAATTCTAACGATGGTGCGCTAGAAAAACGGGTGAAAAGCTAGTTCTAACGATGGTGTGCTGGAAAACGTGTGAAAAGCTAGTTCTAACGATGGTGCGCTAGAAAACTTGGCCACCGAGTACTCAATCCTCCAACCTTCGAAAGCAACTGGGAACTTTCTCACTTATCATCATTTACCACTTGCCCCTGATAGTGAGCAAACTCACATCGTCACTGATGATAGCGGTGAAAGGTGAGTTCTACAGACGGTGTGTTAGCCCCTTCAGTTACGGAGCAAACACACAGTGGCCCTGACGATAGCGGTGAAATGTCCTTTCTAACAACAGTCTGCTTAGACCATTCGAACACAGAGCAAACACACAGTGGCCCTGACGATAGCGGTGAAATGTCCTTTCTAACAACAGTCTGTTTAGACCATTCAAACACGGAACAAACATACGGCGGATTTGACATGGAAACTGCTATAGCAAACACATGGCGGACCTGACATGGAAAGGAAACTGCTATAGCAAACACATGGCAGATTTGACATGGAAACTGCTATAGCAAACACACGTCGGACCTGACATGGAAAGGAAACTGCAATAGCAAACATATGGCGGACCTGACATGGAAAGGAAACTGCTATAGCAAACACATGGCAGACCTGACATGGAAACTGCTATAGCAAACATATGGCGGACCTGACATGGAAAGGAAACTGCTATAGCAAACACATGGCGGACCTGACATAGAAACTGCCATAGCAAACACATAGCGGACCTGACATGGAAACTGCTATAGCAAACACATAGCGGACCGGACATGGAAACTGCTATAGCAAACACATAGCGGACCTGACATGGAAACTGCAATAGCAAACACATAGCGGACCTGACATGGAAATTGCTATAGCAAATACACAGCAGACCTGACATGGAAACTGCTATAGCAAACACACGGCGGATTTGACATGGAAACTGCTATAGCAAACACACGGCGGATTTGACATGGAAACTGCTATAGCAAACACATGGCGGACCTGACATGGAAAGGAAACTGCTATAGCAAACACACAGCAGACCTGACATGGAAACTGCTATAGCAAACACACAGTGGATTTGACATGGAAACTGCTATAGCAAACACATGGCGGACCTGACATGGAAAGGAAACTGCTGTAGCAAACATACAGCGGACCTGACATGGAATCTGCTATAGCAAACACATGGCGGACCTATCATGGAAACTGCTATAGCAAACACACGGCGGACCTGACATGGAAACTGCTATAGTGACATTCCGAATGACAAATAATAGATTAAAGTCAAGGAAAAACTAGGTTCGATGTATAGTAAACTTTGTTAAAAATATAGAATAAAAGTTGAACTTGCTTTGGCAAGGCACATGCTGGCGTCGATTCTAACTTTGTAGTAACTCTGGTCACACTCGAGAACATCCGTCAGCGCTTTCCTCGTCGCCGCCGTAGCAAACAATCGCAGGGCTTGAATTGCCTGCAAGAGATACGTTTCTACACGTTATCAGATGTCATTGATGAAAAAATGTGTCGGTATATCGATGATACAGTGAAACCCCACAAAACTGGAACCCCTCGAAGCCGGAATTCCCTCCAAACCAAACAAATTTCCTGGTCCCCAATTTTTATCTTCTTTGTTCATTGTAAAAATAACTCTCTGTAAACCGGAACCCATCTTCCGAATAGATTGTTAATAAAATTCAGGGTTCCCTCTGTCTGAATGTGTCAATTTAAAAAACACTGGAGCCAATTTAAAAAACTTGGAGCTAACTAAGATCCATATTGTTCACAAATAAATATTTGAAGCCATGAATTTGACAAAACATGTGCCAAAAAAAAAAAAAATTAAAAAAAAAAACGTTGCGCTAAATATTTTCGCCAATTCACAAAATTTAGAGCCAATATTTGTTTTTTGGCAACATTGGCGACCGACAGCTGGAACCCTGAAATTATGTACATTTTCAACTGTAATTTACCCCTGTAAAGTAAATTGAACAGATCAAATATGAAACTGACTATTCTATTAAACAAACAAACCTTCAGATATTTCTTTCAGAATAATGTATTGTACGCTTAAATTTAATCAGTTCTTTACTATTTGCAAAACTACCGTAAAAACATATCTCAGCCGCCTTCTAACCATTGCTGAGTTGTATTGTTAATTTAGAAGAAATCTACCCTACTCTGAAAACTCTTCCAAACTGAAAATCCCTAGAGGGGTTTCACTGTATATCAATATATTTTCTAATAAGTGGTATCGATATTCGGAATTTGATATCGACCGTGGCAATCGATGATACATCAATATCGTGATTATCAGTGACACCGTTACTACCCGTGACTGCCGTGTATACCGATACAGGGTGATAATCAAACAAACGTTCACTCATGCTATACCTGAAGTACTAATCAAAACCACTTCCAAATCAGGGGTGGTCTCCAGTTAGAGGGGTGCACAATGCATACACTTTATTTACTTTACAACGACTGGGAAACAAGCTTTAATAACTTATATTAATCATTCTTATTGGCACGGATGAAATCGTATATGTGGTAATTTGGATGGGAGGAAACCGGAAGTACCCAGACAAAACCCACCTGTCCGATCTGGCGACCACTGTTCCATCTCACATACTTCCAGGTCTTAGGATCGAACCCGGGTTACACATTGATCTGCCCCTGTCTGCATCTCTCTCATATTTCTGGTACAAACCTGACTTTGTGCTACATCTATCTCATATTTTTGGTACATACCTCACTTTGTGCTACAACATTTCTCTCATATTTCTGTACAAACCTCACTTTGTGCTACAATATCTCTCTCATATTTTTGGTACATACCTCACTTTGTGCTACAACATCTCTCTCATATTTCTGGTACATACCTCACTTTGTGCGACAACATCTCTCATATTTCTGGTACATACATCACTTTGTGCTACAACATCTCTCTCATATTTCTGGTACATACCTCACTTTGAGCTACAACATCTCTCTCATATTTCTGGTACATACCTCACTTTGAGCTTCAATATCTCTCTCATATTTCTGGTACATACCTCACTTTGTGCTACAACATCTCTCTCATATTTCTGGTACATACCTCACTTTGTGCGACAACATCTCTCTCATATTTCAGCTGGTACTGCCACATGTAGTCTGGCTGTTCCCACTGTATACTGCGAAGTAGGTTCATGTCTTTGTCGACTCTCAGCCACAACACCGGAGAATCAGCGCTGTAAATAAATAAAGATCAATCTACAAACGTAAGAACTCATTAAATTAGCATTTAAACATGGCTCGCCATTTTGTCTGTATACGCAAAGAAGGAATTTACCTTCTGCTGCAATACAACATTGTTCAGATGGTGACGTTAAATGCAACATCATTTTACCTGCATTTTTGCGACGTCATTTACGTACTCAAAAAAATAACACCAATTATGTTAATAACATACAGTCAAACCTGTGTTAAGTTAAGTGGTCACCTCCATTAAGCAGCCAACCTGTATTAAGCAGCCAGTTTCCAGATTCCCAATATTTACTTTGTTATACATTTGACCTCTATTAAACAGCCACCTGTGCTAAGCAGCCACTTTCTGTGATTCCCTTGGGTGGCTGCTTAAGGCAGGTTTGACTGTATAGATATTTTGGTCATGTAAGAATCGAAATAATATTTGTCTTAGTTTAAACTTGATTTATTTCAGTATTTGTACATGTAATCAAGAAATGAACATTTTACATATAACTTTAACAGCAGTAGACTGAAAGGGATTAGAACGAAAGAAAACTTATATAATTCTTCTCCCTATCAATTGATTGATATACAATAGGTACATTTTATCTTTAGTTTAAACATTATTTATTTCAGTATTTGTACATGTAATCAAGAAATGAACGTCTTACATATAATTTAACAGCAGTAGACTGAAAGGGATTAGAACGAAAGATAACTTATATAGTTCTTCTCCCTATCAATTGATTCGATCCCCGCTGGAGCCGTTACGATTGTGTCCTTAGGCAAGGCATTTAAATTCCACGTTGCCTCTTCTCTCTCCCTCATGGCAGTGGATTCCAACAGGAATGAGGTCTCGAGAGTGATTAATATAAGTTATAAGAACTTGTTTCGCAAGCGAGCTAAAATAAATTTGTATAAACTATCAATTGATTGATATACAATAGGCAGGAGAATAATATATATATAACCATGAAAATACGTGAACTCTATTCTAGGTATATGCTAAAGAATTTCAGAAGTTATTGTATTAGTGAGTCAATAGTTTTGGATGTTAAAAAGAAAATGGTTAATATTTAAAGGAATATATGAAGAAAGTTCAAGAACATGAAATATCAAATCGGAGAACGAGAAGAAGACGAGATTAGTATAGAACAATATTTGACTTCAGTTATTTATTGGCGAATAAAACATTGTTTGAAGTTCTGAGGCGTAGGAATTAACCATGCAGGCCGTATTTTAAATACAGGACTAGGACTGTTGGGATAGCGAACAGACGGATATGTAGTCCAGTGGTAACACGCTGGACTGGTAATCCAGGGATCTCAGGTTCGATCCCCCCGTCTGACCGTCTTTCAGATGGGAAAGTAAACCGAGATCTTGTGTCGGTGCTTTACACCGTGCACGTAAAAGAACCAGAGGAGACTCTAGGATGGGTCTCTATCTGTATCATTGCACTATCCTCCAAAAATCTAAAATGACTAATACAAAATGGAAATGTTTCGATCACTGCATTTTCACAGTATGCTTTCCATGTGATTTTCAATTAACATAATACATCTTCTAGGATATGCAATAACAATTTTCTGGTTTAAAATAACTAAACAATACATGTTGATTTATATCCAGTATATTTATATATAGTAATATAAGCTTACTCCATGGCGCTAAGGTCCATGTCCACCTCTTCCCCGGTCAATAATGGAATCTTTTTCTTTTTGTTGCTGCAGGATAATAAACACACATCGTAATATACACACATCATAATATACACACATTGTAATATACACACATCATAATATACACACATCGTAATATACACACATCGTAATATACACACATCGTAATACACACATCGTAATATACACACACCGTAATATACACACATCATAACATACACACATCGCAAGATATGAACATCGTAATATACACACATCGTAATATACACACATCGTAATATACACACACCGTAATATACACACATCGTAATATACACACACCGTAATATACACACATCGTAATATACTCACAACGTAATATACACACATCGTAAGATATGAACATCATAATATACACACATCGTAATATACACACATCGTAATATACACACATCGTAATATACACACATCTTAATATACACACATCTTAATATACACACATCGTAAGATATGAACAACGTAATATACACACATCGTAATATACACACATCGTAACATACACACATCGTAATATACACACATCGTAATATCCACACATCGTAATATACACACATCGTAATATCCACACATCATAATATACACACATCGTAACATACACACACCGTAATATACACACACCGTAATATACACACATCGTAACATACACACACCGTAATATACACACACCGTAATATACACACATCGTAATATACACACATCGTAATATACACACATCGTAATATACACACATCGTAAGATATGAACATCGTAATATACACACATCGTAATATACACACACATCGTAACATACACACATCGTAATATACACACATCGTAATATACACACATCATAATATACACACATCGTAACATACACACATATTGTAATATACACACATCATAACATACACACATCGTAATATACACACATCGTAATATAAACACATCATAATATACACGCATCGTAACATACACACATCGCAAGATATGAACATCGTAATATACACACATCGTAAGATATGAACATCGTAATATACACACATCGTAATATACACACATTGTAATAAACATATGATCTCAGAGAACAAGTATCGATCATACATCAGTCTGTCACTCTCGTCAATGATTGTCAATAATTGGAAATAAATCATTAATTTAACTTAAATCATGACAAGCCTTATTCAAACTGTTGCTATAGTAACATAAACTACTCATACCGTCTACTTTTAGAATGACACGTTATTTCAAACTTGGTCTTGTTCTCTTCAATATTGAACGTATGGTTGAACGACCCGTCAAGCTCCTGAATCGTCACCTCTAGAGGACCCTAAACGTACGGTAAACATAAAGTTACATCTATACACAAGATGAGACTAACTAAATGTGACAAAGTATGTGTTTTTACGTTTATTTATCGTCGCTACCTGTTGCCCATATGAGCGATGCCTCCTGAAGAGATTAGTGGAAGTCGTGATAGCGCAGTGGATGCGTGTTCGCTTTCAGGTGCGAAAAGTCCGGAGTTCGAGCCCCGCTGGAGCCATTACGATTGTGCTCTTAGGCAAGGCATTTAATGCGATGGATTCCATCAGGAATGAGGTCTAGATAGTGATTAATATAAGTTGTAGAAACTTGTTTCGCAATGGAGCTAAAATAAATTTGTATAAATTAAATGTCAACCCTTAATACTTCACAGCCACCTATGGAAGTGGGGAATTGTTTCTTCAGCTAGATTGCCAGAGGGGCATGTTGGCGTATATTTCGTACCGGTAAATATGTTTATAGGATCATCAATATCGTTCCATTTTACAATAAATTGATATATCACAGAAAGATAGTAGACAACAATTTAATTATCTGATTTATAGTAAAACACCCGGCATACAGCTTACACTTAAATGTTTTGGAAAAATATCCTATGCAGCATCTGTGTAGCTATGCCCCTGGTGACTAGGACTATTGTGTGCAAATACAAGCGATATCAGTCAAGAAATGAAGCAGTTACCGATACAAAAGTTTGATGACACGGACGGATGAAAGACACAAACCAAGCAATGAAAATAGCGTGTAATTTCCTCCCAAAAGTGAGATTTGTAGACAAAAGGTGTACATATCTTACCAAATATATATACAGTCTACATCCATTATGTCAAATTCCATCGGACCAAACAAAATACTTCGATATAACCGAAGTTTGACTTAATGAAATTCTATATAAACGGAACCAGCTATATGTAAAATGATAGTGTCTGAAACGGGACTTTGATCTGACCGGATAATTCGACATAACCGACTGACATAACGGATGTAGACTGTATATATATCTTACAACGTATCGAAGGGCCCCTTTAGCAGTATGGTCTTGTTTGATTTCGAGTTCTACAACATTCCTCTTCCTGTTGAAGACAAAGTTTCCAACAAACCTGGCACATCCGCTCTGATGACTAATTCAAATTAAGGGACCAATGAGGAAAATAAATATAACAAACTGTAATTAAATAGGTAAACGTCCAAGTTTTGAAACCGCATCGCCATGGAGCTTCGCTTCAGGTGAGAAATGTCCAGAGTTTGAGCCCCGCTGGAGCCACTATGATTGTGCCCTTAGGCAAGGTATTTAAATTCCACATTGCCTCTTCTCTCCCCCCTTCGTTCGCCCATATGGTTAGCCGGCGGTGAGGGTAAATAAGCTCAATCATCTATCTCTCGTGGCGATGGATTCCATCAGGAATGAGATCTCGAGAGTGATCAATATAAGTTGTAAGAAATAAAAATGTACTAACCTAAGATGTCGCATAGCAATAACAAATATAATGCTCTACAACTACATGACTGCCACACCCCCAAATATTTAGCACAAGAAAGAGAGATAGTGATACTCAAAGCTATGTGATGAATGCTCATCTGTTGAAGTCGTGATAACGCAGTGATAGCATGTTCGTTTTAGATGCGAAAGGCCCCGAGTTCACGCCCAGCTGTAGCCGTTATGAGTATGCCCTTCGGCAAGGCATTTAAATTCCTTGTTGCCACTTCTCTCTCCCATGTGGCGATGGATTCCATCAGGACTGAGTTCTCGAGAGTGATTAATATAAGTTGTAGGAACTTGTTTCGCAATCGAGCTAAAATAAATTTGTATTAATGACACTAAACAGAGTGCCTTTACAGAGAGGTTAGACTGTATACAATGTAGCAGATAGGATACATCCACTGGTCTATGAAAGGTTGGATATCCTTTCCCGTCACTGTAGAGATGATCTTCAGAAACTGAAAAGACAAATGCAGTGATTATCTTATTTACTATCAACCCTCAATAAACAGCTCTGGCTCCGAGGTTATAAAACTTTTATCAGATCTCAAACTCAAGCTCAAGTAAATATGATTGGTTGATTGTAAGATTTGCACTCAGCTTAACCAATCAGAAGCTCGAGATTTGAGTTTCAGAAGTTTAAATAACCTGCAGGCCTGGTGTTATAAAAAACTGTGGACATACTGCTCAGAAGGATCTGTAGTCCAGTGGTAACACGTTGGACTGGTAATCCAGGGATCGCAGGTTCGATCCCCCGTCTGACCCAAATAAAATTAACAGTCTTTCAGATGGGACTTTAAACCGAGGTCTCGTGTCGGTGCTGTACACCGTGCACGTAAAAGAACCAGAGGAGACTCTGGAATGGGTCTGTCTGTATCATGCACTATCCTCCAAAAATCTAAAATGACTAATCTCTTCAGGAGGCGTCGGTCATATGGGCAACTGGTAGCGACGATAAATAAATGTAAAACACATTCTCAGAAGAACCATGGCTATAAACTCTAGCTCAAACCAATGTTATGTTGGACTTTTGGATGCTTTGTCTAAAATAACGAAATTCTATCAATTGATATACAATGTATACTGGATTGGAGCCTGGTGTCACTTTTTATAATTATAAAGTTACTTGTAAAATTGACCAAGTTGTCCGAGACGAGATGTTAATGGCTGCCATCATGGAATTTGGTTCAGAAAGATTAGCAGCTACAGACAGCCCTGATGCTCATAAAGAACTTGTTTCACCTTCCTCAAAATAGATGGAGCAGTTTTAGATGAGATGCCATGTGAAGATATTATGGATACATGCATGTATGTCGGATCACCAGCCTATACCAAGAGTTAACAGTGAGCATGGCATATAATGGCTATGTTACTACAAATGAGCATTTACCGAGTTTGCTGACAAGAGCATGTTAGACCAGGTGTTGGATACAAACTTCTGTTGAGATGCTGCAAAGGCGAGCGCTTGTAGCTTGTTAAATACCTGAATTAGTAGAACAGATTTACATACATTGTACATGTATATGAAACCGGACGGTAGATATATATATATATATGAAATACATTTGTACATGTATCGATGAAACAGGACAGTAGATATATATATATGAAATACATTTGTACATGTATCGATGAAACAGGACAGTAGATATATATATATGAAATACATTTGTACATGTATCGATGAAACAGGACAGTAGATATATATATATGAAATACATTTGTACATGTATATGAAACAGGAGATATATATATATATATGAAATACATTTGTACATGTATCGATGAAACAGGACAGTAGATATATATATATGAAATACATTTGTACATGTATATGAAACAGGACGGTAGATATATATATATATATGAAACAGGACGGTAGATATATATATACATATGAAACAGGACGGTAGATATATATATACATATGAAACAGGACGGTAGATATATATATATATATGAAATACATTTGTACATGTATATGAAACAGGAGATATATATATATATATGAAAACAGGACGGTAGATATATATATAATAGAAACAGGACGGTAGATATATATATATATAAAATACATTTGTACATGTATATGAAAACAGGACAGTAGATATATATATAATTATGAAACAGGACGGTAGATATATATATATATATGAAACAGGACGGTAGATATATATATATATATGAAATACATTTGTACATGTATATGAAAGGACAGTAGATATATATATAATATGAAACAGGACGGTAGATATATATATATATATGAAAAACATTTGCACATGATATGAAACAGGACAGTAGATATATATATACATATGAAACAGGACGGTAGAGATATATATAATATATGAAATACATTTGTACATGTATATGAAACAGGACGGTAGATATATATATATATATGAAACAGGACGGTAGATATTATATATATATGAAACAGGACGGTAGATATATATATATATGAAACAGGACGGTAGATATATATATATATATGAAACAGGACAGTAGATATATATATATATGAAACAGGACGGTAGAATATATATATATATGAAACAGGACGTAGATATATATATATATATGAAACAGGACGGTAGTATATATATATATATGAAACAGGACGGTAGATATATATATACATATGAAACAGGACGGTAGATATATATATACATATGAAACAGGACGGTAGATATATATATACATATGAAACAGGACGGTAGATATATATATACATATGAAACAGGACGGTAGATATATATATACATATGAAACAGGACGGTAGATATATATATATATGAAACAGGACAGTAGAATATATATATATGAACAGGACGGTAGATATATATACATATGAAACAGGACGTAGATATATATACATATGAAACAGGACGGTAGATATATATATACATATGAAACAGGACGGTAGATATATATATACATATGAAACAGGACGGTAGATATATATATACATATGAAACAGGACGGTAGATATATATATACATATGAAACAGGACGGTAGATATATATATATATGAAACAGGACAGTAGATATATATATACATATGAAACAGGACGGTAGATATATATATACATATGAAACAGGACGGTAGATATATATATACATATGAAACAGGACGGTAGATATATATATACATATGAAACAGGACGGTAGATATATATATACATGATATACATTTCAGTATGGTAGAACACTATATATTCGCAGGCATTTATATTTCGCTAATCTTTGCATCTTAGTTGATCACCGAATGCATGATTCTAGTGAATAATACTGCATCCAAATGTAGAGCTACTGTAGAGTAAATATGTACATTTGATAAAAGTTATATGCAATTGGCAATATAAATACATGTAAACAGTCACCGTTATTGTTAAATGTGCAAGTTGTGTAATATTTTTTGTGTTATACATGTAAATTTATTGGAATAAATACTGTTTAAACCAAGTTGTGTAATGTTAACCCTTTCAACACCACAGACCTCTAAATAGGCGTAAAAAAAGTGTAGATCCAGATGAGCCGGCTCGTGACGAGCCGTCTCATCAGGATCTGCACTTTTTGCCAGTATTATTACTTTTTTTACAGAAAAATTACCCATCTTGATAAATGAACTGGTCCGAATGTAATTTTCTTATTCATTTATTGGTCTAAGAATATCATGGATCAGTCCATGTCAGTTACTTGGTGTTGAAAGAGTTAATAATGGATATAAATAAAATCAATAAGCTCTACAGTGTTTTTATTCGTCTGTTGTTTGTGAAAATGCATGTATAAATAGTATTGTAAGTGATCACTATTCAAAACCTGTTAAAAGCCAAATATATATCTTAGATAGAGGTCCCAAAGTTGCAGAGGCATCTATTTGTTGGTTTGTTTGTTTGGGGTTTACGCCTTCATCAGCATCATTCTGGGCTATATCGCTGGTGGGCAGTAAACCATTCCTGGGCAGGCTCCAGCAGGATAACCAGTACATAGTGCACCAACCTCCGTAAGAAACTGCCAACTTTTTCATATAAACACACATGGCCTGAGCGGGGCTCGATCCAGTGACCATCAGTGATGATATGCTACAGTGGTATATAAATCGACAACCGTAACCACTCGACCACGATCCCGGCATCTTCTCTATATTGGACTATCCCCCCAAAAACTAACAAGACTGAAGTTGCAGAGACGATGATGACAAAGGGACTAATTGAACAACGAACCTGCAACAGGAGTGTTGCACCAATTCTTGCTTCTAGCATGCGTAAAATAAGCAGTGACTTCTTGTTGTACATTTCGAGGTAGGACGGCGACATCGTATGTGGTTGGAAGCATGAGAAATATTGGTTGTTGTGTCCACCACCGGACGGGTCTAACACAATGCCTCCACTCTGTGCCTCATAGTCCTGTACCTCTTGTAAATACTGAAATAAATAAATCACAAATATACTGCATCAAGGGTGGTGATTGTCTCACCAATCACGATTCATCGTATAAGTATTGGTTTACCATAATAAAAATTGTCTTTTATGGGTAGGACTTGGTATGTGTTTTACGTTTATTTATCGTCGCTACCGGTTGCCCATATGAGCGACGCCTGCTGAAGATATTAGTCATTTTAGATTTTGGACGATAGTGCAGTGATACAGACAGAGACCCATTCCAAAGTCTCCTCTGGTTCTTTTACGTGCACGGTGTAAAGTACCGACACGAGACCTCGGTTTAACGTCCCATCTGAAAGACTGTTAATTTTATTAGGGTCAGACGAGGGATCGAACCTGCGACCCCTGGATTACCAGTCCAGCGTGCTACCACTGGACTACAGATCAGTCTTGGTAGGGGGTCAAGGAACAACCCATAGAAACAATATGTAAGCATTATATTTAACCCTTTCAACACCACAGACCTCTAAATTGGCTTACAAAAATGTGTAGATCCAGATGAGCAGGCTCGTGACGAGCCGTCTCATCAGGATCGGCACTTTTTTCAAGTAATATAACTATTTTTAGATTTTTTTTTACCCATTTTGATAAATGAACTGATCCAAATGTAATTTTGTTATTAATTTATTGGTCTACAAATATCATGGACCAGTCCATGTCAGTTACTTGGTGTTGAATGGGTTAATGGTGTTTTAGTCATATGCAAATATGTAATTGTTGACAACGAAAAGGTGACTGTTTTATCTCGTTTTCCGCTAAACTGGCGGAGACAAAAATACACTGGAGTACACAGTAACACTGTTCAAAATCTAGCTCCAATTAACCCGGAATTTGTCTTTTTGATGAATTGATATCCCTCGCCACACTCTGGACAAATTTGAAGACTTTTAAGTTAATTAAAGGGCAACAACTCTGACATTACTGGGCCGATCCCCCACAAAAAGTACACATGCACTACAACACTATGGGACACATATTTATTTGAAATTTCATAAAATTTCACCCATTGGTTACCGAGAACAGGCTCCGGACGGACGACACTAAAAACAATATCCCTTGCCGAACTAGGCGAGGATAAGTATATAAATATTGCCCACTCACGATTGCAATATTAATTTTATTACACCGAATCCAGGTACAAGTATTTGAAAAGATTCGACTTGTCTCGGTAAATCTATTTATATAGTCTGTTAGTATCTAGAAGCTTTTATCTATGCATTTCAATAAGTGTCTACTTATTGAGAGAGATTCTTTGTTTTTAGAAATATTCCAATGAGCGTTTTACTGATTCAGACCGGAAGCCAAAGGCAGTCAATATAATATTATAGAAAATATTGACAGATCGGAAGAGAATAGTAAATAATATTGACTGTTTGCCTATGGGAAATTTGCCTTCAGTAGGTATGTGACATAAGCTATAATAATAAAAACTATATCATACCTGCGCAATCTCGTGTCTGTATTCATTATTGCCGAATGTTTTCTTTACAAAGAGTTGCGTGAGGAAGGCAGCGATTCCTTTAGTAAGCCAGGCATCAAACCAGGACTCCATCACAATGAAACAACCGAAGAACTGCTGGGCGATGCCCGCCGCCATGACCTTCCTAGTGATAATTGTCTGGTCAATCACGCGAGCCGAGTGTAGAAGATTTGTGCTGAAGAATTAATATAAACCTAAATTCACGCTCGTAAGTTTGAAATAACATGATTTATATCCCCTTATAACTTGTCAATTGGGAAAACCTCGTCTATTTTTGCCTTTCAATTGGGAAAACCTCGTCTATTTTTGCCTTTCAATTGGGAAAACCTCGTCTATTTTTGCCTTTCAATTGGGAAAACCTCGTCTATTTTTGCCTTTCAATTGGGAAAACCTCGTCTATTTTTCTTAAATGGAAATTGAAATTTCACAGACAAAATTATCTTTAACTTTCATAAACTACTATTTACAAAGTCATTGTTGATAAAAGGAGGTAATTTACAAATACAAATATCACGAACACTGTTAATTTCTGGGTAGAATTTAAATTGTTTACCTAAAATCTGAATAATTATGACAGTTATGATTTCTAATCACATATTTCTTAGAATATCCCAGCCAGCAGTACGTTCTACCGTGTTAAGTAAACACAAACTTGGTCTTTAAAGTCTCTTTAGTTCATATGCAAAATTAATTGATCTTAGTGTCAACCTTATAGTAAATCCACCATTTACAGAGTTATTGCTGATTTTGTTAAAAAAATATCCATAAAGGGAGGTATTTAACAAATGGTAATTTCACAATAGTAGGTTTGTTTCTGGCCATATTTTCCAAATTTAATTTTTACAATAATAATTCATTATTGAAAAATGAAATTATAAGATAATAATCACAATATCTAATCATCCGCTCCTTACAATACCTTGATGTTCAGCACATTCTAAGTACAGTTTGGGGCTTTAAGTGATTTTTACTCCATGACCTACTCATATTAGAATTCCATACACACGGAAACTTTCAGAACAATTCTATTATTATAAATGGCAGAAATGTAATGCCAGTTTGTATTTTGTTTGCGCAGGCCATACAGCAAAATCAAATATTACATTACAACCAGCGGCCTATAGAAAAACAAAAACAAATTATCGATATTAATGTTGGATAATTTTTAGGGATGGCAACGAATAGCAATTAAGGTATTCGAATATTCGGTCGGGAAGGTATTCGAATATTCGGTTGGGAAGGTATTCGAATATTCGGTCAGGAAGGTATTCGAATATTCGGTTGGGAAGGTATTCGAATATTCGATAGAATTCTATCAAAAACTCAAAATCACTCAAACTCTTATAAAAATTGCGTAAACGTCATCTTCTTCCTAGTAAGGCCATGCAAATATGACGATGACTCGTTCAGTTATTGTTATCGCCCACTGTACATTCAAAGGGTATTTTCACAAATGAAGCCATTGTCACTTGAACTGCTTCCTGTTGAAAGGTGTTTGTTTTTCAAATGATTATTCAGATTGAAGTTGTACCCGAATATGTTAAATTCAATTTGCATAGATTACACCTAGCAGTTTTCTTATTCTCAGAGCGATTGAAGTCTTTCCAAACATGTGACTGAGCGGGTGGCATTTTTGAGGACAATATTTTTTTATTATTTAAGTTTATTTAATGTCGCTACCGGTTTCCCATTTGAGCGACTGACAGTTTACCTAACAGTACCATTCCTGGGCAGGCTCCAGAGGTTAACCAGTACTTGGTGCACCAACCTCTGTAAGAAACTGTCTAACTTGTTCATATAAATGAGACACAGCCTGAGCATGGCTCGAACCCGTAACCATCATAAAAATCGTACTTTAAATAATACTTTTTGGTAATATTGAGCAGTTGAGAAGAAATAACAACATTGTAAAGTAACATATTTGAAAATGATGCGAGGTACATAAATAATATGCTACATACTTAAATATAGTCATGGTAGCGAATGACTGAGCATCTTCATAACTTTCATCCACAAACACTTGCTTGTAACAGGAGAATGGATAACGGCTCGACATCAGCTCTTCAAAAAACTCAAAACTCTAAAATAAAAAGTGCTATGTATAACACGCTAAATACAAAGTACTATGTATAACACGCTACATACCAAGTACTATGTATAACAAGCTAAATACAAAGTACTATGTATAACACGCTACATACAAAGTACTATGTATAACACGCTACATACAAAGTACTATGTATAACAAGCTAAATACAAAGTACTATGTATAACACGCTAAATACAAAGTACTATGTATAACACACTACATACAAAGTACTATGTATAACAAGCTAAATACAAAGTACTATGTATAACAAGCTAAATACAAAGTACTATGTATAACAAGCTAAATACAAAGTACTATGTATAACATGCTAAATACAAAGTACTATGTATAACACGCTAAATACAAAGTACTATGTATAACACGCTAAATACAAAGTACTATGTATAACACGCTAAATACAAAGTACTATGTATAACACGCTAAATACAGAGTACTATGTATAACACGCTAAATACAGAGTACTATGTATAACACGCTAAATACAAAGTACTATGTATAACACGCTAAATACAAAGTACTATGTATAACACGCTAAATACAAAGTACTATGTATAACACGCTAAATACAAAGTACTATGTATAACACGCTAAATACAAAGTACTATGTATAACACGCTAAATACAAAGTACTATGTATAACACGCTAAATACAAAGTACTATGTATAACACGCTAAATACAAAGTACTATGTATAACACGCTAAATACAAAGTACTATGTACATGTATAACACTCTAAATACAAAGTACTATGTATAACACGCTAAATACAAAGTACTATGTATAACACGCTAAATACAAAGTACTATGTATAACACGCTAAATACAAAGTACTATGTATAACACGCTAAATACAAAGTACTATGTATAACACGCTAAATACAAAGTACTATGTACATGTATAACACTCTAAATACAAAGTACTATGTACATGTATAACACTCTAAATACAAAGTACTATGTATATGTATAACACTCTAAATACAAAGTACTATGTACATGTATAACACTCTAAATACAAAGTACTATGTACATGTATAACACTCTACATACAAAGTACTATGTACATGTATAACACGCTAAATACAAAGTACTATGTATAACACGCTAAATACAAAGTACTATGTACATGTATAACACTCTAAATACAAAGTACTATGTATAACATGCTAAATACAAAGTACTATGTACATGTATAACACTCTAAATACAAAGTACTATGTATAACACGCTAAATACAAAGTACTATGTATAACATGCTAAATACAAAGTACTATGTATAACATGCTAAATACAAAGTACTATGTATAACACGCTAAATACAAAGTACTATGTATAACACGCTAAATACAAAGTACTATGTATAACACGCTAAATACAAAGTACTATGTATAACATGCTAAATACAAAGTACTATGTACATGTATAACACGCTAAATACAAAGTACTATGTACATGTATAACACGCTAAATACAAAGTACTATGTACATGTATAACACTCTAAATACAAAGTACTATGTACATGTATAACACGCTAAATACAAAGTACTATGTACATGTATAACACGCTAAATACAAAGTACTATGTACATGTATAACACTCTAAATACAAAGTACTATGTACATGTATAACACGCTAAATACAAAGTACTATGTATAACATGCTAAAATGGGATACAAATCATTGTTGTCAGTGAAAAGGTTGCAGCGACAGATAAGATCATAAGGGAACATTCTGTTACACCAGGTTTGAACCATCATTTTTGCAAGAAAAGTATAACACTTGGATGCAAATTTTAAAAATCATGCAGGCAGAACATGTCTCATTCAGTAGTAAGCTTCAACAGCAGGAAGATGATCAGAAAATATATTATTTCAGGTAAAATTCGCATTGCGGTGTGAAATAAAACTCAGAAATCACGGGAAAAGATGGAGTCTGATTTTAGAACCACCAACCTTCCACAGTTTCCTCACATTAAAGAATTTGATACACCTGTTCAAATTCTAATCTACAGCAGTGCTGAGCAAGCTTAGTCAATGATCTATTACATCTCAAATGTATTATTCAATGTGGTTTGTTTTTGTTTACGTTTATTTATTGTCGCTACCGGTTGCCCATATCAGCGACGGGCAGTTTACCTAAGAACACCTTGTTGTGGAAGTCGTGATAGCGCAGTGGATGTGCGTTCGCTTCAGGTGCGAAAGGTCCGGAGTTTGAGCCCCGCGGGAGCCGTTACGATTGTGCCCTTAGGCAAGGCATTTAAATTCCACATTGCCTCTTCAATCTCCTTCATGGCGATGGATTCCATCAGGAATGAGGTCTTGAGAGTGATTAATATAAGTTGAAAGAACTTGTTTCGCAATCGAGCTAAAATAAATTTGTATAAATTAAACTAACAACACCTTTCCTGGGCAGGCTCCAGCGGTTAACCAGTACTTGGTGCACTAACCTCCATAAGAAACTGCCAACTTTTCATATAAAGAGTCACAGTCTGAGCAGGGTTCGAACCCGTGACCATCAGTAATGATAAGTTACAGAGGTATACAAGTCTCTGAAACATGAGTTTAAGTGTCTATAATTCTGAGATGCAGAGGAGGGATGGCCTTAGAATGAGTTTGTGCCAACTTATTATCTATAATCACCCAGCTCGGGTGCATTAGTGCAATTAGTGCATACAGACTGAATGAAGCCTAGAATATTGAGTCCGGCATCAGGTAATCATAACAGACTTCTTTGTCATTGGCTTTACACGACAAGAAAACCCTAGCTTAAAATATGAACTTTATTGAAAAATGATTAGACGCATTATCTTCCAGGGTGTAATATTATATCAACACATAGTCTAGTCTGGAACACGAGATATCAAGTCTTGCCAACTCATTAATCAGATATAAAAATCTGTTATTTACGACATCGACGAGTTGTTACATGCGAGATAGTTTGTTGTTTTCTCAATGGATTCCTAGATCAATAGTGTATGTGCAGCAGTTTGATTAGATTATACAAATTTATTTTAGCTCGATTGCGAAACAAGTTCTTTCAGTTTATATTAATCACTCTCGAGACCTCATTCCTGATGGAATCCATCACCATGAAGGAGAGAGAAGAAGCAATGTGGAATTTAAATGCCTTGCCTAAGGGCACAATCATAACGGCTACAATGGGGCTCGAACTCCGGGCTTTTCGCACATGAAACACTGCGCTATCACGACTTCCATAGTTTTATTCAGTCTATTAAATGGAACTGGACTGATCTTTAAGCAGCAAAAATTGGTTCGAGGACTGACAGACCGGCAGTTTTAAGCAGTCATGATATTTTTGTAGCAGCTTTTAAACAGACAGAAATTAATTTCTGGACATCCCTTCATGCATTTCAGTATGCATGACCCCCACCCTATACCTACCTCATGTAGATAACTAGTGGTGTGTTTGAGCATTTCTGTATGCATGACCCCTCCCCTATACCTACCTCATGTAGATACCTAGTGGTGTGTTTGAGCATTTCTGTATGCATGACCCACACCCTATACCTACCTCATGTAGATAACTAGTGGTGTGTTTGAGCATTTCTGTATGCATGACCCACACCCTATACCTACCTCATGTAGATAACTAGTGGTGTGTTTGAGCATTTCTGTATGCATGACCCACACCCTATACCTACCTCATGTAGATAACTAGTGGTGTGTTTGAGAACACCCTTTAAATGGGGCAGACAGAAATGTGTAACCTCATGCATGTTTGGATCCACAAGCATTTCAAATGGCCTGAAAATATTACATGGAATTCTTTACCAAGGTTGTCATCACAGGCACAAGACACAAATTAATTTTTTGGCCCTATGGTCATATAGTAAGTAATGTCACAAATGTTTCTTTTTTTGGCCCTATGGTCATATAGTAAGTAATGTCACAAATGTTTCTTTTTTTGGCCCTATGGTCATATAGTAAGTAATGTCACAAATATTTCTTTTTTTGGCCCTATGGTCATATAGTAAGTAATGTCACAAATGTTTCTTTTTTTTGGCCCTATGGTCATATAGTAAGTAATGTCACAAATGTTTCTTTTTTATGGCCCTATGGTCATATAGTAAGTAATGTCACAAATTTTTCTTTTTTTGGCCCTATGGTCAAATAGTAAGTAGTCACATTTTTTTATTTTTTTGGCCCTATGGTCATATAGTAAGTAATGTCACAAATTTTTCTTTTTTTGGCCCTATGGTCAAATAGTAAGTAATTAGGGCCAAAACAAATTTGTGTCTTGTGTCTGTAGTTGTCATATAACAAAAATTGGCAGTGAATGGATGTACAAGGGTTTATCTTTCTACAAACATATATTTCAAACACATATGGTATGGTTAATTTGCATAAATTATGCTTGCAAATATTCAAATCTTTTATACAGTATTTCCATGGTACACAATATGAAATCTGTATTGTCTGGGATTTACGAAACTGTTCTACTTTGGTTACAAAATCAGACATACTGTTGCAGAGATATGACCAATTTCATTTGAGCTAATTAGCATAAATTAGCATAAATTAGCACAAATTATGCTAATAAAGTAAACATTTAACTTTGGAAATCTATGCTCTAATTTAGTAAAGTAACACATTTTTAAGCCACCAGCCAAGGGAATCACAGAAAGTGGCTGCTTAGCACAGCTGTGTAATAGAGGCAAAATGTATAATAAAACAAGTTAAACAACATATTGGGAACCTGGAAACTGGCTGCTTAATACAGGTTCACTTCTTAATAGAGGTGACCACTAACACATGTTTGACTGTATTCCTAAAAAGGGTGTCACCAATCAATTGTATTTGCTACAAAATCAGTATTACCCCTTTTCTCAGGCAAAGAAATCCACCATTTTCAACATTTTAAATGTACATGGACATTGTTGAAAACTATATAATATTATTTTGACATGGTTAGTCTAGTTTGGCTCTCTTCATTGGTTCTCTTCCTAGCTCCATTTCTCAAAAACAAACTACAGTAAAACCCCTATAATAAGACCACCTATAGGACTTCCAAAAAGTGGTCTTATTAGCGGGGGTCTCTTTATCGAGTTTGGTCCAGAAGACCAAATTATGATAATTTTACTACATGTACAATGTACTTTCACACATGATAATTTCTTGGTGTTTCTGTTTTAATTACAGAAGAGTTGGTTGTTTCTATGGTTTAGGATTGTACTTCTGAAATCCATTCATATACAACTGTATATCACAATTAATTAATTAATTAATTAATTAATAATAAAATAAAGTACAATGTAAATGAGTTAATCCATTTATTTTCAAAATTTATTTTCTTGTTTTCATTAATTATATTGTGTATACCAAGCACAGTAGTTTGAAAAGTACATATCATCATCAATCATTCATTATTTTAAAAAAAACGTTCACGGGTTGACTGCTTATATAAACACTTCACTTTCACGGATTGTTTCTCGATCTAATCTTGGACTTTAGCTAAGTCCTGTGACAGAGTGCCCAAGTCCTTACACATGCAGTACAACTTTAGCTGCGATATCCACTCCAGACAAAAGATTAAAAGCAATCAAAACCAATCATTTACAATCAACACTTCCGTGTTTATCTCACTTAACCTTGACCGATACCATAAAGTGGTCACAATGAAAGTGAGAAAATTGCCCACGGTCGTATTAGGGGTTCAATTAGCATAAGATTAATGGCATTTGTCTGAATTAACTGGTCGTATTACGGAATAACGGGGTGGTCTGGTTATCGGGGTCAACGACAATTGACATATATAGTGAAATATTCCGTTCTGAAAAAAATCGTTCGCAATAGCGGGGTGGTCTCGAAATCGGGGTGGTTGCATAGAGGGTTTTTACTGTATAAGATTAAAGAAATGAATGTGCGCACATAACTTTTAGCATATTTTATTACGATTGCTGGCATAAAAACCGGGACACTCGCATACAGCACGGGACACTCGGATACACCATGGGACACTCACATACACCATGAGACACTCGTATACACCATGGGACACTTGCATACACCACGGGACACTCGCATACACCACGGGACACTCGCATACACCACGGGACACTCGTATACACCATGGGACACTTGCATACACCACGGGACACTCTCATACAGCACAGGACACTCGCATACAGCACAGGACACTCACATACAGCACGGGACACACACATACAGCATGGGACACACACATACAGCACAGGACACTCACATACAGCACGGGACACTCATGTTTCTGAACATGAATATGATTTCTTGCTAGAGTTAGGCTTGACAAGAATGATCTCAGCGTGCGTGGGTTCAGGGGAAGGAGTTATAGAACACAATATTACCGACGGCGTTGCTTGCCACACTAATCTACTCCCTAAATCTTGAAAGCCTTCTAGTTTAATCTTTTCTGTTATTGTTGCTCAATCAAATCTGAAAATATGTTTCATACAACAGTAATAAATGACATACCCAACAGCCAGAGCAATATTAGGGGCCGATGTTGGTGTACTGAGGTAGTAGTGGTAGGTCTTTGCTCTTCTGTCAGTGGTATACGCGACCTCTAAAAGGTCACCACATGACACGGCGGTCATCTCAAGGTCGCATGTGAACTCCAGTTTCCATGTACACGGTTCAGCATAACTGTCTATACACGGGAACCACAATCTGCAAAGGGAAACAACTTTCATTCAAAATCTAAAACTTCATATCACGTTATTTTGAATACATTGCCCCGTCTCTCTCTCCCTCATGACGATGGAGATTCCATCAGTAATGAGGTATCGAGGGCGATAAAACTAATGTCGTAAGAACATGTTTCACAATCGAGCTAAAAGAAATTTGAATAAACAAAACTTCGAATACAGACTTGCAGGGTTCCCTCTGCCTGAATGTTTGTCTGCGCCACTTCTGTCGCCAATTGAAAAACACTGGAGCCAATTAAAAAATATTGGAGACAACTAAGAGCCATATAGTTCACAAATAAATATTTGAAGCCATGTATTTGACAAAACATGTGCCAAAAAAAAAAAAATTTAGCGCCAATATTTGTATTTTGTCGTAATTGGCGACCGACAGCGGGAACCCTGGACTTGTGCAACGCTGAAGGGAACACTAGGCTACAATCTATTACAATAGAAGCAGCTCAAATAGATGGGAATATCTCCTCATGCAAAATACACATTATTTTTTAAAGTTTAAACTTTATTTATTTTACAACGATTGCGAAGCAAGTTCTAACAACTTATATTAATCACTCTCGTTGGCGCGGATGAAAGCGTAAATGAGGTCATTCGTATGAGAGGAAACCGGAGTACCCGGAGAAAACCCACCGGTCCAATCTAGCAACCACCGTACCATCTCACATACAACCCGGTCCGAGGATCAAACCTGGGTTGCATTATGTTTATGTTTTATGCATTATGTTTAAGGAACAATCCTGTGTGGTTCTAGGGCATCCAAGTAATTCATAATTTGGACCATTACCACATCCTTGCAGGTTGCAAGTCTGAACACGTAGTATTACTACATTCCGATGATTCCAGGTGTGAAATTTAGCATTCCTTATCTCATATTGTTCGGTTTTGGCTTAAATGAGACACGATTCCAAAATGCTACATTCTGTTTGGCAACATAAGACATGTGTTGGTGAGTCATAAGACCTAACTCGACACTAACTTTAAGGAAGAAATCTGCAGCTAGCTTACCGTGATGAGTTCTCATGTCTATATGTAAAACAATGAGCCCCTCTCTCAGCCAGTGTCCCCTCAACACTTGGTAGCACAAAATGTAGACCCCCTTCTGGCTGCTCCAGTGAAAACTCTATGTTGAGTCTTATCGGCTGAAGGTCTACAATAATTAAAAATCACTTCCTGTTATCGATCAGTGACAACATATATACAATGGTCTCTACATCCCCTAGTGTCAAGCAGTGACAACATATATACATTGGTCTCTACATCCCCTAGTGTCAAGCAGTGACAACATATATACAATGGTCTCTACATCCTCTAGTGTCAAGCAGTGACAACATATATACATTGGTCTCTACATCCCCTACTATCAAGCAGTGACAACATATATACATTGGTCTCTACATCCCCTAGTGTCAAGCAGTGACAACATATATACATTGGTCTCTACATCCCCTACTATCAAGAAGTGACAACATATATACAATGGTCTCTACATCCCCTAGTGTCAAGCAGTGACAACATATATACAATGGTCTCTACATCCCCTACTATCAAGCAGTGACAACATATATACATTGGTCTCTACATCCCCTACTATCAAGCAGTGACAACATATATACATTGGTATCTACATCCCTACTATCAAGCAGTGACAACATATATACATTGGTCTCTACAACCCCTACTGTCAAGCAGTGACAACATATATACAATGGTCTCTACATCCCCTACTGTCAAGCAGTGACAATATATATACATTGGTCTCTACAACCCCTACTGTCAAGCAGTGACAACATATATACATTGGTCTCTACATCCCCTACTGTCAAGCAGTGACAACATATATACATTGGTCTCTACATCCCCTACTGTCAAGCAGTGACAACATATATACATTGGTTTCTACATCCCCTACTGTCAAGCAGTGACAACATATATACATTGGTCTCTACATCTCCTATTGTTAAGCAGTGACAACATATATACAATGGTCTCTATATCCCCTACTGTCAAGTAGTGAAAACATATATGCATTGGTCTCTACATCTCCTATTTTTAAGCAGTGACAACATATATACAATGATCTCTACAATCCCTACTGTCAAGCAGTGACAACATATATACATTGGTCTCTACATCCCCTACTGTCAAGCAGTGACAACATATATACATTGGTCTCTACATCCCCTACTGTCAAGCAGTGACAACATATATACATTGGTCTCTACATCCCCAACTGTCAAGCAGTGACAACATATATACATTGGTCTCTACATCCGCTACTGTCAAACAGTGACAACATATATACAATGGTCTCTACATCCCCTACTGTCAAGCAGTGACAACATATATACATTGGTCTCTACATCCCCTACTGTCAAGCAGTGACAACATATATACAATGGTCTCTACATCCCCTACTGTCAAGCAGTGACAACATATATACATTGGTCTCTACATCCCCTACTGTCAAGCAGTGACAACATATCTACAATGGTCTCTACATCCCCTACTGTCAAGCAGTGACAACATATCTACAATGGTCTCTACATCCCCTACTGTCAAGCAGTGACAACATATATACATTGGTCTCTACATCCCCTACTGTCAAGCAGTGACAACATATATACAATGGTCTCTACATCCCCTACTGTCAAGCAGTGACAACATATATACATTGGTCTCTACATCCCCTACTGTCAAGCAGTGACAACATATATACATTGGTCTCTACATCCCCTACTGTCAAGCAGTGACAACATATATACAATGGTCTCTACATCCGCTACTGTCAAACAGTGACAACATATATACAATGGTCTCTACATCCCCTACTGTCAAGCAGTGACAACATATATACATTGGTCTCTACATCCCCTACTGTCAAGCAGTGACAACATATATACAATGGTCTCTACATCCCCTACTGTCAAGCAGTGACAACATATATACATTGGTCTCTACATCCCCTACTGTCAAGCAGTGACAACATATATACAATGGTCTCTACATCCCCTACTGTCAAGCAGTGACAACATATATACATTGGTCTCTACATCCCCTACTGTCAAGCAGTGACAACATATATACAATGGTCTCTACATCCCCTACTGTCAAGCAGTGACAACATATATACATTGGTCTCTACATCCCCTACTGTCAAGCAGTGACAACATATATACAATGGTCTCTACATCCCCTACTGTCAAGCAGTGACAACATATATACATTGGTCTCTACATCCCCTACTGTCAAGCAGTGACAACATATATACATTGGTCTCTACATCCCCTACTGTCAAGCAGTGACAACATATATACAATGGTCTCTACATCCCCTACTGTCAAGCAGTGACAACATATATACAATGGTCTCTACATCCCCTACTGTCAAGCAGTGACAACATATATACATTGGTCTCTACATCCCCTACTGTCAAGCAGTGACAACATATATACATTGGTCTCTACATCCCCTACTGTCAAGCAGTGACAACATATATACAATGGTCTCTACATCCCCTACTGTCAAGCAGTGACAACATATATACAATGGTCTCTACATCCCCTACTGTCAAGCAGTGACAACATATATACATTGGTCTCTACATCCCCTACTGTCAAGCAGTGACAACATATATACATTGGTCTCTACATCCCCTACTGTCAAGCAGTGACAACATATATACATTGGTCTCTACATCCCCTACTGTCAAGCAGTGACAACATATATACAATGGTCTCTACATCCCCTACTGTCAAGCAGTGACAACATATATACATTGGTCTCTACATCCCCAACTGTCAAGCAGTGACAACATATATACATTGGTCTCTACATCCCTACTGTCAAACAGTGACAACATATATACAATGGTCTCTACATCCCCTACTGTCAAGCAGTGACAACATATATACATTGGTCTCTACATCCCCTACTGTCAAGCAGTGACAACATATATACATTGGTCTCTACATCCCCTACTGTCAAGCAGTGACAACATATATACAATGGTCTCTACATCCCCTACTGTCAAGCAGTGACAACATATATACATTGGTCTCTACATCCCCAACTGTCAAGCAGTGACAACATATATACATTGGTCTCTACATCCGCTACTGTCAAACAGTGACAACATATATACAATGGTCTCTACATCCCCTACTGTCAAGCAGTGACAACATATATACATTGGTCTCTACATCCCCTACTGTCAAGCAGTGACAACATATATACATTGGTCTCTACATCCGCTACTGTCAAACAGTGACAACATATATACAATGGTCTCTACATCCCCTACTGTCAAGCAGTGACAACATATATACATTGGTCTCTACATCCCCTACTGTCAAGCAGTGACAACATATATACAATGGTCTCTACATCCCCTACTGTCAAGCAGTGACAACATATATACAATGGTCTCTACATCCCCTACTGTCAAGCAGTGACAACATATATACATTGGTCTCTACATCCCCTACTGTCAAGCAGTGACAACATATATACAATGGTCTCTACATCCCCTACTGTCAAGCAGTGACAACATATCTACAATGGTCTCTACATCCCCTACTGTCAAGCAGTGACAACATATATACATTGGTCTCTACATCCCCTACTGTCAAGCAGTGACAACATATATACAATGGTCTCTACATCCCCTACTGTCAAGCAGTGACAACATATATACATTGGTCTCTACATCCCCTACTGTCAAGCAGTGACAACATATATACATTGGTCTCTACATCCCCTACTGTCAAGCAGTGACAACATATATACAATGGTCTCTACATCCCCTACTGTCAAACAGTGACAACATATATACAATGGTCTCTACATCCCCTACTGTCAAGCAGTGACAACATATATACATTGGTCTCTACATCCCCTACTGTCAAGCAGTGACAACATATATACAATGGTTTATACATCCCCTACTGTCAAGCAGTGACAACATATATACAATGGTCTCTACATCCCCTACTGTCAAGCAGTGACAACATATATACATTGGTCTCTACATCCCCTACTGTCATACAATTGTAACTATCATCTCCTAACAGACGGATCTGTAGCCCAGTGGTAAAACGCTGGACTGGTAATCCAGGGATTGCAGGTTCGATCCCCCGTCTGACCTAATAAAATTAACAGTCTTTCAGATGAGACGTTAAACCGAGATCTTGTGTCGGTGCTTTACACTGTGCACGTAAAAGAACCAGAGGAGACTCTGTAATGGGTCTCTGTCTGTATCATTGCACTATCCTCCAAATATCTAAAATTACTAATCTCTTCAGGAGGCGTCGCTCATATGGGCAACCGGTAGCGACGATAAATAAACGTAAAACACACACACACATCATCTCCTATTGCTACATAACGAGTTGTTGCCTGTCAATAAATAAAGTTGAATAGAATTTCAGGCATACATACGGGTTATTGATTTTTGCTCACCTTTGCATAGATAACGTATGGAGGTATACTAGTAAATACAATTTTACCTGCCAGCTACATGTATAACCACACATATCTTCTACTAGCCATTATCCTGACTTGGCACCCAAGGTTATAAAACTTTTCTCCGATCTCACACTCAGTCTCAAGCGACAGATTGGTTAAGATGAGAATATACATGTATCTCAGAATCAACCAATGAAATGACTTTGAGATCGAGTTTGAAATTTGAGAAGTGTTTTATAACCTCCGACCCAGGATTCGATAGTTAACTATTTATAATCATTACTATAAAGTGAACACCGCCAAATTCTGAAAAATGTCAAATTTTATTACCACCAAATTAAACACGTAGATTTACCAGTAACTAATGGGATGCATTCTGCTGGCAGTCTGACAGTTACTTCACCATTGCCAAGATCCGGGTTTGTTGATTTTACTGCAGTGTTATATGCTTTTTCATATGTCTCCAAGCCACACCTACAAATAATAAAGACTAGATAGGAGGACTATCACTAAAGTTCATTCATACCTGACCTTCAACCCGGAAATAATTTGTTAACAGAATGATGGTGTTTTTTTTCTATCTCTGTGACCTTGACCTTTACACTACAAGCATGGGAATTATGTTCGATAGTCCACCTTGTGTTGGGGAACAGTTGTGCGGAGGGTTCAACAACAAAATGGAATTGGATGTGCTACTGATGCATGTAATAGATGGACAAATGGACATATGGTTTAACTGTAACCCGTTTCTTCCCACACAAAGGAGCACATACAGTCAAACCTGTCTTAAGCAGCCAGCCAAGGGAATTATAGAAAGTGGTTGCTTAGAACAGGTGGCTGCTAAATAGAGGTAAAATGTATAATAAAATTGGGAATCTGAAAACTGGCTGCTTAATACAGGTTGGCTGCTTAATAGAGGTGACCACTAACACAGGTTTTACTGTATATATAATACAGGTTGGCTGCTTAATAGAGGTGACCACTAACACAGGTTTGACTGTATACGCTTTCATTTGAGCCAGCGAGAATGATTAATTATATATCTTGTTAAAGTTTATTTCGCAACTGTAAAATAAATAAAGTTTTATGGACAGAATGACATATGGTGATTCCTAAGAGACAACATCCAATACTCTGTACATATAATAAATCAAGGCAATGTATGGTACTTACTGCCTCGCAACATCCTCATCTTGTACGGCCTCCAGTGTCGGGTCATTATACCAGAATGTTGACTCCCACGTGTCATTCACCAACACTCGATATATTCCTGACACGTGTTAAAGATTCAAAAGGAACTGTTATCTAAGTTCTAAGCTTACATCAACATGACACTTCAACAAACAAATTCTGGTTAACATATAAACTTGGTATGATGGTTTTATTTAATGCGACATTGTTCGATGCAGTATTTTAGTTTATCTTGGTTATTGAGATATCATCAACACATGGTGAACAACTCATGAAACTTACGAACACACCATGGAACTTACAAACACACCATGGAACTTACAAACACACCATGGAACTTACAAACACACCATGGAACTTACGAACACACCATGGAACTTACGAACACACCATGGAACTTACGAACACACCATGGAACTTACAAACACACCATGGAACTTACGAACACAACATGGAACTTACGAACACACCATGGAACTTACGAACACACCATGGAACTTACAAACACACCATGGAACTTACGAACACACCATGGAACTTACAAACACAACATGGAACTTACAAACACAAAATGGAACTTACAAACACACCACAGAACTTACAAACACAACATGGAACTTATGAACACAACATGTAACTTACAAACACACCACAGAACTTACAAACACAACATGGAACTTACAAACACACCATGGAACTTACAAACACAACATGGAACTTACGAACACAACATGGAACTTACGAACACACCATGGAACTTACAAACACAACATGGAACTTACGAACACAACATGGAACGTACGAACACACCATGGAACTTACGAACACAACATGGAACTTACAAACACAACATGGAACTTACGAACACACCATGGAACTTACAAACACAACATGGAACTTACAAACACAACATGGAACTTACGAACACACCACATAACTTATGAACACAACATGGAACTTACTAAAACACACACAGAACTTACGAACACAACATGGAATGTATGAACACAACATGGAACATATGAACACAACATGGAACATACGAACACAACATGGAAGTTATGAACACACCATGGAACTTACAAAACACACCACAGAACTTACGAACACAGCATGGAACATACGAACACAACATGGAACGTACGAACACACCATGGAACTTATGAACACAACATGGAACTTACAAATACAACATGGAACTTATGAACACAACATGGAACTTATGAACACACCATGGAACTTACAAACACAACATGGAACTTATGAACACAACATGGAACTTACGAACACTTATGAACACAACATGGAACTTACGAACACACCACAGAACTTATGAACACACCATGGAACTTACAAAACACACCACAGAACTTACGAACACAACATGGAATGTATGAACACAACATGGAACATATGAACACAACATGGAACATACGAACACAACATGGAACTTATGAACACAACATGGAACTTACGAACACAACATGGAACTTACAAATATAACATGGAACTTACGAACACAACATGGAACTTATGAACACACCATGGAACTTACAAATACAACATGGAACTTACGAACACAACATGGAACTTACAAATACAACATGGAACTTACGAACACAACATGAAACTTACAAACACAACATGGAACTTACGAACACAACATGGAACTTACAAATATAACATGGAACTTACGAACACAACATGGAACTTACGAACACAACATGGAACTTACAAATACAACATGGAACTTACGAACACAACATGAAACTTACAAACACAACATGGAACTTACGAACACAACATGGAACTTACTACAACAACAACCAGTAGCACGATTCACACGCCTCCAGAACACATGTGCCTGCCACCAATTTCTGAAAATGCTGCAGAATGCAATACCCCTGCAACATTACTGGGAATCAACAATCCTTCCACATATACCCGTCTCTGTGGCCTAGTGGTTAAGGTGTCTGCCTATGGAGCGGGAGGTTGAAAACTCGAACCTGGTTACGGTTCATTCTGATATGGCCGGTTGGTGAACCGCCAGCTAATTAAATAATGGCTATTGGTTGTCTATCAGCGTGGCACACAAGGATAGGATTCTGGAAGTATTGATGTCTATACGAGGTATCTCATACATGCAAGTCAGAAATGGCTGGCCCTTTCAATAGGGGTGACACTGTCATAAACAAACACTTTACTTTTATACCTTCAATATACATTGCATTCAGTTGTATGAAACTCTAGAATGAAAGGATACTGCATTGTTTTGAGTTGAGTTTGATTCTTTTAAAATCTGCACGCAGTGGGTAAATTGTCAATTCCACATATCCCTGGAAATAAAATACTTTCATCACAGATGTATCGGTAAGGCATACCATAGTAAGTATAATTTGGATATATAATGTCAATTCGACACCTTGTTAATGTCATTCCCTGATTACTAATATCAAGTCGACCAGAACACTCTATATGGTAATTCCATGTATCGTCAAAAACAGAAATAAATTACAATTATTACAACCATTATGAGATTAAATACAACTTTCTAATGTTTTATCTTATTTTAATTTTATTAAATCCTAAATTGAAGGATTTTGTTGTAACAATCACAGCAAAAATTCAATCTCAATTAATTGTTGTAATATATTCTAACAATTAGTTGGATTAACAATTACATACACTCGATTATCTCCCTTGGATTAACTATTACATACACTCAATTATCTCCCTTGGATTATATTATTTACACTCAATTATCTCCCTTGGAATATATTATATACATCAATTATCTCCCTTGGATTATATTACATACACTCAATTATCTCCCTTGGATTATATTACATACACTCAATTATCTCCCTTGGATTAACAATTACATACACTCAATTATCTCCCTTGGATTAACAAGTACTTACAATCAATTATCTCCCTTGGATTAACAATTACTTACAATCAGAGATCTCCCCTGGAAATTGAAAGCCTTTACACAGAGAACTTGGTGAGCTGAAAATAAATCAAATCAAAGATGTTAACGGTTAATGTTGCAATAATTGCAAACCCAGTGTTAGGCTTCAGTTGAGTTGACTACATGGAGAGTCTTGCAATCACCCATGTCTTAGCAGGACAAGACATGAGAGTAGAGGTGATGCAGGTTGGATAGACATGAAATTGCATGTTTGACAAACTAGTTTCGAAAATAATCCCTCGGCATTTTTGATGGAATATATTAATATGTTTCATTAATTAATGTCACACCCCTTGCGGGGACCTAGATATGTTTTCCTGGACAGGCTTAGCAGACCTAAGCAGTTAACCAGTACTAAGTAATGTGTGTGTGAGGTGCATTGCTCAATGACACCATATACTTGCCCTAACCGAGTATCAAACCTGGGACCCTTCAATTCCAAATGGATGCCACACGATGATCTACATATAGGGTTTATTCTAGACAATATATTTTAAACGTTCTTAATATCTACAGGGCTCACGCTAGAGAGCGACGTGAACGCTTTTTTCCCCGTCACTTCGCCTAAAATAGACATCAGGGCGACATCCACTTCGCCTTATTTCTGGAGGACATACTTGCTAATTGACGATAATCCGTATCGTTGTATGGCATTTTGACAGTTCAAAATACTGCCTTGAGCCATAAGCTAATCTCCCCCGACATCCGGATAATAAACTTAATAAAATCGATCAGACGCCGATGTAATACAATTTTACATAATTATCGATGTTTTCTAATCCGTGTGTTTGCTTTGTCGTTTGGAATACACACTGCCAGGATACCAATTTATAACAATCAAGTGTTGAAATACATGTAAGTGCTAAAATTTAGTCATATGTGCGAAAATTGACTAATAAAAAATCAATTTGCTGAAAATTGGAATGTCCCAAAGCTAGGGTCAAGGGAATATTCTGTGGTTGTGACTAAATTTATCAGACTGGCTTTCAGTGCCTACATTTATGCAGCTATATAAAATTGATAGCCAGTGTAGAATCATGCATTTCGAATATGCTGATGCCGGGGCCCTGATTGCAACGTTTATGAAGCCAGTGCTTGTAACAAAAAAAATATAATAATTTACGAGTTTCGGATTCGACTTTGTCTTTTAGTTGATTTCGCAAATGATACGAGTTATACATATTATAAATGCATACACATGTGTTTACATTCAAATTGTCATAGATATTGAAATAAATATGTCCGCTTTATATAAGAAATGTATGCAAATTAAAGATTTTACAATGTCGTCGAACCGTACTCTATCCGTTTCGTATCGATTTCGTGCATAATAAAATTAAATGCAGATGGGATACAATGTAGAACTATACAAGTTACAAAGTAACATGAAACTTAGTTGTAAGGTCCTAAACACAACTCGGCAATGTAGTCAATGTTTTCTCTAATTTGATAAAAAAAATTAGGTCTGGTTGCACCAAAGACAAACATATTGGCCTAGAGGTAATTATATGGTCGGTAAAAAGTTTCCTGTACGGAAAGTACCAACATACGTAATAAATATTATTGACTCTTCAAATATACAGCTTGACACTATTGAGATTTGACCTCAAGGGTCATTGACTCTTTCACTTTCAGTCTAGTGAATGCCCTGCAGCTTTTCTACATACAATAGTTCTTACAATGTATATCCTGCAAACCTCGATTAAATGCAGTTTCACTATTTGCAGTCATTCAAAAGTCTCCCCACTTCTCCCTAAATTTTCTCACTTCTCCCTAAACCATCTGGAGGGAGAATTTGGAGTCTAGCTTGAGCCCTGATTTATAATTAGCTAATTTAAGATAATTATTCTTAATACCAATGCACATATTTATAAATGTTCATGTCCGAAAAGCTTCAAAATATTGGTAAGAAATCACGCTATTGGATCAGGGTGGAAAGTGCTATGCGAAAATGAGCTTTTAATGATAAAATCTCGAAATAACAGAGAATTTTTTTTATGTAGAGGTCTTATTTATAGGACTGCGGAATTAAGTAGTTTGGGTTCCTTGTAGGTGTTGATGACAACACTTGTCAAAATGCATCTCACCAACAAATCCAATTGAACAAGTGTGTTGGGGACACCCTCCCATTATTAAACTGTGCATACTGCCAAACAATCAGTAGATCTACTTTTACCTTTTGGTTTACCTTTTGGTGATAGGGTAAATAATTAAGCCCTAATGGCTTATTGTACCCCTCGTAGTCAGGTTCTCGTGGTCTTCCGGTTCCGGTGTAGTAACTTAGTAGATTTCACTAGTGTCAAATCGAATTATCTTCCAGACTTTATCTAGTTCGGTTTTGAAACTTGTAACAGTGTTCGAAGTCACAACATATTCTGGTAGCTGATTCCAGCTATTGACAACACGATGAGTGAAGGAGTTAAGTTTTAACGTTTTGTTTGCACGCGGCTTATGGAGCTTCAAACTATGACCTCGACCCTGATTGTCCGAGAATGCAAATAACGAGGAACTTTCAATGTCATCTACATGATGTACAATCTTGTATAGCTGTATCAGATCCCCACGGTTTCGTCGGTATTCAAGTGTTGGTAGATTCAACTTTTCTAACCTCTCCTCGTATGTAAGGCCTTTCAGTTCTGGTAACATTCTTGTTGCTCGTCGCTGAACATTTTCAATGATACGCTTGTTTTTCTTCAAAGTAGGGAACCATATAATGTCTCCATAGTCTAAGTGTGATCTAATCAGAGCTTTGTACAGCTGTAGGAATAAGTCTTTGTCCATATAACTGAAGTTCCTTTTAATTAGACCTGTGATCTTGTTCGCTTTATTGACAGCTTGATTGATGTGTAGGTCAAAGTTCAATGTGCTAGTAAAATGGATTCCCAAGTCCTTTTCTGTTTCTGCTGTTAACAACTGTGAGTACTTCTCAGTTTTGTCAAACATTTTGTAACTAAAGTCAAAGTTGGTGCTATTGCCAATATGCAATACTTTACATTTCTGTACATTGAATCTCAACAGCCACTCGTTGCTCCAGCGACAAAGCTTATACAAATCCTCCTGCAGTTGTAGCTGGTCCGCTTGTGAATGAATTACTCTGTATATTTTTGTGTCATCAGCAAACAGTTTGCAAGCACTTTCCACAATGTCTGGTAAGTCGTTGATAAATATTATGAACAAGATCGGCCCTAACACTGAACCCTGTGGAACTCCTGACACAACGTTTGTCCAATTGGAGGCCTCTCCATTGATTACAACTCTTTGCTTACGTCCTTTGAGAAACTGCTCTATCCATGTAAGTACCTTCCCCTTAATCCCATAAGAACTCAGTTTTAACAAGAGTCTTCTATGCGAAACAGTGTCAAATGCTTTGGCAAAATCAAGGTAAATACTGTCAACTTGGCTATTCTGGTCCAACGATGTCGTCCAATCTTCCAGTACTGTCAATAATTGCAGAGCAGTGTGTCTATTGTTCCTAAAACCATACTGCTCGTTTGTTAAAAGTTTCTGACACTTCAAATGTTCCAGTACAGCCTCTCTCACACACTTTTCCATTATTTTACAAATGACTGATGTCAATGACACTGGTCTATAGTTTCCTGGTTGCGATTTACTTCCTTTCTTGAAGATATCCGTAATGTTGGCTGACTTCCAATCAGTTGGTACTATACCTTGGTCCATTGACTTACGGGACATAGAGTTGCCAGGCACATTCCTTTAACAAGTTAGGATGGCAGTTATCTGGCCCACAGGACTTTGACGGGTTTAGTGCTTTAAGGTGCTTGAAAACCTTTTCTTCAGATATATACACATTATTCATGCAGGAGTCTTCCTCGACTTTCTCTTCAAAAACTGGTAATGTATCATTATCTTCAACAGTAAACACTGATGAAAAGAAATTGTTTAAAACTTCAGCCTTTTCTGAGTTGCCTGTAACAGTTTCACTGTTTTCATTTGTCAAGTCTCCTATGCCACATCTAGTTTTCGTTTGCTCTCTAACATATCCCCAGAATGACTTAGGGTTTGTTTTCACACTACTAGCTATTCCCTGTTCATGTTTCCTTTTTGCGAAGCGCACTGCTTTGGTTACTTTGTTTCTAAGTTTACAGTATGTCTGGTAATGTTGATAGCTACGACTGTATGTAAACCTTTTCCAAGCATAGTATTTCTTTTTCACTATACGTACACAATAATGGTCCATCCACTTGGGTTTATGTGACACTACACTGCTCTTCTTGTCAGGCACAAAACTATCTATACAATGGTCTATATGTGTGACAAAATAATTCCATGCTTGAGATGCATCCATATCATTCATAATGGTCCAATCAATTCCACTGAAATATTCATTTGCTGCAACATAGTCACCCTTAAAAAAGTTCTTTCTAGGTTTAGAGTCTTTTAACTTGTTTACGGAACAATTTATATCAAAACATATGCCAGTATGATCACTAGCACCAAGTTTATCACCTACTTTCACATTTTCAACAGTGTCTTCACAATTGCTAATAACAAGATCCAGCAAACTGGGCTCTTATCCAATTCTATATCGTGTCTTCTCGTATACATGCTGATACATAAAATTATCTCGCAGAAGTTCAATAAATTGAAACGCCACATGATTTTCACTGTGCACTGTGGTCCACGTCTCCCAATCAATACCGGGAAAGTTAAAATCGCCGACAATCACTAAGTGATTAAACTGTTTAACATACTCATGAGATAATAACTCAAATAAGTTGTCATGGTTCATTTGGTCACTGTCCTTGGCTTTTGTATATAGCTCCGATAAGAAGTGTTTCTGTTTTACTGCCATTAATGCTTATTTCACACGAGGACGATTCTCTGAATGGCTGATTATTCAATAGTTGACAAGAATCTGCGGGAATGCCGTCTTTCACATAGATAATAACACCTCTACTTGAATCCTGAATACATCCAGTGAAAGTTACAAAGCCAGGGATTTTATATTCATTACAATGGATGTCTGTTGATTTACAGTTTTTAGGGAACACCTCCGTTACAACAATAATATCTGGATTTATCATGGAAATTAACACACAAAGTTCATTTAACTTATAGTAAACTTTCAGCTTCCGAATGTCGTCTTGCTCATGAGGTTTGTTCACTAGAATGTGACGAATATGTAATATTTTCACCATCCACAGAATCACGACTATCATCAGATTCATCACTAGCATAAATTGAATTATCATTTGAACAAGCATAAATTGAATTATCATTTGAACACTTTGAACTACTCGAACATTTAGAACTATTAACATATATACAGTTAGTTGCTGCACTATTATAGATGAAATGGCTGGTTGGCACAACCACCGGCTGGTGAGGTCCGTCCAACGTCTTGGCGCCGAGCGTAGTCATTTGTTGGCGCGTAGGTGTGATCAGATTTCCGATTCTCCATGACAACAATCTTCCCGCGCCTAATGACAAGATTCTCCTCCCCCTCACTCTCTCTTCGCCTTCTCTCGACCCGTAACTGGTACGCCTCTTCCCCTTTGTTAGATCTGTAGTTACGTAAACGTAATATTTTTCATGGTTATTGAGCAGTTTGCCGGCATCGATGATACTATGTTTTGTTGCAAGGTCTTTGCAGACAAACTTTACTGGACGAGGCTTACGCCTGTCTTGGAACAGTCTGCCGAGCCTGAAACATTTACCAGTTTCCACTTGCAGAGACAATTCAGTGTTCAGTATGTGATCAACCAAGTCCTCCTCCTTCTCACCTGGTTTGCATTCAGGAACATTGTGTACAAGAACGTTGAACTTACGACTGTCCCTTTCACGTTGCTCTTCCAACTCTTGCCTCACCATTTCTTGTACATCCGGCCGATCATTCTTTTGCTGGGCATTATTCTGCTTTGGTTCAGGCTGCACGGACCCATTCTGCAGATCACATAGTTTCTTCTCCAATTCCTCGAACTTGGTTTCAAAGGAGGTGATTTTAACTAGCAGGTTTTTTATGCCAGGGATAGCGATTTTGCAATGCTTACATGTCCACAAAATACTGTCAACTTTCCCGATTTCATCAAAAATGACCTTTGGCAGCTGGCAACACTTGAAGCAATTCCAAGAGGAACAGAAGTCACATTTTATGGATTTGCATTTGGCCAAGCTTGAGTTACAATCAATACAAACACTGGTATCAGATCTATTCACTGGGGCTTCAGCTTTTGGAGATGAATTTGCTTTATTTTGAGATGAATTCTTATTTTTTGGTGGCGCCATTTTGATCAATTTTCAGAATGTTTTTCAAAGAGTATCTGGATGTTCTTTATTACACTGAATTTGTTTAATGTTGAGATGGGATCATATACCGTTTTGGGAGGACCATTTTTTTATCAGATGTCACAAGAAAAGTCAAGATTATCTGGACTGATTTATGATTAGCAGTCTGGATTTCATGCCTCAAATTGTTTTGACACCATGTGGAACTATTTGGGAAATGCATGCTAGGGAATCTAGTATATCTATGGAAACGTTTGATGCGAATGTGTGCAATAATGAAGGACTACTACGGAAACCGAATAAGTGTAAAATAAATATTGACATCGCGAAAACAAGTGACAATATATATATTGGTGTTTTTTGCTTAGATTACCAAGCTTGTACGCTTTCAGTGTCTCCAATATTCTGTCTTTAGTCATGTTCTTTCGTGTTGTTAGCTTGACATCGGAATCCAGCCATAGGTAAACCGGGAAAACGATAGAATTCCAAAATATAATTTATTTTGGTCCGCTACGACGCCATTTTGAAGAAATAGCAATATCCGTATTTTCGAATTTATTAATTTTAAGAAAGCTGCATAACTGTCATGTAGGTCAGTGCATTAATTCCATATATGATTAGTAAAATCCTACGGTATATCAAATATTTCTGTTAAAACATATGTATGAGCATTAATAATCAAAATCCTAATTCGAATATTATGTTTCTACTTTGTTTTGAAAAACCTGTGACACCTCAGCACACGAAAAACACAAATATTGACATAGGCTGATACCTAACTTATACAATACTCATGGCTAGTCCAAGAACTCGTCGAGTGTTAAAAGATCTAAAAATCAAAGATTGTAATAGTGTAAGTATATTCAATAAAGTTTCTGTTAAACAACTGAACGATAGAGACGGTTCTTTAAACAATAGCCTCAATAGTGGTTCATTTGTACCATATACAATCATGCTTAGAGATGTTCACATTCTTGTTTTTCCACTCGCATCAGTTGACATAGCAATATGGCATCTGTGGTCCAGTGGGAGAGCGTTGGATTTGAAATTCAAGGGCCCCGGATTCGATACTCAGTCAGGGCATGTACATGGTGTCATTGAGCAAGGTACCTCTAACACATTGCTAAGTACTGGTTAACCGCTTAGGTCACCCAAGCCTGCCCAGGATAGCATGTCTAGGTACCCGCAGGTGGTTTGAAAGAAATGGAACATAATGATGATATAGTTTAGATTTATTTAGCGAAATGTCCGCCTCCGTGGTTAAGGTCGCTGACTTGTATACCACTATAACTTATCATCACTGATGGTCACGGGTTCGAGCCCCGCTCAGGCTGTGTCTCATTTATATGAAAAAAGTACGGAGGTTGGTGCACCAAGTACTGGTTAACCGCTGGAGCTTGACCAGGAAAGGTGTTGTTAGGTAAACTGCCCGCCGGCGATATAGCCCAAAATGGTGCTAATGCAGGCGTAAAACCCGAAATATAACATATTTAGCGAAATAAGTTGTACAACATTAGTCTAATCGCTCTTGAGACCTGAGATGATGGAATCCATCGATATGACGGAGAGAAGGGAAATGCTACCAGCGCATTATGATGACAACTTTCACAATATATAACTTCTATGTCTGGGATTTAGAATAAATCACTCGGACAGAAAAAAAACACATAGTGCTTTGGGTTACATCTGATTATAAAGTTTCATTAATATATCGTTTCCTAATGATTACCACTACAGTTGCACATTTACAAAATAAACATGACATGGGTGTAAAAGACAGACAGCACATGTGGATATTAAAATCAGCAGTTGTTTGATCATATGTTCCATATATACAAATAACCACATATACGCTTTCATCCGAGCCAACGAGAGTGATTAATATAAATTGTTAAAACTTGCTTTGCAATCATTGTAAAGTTGTAAAATAAATAAAGTTTTAAAAAAATGGGTTCATTCTAGGTCAGAATTTTTGGGAGAAGTGAGAAAGCGCGTGATCGCTTCCTTAAATGGTGTTCTTTAATATACTTCTGCAAAATAGGGTTAAATTGCATAGTATAACCATTGCTTTATAATGGGCCAGTGTATCTTACCATTTAAAAACATGTGCTGATTGGAAATATTTTAATACATGTAGAATTGTATTGAGTGTGCTTTGTTATTTTAGAACTGTTTCGAGTGTGGTGGCCACAATCCACAATGGGTCAGTGTTACATATGGTGTGTGGATCTGCCTCGAATGCTCGGGAAAACATAGAGGGCTTGGTGTCCATCTCAGGTACTGTACCAACATCATGTTCATTGTATAATTATATGTTTGGTTGTCTTATTGACGACATTATAATGGAGTTTGAGGTGTGTCCGACTGTACTATTTAGGAGCATTCTTGTAATGCTAAGTTATATCGACACTGACTTAACCCTTTCAACACCACAGACCTCTAAATAGGCTTACAAAAAGTGTAGATCCAGATGAGTCGGCTCGTGACGAGCCGTCTCATCAGGATCTGCACTTTTTGCCAGTAATATTACTATTTTAGACAAAATTACCCATTTTGATAAATGAACTGTCCAAATGTAATTTTCGTATTAATTTATTGGTCTAAAAACTGATCATGGACCAGTCCATTTCAGTTACTTGGTGTTGAATGGGTTAAGTGAATGTAAAATTGTCGTTATTTGGTCATATAGCCTAAATTTATTTAATCGTGTATGGAAAGGAATTTATATACAGTCAATCCTGTATTAAGCAGCCAGCCAAGGGAGTCAGAGAAAGTGACTGCTTAGCACAGGTAGCTGCTTAATAGATGTCAATTGTATAATAAAACAACCAATTGGGAATCTGGAAACTGGCTGCTTAACACATGTTTGACTGTAAGCATTCTCTTTGCTTGTTTTACGATCCAAATTCATTTGTTTGATGTATATGTATTACAACGTTTATTATCATCTGAACTGAATAAAATATGTTTAATCTAAGGAAGTATGTAAGAATATAATCATGCTTCTTTGTCATATGTTAGTAGTTTCTTATGCTTCTTTGTCATATGTTAGTAGTTTCTTATGCTTCTTTGTCATATGTTATTAGTTTCTTATGCTTCTTTGTCATATGTTTTAAGTTTCTTATGCTTCTTTGTCATATGTTTTTAGTTTCTTATGCTTCTTTGTCATATGTTTTTAGTTTCTTACAAACAAACATTGATATGGCTATGTCTCTCTTATGTATGTTTTCAGTTTTGTTCGTTCGGTGAGCATGGATAAATGGAAAGATTTGGAGCTCGAAAAGATGAAAGCAGGAGGTAACAGAAAAGCAAAGGAGTTCTTTGAATCTCAGGATGACTACAAACAAGGCATGTCCTTACAAGAAAAATACAACAGTAAAGCGGCTGCTCTATACAAGGACAAGGTATGTTCTCCGATGTCAATTAGTAGGTAATATGGAAACAGATTTATGTGTAGGTAAATGCTGGTATACTCTGTATTATGTTCCATGTTTGTCCTTTACTTGTACCGGTAATGAGAGACATCGGTCAGTTACTGCCCCTGGATACTCTCTAAAAGAACATAGGTCCTATTAAATGTTTTCCTCTGTTTTTACCATTGTTTCCCCTTTGCACGTTAGCAATTTCCATGTACTCTCTCATCTTATAATTATTAAATTACTATATCCCGACAATTATCAATGGGTCAATTTGTAAGCATTGTTATCAATTAATCAACATGATTTTGACAAAATCACATACAGTCAAACTCGGTTGTCTCGAACACCACCGTTGGCTCGAACATGTCGTCTAGTCCCGGCAATAATCTCTATATAATGCATATTGTTCTACCTTCGATGACTCAAGCACGGATGACTGGAACTCTCGAACCAGATCACTGGTCCCATGAAATCAATTAGTACTTAAATTAACACCTTTGGGTCGAACACAATTGGCCGAGTGTCCAGGTCCGCGTGTCACCCAAATGTTTTCACCGCTTTTGTTAATGGCAATGACATCCCTTTTGATCGGTACACTCGCGTAATTTACACGTCGTGAGATTGGCAATTACTATTCTATTATGACTGGGTTTCAATCACGGCGGCTTTTTATCCATAGTTTAAATTGGTTTTAAACATAATTATGTATAGAACAAACATATTACACACTTATTGGGTTAAAGATGCCAAGCTACAACATTTCAAACTATCAGTAAGTTGTTGAGAGTCTATAAAGGAAAGTGAACAGTCAAAGATGTGCTCCGTGTACAAGTTCTTACTGAAAGCCGACTTAAATAAACACAATACGGCAAAGCAGACGACAATCTGTGACTACTTCAAGAAATGAGGAAATACTATGTGTTAAATCACTGTACATGGCACATGTATCTACTGGTAACTGACACATTCTATTTTTAGAATTCATAAAACTACCTGAGTGTTACCGGTATGTAGATTAATCATTTAAACCACTGCATAACATACATGTATATAACCAAATAAATATAAGAACTTAAAAATGTTGTCTATTATTATGAAACACATTCGTATAAACATTGATTCTTATCAAACCACGAGAGAAAGACATATTGGATGTATTGCATAAACCAGTATAAAACAGTAAGTTACCAAAACACAATTTAATTTATCAATATTATGGGTCAACCCACACAACTACCCTTGACTCGAACATCCCATGACTCAAACCATTACTCACAAACCCGTCAAGTTCGAAGCAACGAAGTTCGACTGTATATCAAACTGCACATCTGGTAGGGAACAACAATAAAAACAAAGGATTGCAAGTATAAGGACCTATTTACATTTCGGGATAAATCAGACTTTGTCTGCCAAGGGAGGTAATAGAAAAAGCAGTGATACATATATCTCTCATTCCAAAGAGATTGTGATTACCTGTAGGCAGGATATAGTTTTGTTTTTATTATGTACGAGTACCTCCAAAGAGATTGTAGTTTGGCAGGACAGACTTCAGGTTGACAAGGTTTATCGTGGTTCTATATATATAAGCACTATAAGTTCTGTATGAACATTGATCATCATTGATTTCTACAGATATATTGTATGTGTGTATATAGATAAGGAATTGCTATATATAAAACCATCACATACAGATATTTAGTCCAGTTGTTAACACAATGGACTGGGTCTGGGAATCCAGGGATCGCAGGTTTGATCCCCCGTGTGACCCTAATAAAATTAACAGTCTTTCAGATCAGACTTTAAACCGTGGTCTTGTGTCGGTGCTTTACACCGTGCACGTAAAAGAACCAAAGGGAGATTCTGGAATGAGTCTCTGTCTGCATCATTGCACTATCCTCCAAAAATCTAAAATGACTAATCTCTCCAGGAAACGTCGCTCATTTGAGCAACTGGATTAAGTATACTTGTTTAATTCGTGATTATTAACTTCATATTTTTCAGATTTCCACTCTAGCTGAGGGCAAGCCATGGAGTATAGAGACATCTTCAGCTAGAAACCATAAACCATTCCTCGCGAAACCAGCTGGGCTTACAACGTCTGCTAGCTACCCCAGAATGAATCAGCACGATAACGGTGGTGGGTACAACTCCCCCAGACACCAAGACAACAGATCCGATTCCAGTAGATCTGGGTTCAACAGTAGCAGTTATCAGGATTCTGTCTCATCGTAAGTTTGTTGTATTTATGTTATATGAACAGCAGACCACATCTTTGCTGTTTAGATAGAAGTTGTTGTGTTATATGAACAGCAGACGACATCTTTGCTGTTTAGATAGAAGTTGTTGTGTTATATAAGCAGCAGACGACATCTTTGCTGTTTAGATAGAAGTTGTTGTGTTATATGAACAGCAGACCACATCTTTGCTGTTTAGATAGAAGTTGTTGTGTTATATGAACAGCATACCACATCTTTGCTGTTTAGATAGAAGTTGTTGTGTTATATGAACAGCAGACCACATCTTTGCTGTTTAGATAGAAGTTGTTGTGTTATATGAGCAGCAGACCACATCTTTGCTGTTTAGATAGAAGTTGTTGTGTTATATGAGCAGCAGACCACATCTTTGCTGTTTAGATAGAAGTTGTTGTGTTATATGAACAGCAGACCACATCTTTGCTGTTTAGATAGAAGTTGTTGTGTTATATGAGCAGCAGACCACATCTTTGCTGTTTAGATAGAAGTTGTTGTGTTATATGAGCAGCAGACCACATCTTTGCTGTTTAGATAGAAGTTGTTGTGTTATATGAACAGCAGACCACATCTTTGCTGTTTAGATGTAAGTTGTTATATTTATGTTATATGAACAGCAGACCACATCTTTGCTGTTTAGATAGAAGTTGTTGTGTTATATGAACAGCAGACCACATCTTTGCTGTTTAGATAGAAGTTGTTGTGTTATATGAACAGCAGACCACATCTTTGCTGTTTAGATAGAAGTTGTTGTGTTATATGAACAGCAGACCACATCTTTGCTGTTTAGATAGAAGTTGTTGTGTTATATGAACAGCAGACCACATCTTTGCTGTTTAGATAGAAGTTGTTGTATATATGTTATATGAACAGCAGACCACATCTTTGCTGTTTAGATAGAAGTTGTTGTATATATGTTATATGAACAGCAGACCACATCTTTGCTGTTTAGATAGAAGTTGTTGTGTTATATGAACAGCAGACCACACTTTGCTGTTTAATAAAGTTGTTTATATGTTATATGAACAGCAGACACACTTTGCTGTTTAGATAAGTTGTTGTGTTATATGAACAGCAGACCACATCTTTCAAAAAAAAACACAACCACACAAAAAAAAACAGCAGACCACATTTGCTGTTTAGATAGAAGTTGTTGTGTTATATGAGCAGCAGACCACATCTTTGCTGTTTAGATAGAAGTTGTTGTGTTATATGAACAGCAGACCACATCTTTGCTGTTTAGATAGAAGTTGTTGTGTTATATGAACAGCAGACCACATCTTTGCTGTTTAGATAGAAGTTGTTGTGTTATATGAGCAGCAGACCACATCTTTGCTGTTTAGATAGAAGTTGTTGTATATATGTTATATGAACAGCAGACCACATCTTTGCTGTTTAGATAGAAGTTGTTGTATATATGTTATATGTACAGCAGACCACATCTTTGCTGTTTAGATAGAAGTTGTTGTATATATGTTATATGAACAGCAGACCACATCTTTGCTGTTTATATAGAAGTTGTTGTATATATGTTATATGAACAGCAGACCACATCTTTGCTGTTTAGATAGAAGTTGTTGTATATATGTTATATGAACAGCAGACCACATCTTTGGTGTTTAGATATAAGTTGTTGTATATATGTTATATGAACAGCAGACCACATCTTTGCTGTTTAGATAGAAGTTGTTGTGTTATATGAACAGCAGACCACAACTTTGCTGTTTAGATAGAAGTTGTTGTGTTATATGAACAGCAGACCACATCTTTGGTGTTTAGATAGAAGTTGTTGTATATATGTTATATGAACAGCAGACCACATCTTTGCTGTTTAGATAGAAGTTGTTGTGTTATATGAGCAGCAGACCACATCTTTGCTGTTTAGATAGAAGTTGTTGTGTTATATGAACAGCAGGCCACAACTTTGCTGTTTAGATATAAGTTTGTTGTATATATGTTATATGAACAGCAGACGACATCTTTGCTGTTTAGATATAAGTTGTTGTATATATGTTATATGAACAGCAGACCACATCTTTGCTGTTTAGATAGAAGTTGTTGTGTTATATGAACAGCAGACCACATCTTTGGTGTTTAGATAGAAGTTGTTGTGTTATATGAACAGCAGACCACATCTTTGCTGTTTAGATAGAAGTTGTTGTGTTATATGAACAGCAGACCACATCTTTGGTGTTTAGATATAAGTTGTTGTATTATATGAGCAGCAGACCACATCTTTGCTGTTTAGATAGAAGTTGTTGTGTTATATGAACAGCAGACCACATCTTTGCTGTTTAGATAGAAGTTGTTGTGTTATATGAACAGCAGACGACATCTTTGCTGTTTAGATAGAAGTTGTTGTGTTATATGAACAGCAGACCACATCTTTGCTGTTTAGATAGAAGTTGTTGTGTTATATGAGCAGCAGACCACAACTTTGCTGTTTAGATGTAAGTTGTTGTGTTATATGAACAGCAGACCACAACTTTGCTGTTTAGATAGAAGTTGTTGTGTTATATGAACAGCAGACCACATCTTTGCTGTTTAGATAGAAGTTGTTGTATATATATGTTATATGAACAGCAGACCACATCTTTGCTGTTTAGATAGAAGTTGTTGTATATATGTTATATGAACAGCAGACCACATCTTTGCTGTTTAGATAGAAGTTGTTGTGTTATATGAACAGCAGACCACATCTTTGCTGTTTAGATAGAAGTTGTTGTATATATGTTATATGAACAGCAGACCACATCTTTGCTGTTTAGATAGAAGTTGTTGTATATATGTTATATGAACAGCAGACCACATCTTTGCTGTTTAGATAGAAGTTGTTGTATATATGTTATATGAACAGCAGACCACATCTTTGCTGTTTAGATAGAAGTTGTTGTGTTATATGAACAGCAGACCACATCTTTGCTGTTTAGATAGAAGTTGTTGTGTTATATGAACAGCAGACGACATCTTTGCTGTTTAGATATAAGTTTGTTGTATATATGTTATATGAGCAGCAGACCACATCTTTGCTGTTTAGATAGAAGTTGATTATGTTATATGAACAGCAGACGACATCTTTGCTGTTTAGATGTAAGTTGTTATGTTATATGAACAGCAGACCACATCTTTGCTGTTTAGATAGAAGTTGTTGTGTTATATGAACAGCAGACCACATCTTTGCTGTTTAGATAGAAGTTGTTGTGTTATATGAACAGCAGACCACATCTTTGCTGTTTAGATAGAAGTTGTTGTGTTATATGAACAGCAGACCACATCTTTGCTGTTTAGATGTAAGTTGTTGTGTTATATGAACAGCAGACCACATCTTTGCTGTTTAGATAGAAGTTGTTGTGTTATATGAACAGCAGACCACATCTTTGCTGTTTAGATAGAAGTTGTTGTGTTATATGAACAGCAGACCACATCTTTGCTGTTTAGATAGAAGTTGTTGTGTTATATGAGCAGCAGACCACATCTTTGCTGTTTAGATAGAAGTTGTTGTGTTATATGAACAGCAGACGACATCTTTGCTGTTTAGATAGAAGTTGTTGTATATATAGTCATTAGGTATGTTTGAGAAACATTTCTTCTTGTCGTTAATGTAGTACATGGTTTCTCTATAACAGAGATGATATTAAAAGGCACAAAGATGATTTCTTCAATAGGAAACAGGAAGACAATGCTTCAAGACCAGAGTAAGTATATAACATACTTACCGTACACAGTTAACAATGACAATATATCCCCATATATATATTCCCATTATCCAGCAGCCACCTATTTCAAGAACTGTTAACCATTTTTAATTTAAGTTTATTTAACGTCGCTACCGATTTCCCATTTGAGCGACGGGCAGTTTACCTAACAACACCTTTCCTGGGCAGGCTCCAGCTGTTAACCAGTACTTGGTGCACCAACCTCCGTAAGAAACTGCCAACTTTTTCATATAAATGAGACACGGTATGAGCGGGGCTCGAACCTGTGACCATCAGAGATGATAGGTTACAGTGGTATACAAGTCAGCGACCATGTCAACCATAACAAGATGTTCATTGTTCTTAAAGCCCCATTATGTGTTTACTTAGAATGTGCTGCACACCAAGATATTGTAAGTAGCGGATGATTAAATATTGTGAATATTGTCTTATATATATATATATAAATTATTATGGTAAAAAGTAAAGTTTAGAAAATATGGCCAGAAACGAACCTGCTGTTGTGAAATTACCTCCCTTTATGAGTTTTTTTTTTTAACAAAATCACCAGTGTTGGTCAGTCTACAAAAGTTACCACTAGCATAAGCTTGCACATGCATTATATTATTATTTTTCAAACTGAAGAAAAAAACCGCATAAAGAGACAAAAATTAATGTCTACAGTAAATATTAAGTACTAGTGTACATGATTTGCGAACATGGATGTTTATTGTTTTGGCTGCCTCTGTGGTCGTGTGGTTACGGTCGCTGACTTGTAATACCACTGTAGCCTATCATCACTGATTATCACAGGTTCGAGCCTCGCTCAGGCCGTGTCTCTTTATACGGAAAAGTTGGCAGTTTCGTACGGAGGTTGGTGCACCAAGTACTTGTTAACCGCTGGAGCCTGCCCAGGATATGTGTTGTTAGGTAAACTGCCCATCACTCAAATGGGCAACCAGTAGCGACGTTGAATAAACTTAAATAAAAAAACAGTTTACGGATATTTAGCAGCCAGACATGGGAGGTACCGTGGTACACAGGGCATCATAATAAATGCTAATATTGACTATTTTCAGAGACTTGCCACCAAATCAAGGGGGGAGATATGCAGGCTTTGGCAACACGATGGAACAGAAAAAGGAGGATGACTTCTTTGAAAATACAATGACCAACATATCCAGTGTGAGTTGGATTAATTTTTCTGTTGGATCATTTTGACAGTTCAATAGCACTGGGAAGGTGCAAACCCTCGCGCTGGTAACTGACACATGGCCTCTTCGCTGACCGCCCACATGCATTGACCGATTGCAAACTCCTCCCACTTCCTCCTAGACCTACCCTTTACATATCCACTAGGTTTCATTTAACACGTGGAAGTCGTGATAGCGCAGTAGATGCACGTTCGCTTCAGGTGCGAAAGGTCCGGAGTTCGAGCCCCGCTGGAGCCGTTATGATTGTGTCCTTAGGCAAGGCATTTAAATTCCACATTGCCTCTTCCCTCGTGGCGATGGATTCCATTAGGAATGAGGTCTCGAGAGTGATTAATATAAGTTGTAATAACTTGTTTCGCAATTGAGCTCAAATAAATTTATATAAACTAGGTTTCATTTAAATCCATTAACAACTTTTTTAGTCCAGTTATCCTGTTCCTAGACAGACAGACATACAGAGCCGAAAACAGCAACCCCTATTCCTACATCTGTTAATGTTCCTAGACAGACACACATACAGAACCGAAAACAGCAACCCCTATTCCTACATCTGTTAATGTTCCTAGACAGACACACATACAGAACCGAAAACAGCAACCCCTATTCCTACATCTGTTAATGTTCCTAGACAGACACACATACAGAACCGAAAACAGCAACCCCTATTCCTACATCTGTTAATGTTCCTAGACAGACACACATACAGAACCGAAAACAGCAACCCCTATTCCTACATCTGTTAATGTTCCTAGACAGACACACATACAGAACCGAAAACAGCAACCCCTATTCCTACATCTGTTAATGTTCCTAGACAGACAGACATGCAGAGCCGGAAACAGCAACCCCTATTCCTACATCTGTTAATGTTCCTAGACAGACACACATACAGAGCCGGAAACAGCAACCCCTATTCCTACATCTGTTAATGTTCCTAGACACACATACAGAGCCGGAAACAGCAACCCCTATTCCTACATCTGTTAATGTTCCTAGACACACAGACAGAGCCGGAAACAGCAACCCCTATTCCTACATCTGTTAATGTTCCTAGACAGACACACATACAGAGCCGGAAACAGCAACCCCTATTCCTACATCTGTTAATGTTCCTAGACAGACACACATACAGAGCCGGAAACAGCAACCCCTATACCTACATCTGTTAATGTTCCTAGACAGACACACAGACAGAGCCGGAAACAGCAACCCCTATTCCTACATCTGTTAATGTTCCTAGACACACATACAGAGCCGGAAACAGCAACCCCTATTCCTACATCTGTTAATGTTCCTAGACAGACACACATGCAGAGCCGGAAACAGCAACCCCATTTCCTACATCTGTTAATGTTCCTAGACAGACACACATGCAGAGCCGGACACAGCAACCCCTATACCTACATCTGTTAATGTTCCTAGACAGACAGACAGAGCCGGAAACAGCAACCCCTATACCTACATCTGTTAATGTTCCTAGACAGAGCCGGAAACTGCAACACCTATTCCTACATCTGTTAATGTTCCTAGACACACATACAGAGCCGGAAACAGCAACCCCTATTTCTACATCTGTTAATGTTCCTAGACAGACAGACATACAGAGCCGGAAACAGCAACCCCTATTCCTACATCTATTAATGTTCCTAGACAGACAGACAGACAGAGCCGGAAACAACAACCCCTATTCCTACATCTGTTAATGTTCCTAGACAGACAGACAGACATACATAGCCGGAAACAGCAACCCCTATTCCTACATCTGTTAATGTTCCTAGACAGACAGACATACATAGCCGGAAACAGCAACCCCTATTCCTACATCTGTTAATGTTCCTAGACAGACAGACATACATAGCCGGAAACAGCAACCCCCTATTCCTACATCTGTTAATGTTCCTAGACAGACATACAGAGCTGGAAACAGCAACCCCTATTCCTACAGCTGTTAATGTTCCTAGACAGACATACAGAGCTGGAAACAGCAACCCCTATTCCTACAGCTGTTAATGTTCCTAGACAGACACACAGACAGAGCCGGAAACAACAACCCCTATTTCTACATCTGTCTCGAAGAGTTAAGTGGCTTATAATAGTGATGTGTGTAAGGACCTTTAGGGACAGCATCTTACACGGCATATATGTGAACCATTTATCAAGTGTATCGGATACATATGGATATATAATAGTATATTAACCTATATCTTTATGTAGTCCCAGTAATATCTATGTAGTCCGCCTCCGTGGTCGAGTGGTTAGGGTTGCTGACTTGTATACCACTGTAACCTATCATCACTGATGGTCACGGGTTCGAGCCCTGCTCAGACCGTGTTTCATTTATATGAAAAAGTTGACCGTTTCTTACGGAGGTTGGTGTACCAAAGTACTGGTTAACTGCTGGAGCCTGCCCAGGAAAGGTGTTGTTAGGTAAACTGCCCGCCGGCGATATAGCCCAAAAACGGTGCTGATGCAGGCGTAAAACCTGAAATATAACATACGTATTGGATACACCTGTCATTCCTGAGACAGATATTTTGCAAAGGGGAGTTTTTGTACTTTATGTGCATTATAAATTAAGGGTTCTCGCTGTCTATCGCCAATTGCGAAAACAAACAAATACTAGAGCTAAATTTTGTGAATTGGCGAAAATATTTGGCGCATCTTTCTTTAATTTTTAGGCACAACATGTTTTGTCGAATACAAGGCTACAACTATTTATCTGTGAACTATTTGGTTCTTGGTTGGCTCAAAGATTTTCAAATTGGCTCCAGTTTTTTTCAATTGGCGACAGAAGTGGCTCAGACAAAAATTCAGACAGAGGGAACCCTGAAATTGTATTGTGACATCGGACAAGGATGTCCCCTAAACCAAGTTTGCTGAAATGGGGTACTGAGGTTAAACCAAGGTCCCTAGGTCAACTTAACCCTTTCGGTGCCATATATTTGAATGCCTTTTGCTAGTGTTGTATATGTATATGTTATCAGTACTACTTACATATAGAACAAAATAACATATTGTTGATATAAAGTGCTTTCATTAAGTATTACATGTAGCTGACCCTATCTTGAAACTGGGATATTGACATAACCCCCCCCCCCCCAACCCCCACTACTTTTAGCGCAGAAGGACACAGTCCCCCCCACCATTTAGTTTTAGGATCAGAATGGTGGAGATTATGTCATAGCTGGGTTTTTATATGGGGGATTATGTCTGCCTGTGTCGAAAAACATGGGGGTGGGGATTATGTCCTACACTCCTTGAAACTGTGTAAGTAGCTGGCAGACGAAAAATCAATACTCGTTTAAAGTATTTTGAAAATATGTTCTGTACCTTTACACTAGCGCACAGTCAAGATTTCTATTGTAAAATTGCAACTGATAAGACAGGATATGCAGAGTTTGGAATGTAGGTCATAATCCCCCCCCCCAGACATAATCCCCCCAGACATCGGCCCATATAAAAAAAACAGTTATGATATGGTCCCCATCCATTCAGAATCAAGGTACGACCCTAGACGCGGGATTTTGTCCTCCAGTGTTAAAAAACATGGGTGATTATGTCCACATCCAGAATTTTTGAGGGCAATTAACAGCAGTATGTTTATTAATTGGGGGCATATTAACAACGCTCTTATCAAAACAACAGTCCCAGTTTATAATCGCCAGTTAGCAACACTTGTGTCATCTTTCACGAAACCTGGTTCATCTATGATTTTGTCATCGACTGATATCTACACACAACACAATTATGATACGCTGTTGCTTACAACATTGATTAAATGTCAATTACAGACGTAAGACTTCTGAATCAGATATTTTAGCCAATTCACAAAATGTTATTTTTGTCACACCATTGGTGACCGACAGCAGGAACTTAGTTCAGTATCTGCAGGTCTTGAAATTCATTGTCAATAAGAACAGGCTCTCCTGTTTGACCAGTCTCTCCAGTTTGACCAGGCTCTCTGGCTTGACCAGGCACTCCGGTTTGACCTGGCTCTCTGGCTTGACCAGGCTCTCAGGTTTTACCAGGCACTCCAGTTTGACCTGGCTCTCAGGTTTTACCAGGCACTCCGGTTTGACCTGGCTCTCCGGTTTTACCAGGCACTCCGGTTTGACCTGGCTCTCTGGCTTGACCAGGCTCTCAGGTTCCGCTTTGACCAGGCTATCCAGTTTGACCAGTCTCTGCAGTTTGACCAGGCTCTCAGGTTCCGCTTTGACCAGGCTATCCGGTTTGACCAGTCTCTGCAGTTTGACCTGGCTCTCTGGTTTGACCAGGCACTGTGGCTTGACCAGGCATTCCGGTTTGACCAGGCTCTCCGCTGTGACTGATATTCTGAAAAGTTAATGCTTATTCCTAATCTGTTTAAGAGGTTCACTTCCCTGAAAGAGTTTTTGTTAGTCTCTTGAATACAGTCCAACCAACAACTAGTCAAATAAATGGCTGTTGAATGAACAGGGTTGATTGCTTTGTACATGTAAACTTGTAAATTCAATAATAAATTATCAGTATGGTAATCTGGAAACTGGCTGCTTAATGCAGGTTGGCTGTTTAATACATGTTGGCTGCTCAATGCAGGTTACCTTCTTACGGTAAGCTTTATCAGTCTCTCATTGTAAGCTTTATCAGTCTCTCACTGTAAGCTTTACCATTCTCTCTCATTGCAATCTTTACACCATTCTCTCTCATTGATAACTTTGCCATTCTCTCTCATTGATAGCTTTGCCATTCTCTCTCATTGCAATCTTTACCATTCTCTCTCACTGTAATCTATGCCATTCTCTCTCACTGTAAGCTTTACCATTCTCTCTCAATGTAAGCTTTACCATTCTCTCTCAATGTAAGCTTTGCCATTCTCTCTCACTGTAATCTTTGCCATTCTCTCTCAATGTAAGCTTTACCATTCTCTCTCAATGTAAGCTTTACCATTCTCTCTCATTGCAATCTTTACACCATTCTCTCTCAATGATAGCTTTGCCATTCTCTCTCACTGTAAGCTTTGCCATTCTCTCTCACTGTAAGCTTTACCATTCTCTCTCACTGTAATCTATGCCATTCTCTCTCACTGTAATCTATGCCATTCTCTCTCGCTGTAATCTATGCCATTCTCTCTCACTGTAATCTATGCCATTCTCTCACTGTAATCTATGCCATTCTCTCTCACTGTAATCTTTGCCATTCTCTCTCAATGTAAGCTTTACCATTCTCTCTCACTGTAATCTTTACCATTCACTCTCACTGTAAGCTTTACCATTCTCTCTCACTGTAATCTTTACCATTCTCTCTCACTGTAAGCTTTACCATTCTCTCTCACTGTAATCTATGCCATTCTCTCTCACTGTAATCTATGCCATTCTCTCTCACTGTAATCTATGCCATTCTCTCTCACTGTAATCTATGCCATTCTCTCTCACTGTAATCTATGCCATTCTCTCTCACTGTAATCTATGCCATTCTCTCTCACTGTAATCTATGCCATTCTCTCTCACTGTAATCTATGCCATTCTCTCTCACTGTAATCTATGCCATTCTCTCTCACTGTAAGCTTTGCCATTCTCTCTCACTGTAAGCTTTACCATTCTCTCTCACTGTAAGCTTTACCATTCTCTCTCACTGTAATCTTTACCATTCTCTCTCACTGTAAGCTTTACCATTCTCTCTCATTCTAAGCTTTGTCATTCTCTCTCACTGTAATCTATGCCATTCTCTCTCACTGTAAGCTTTACCATTCTCTCTCATTCTAAGCTTTGTCATTCTCTCTCACTGTAAGCTTTACCATTCTCTCTCACTGTAAGCTTTACAATTCTCTCTCACTGTAAGCTTTGCCATTCTCTCTCACTGTAAGCTTTGCCATTCTCTCTCACTGTAAGCTTTGCCATTCTCTCTCACTGTAAGCGTTACCATTCTCTCTCATTGATAGCTTTGCCATTCTCTCTCACTGTAATCTATGCCATTCTCTCTCACTGTAATCTATGCCATTCTCTCTCAATGTAATCTTTACCATTCTCTCTCACTGTAATCTTTACCATTCTCTCTCACTGTAATCTTTGCCATTCTCTCTCAATGTAATCTTTACCATTCTCTCTCACTGTAATCTTTACCATTCTCTCTCACTGTAATCTTTACCATTCTCTCTGTTTGTATGCTTTGCCATTCTCTCTCATTCTAAGCTTTACAATTCTCTCTCACTGTAATCTTTGCCATTCTCTCTCACTGTGAGCTTTGCCATTCTCTCTAACTCTAAGCTTTACAATTCTCTCTCATTGTAAGCTTTACAATTCTCTCTCACTGTAATCTTTGCCATTCTCTCTCACTGTGAGCTTTGCCATTCTCTCTAACTCTAAGCTTTACAATTCTCTCTCACTGTAATCTATGTCATTCGCTCTCACTGTAATCTTTACCATTCTCTCTCACTGTAATCTTTGCCATTCGCTCTCACTGTAATCTTTACCATTCTCTCTCATTGTAATCTTTACCATTCTCTCTCAATGTAATCTTTACCATTCTCTCTCACTGTAATCTTTGCCATTCTCTCTCAATGTAAGCTTTACCATTCTCTCTCATTGTAATCTTTGCCATTCGCTCTCACTGTAATCTTTACCATTCTCTCTCATTGTAATCTTTACCATTCTCTCTCATTGTAATCTTTGCCATTCTCTCTCAATGTAATCTTTACCATTCTCTCTCACTGTAATCTTTACCATTCTCTCTCACTGTAATCTTTACCATTCTCTCTGTTTGTATGCTTTGCCATTCTCTCTCATTCTAAGCTTTACAATTCTCTCTCACTGTAATCTTTGCCATTCTCTCTCACTGTGAGCTTTGCCATTCTCTCTAACTCTAAGCTTTACAATTCTCTCTCATTCTAAGCTTTACAATTCTCTCTCACTGTAATCTTTGCCATTCTCTCTCACTGTGAGCTTTGCCATTCTCTCATTCTAAGCTTTGCCATTCTCTCTCACTGTAAGCTTTGCTATTCTCTCTCACTGTAAGCTTTACCATTCTCTCTCATTCTAAGCTTTGCCATTCTCTCACTGTAAGCTTTACCATTCTCTCTCAATGCAATCTTTACCATTCTTTCTCAATATTAGCTTAACCATCTCTCTGATTGTAAGCTTTGCCATTGTCATTTCCATAACAAACTGCTATTAATAAGATGACACTACCCAGACAACAAAGAGCTTACCCGTACTTTACTAATAGGTGTTAACAAATCATTAACAAAACTTGTACTGTAACAAAGTCTAACTGGTGGCATAAAATTGCCAGAAGTGTTGAAAAACTGAGAAATCCAAGATGGCGACCAAGATGGCCTCCACTTTCGTTAATGAGAGTAAAGACACTAATTTGAATATACAGTGGAAATGTGGCATAGTTGTTACGGTTGTTGACTTCAAATCACTTGCCCCTCACCGCTGCAGGTTGTAATGCCGTCAGGGGTGTCAAATCTTTCAAGTGAAGAAGCTATCTAGCTGACTTGTGGAATCTTCAAGGTCGGTGGTTTTTCCAGGGCACCTGTCCGTGCCTGAGATACTGTTCTGAGTGGCATCGGGGTGGGGTCTTCATCCACCAATGATAGCTGGAGAGTTTATGTTTAAACTTTATTTTATTTTGCAACGATTGCGATGCAAGTTCTAACAGCTTATATTAATAACTCGCGGATGAAAGCGTATATGTGGTCATTCGTGTGGGAGGAAACCGGAGAGTTGCCATAGCTATTCGTGCAACTTTAAACCCAATAAACAAAGAAAACAGTGGAAATATTTTAGAATAAAGTGGAATGTAATAATTATAGTTATTAACCCATTGCATGCTGGATAAAATAAAGACTATAAATAGTTCAAATAATTGTAGCAGACAACAATTCTTTTAATGTGTATTTTTTATTTGTAACTGAAAACTGGAAATATGTCGTTTAACGACACAATTCTAATGAAATTGCATGACATATATCACTTTTTTATTTACACAGCTAGCATGCAAAGAAGTCATTGTTCAAAATGTGTTTACCAATTTCATTGTGAAATGTTTAATACAAAATGTAATGGGGTCAAATACTCAAATGAGTGATGCCGTGTTTTTTCCGGCCTTGCTAGGTTTACAGTAGCCTGGGTTCCAGTCTGTCGATTTTTCACTTTTTAACTTCTGGCAAAATGACAGCCTGTGGAAACTGGATTTCCGATCGTAGCGCCATCTACTTACACCCACTTTTATGAGGGTGTAGATTTGAAGAACGACAACTCTTCTCTACAAGATAATATCGCTAAATATAGAAACGGAATTCTATCGGAAATCGTCGAACAGGCACGATTGATTATGCACGATCATTTCCGAATATACACGAATGCTCCCGTAGACTCATTTACATTGCAAACATATAATGTCCCGTTTCTGTGTTATATCGACGAGATGGCGGATTTTAAATATTACATTTAGATGGTAATGGATCGATTCGGCGTAACTGAACTAAGGACGACTTAAATAATGAGTAAATATGCAGGGCCCACATTCGGTATTTTTATTTGTAAATGGTGAGAATCTAGCCAGTTTTTTTCTGGAAGAAGTATTAATATAGAAATTAGAATGAAAGAATGCATACTGGTACCTGTAAAAGCTAAAAGTTTATTTTACAATGTAGCCCTGTGACAGTGATTAATAATGGAAGCCAACACAGGATTACATTTCAAATGAACTTTAAGCTCAAAAAAAGACATGCATACTATTCATTTTTGAAGACAATCCAATGAACTTTTACAACTTTAATTATTTTCTTGGTCATAATAATTTAAAAATACATCAGAATTACATACAAGTATCCACTAGGCCTATGTCTAACAAATTGCACAACATTCAGTTCAAAATGCGTCTGTTCTTCTTGGACCACATTTCAAATGCCGATTTGAAGTTGAACTTGTCTGGGCCGTCAATGGAAATTTTCATCAGGCTGTCTAGGTTTCATTCATTAAGTCCATTTCGGACGTTTAAAACCGAAAGTAGCCATTTTGACAAGTGACGATTTGGATTTTTTTTTTTTACGTTTATTTATCGGCGATTTGGACAAGTTTCATTCACTTTTTATAGTTGAGGACACGAAAATCATATTTTTCACAACTACTACCTTTGATCATATTTGTGAAAAACAACGCCAATAATTATTACCTAATTATGTACACAAGTTACAGTCATTCGGTCATCCGATCATGTTTACATAATCTTCAAACAATGTCATCATTTCACCAATCAAGTACTGCCGTTTTCATAAAGGACCTCAATTATCAAATCAATTCCCATTATACAACACTGTAAATGTGTGATCATATACCGCTAATTTACAAGTTTGTTTTGATTGCCATTTATGATGGGAATATTCCATGCCTCCAGCACATGTACACAGCTGTTTTGACTGTGAATCGATTGTTTCGCCAAACGATAGCATATATCAGAGCAAAAAAATTGTAACCAGTCAAAGATACAATGAACACAGACTGTGTATCGAATTTTCTTTAACTGGAAAGCGCCGTAGTCAATTGTAAATAAAACCAGTCGAGTATGAAAGGTTAAAATATGGCACAAACGTTATTTATGCCGATTTTTTGTGCAATTTTCTGAGAATCGCCAAATTGAAATTTTAGGAGCCATTTCTATCGCAAAATCGCCATTTGGCTCTTGTGGCGACTGACAGCATGGCCCCTGAATATGTCAAATCAGACGCACATTGTACTTTTTAAAACTATTTATCGTTCCGTTGACCCGTAAACAATTGCAGCTAATTATAAAGTTTTATCAACATTGCAGTGCCTCGCTTTCGATTCAAGTACGTCATATGTTAATAGGCCTATTAATAGGATTAATGCGAGTCAATAATTACACGGACAATCCCCCACTTTTCCCCAGGCCTTGATATGATCAGAAACTCAATACGGCCCAATTAATAGTCTTGGTGTTAAAATATATTTATTTGACTGACCAGGCAAAATATAGCGACGCCTGTTCCCAGGCTAGGTTTACAGCTCTAGCTGACAATTCATTATAATTCTACAGTTTGATTGGGTGTGATGTGTCGTTATGATTAGAGATGTATATGTTTATTGTAGGGCTGGTCGGTGTTCACAACCAATGCCACAAAGTTTGCTAACGTAGCTTCAGAAAAGGTAAGCCCAACACTCCAGTTCTAACTAATCCTTCTAGTTCATTGAAACGGGCATTATTACATCTACATTCAATTTTGGACTTAGCCCGTTCCCTCATAGAAGCATCTCTTGACGCCATCACCAATACGACATACATTAACCCTTTCCCTCATAGAAGCATCTCTTGACGCCATCACCAATACGACTTACATTAACCCTTTCCCTCATAGAAGCATCTCTTGACGCCATCACCAATACGACATACATTAACCCTTTCCCTCATAGAAGCATCTCTTGACGCCATCACCAATACGACTTACATTAACCCTTTCCCTCATAGAAGCATCTCTTGACGCCATCACCAATACGACATACATTAGCCCTTTCCCTCATAGAAGCATCTCTTGACGCCATCACCAATACGACATACATTACCCTTTCCCTCATAGAAGCATCTCTTGACGCCATCACCAATACACATACATTAACCCTTTCCCTCATAGAAGCATCTCTTGACGCCATCACCATACGCATACATTACCCTTTCCCTCATAGAAGCATCTCTTGACGCCATCACCAATACGACATACATTAGCCCTTTCCCTCATAGAAGCATCTCTTGACGCCATCACCAATACGACATACATTGACAGTGTAGTAACCAAACCAATGTTCATAAACCCTTTCCCTCATAGAAGCATCTCTTGACGCCATCACCAATACGACATACATTGACAGTGTAGTAGCCAAACCAATGTTCATAAACCCTTTCCCTCATAGAAGCATCTCTTGACGCCATCACCAATACGACATACATTGACAATGTAGTAGCCAAACCAATGTTCATAAACCCTTTCCCTCATAGAAGCATCTCTTGACGCCATTACCAATACGACATACATTGACAATGTAGTAGCCAAAACAATGTTCATAATAAAGGCCTGAATCTCATGTAGTTCCAGTAATATCTATGGAGGTGGTATAGATATGGCAACTACTTATCCACTGCATGATAGCTAAATGGCTGTCGTTTGTATGAAGATATAATAGTATATTAACCTAAATCTCTATGAAGGAAAGGGTTAATGTTTCCTGTAATGAAAAGGCATTGTAAATAGTTTTAATATATTAAACCCCTACAGGGGTGTAGTGTAGCTGAAAATGATGTTTTAAAGGGGTTTGGAGTCATGCCTATTGCAGATGTTTGTTTTCAGATATATTGTCAGAGGTGTATGTTTGCATATATTTTATATGTTTACATGAACATCAATATCCTAACATTTCACCGTTTTGGCCTTTTTATGTTTGTTCGGAAAATGTAAGCCACATGGACCATATTATTACGGTACGCCACTGTTTTGTTTCCTGCATGAAGTAAGTACTATGCATGGGGCAACTAGAAATATTATCTTGTGTGAAATAAATAAGAAATAAAATGAATGAGTGCTCTACCTCGTCGTTAGAGATCACCTTTCATTGATAGCATCAGGGCCATGAAATCACACAGGGCCATGAAATCACACAGGGCCATGAAATCACACAGGGCCATGAAATCACACAGGGCCATGAAATCACACAGGGCCATGAAATCACACAGGGCCATGAAATCACACAGGGCCATGAAATCACACGCCATGAAATCACACAGGGCCATGAAATCACACAGGGCCATGAAATCACACAGGGCCATGAAATCACACAGGGCCATGAAATCACACAGGGCCATGAAATCACACAGGGCCATGAAATCACACAGGGCCATGAAATCACACAGGGCCATGAAATCACACAGGGCCATGAAATCACACTCTGTTATTAGAACTTACCCATCATGGTCAAGTGATACATGATGATATGTGAGATACAGTCAAACCTGTGTTAGTGGTCACCTCTATTAAGCAGCCAACCTGCCAATTTCCAGATTCCCAAAGTGTTGTTTTATTATACATTTGACCTCTATTAAGCAGCCACCTGTGCTAAGCAGCCACTTTCTGTCATTCCCTTGGCTGGCTGCTTAAGACAGGTTTTACTGTAGTTGTCAATTGCTTACATTGGAGAGTTGAATACTGGTTCCCAGGAAGTGTTGGTTGACTTCTCTCCACCAAAACAGTGTGTGTTTTACGTTTATTTATCGTCACTACCGCTTGCCTATATGAGCGACGCCTCCTGAAGAGATTAGTCATTTCAGATATTTGGTGGATAATGTAATGATACAGAGAGAGACCCATTCCAGAGTCTCCTCTGGTTCTTTTACGTGCACGGTGTACAGCACCGACACGAGACCTCGGTTTAAAGTCCCATCTGAAAGACTGTTAATTTTATTAGGGTCAGACAGGGGATCGAACCTGCGATCCCTGGATTACTAGTCCAGCATGTTACCACTGGACTACAGACCCGTCTGTTACCATCACAACAGACTGACTGACATTACAGTTATAATTAGACTGTTGTGTAGTAATAGTAGGGAAAAAATAAACAAAAAACATATATTTGGTCAATTTTATGAACATGATATATTTGGCAAGCTGTATAAAACTGAAATTGTACGAGCATGACACGAAAAGGGAGCCTCCGTGGCCGAGTGGTTAATATGGTTGTTGACTTCAAATCACTTGCCCCTCACCACTGTAGGTTCGAATCCCTCTGGGGGTGTCAAATTATTTCATGTCAGGAAGTTATACAGCTGTCTTGTGGTTGGTCAGTGATTCTACCTGGGTCTTTCTCCACCAATAATAGCTGGAGAGTCGCTGTATGATCTACGCTGTTGGATACTTTAAACCCCCCCTAAAGCAAAACACATGGCATGAAAAGGGGCCAACTCCCATTATTATCAACTGATATCATGTGCCACACATTATAGGAATCACAAACAGTAGTATCGAACCACAGCCTTACCGGAGGCCCATGGCAAAACATGTCGCCCTCTAGAAATAACGACAGTTATTATCAACTGATATCATGTGCCACACATTATAGGAATCACAAACATAGTATCGAGCCACAGCCTTACTTACCGGAGGCCCATGGCAAAACATGTCGCCCTCTAGAAATAACGACAGTTATTATCAACTGATATCATGTGCCACACATTATAGGAATCACAAACAGTAGTATCGAGCCACAGTCTTACCGGAGGCCCATGGCAAAACATGTCGCCCTCTAGACAGTTATTAATACATGGATTAGATAGCCATCTTTATTTGTCCAATAAGGAGTAGGACTAAAGAATGAATGCATAATTATAATAACTTCTCTCTGATTTTCCAAACTTGCAATTAGGTGTATGGGTGGTCTCAGGTAGGGTAGATATTGTTAGTATTGTCAATTCTTGTCGTTGTTTGTGTTTTATGTTTACACTACACACTGTGATGTTTATGTTTAGATGTGCACTGTCGTGACGTCATACCTTTGTACTTGCAGTCCATTATTATTAATATTGGACTGCTGTCAAAATGCCAGAGTATTATGTTAAATCCTACGCGCTAGTGTACGAAATTAACAATTTTAATTAGTGAGATATTGTTATATAAGTGTGTGTTTTAAGTACGATATAAGCTATATGTAAAATATTGGTACCGTCTTTGGCGCTACGTGCCTCATACAGTCCAATAGTTTACATATTGGATCGTTTTCGGCTTATATCCTATACATAACTGTTTCCTCAATAATGCTCCTGTATATCTATTTTACAATTCTTAGCATTATCTACAAATCAATACTGCAAAGCGTATATTGGGTCAAGACGATTTATGGGGGGCATATGTCATGCAATGTGGATTTCTCATTTGCTTTCCAATGAATGATTGAATGTTCTCAGTTTATGCCCCCCCCTCTCGTTTTGAAACAGTGGAAGATGGCATTTTCTGTCACTGCTGGTGTTTCATATTCCTCTGTGTTTGGATGTACTTTTATATTTTAGCTATGTTCTGACTATCATAAACGGTTAATTATAAAGTAATACATGTTAAGGAATTTGTTTGTCTGTCCTTTTTAATTTTGACAGCAAACAATGGGACGTTAAACCGAGGTCTCGTGTCGGTGCTTTACACCGTGTACGTAAAAGAACCAGAGGAGACTCTGAATGGGTCTCTGTCTGTATCATACACTATCCTCCAAAATCTAAAATGACTAATATCTTCAGGAGGCGTCGCTCATATGGGCAACCGGTAGCGATGATAAATAAACGTAAAACACACAAGTTTCAGAAATAACTTATTCGCTCGCCCATATGGTTTGCTGGAGGCGAGGGTTAATTAAGCTCAATCATTGTTTTAGAATTACGCTTGCCCATATGGTTTCTTACGGAGGTTGGTGCACCAAGTACTGGTTAACCACTGGAGCCTGCCCAGGGGAATGTGTTGATAGGTAAACTGCCCGTCACTCAAATGGGCAACCAATAGCGACGTTAAATAAACCTAAATAATAAAAACAAAATCCAATCAGATAATACGGTCACAAATAGTTACCATTGCATATTGACATGTAGCAGACAGACACACAGCTTGCAGCCTAATTAATACAGACAATGAATGGTAGGTGATATGTTACTTTGCTACGAGTTTTAGAATTTACAATACATGAAATGAGATTATTTGAGAAAGCTGCTACACAGATCATTACCGTAGCATCATCAGATGTATACACACAAATTCACAAGATATTCCAGCCTAATCTAGACTGCAATGCTCTCCTACATTTCACGATATCGATAATTCTGCTGTCGATGTCGCGGATAATTCAATTTTCAATTTCGTACGCATAATTCAGTTTTTCCATTTCTTATTTACGATGAATAAAAAATAAAACTAGCATCGCCGTGCGTGCACTATGCATATGCATTATCTATTGTATATATGTCCTATAGATCACATGTACGCAGTAGTAATTAACCCATTTCATTCTGGATACATTTAAAGGCTTTTGCAAACAACATAGATCCAGATCAGCCGCAGCGTAACGCTGCGTGCTGATCAGGATCTATGTTGTTTGCTACATAGCCAAGTGTCTTAGCAAGATCATCTGAATAGCAAACAGCATAGAGCCTGATCAGACGGAACGTTCCGTGGCGGCTGATCTGGCTCTATGTTCTGTGCAAATACCGTTTGAATGGTATCCAGAATGAAATGGGTTAATCATTCTGTGGGGAGCATGCTATATTTCACATAATCCGTGATTACAGTCTATATTTTATCTGTGGTATTGATCGGAGATTGTGTGAAGCTTCCCTCGATGTTGCTGTCAATGACACAAGTTATTTGGTTGTTTGTTTGACAAGTCACATCCAGACAGAATCATTTAGCCTTGTGATAGCCCGCTGTGCTGCCTTATTCCTGAAAACAATATTTTAGAATACACAGGGATCAGTTTAGAGGGCGATGTGGGCGAAATTGTCGCCCTAGGGACTCTGACTTCGCCCTCTGGGGCCCCACTTCTCCTTATAAAAAATAAAAAAAAAATTTTGTTGTTGGTTTTTACGATTTTCAAACAAAATTTACACTGGCCATTATAAAGCACTCCTTCTATTCAAATGTTGTATTTAATGGTTGTTGTACTGTGCATTTTAACCCTATTTTGCAGAAGTATATTAAAGAACACCATTTAACCCTTTCAACACCACAGACCTCTAAATAGGCTTACAAAAAGTGTAGATCCAGATGAGCCGGCTCGTGACGAGCCGGCTCATCAGGATCTGCACTTTTTGCCAGTGATATGACTAATTTTAGACATAATTACCCATTTTGATAAATGAACTTGTCCAAATGTGATTTTCTGCTTCATTTATTGGTTTATGAATATCATGGACCAGTCCATGTGAGTTACTTGGTGTTGAATGGGTTAAGGAAGCGATCACATGCTTTCTCACTTCTCCCAAAAATTCTGACCTAGAATGAACCCTGATACATACTGGTACTTAATTAAATTTACATTATGAGGTTTACGTTTAATTAACGTCGCTACCGGTTACCCATATCAGCGACGCCTCCTGAAGAGATTAGCCATTTTAGATTTTTGGAGGATAGTGCAATGATACAGACAGAGACCCATTCCAGTGTCTCCTCTGGTTCTTTTACGTGCACGGTGTACAGCACCGACACGAGACCTCTGTTTAACGTCCCATCTGAAAGACTGTTAATTTTATTAGGGTCAGACGGGGGATCGAACCTGCGATCCCTGGGTTACCAGTCCAGCGTGTTACCACTGGACTACATATCCGTCTGTATGGTTATGACTACGTGTATAAAGTCGTATTTAAATCAAACGGATGTAGCGTGGAAGTATAAATGATATTTAGTCAAAGGGAAGTAAGCTCGCAACTTCCTTATTTTTAATCAAACACAGGTTGTCTGGACTTGTTATTATTAAATGTTATAAAGACATCTTGTTTTACTATTGTATTATATTCAGTTCAAGTATTGTAATCCCATTGTCTGTTCATCTGTGAATAATTCTGCATCCAATCGATTGCTTTGAATTCAATATCGTGATTTACACATAATGTGCCGTCTAATCAGGCTCTGTGTCGTTTGCTATTCAGATAGTGGAGCTAAAACTCTTTGTCTGAATTGCAAACAACATAGATCCTGATCCGAGGCGGCGTTACACTGCGTTATGTTGTTTGCACATTCCGTCTAATTTATGCAGCAGGTTAAGGGTTAAGCTAAACCCTGGAAAATGAAAAATCCTTTTATTGACACAATTATTAAACAAACATGGAAACAGTTTACCGTCAAGCCGGTAGTTATGAAGAATAATTAACCACATAATGATTCTATTTTCTTCATCTTAACCCATTCAACACCAAGTAACTGACATGGACTGGTCCATGATATTTTTAGACCAATAAATTAATAACAAAATTACATTTGGATCAGTTCATTTATCAAAATGGGTAATTTTTTTTCTAAAAATAGTTGTTACTTGAAAAAAGTGCAGATCCTGATGAGACGACTCATCACGAGCCGGCTCATCTGGATCTAAACTTTTTTGTAAGCCTATTTAGAGGTATGTGGTGTTGAAAGGGTTAAATCACCTGTCAAATCTGTGAAACTGTTTGACGTGTTTATTGAATGAATACCTGTAAGCACGGATTATTTTCACATTTATGGTTCAGCATGTGGATTATTGGCCCCTGACGGTCCCATGTTACTGTTTATTGAATGAATACCTGTAAGCACGGATTATTTTCACATTTATGGTTCAGCATGTGGATTATTGGCCCCGACGGTCCCATGTTACTGTTTATTGAATGAATACCTGTAAGCACGGATTATTTTCACATTTATGGTTCAGCATGTGGATTATTGGCCCCGGACGGTCCCATGTTACTGTTTATTGAATGAATACCTGTAAGCACGGATTATTTTCACATTTATGGTTCAGCATGTGGATTATTGGCCCCGGACGGTCCCATGTTACTGTTTATTGAATGAATACCTGTAAGCACGGATTATTTTCACATTTATGGTTCAGCATGTGGATTATTGGCCCCGGACGGTCCCATGTTACTGTTTATTGAATGAATACCTGTAAGCACGGATTATTTTCACATTTATGGTTCAGCATGTGGATTATTGGCCCCGGACGGTCCCATGTTACTGTTTATTGAATGAAACAATTGGCAATGATTTGCATGTGATGACACATGCAACTACGTGTATTAGTTATTTTTAGCAAATTTATTTATTTGAATGCTCGATTATCTTTTTGTTAACCGATATTTGGGTCCGCCTCCGTGGTCGAGTGGTTAAGGTCGCTGTCTTGAATACCACTGTAACCTATCATCACTGATGGTCACGGGTTCGAGCCCCACTCAGGCCGTGTCTCATTTATATGAAAAAGTTGGCAGTTTCTTACGGAGGTTGGTGCACCCAAGTACTGGTTAACCGCTGGAGCCTGCCCAGGAAAGGTGTTGTTAGGTAAACTACCCGCCGGCGATATAGCCCAAAATGGTGCTGATGCAGGCGTAAAACCAGAAATATAAATAAATAAATTAACCGATATTTGGACGTTCTTCAGAGACTCCGAGTAATCGAACACACCTTGCCATCTCTGTAAATTATACGTACACATTGAATGTCGTCTCTCTTTCAAAATGCTATTTCTATTGTAATTATTTGATTGGTTCAATAATTGTTTAAGAAATATTCCTAGAAATTGACTGTATGCCAGTGTCCCGATTTTTATACAGTCGAACCTGTATTAAGCAGCCTGCCAAGGGAATCACAGCAGGTTGCTGCTTAACACAGGTGGCTGCTAAATAGAGGTCAAATGTATACTAAAACAACATATTGGAAATCTGTAAACTAACTGCTTAATACAGAATGGCTGCTTAATAGAGGTGAATGTATACTAAAACAACATATTGGAAATCTGTAAACTGACTGCTTAATACAGAATGCCTGCTTAATAGAGGTCAAATGTATACTAAAAACAACATATCTGGAATCTGGTTGCTTAATACAGTTTGGCTGCTTAATGGAGGTGACTACTAACACAGGTTTGACTGTACTCGCAACGTGAATAAAACACATGCTAAAAATTCAGTTTTTGTTATTATGATTTGCTACGCAGTATGGAATTGGCTACAAAATTGTCTTCGCCATTGACAAGCCACGCTGGAATGGTCGGAAACGATCTGTGATACTAATTTGCATATTGTGCGCTATTTTTAGAACTTATTTAAAATTACGATCATGTAAATAGAATGTGAGTGGCTACGGAGAAGGTCGAATGATTTTCGGCCAAATTCGGGATGACATTTTTCTAAAAAAAACACCAGGAGTTCAATTTTTTAAAAATTATTTTCGAATACATTTATTATGTCTTTGATTACATTTCCTACTGAGACACTGGGGTAATAATTGTTTTTCAATTAACTACATGATAATAACCCTTTTACAAATTGTAACAAGGGATATACAACAAGGGATATACAACGAGGGATATACAACAAGGGATATACAACTAGGGATACACAACAAGGGATATACAACAAGGGATATACAACAAGGGATATACAACAAGGGATATACAACAAGGGATATACAACAAGGGATATACAACAAGGGATATACAACAAGGGATATACAACAAGGGATATACAACAAGGGATATACAACTAGGGATATACAACAAGGGATATACACAAAAGGGTAACAACAGGGAATAAACACAGGGATATACAACTAGGGATATACAAAACAAGGGATATACAACAAGGGATATACAACAAGGGGATACAACAAGGGATATACAACAAGGGAATATACAACAAGGGAATATACAACAAGGGTATATACAACACAGGATATATACAACACAGGATATATACAACAAGGGATATATACAACAAGGGATATATACAACAAGGGATATATACAACAAGGGATATATACAATGAGGGATATACAACGAGGGATATACAACGAGGGATATACAACAAGGGATATACAACAAGGGATATACAACAAGGGATATACAACTAGGGATATACAACAAGGGATATACAACAAGGGATATACAACAAGGGATATACAACACAGGTATATACACACAGGATATATACAACACGGGATATACAACAAGGGATATACAACAAGGGATATATACAACAGGGATATACAACAAGGGTATACAACAAGGGATATACAACAAGGGATATATACAACAAGGGATATACAACAAGGGATATACAACTAGGGATATACAACAAGGGATATACAACTAGGGATATACAACAAGGGATATACAACAAGGGATATACAACAAGGATATATACAACAAGGGATATACAACGAGGGATATACAACAAGGGATATATACAACAAGGGATATACAACTAGGGATATACAACAAGGGATATACAACTAGTGATATACAACTAGGGATATACAGTCAAACCTGTCTTAAGCCAGCCAAGGGAATCACAGAAAGAGGCTGCTTAGCACAGGTGGCTGCTTAATAGTGGTTAAATCTATAGTAAAACAACATATTGATGAATCTTGAAACTGGCTGCTTAATAGATGTGACCACTAACACAGGTGTTATTGTATATATCTTTAGGGTTTGTTTCAATCAATGTTTAAGGTTTATATCAGTCATGGTTTTAGGTTTAATTTGTTCAGTCATGGTTTTATATGTATTGGTTCAGTCATGGTTTTAGGTTTAATTTGTTCAGTCATGGTTTCAGGTTTAGTGGTTCAGTCATGATTTTAGATTTATTGATTCAGTCATGGTTTTATATCTATTGGATCAGTCATGGTTTTATATTTATTGGTTCAGTCACGGTTTTAGGTTTATTGGTTCAGTCATGGTTTTATATTTATTGGTTCACTCACTGTTTTAGGTTTATTGGTTGTCATGGGTTTAGGTTTATTGGTTCAGTCATGGTTTTAGGTGTATTGATTCAGTCATGGGTTTAGGTTTATTGGTTCAGTCATGGTTTTAGATTTATTGGTTCAGTCATGGTTTTAGGTGTATTGATTCAGTCATGGGTTTAGGTTTATTGGTTCAGTCATGGTTTTAGATTTATTGGTTCAGTCATGGATTTAGATTTATTGGTTCAGTCATGGTTTTAGGTTTATTGATTCAGTCATGACTTAAGATTTACTGGTTCAGTACATAGTTCTTATGTGCATTATGTGCATTATGTGCTATGTGCATTATGTGCTATGTGCATTATGTGCATTTGTTCAATCAAGATTTTAAGTGTATTGTATGATCAATATAAAACAAAATACTTTAGAGACAATATTTTGTGATATGTGCCAAACAGCCAGAGGATTCTGCAGGATTTGGTGACAGATCCAATCTCTTGTTATTTATAGATTTCTTTGTTTCAAATAAGTCTGGTGTTTATTGGTCTTGGTTTCTTTGTTTCAAATAACTCTGTTATTTCACCAAGATCCTAGAATAAATGCAGTTATTGATCTGTCTCTGTCCATCCTTCCTCCTATATCTGAAAGCTTATTCAAACACAATACTCACAAAGTATGTCCCACCTAATCTATAGACCTCCGATATTTTATAGTTTTATGCTCCCAATGAGAGAGCATATAGTTTCCATGTTGTCTATCCATCCGCATAAAATAGTACTTACTTGCCTAAGAGAACATTGGTTTACTGTCTAGTGGTCTAGGGTTAGGGTTTTTGTGGCTATGAAAACTGTTAATTGGCTATAGATTCTGTCTATGTGGCTATAGAGAACAAAGGAATAGCCACTTAACCCATTCAACACCAAGTAACCGAGATGGACTGGCTGGTGCATGATATTTTTAGACCAATAAATTAGTAAGAAAACTACATTTGAACCAGTTCATTTATCAAAATGGGTTATTTTGTCTAAAAATAGTAATGTTACTGGCAAAAAGTGAAGATCTTGATGAGATGGCTCATCTGGATCTATATTTTATGTAAGTCTATTTAGAGGTCTGTGGTGTTGAAAGGGTTAATATGCAATGTTCGCTTGTCCGTCCGGGCACTTCTTGTCTGGAGCAAAACTCACACACTGTTCAAGGAAACCAAATGAAACTTAGATAGATATTGATACATGGCAATGGGGTAGAGTCTAGTGTACAATAACCATAACTCTCTCTCTTATCTGTGTGTGTTTTACGTTTATTTATCATCACTACCGGTTGCCCATATGAGCGACGCCTCCTGAGAGATTAGTCATTTTAGATTTTTGGAGGATAGTGCAATGATACAGACAGAGACCCATTCCAGAGTCTCCTCTGGTTCTTTTACGTGCACAGTGTACAGCACAACTAAGCACTAGGAGTGTGCATATAAAGACAGTACACATGGACTGACCCTGTATATACTGACAAGTACACATGGACTGACCCTGTATATACTGACAAGTACACATGGACTGACCCTGTATATACTGACAATTAGAAACTGTGGTCCAGTCCAGACACAATTCCATGCCAGACAAACCTGATGGTTCTTTTACATGCACGGTGTACAGCACCGATACAAGACCTTGGTTTAAAGTCCCATCTGAAAGACTGTTAATTTTATTAGGGTCAGACGGGGGGTCGAACCTGCGATCCCTGGATTACCAGTCCAACGTGTTACCACTGGACTACAGATCCGTCTCCCTTATCTCCCTTTTTTTCACTTCATTAAATGCTTGTCTGCGAAACTCTAACATTATTGAAGGAAATCAAATTAAACTTTATGCATTTATACAGGACAATGAGAGTGGAAGAACCATAACTCAAAATCAAAAGACACTTAACCCATTTCATTCTGGATATATTTAAAGGCTTTTGCAAACAACATAGATCCAGATCAGCCGCAGCGTGACGCTGCGTGCTGATCAGGATCTATGTTGTTTGCTGCATAGCCCAGTGTCTTAGCAAAATCATCTGAATAGCAAACAGCATAGAGCCTGATCGGACGGAACGTTCCGTGGCGGTTAATCTGGCTCTTATGTTCTTTGCAAATACCGTTTGAACGGTATCCAGAATGAAATGGGTTAAAGCGACACTACATCAATGAAAACGCAAATTTCTACATTTTTCTTATTATATGGTATAGTTTTTTCTCTCCAAATATTTGCTTCATATACTGAGTATTTCAACTAATAAATAAACGTCGTATACGCAGTTTGTTCACATAACAAAATAATGTAAACAGGTATTTGTGGTACAGATTTACTGTTATTTTATCTCACATGTGTCTATGCATATTTATTTGTAGGACTATTCTTAGTTAAATTATCTTTAAACGACATTATCTTGCGCTTAGTATTGACTCCAATGACAAACAAATGTCAATTCAGGAGCGTGGACGATTGTTATATGAAATCCTTCTTTCAATTTTGAAAGTTTGTAGATCACAAAAACACTGTTTATTGATTCAATATTAGTGTTCAAATGTATTCGGAAGAATTTGTAGTAGCAATGCATTTATTCACTTATAAATGGATTTATATGTGAAAAAAATGCATTTTATTTGCTTTTTGCTGTGTAATGTCGCTTTAAAATAATGATACAGGGCTATGAGTCAGAGTGTGCAAGAACCATAACTCTCTGTTGTACTTACTGAATTATCTCTATTTCAATTTTTAAGTTCCACCGATTTCCTAGTTTTATTTATTAGTACTAATTAACGATGAAAGTTGTTAATGAATGTTACGGAGTTATGTTTATTTGTGGATAATGATGGATTTTGTGGCCAACCGCAATACAGAAACTGATAGAGAGTATAGGTATTTTCCAGGAAATGCCATTGGAACATTATTTTATATTTATTTGGTGTTTCAATTAAGAAATAATGATTGTCTTACAGTTATTTAATTATTGGAGAATAAAACATGGTTTGGAGAGCTGATGTGTAGGCATTAACTACAAATAAAACATGGTTTGGAGTGCTGATGTGTAGGCATTAACCACAAATAAAACATGGTTTGGAGTGCTGATGTGTAGGCATTAACCACAAATAAAACATGGTTTGGAGAGCTGATGTGTAGGCATTAACTACAAATAAAACATGGTTTGGAGTGCTGATGTGTAGGCATTAACCACAAATAAAACATGGTTTGGAGTGCTGATGTGTAGGCATTAACCACAAATAAAACATGGTTTGGAGTGCTGATGTGTAGGCATTAACCACAAATAAAACATGGTTTGGAGTGCTGATGTGTAGGCTTTAACCACAAATAAAACATGGTTTGGAGAGCTGATGTGTAGGCATTAACCACACAGGACATATGTCTAAGTGGTTAATTCCAGCGCTCAGAACGACAAACCGTGTTTTATTCCACTATATATAACGTATATAATATTATTTTGCTTCTAGCATGACCAAAATATCTAAAACGCTAAAAGAATAATGGGTGTTATTTTTTTGAAAGCGAAATATATGACATTATGATATTTTCGAGTCTGGTCACTGCACCGGTTCGGTCACTGCAGTCACTGCACCGGTCCGGTCACTGCAGTCACTGCACCAGTCTGGTCACTGCACCGGACCTTTAATACAAATTTGAAAGTGAATTGTGACATGTAAATATCCCAGTTTGGCGATTCTTGTTGATGATGATGATGTTGTTGCTGTTGTGGTTGAGGGCTTGCACACACTATTTCAAGCAGCCCGACATATTAAGCCGTGGCCAAACATTGCCAAAAATAAAACTATAGAAATATAATCATTTATTGTATTGTCTGTCTTCTACAATAATGTAAATTCTTGCTTTGTGTATACAGAGGTTACGTTTTACAAAACATATTCTCTTTGCTTTCTGTAAATTAGATTTGCTATGTACCGCTGTTTAAAACCGTATTACTATATATATACCTCATGTTTTTATCATGTATGATGCACTGAGTGAATAAATTTGATTTGATTTGATTTGGTCATGTTTTAGAATATTGTTTTTCATGATTGTTGAGCTGATTGCTTCAATGTATCATCATATCTACATATGTGTCTCTATAAATGACCAAACTGTTATTTATTTTACAATTAATGCTTTATTTACACTCTGTTTGGGCCAACGTTGTGGTTTGCGAATGGGATGGGATAAACATTAGTAACCTTGAATTAGTTTTTCAAATTTGAAAACTTATTTTAAAAAACCACAGGGGATGATAACTTCTTCATCTTTTCATGAATTTTAATCGCATAATATTAATCTTCTAGCCACTATTCCACATACAGTCAAACCTGTGTTAAGCAGCCAGCCAAGGGAATCACAGAAAGTGGCTGCTTAGCACAGGTTGGCTGTAAAATGGAGGTGACCACTAACACTTGTTTGACTATTATCCTTTGGTTCAGTTTTTATTTTCATCCGATTTTTGTATAATCTTTTCTGGAAAGAAACTCTGTCATTTAGTGTAATCAAACGTTAGCTAGACTTTCTGGTGCGGGCCGTTATCTAATGGTGTCAAAATGTGTGGCCCAAACCATTTGCATTTTCATACTATGTATTGTATCGTTCTGTGCATATAATAACATTATCTATTGATTTGTAATACAATATGATTAACCTAAGCACAGATTTGACTGTATAAAGATTGACCTTGATCCGTATTCGAGGTCAAATGGTCGACCTGCAAGCATTGGTACCAGTTGTCGCGGTTCTTTGTTGTGTTGAAATCCAGCATCTGAATGTAACTGTAAACAATACCAAAAATCATGAATATTGGAAAAGGAATGGATTTCGTGAAATGGACACTAGTTGCAGTTTGATTGGCACAGAGGGCAGGAAAAAACCAATGTCACAGATGTGTTGATCAGAATTTCTATAATTATATTCTCAAAGTAAAGACAGTGTGCTTATACAAAAGTTAAAAAATGGAAATCTAGTGAAGGAATGTGTGATAACTGATAACATCTGGTATATCATAAAAAAATAGTAAGTTCTATTTAATTTACTGTATTGTGATCATTGTATTGTGTGGCAAGTGTTTTAGCTCCACTATCCGAATAGCAAACAGCATAGAGCCTGATCAGATGGCACGTTCTGTGAAGGCTGATCTGGATCTATACTGTTTGCAAAAGCTACTTTAGTCGTGATTGGCAGATTGAGTGTTAAATGTTTTATTTTAATACAAATTTTGCAGTCTGCCTCCGTGGTCGAGTGGTTATGGTCGCTGACTTGTATACCACTGTAACCTATCATCACTGATGGTCACGGGTTCGAGCCCCGCTCAGACCGTGTCTCATTTATATGAACAAGTTGGCAGTTTCTTACGGAGGTTGGTGCACCCAAGTACTGGTTAACCGTTGGAGCCTGCCCAGGAAAGGTGTTGTTAGGTAAACTGCCCGCCGGCGATATAGCCCAAAATGGTGCTGATGCAGGCGTAAAACCTGAAATATAACATAACAAATTTTTAAAGTCATGTTCAAAAGTCACAATTTCTAAAACGAGCAGTCTGTTTTTCGTTGGCTCTCCTGTAGCTCCATTTCTCCATAGCAAACATAAAAGCCAAAAAATTATTGTGCTTATCCCTTTCAACACCACAGGCCTCTAAATTAGCTTACGAAAAGTGTAGATCCAGATGAGCCAGCTTGTGATGAGCCGTCTCATCAGGATCTGCACTTTTTGCAAGTAATATTAATATTTTTAGACAAAATTACCCATTTTGATAAATGAACTGGTCCAAATGCAATTTTCTTATTAATTTATTGGTCTAAAAATATCATGCACCAGTCCATGTCAGTTACTTGGTGTTGAATGGGTTAATAAGATGATGTCGTAAAGCATGTGTTGTGGTATAGCAGTTGCTTAACCCTTTCAACACTACAAACTTGCACTTTATGCCAGTAATAATACTATTGTTAGACAAAACTACCCATTTTGATAAATGAACTGGTCCAAATGCAATTTACTTATTAATTTATTGGTTTAAAAATATGATGCACCAGTCCATGTCAGTTACTTGGTGTTGAATGGGTTAAATTGCTTTTTGCATGTTTTGCTACAATTGTTGACAAAAAAAAGCGAGACACTAGCCCACAATAATTTAGTTTTATTTAAATGGGATGACTATACATCGCTTGTGAAGAAGCACAGATGTGTGCACGCTCTATTGAATAATAATATACTTTTATAAATGCATCACAACTTTTCTAAACAAACCCAAGATCTGTATAATAGAGAAGTATCCATCTTAAAGACCCATGATGTGTTTTCCATGGAATTAGTTGCACACTGTGATTTGACAGATGGAATCGGAGCAGATGGAATCGTGATTTGACTAGGAGCAGATGGAATCGTGATTTGACTAGGAGCAGATGGAATCATGATTTGACTAGGAGCAGATGGAATCGTGATTTGACTAGGAGCAGATGGAATCGTGATTTGACTAGGAGCAGATGGAATCGTGATTTGACTAGGAGCAGATGGAATCGTGATTTGACTAGGAGCAGATGGAATCGTGATTTGACTAGGAGCAGATGGAATCGTGATTTGACTAGGAGCAGATGGAATCATGATTTGACTAGGAGCAGATGGAATCGTGATTTGACCAGGAGCAGATGGAATGGTGATTTGACTAGGAGCAGATGGAATCGTGATTTGACTAGGAGCAGATGGAATCGTGATTTGACTAGGAGCAGATGGAATTGTGATTTGACTAGGAGCAGATGTAATTGTGATTTGACTAGGAACAGATAGAATCGTGATTTGACTAGGAGCAGATAGAATCGTGATTTGACTAGGAGCAGATGGAATTGTGATTTGACTAGGAGCAGATAGAATCGTGATTTGACTAGGAGCAGTGGAATTGTGATTTGACTAGGAGCAGATAGAATTGTGATTTGACTAGGAGCAGATGGAATTGTGATTTGACTAGGAGCAGATGTAATTGTGATTTGACTAGGAGCAGATGGAATCGGGATTTGACTAGGAGCAGATGGAATCGTGATTTGACTAGGAGCAGATAGAATCGTGATTTGACTACCAGCAGATGGAATCGTGATTTGACTACCAGCAGATGGAATCGTGATTTGACTGGGAGCAGATGGAATCGTGATTGTTTTCTTATATTATATACAAATGTACTGTATTTATTCTAATAAACGCCCATATTCTAATTAACTCCCATCACTGACTTTTCGGCATAAAAACCGTCATTTTAAATGCCCAACCCTGATTGAGACAAAAATAGAAGAAGAATAAGAAGTTTTATTTGCATATATACCCACAAATGGGTCATTTACAAGCAACAATATAACAAATAATGAAAATAACGCAGCATGGCAAAGATGGCGGGATCGCATGACGAAAATAGACATACATTTCAAACAACGAGTTTCCTTATTTCAGCTGTAATATATGACCGTATTTCTCACTTTCTATCTTTTACTCTAAATATTTGATATAAATACGGTATTCCAAGTTCACCATCCCAGCTAATGTTCCTATTGATGAGGCATGTGATTCCACCTTATTTCAGTGCATAAAGACATTCCCATCAAATTATTACAGCTAGTGAAAATTATAACTCACGCTGGTACATTTGCGGAATCTTTGCTAATGTGCACACGCTACAATAGATTTCAATGGAAATTGACCATCCCCCCAACAACATTTCCATACCGTACAGAATCATTTATGCTCTACATTTTCCTATTTTGTTAGAACGGCAATATTTGTACGCATTAACTTGGATTCTTGGAGAATAGAATCATTTTATGGTTCATCGGGTTAATTTTATGGTTCATCAGGTTAAAATTTTATGGTTCATCGGGTTAATTTTATGGTTCATCAGGTTAATTTTATGGGTCATCGTTATGATTCATCGGGTTAATTTTATGGTTCATCAGGTTAATTTTATGGTTCATCTGGTTAATTTTATGGTTCATCGGGTTAATTTGGCCATAACATAACCTAGGCTTTATGGTTCATCTGGTTAATTTTATGGTTCATCGGGTTAATTTGGCCATAACATAACCTAGGCTGTTGGTGCGACTTTTTTAAAACCCCCAAAAGTAAAATCAAGAACTATACTTCTAGAAGTGCTGCCCCCACGAAATTCCGCGGGCAATGATAAATTTAAACCCTTTATAAATAGCATAACGTATTTTATATGTAACGGTTATAATATATGTAAAGTCTCCCCACTTCTCCCTAAATTTTCTCCCTAAATCATCTGGAGGGAGATGTGACTTTCCCCAAAATTTGAGTCTAGCTTGGGCCCTGTAACCAGATCTATAACTTCTTTCTCGTGTTAAATATAGACTGATACATACAGGGCTAGAATTTAACATTGTTGTGCACTGGCAAATGTTTGCGAGTACCTAAATTGTCAACTCGCAATAGTCGAATTCTTCTCGCAATTTTTATGAAATGTCATTTTATTTTTCAATTAGATCTACTGGGTCCGGTCCGACTGTCGGAATAGGGCGAATTGAGTGCGGGCCGTTTCATCACGCTTCGTCTCGACGTTCTTTTTTTTATTGTTTTTGGAGATGGGCAAATTGTCTTTTTAAGGGCAGAATCGCCCAACTAGACTCAGGTACATGCACTTGCGATTGTTGCCTCCTCTCACCATGGTTACCGACATTAAAAAATTGGTAATGTTGAACATTTCGTCTTGGAATATCTACTGCTAGAAAAATTACGCAGACTGGATTTTATTATTGACTCGGATTTTCAAAAAACCCACGCCAATTAGCCCAATAACCGCTGGAGCCTGCCCAGGAAAGGTGTTGTTAGGTAAACTGCCCGTGGGCGATATAGCCCAAAATGGTGCTGATGCAGGCGTAAAACCCGAAATATAACATAACAATTAGCCCAAAACGAAAAATCAGTCAAAACAGTTGTGTCATAGTTTTATGTGTGTTTACAATCAGAAAGTGAAAGTAGACACGCAGGAACGTAAATTGTACATTTCACAGGTTTTATATTGAGCTCCCAATGTTTTGCTAGGGCCAGAAAGTTCAACTAGCATTTATGTATTTCTACTCACAAAATGCGAGTGCTAAATTCGAGCCCTGATACATAGCCATAATCTGGTGATTAAAATCACGTCTTATAGTTGAGTAAGTATGGTGTGCGAGTGCTAATTTCGAGCCCTGATACATAGCCATAATCTGGTGATTAAAATCACGTCTTATAGTTGAGTAAGTATGGTGTGCGAGTGCTAAATTCGAGCCCTGATACATAGCCATAATCTGGTGATTAAAATCACGTCTTATAGTTGAGTAAGTACTATAATTACATTCTTGTTAAGAAAGACGAAATATTTCACTTTATGCAGTGTCCCATTTTTCTATGCAAGCAATTTGAATAAATATTGCGTTTATTTTGAATTTAATTGAAATTACTAAATGCATAAAAAATGGCGATTTGATAACATCACATGGTTTTATCGTATGTAATATTTCCCGTACTTTTCGCGTACTTCGCCGCATAAAGCGACGCTGCCTTCGTACGATATCATATAGGTAAAGAAACTTATTTAATATTTAAGATTTAATATACCGTATGTTTTTAAATACGACATGATTAAAGACATGATGTGTTGGTTATTTTTACGGGAAATATTTACTATGTACAATGCATTGCATGGCTGCAGTATTTCAATTGTTTGTAGCGATAATTAATTTCGACAAACAATTCACAATGGGTCCCAGTTAATTAGGTAGGCTACACATGTTGAGAAGTTTGAGCATCTGCTGACATGTTTGAGAACGTGTTGAGATGTTTGAGAACGATATGCATGTAATTTTCATGAAATCATGCCTGAGTGCGTTACCGTTCCTCGATGAGGTATCTCGAGTGATTAATATAAGTTGTAAAAGTCACGGAGCACAATTTTTAGCGATTCTTGAGAAATGTTAAATTTTGACTTGGAAAATTGCGTTTTTCACGTGCGCAGTATACATCGGAACTCAGTTTCCCCCCCGATTTTCGTGCCAAATCGTGGGTGCGCATTATACACGATAGCGCACTATACATAGCTAAATACGGTACATGTATTGTGAAAAAGTGAAAACATGGTTTATAATGGAGTAGTTTCGGAGAAGCATGTACGTATGAACTTTGAAAAGGATAATTTGAAAGCAAATAAATGAATGATATATGAGTATTTCTCATGCTAGCTCATTCATATGTATGAAAAATCTAACTTTATGAAAAATGTCGTCTGTAGGTCGTTGTGTAATTTCATTCATGAGCCTCAATGATTAAAGTATTTTTGCACGAGATTTTAGAGGAAAGTAGTACTATCAGTTAAGTTTGTGGGTATATACAATCAAACCTGTGTTTGTGGTCGCCTCCATTAAGCAGCCAACCTGTATTGTGATATACAATCAAACCTGTGTTTGTGGGCACCTCCATTAAGCAGCCAACCTGTATTGTGATATACAATCAAACCTGTGTTAGTGGTAACCTCCATTAAGCAGCCAACCTGTATTGTGATATACAATCAAACCTATGTTAGTGGTTACCTCCATTAAGCAGCCAATCTGTATTGTGATATACAATCAAACCTGTGTAGTGGTTACCTCCATTAAGCAGCCAATCTGTATTGTGATATACAATCAAACCTATGTTAGTGGTTACCTCCATTAAGCAGCCAATCTGTATTGTGATATACAATCAAACCTGTGTAGTGGTAACCTCCATTAAGCAGCCAATCTGTATTGTGATATACAATCAAATCTGTGTTAGTGGTCGCCTCCATTAAGCAGCCAACCTGTATTGTGATATACAATCAAACCTATGTTAGTGGTTACCTCCATTAAGCAGCTAATCTGTATTGTGATATACAATCAAACCTGTGTTAGTGGTAACCTCCATTAAGCAGCCAATCTGTATTGTGATATACAATCAAACCTGTGTAGTGGTAACCTCCATTAAGCAGCCAATCTGTATTGTGATATACAATCAAATCTGTGTTAGTGGTCGCCTCCATTAAGCAGCCAACCTGTATTGTGATATACAATCAAACCTATGTTAGTGGTTACCTCCATTAAGCAGCTAATCTGTATTGTGATATACAATCAAACCTGTGTTAGTGGTAACCTCCATTAAGCAGCCAATCTGTATTGTGATATACAATCAAACCTGTGTAGTGGTAACCTCCATTAAGCAGCCAATCTGTATTGTGATATACAATCAAATCTGTGTTAGTGGTCGCCTCCATTAAGCAGCCAACCTGTATTGTGATATACAATCAAACCTATGTTAGTGGTTACCTCCATTAAGCAGCCAATCTGTATTGTGATATACAATCAAACCTGTGTTAGTGGTAACCTCCATTAAGCAGCCAATCTGTATTGTGATATACAATCAAACCTGTGTTAGTGGTAACCTCCATTAAGCAGCCAATCTGTATTAAGCAGCCATGTTCCAGATTTCCAATATGTTGTTTTATTTTATTATACATTAAACAGCCACCTGTGCTAAGCAGCCACTTTCTGTGATTCCCTTGGCTGGCTGCTTAAGACAGGTTTGACTGTACACTGTACTAATATATATGTCTATGTTACTAGGATTTGTTATGGAGAAACGGAGCTACGCTGAGCGCCAACAAACAAATGACTATATATCCTAGTCACATATGAATATCCTAGTCACAAATGAATATCCTAGTCACACATGAATATCCTAGTCACACATGAATATCCTAGTCACATGAATATCCTAGTCACATATGAATATCCTAGTCACATATGAATATCCTAGTCACATATGAATATCCTAGTCACATATGAATATCCTAGTCACATATGAATATCCTAGTCACATATGAATATCCTAGTCACATATGAATATCCTAGTCACATATGAATATCCTAGTCACAAATGAATATCCTAGTCACATATGAATATCCTAGTCACATATGAATATCCTAGTCACATATGAATATCCTAGTCACATATGAATATCCTAGTCACACATGAATATCCTAGTCACAAATGAATATCCTAGTCACATATGAATATCCTAGTCACATATGAATATCCTAGTCACATATGAATATCCTAGTCACAAATGACTATCCTAGTCACATATGAATATCCTAGTCACATATGAATATCCTAGTCACATATGAATATCCTAGTCACATATGAATATCCTAGTCACATATGAATATCCTAGTCACATATGAATATCCTAGTCACATATGAATATCCTAGTCATATATGAATATCCGAGGATCGAACTAAGACACTTGGCTGATTAGCAAACAACATAGATCCTGATCAGCAGTGGCAGCGTATTTCGCTGCAGCTAATCTAGATTTATGTTGTTTGCACATTCCGTCTAATTTATGCGGCAGGTAATGGTTTGAAAATGTCTGGGATTGTGGATTACTTTACTGAAACGCCTGTGTAATACTGGTTTTTGTAACTACTAGTCCGCCTCCGTGGTCGAGTGGTTACGGTTGCTGACTTGTATACCACTGTAACCTATCATCACTGATGGTCATGGGTTCGAGCCCTGCTCAGGCTGTGTCTCATTTATATGAAAAGTTGGCAGTTTCTTACGGAGGTTGGTGCACCCAAGTACTGGTTAACCGCTGGAGCCTGCCCAGGAAAGGTCTTTGTTCAGTAAACTGCCCGCCGGCGATATAGCCCGAAATGGTGCTGATGCAGATGTAAAACCCGAAATATAACATAAATGTAATTACATGATAACAAGCTTTTTAGAAATTGTGGTTTTGAAAAGAAATAGGACTTTAAAGATAGCGGCATAAATTTGTTTGCTCACTCACTCACTCACATAGTAGTTTATAATAAAATAACAACTTTATTTCAAACAGATACCAGTCAGCCTGTTTGCTCACTCACTCACTCACTCACTCGCTCACTCACACAGTAGTTTATAATAAAATAACAACTTGATTTCAAACGGATAACAGTCAGCCTGTTTGCTCACTCACTCACTCACTCACTCACTCACTCACACAGTAGTTTATAATAAAATAACAACTTGATTTCAAATGGATAACAGTCAGCCTGTTTGCTCACTCACTCACTCACTCACTCACTCACTCACTCACTCACTCACTCACTCACTCACTCACACAGTAGTTTATAATAAAATAACTTGATATCAAACGGATAACAGTAGCCTGTTTGCTCACTCACTCACTCACTCACTCACTCACTCACTCACTCACTCACTCACTCACACAGTAGTTTATAATGAACTTGATTTCAAACGGATAACAGTCGCCTGGGAGTGCCAATCTTCAGCATTGTCCACACATTATATATTTAACCGCAAGAATTTTTAATAACCAACTTTGAATTTTATGACATATACGAAATAATTTTATTGCACAAGTCTATGCACTGTGCAAATACCTAAGCATAATCAATTTGTCACATGTTCATGTAACTCACAGGTTCATTTATTAGTGCGCAGTTAATGTGTACCCTCACAGGTTCATTTATTAGTGCGCAGTTAATGTGTACCGTAGCAGGTTCATGTAATACTGCGCAGTTAATGTGTACTGTAGCAGGTTCATGTAATACTGCATAGTTAATGTGTACTGTGGCAGGTTCATGTAATACTGCATAGTTGATGTGTACCCTCACAGGTTCATGTAATACTGCGCAGTTAATGTGTACCGTAGCAGGTTCATGTAATACTGCGCAGTTAATGTGTACCGTAGCAGGTTCATGTAATACTGCACAGTTAATGTGTACCGTAGCAGGTTCATGTAATACTGCGCAGTTAATGTGTACCGTAGCAGGTTCATGTAATACTGCGTAGTTAATGTGTACCCTCACAGGTTCATGTAATACTGCACAGTTAATGTGTACTGTAGCAGGTTCATGTAATACTGCACAGTTAATGTGTACTGTAGCAGGTTCATGTAATACTGCACAGTTAATGTGTACTGTAGCAGGTTCATGTAATACTGTGTAGTTAATGTGTACTGTAGCAGGTTCATGTAATACTGCACAGTTAATGTGTACCCACACATGTTCATGTAATACTGCGCAGTTAATGTGTACCCACACAGGTTCATGTAATACTGTACAGTTAATGTGTACCCTCACAGGTTCATGTAATACTGCGCAGTTAATGTGTACCGTAGCAGGTTCATGTAATACTGCACAGTTAATGTGTACTGTAGCAGGTTCATGTAATACTGCGCAGTTAATGTGTACCCTCACAGGTTCATGTAATACTGCGCAGTTAATGTGTACCGTAGCAGGTTCATGTAATACTGCGCAGTTAATGTGTACTGTAGCAGGTTCATGTAATACTGCACAGTTAATGTGTACTGTAGCAGGTAATACTGCACAGTTAATGTGTACTGTAGCAGGTTCATGTAATACTGCATAGTTAATGTATACTGTAGCAGGTTCATGTAATACTGCATAGTTAATGTGTACTGTAGCATGTTCATGTAATACTGCATAGTTAATGTATACTGTAGCAGGTTCATGTAATACTGCATAGTTAATGTGTACTGTAGCAGGTTCATGTAATACTGCATAGTTAATGTGTACTGTAGCAGGTTAATGTAATACTGCGCAGTTAATGTGTACTGTAGCAGGTTCATGTAATACTGCGCAGTTAATGTGTACTGTAGCAGGTTCATGTAATACTGCATAGTTAATGTGTACTGTAGCAGGTTCATGTAATACTGCATAGTTAATGTGTACTGTAGCAGGTTCATGTAATACTGCATAGTTGATGTGTACTGTAGCAGGTTCATGTAATACTGCGCAGTTAATGTGTACTGTAGCAGGTTCATGTAATACTGCGCAGTTAATGTGTACTGTAGCAGGTTCATGTAATACTGCGCAGTTAATGTGTACTGTAGCAGGTTCATGTAATACTGCGCAGTTAATGTGTACTGTAGCAGGTTCATGTAATACTGCGCAGTTAATGTGTACTGTAGCAGGTTCATGTAATACTGCATAGTTAATGTGTACTGTAGCAGGTTCATGTAATACTGCGTAGTTAATGTGTACTGTAGCAGGTTCATGTAATACTGCATAGTTGATGTGTACTGTAGCAGGTTCATGTAATACTGCGCAGTTAATGTGTACTGTAGCAGGTTCATGTAATACTGCGCAGTTAATGTGTACTGTAGCAGGTTCATGTAATACTGCATAGTTAATGTGTACTGTAGCAGGTTCATGTAATACTGCACAGTTAATGTGTACTGTAGCAGGTTCATGTAATACTGCGCAGTTAATGTGTACTGTAGCAGGTTCATGTAATACTGCGCAGTTAATGTGTACTGTAGCAGGTTCATGTAATACTGCGCAGTTAATGTGTACTGTAGCAGGTTCATGTAATACTGCGCAGTTAATGTGTACTGTAGCAGGTTCATGTAATACTGCGCAGTTAATGTGTACTGTAGCAGGTTCATGTAATACTGCGCAGTTAATGTGTACTGTAGCAGGTTCATGTAATACTGCACAGTTAATGTGTACCCTCACAGGTTCATGTAATACTGCGTAGTTAATGTGTACCCACACAGGTTCATGTAATACTGCACAGTTAATGTGTACTGTGGCAGGTTCATGTAATACTGCGCAGTTAATGTGTACTGTAGCAGGTTCATGTAATACTGCGCAGTTAATGTGTACTGTAGCAGGTTCATGTAATACTGCGCAGTTAATGTGTACCCTCACAGGTTCATGTAATACTGCACAGTTAATGTGTACTGTAGCAGGTTCATGTAATACTGCACAGTTAATGTGTACTGTAGCAGGTTCATGTAATACTGCGTAGTTAATGTGTACCCTCACAGGTTCATGTAATACTGCACAGTTAATGTGTACTGTAGCAGGTTCATGTAATACTGCGCAGTTAATGTGTACTGTAGCAGGTTCATGTAATACTGCGTAGTTAATGTGTACCCTCACAGGTTCATGTAATACTGCACAGTTAATGTGTACTGTAGCAGGTTCATGTAATACTGCACAGTTAATGTGTACTGTAGCAGGTTCATGTAATACTGCACAGTTAATGTGTACTGTAGCAGGTTCATGTAATACTGCGTAGTTAATGTGTACCCTCACAGGTTCATGTAATACTGCACAGTTAATGTGTACTGTAGCAGGTTCATGTAATACTGCATAGTTAATGTGTACCCTCACAGGTTCATGTAATACTGCACAGTTAATGTGTACCCTCACAGGTTCATGTAATACTGCACAGTTCATGTGTACCCACACAGGTTCATGTAATACTGCACAGTTAATGTGTACCCACACAGGTTCATGTAATACTGCACAGTTAATGTGTACTGTAGCAGGTTCATGTAATACTGCACAGTTAATGTGTACTGTAGCAGGTTCATGTAATACTGCGTAGTTAATGTGTACCCTCACAGGTTCATGTAATACTGCGTAGTTAATGTGTACAGTAGCAGGTTCATGTAATACTGCGCAGTTAATGTGTACCCACACAGGTTCATGTAATACTGCATAGTTAATGTGTACTGTAGCAGGTTCATGTAATACTGCACAGTTAATGTGTACTGTAGCAGGTTCATGTAATACTGCATAGTTAATGTGTACTGTAGCAGGTTCATGTAATACTGCGCAGTTAATGTGTACCCTCACAGGTTCAGGTAATACTGCACAGTTAATGTGTACCCTCACAGGTTCATGTAATACTGCATAGTTAATGTGTACTGTAGCAGGCAGGTTCATGTAATACTGCACAGTTAATGTGTACCCACACAGGTTCATGTAATACTGCACAGTTAATGTGTACCCACACAGGTTCATGTAATACTGCACAGTTAATGTGTACCCTCACAGGTTCATGTAATACTGCGTAGTTAATGTGTACCCACACAGGTTCATGTAATACTGCATAGTTAATGTGTACTGTGGCAGGTTCATGTAATACTGCACAGTTAATGTGTACCCACACAGGTTCATGTAATACTGCACAGTTAATGTGTACCCTCACAGGTTCATGTAATACTGCGTAGTTAATGTGTACCCACACAGGTTCATGTAATACTGCGTAGTTAATGTGTACCCACACAGGTTCATGTAATACTGCGCAGTTAATGTGTACTGTAGCAGGTTCATGTAATACTGCATAGTTAATGTGTACCCACACAGGTTCATGTAATACTGCGTAGTTAATGTGTACTGTAGCAGGTTCATGTAATACTGCATAGTTAATGTGTACTGTGGCAGGTTCATGTAATACTGCATAGTTAATGTGTACCCTCACAGGTTCATGTAATACTGCGCAGTTAATGTGTACCGTAGCAGGTTCATGTAATACTGCGCAGTTAATGTGTACTGTAGCAGGTTCATGTAATACTGCACAGTTAATGTGTACTGTAGCAGGTTCATGTAATACTGCGCAGTTAATGTGTACTGTAGCAGGTTCATGTAATACTGCGCAGTTAATGTGTACTGTAGCAGGTTCATGTAATACTGCGCAGTTAATGTGTACTGTAGCAGGTTCATGTAATACTGCGCAGTTAATGTGTACTGTAGCAGGTTCATGTAATACTGTGCAGTTAATGTGTACTGTAGCAGGTTCATGTAATACTGCGCAGTTAATGTGTACTGTAGCAGGTTCATGTAATACTGCGCAGTTAATGTGTACTGTAGCAGGTTCATGTAATACTGCAGTTAATGTGTACTGTAGCAGGTTCATGTAATACTGCGCAGTTAATGTGTACTGTAGCAGGTTCATGTAATACTGCGCAGTTAATGTGTACTGTAGCAGGTTCATGTAATACTGCGCAGTTAATGTGTACCCTACAGGTTCATGTAATACTGCACAGTTAATGTGTACTGTAGCAGGTTCATGTAATACTGCACAGTTAATGTGTACTGTAGCAGGTTCATGTAATACTGCGCAGTTAATGTGTACTGTAGCAGGTTCATGTAATACTGCGCAGTTAATGTGTACTGTAGCAGGTTCATGTAATACTGCGCAGTTAATGTGTACTGTAGCAGGTTCATGTAATACTGCGCAGTTAATGTGTACTGTAGCAGGTTCATGTAATACTGCGCAGTTAATGTGTACTGTAGCAGGTTCATGTAATACTGCGCAGTTAATGTGTACTGTAGCAGGTTCATGTAATACTGCACAGTTAATGTGTACCCTCACAGGTTCATGTAATACTGCGTAGTTAATGTGTACCCACACAGGTTCATGTAATACTGCACAGTTAATGTGTACTGTAGCAGGTTCATGTAATACTGCGCAGTTAATGTGTACCCTCACAGGTTCATGTAATACTGCACAGTTAATGTGTACTGTAGCAGGTTCATGTAATACTGCGCAGTTAATGTGTACTGTAGCAGGTTCATGTAATACTGCGTAGTTAATGTGTACCCTCACAGGTTCATGTAATACTGCACAGTTAATGTGTACTGTAGCAGGTTCATGTAATACTGCACAGTTAATGTGTACTGTAGCAGGTTCATGTAATACTGCACAGTTAATGTGTACTGTAGCAGGTTCATGTAATACTGCGTAGTTAATGTGTACCCTCACAGGTTCATGTAATACTGCACAGTTAATGTGTACTGTAGCAGGTTCATGTAATACTGCACAGTTAATGTGTACTGTCACAGGTTCATGTAATACTGCACAGTTAATGTGTACTGTAGCAGGTTCATGTAATACTGCACAGTTAATGTGTACTGTAGCAGGTTCATGTAATACTGCGCAGTTAATGTGTACCCTCACAGGTTCATGTAATACTGCACAGTTAATGTGTACCCTCACAGGTTCATGTAATACTGCATAGTTAATGTGTACTGTACAGCAGGTTCATGTAATACTGCACAGTTAATGTGTACCCACACAGGTTCATGTAATACTGCACAGTTAATGTGTACCCACACAGGTTCATGTAATACTGCACAGTTAATGTGTACCCTCACAGGTTCATGTAATACTGCGTAGTTAATGTGTACCCACACAGGTTCATGTAATACTGCATAGTTAATGTGTACTGTGGCAGGTTCATGTAATACTGCACAGTTAATGTGTACCCACACAGGTTCATGTAATACTGCACAGTTAATGTGTACCCTCACAGGTTCATGTAATACTGCGTAGTTAATGTGTACCCACACAGGTTCATGTAATACTGCATAGTTAATGTGTACTGTGGCAGGTTCATGTAATACTGCACAGTTAATGTGTACCCACACAGGTTCATGTAATACTGCACAGTTAATGTGTACCCTCACAGGTTCATGTAATACTGCGTAGTTAATGTGTACCCACACAGGTTCATGTAATACTGCATAGTTAATGTGTACTGTGGCAGGTTCATGTAATACTGCACAGTTAATGTGTACCCACACAGGTTCATGTAATACTGCACAGTTAATGTGTACCCTCACAGGTTCATGTAATACTGCGTAGTTAATGTGTACCCACACAGGTTCATGTAATACTGCGTAGTTAATGTGTACCCACACAGGTTCATGTAATACTGCGCAGTTAATGTGTACTGTAGCAGGTTCATGTAATACTGCATAGTTAATGTGTACCCACACAGGTTCATGTAATACTGCATAGTTAATGTGTACTGTTGCAGGTTCATGTAATACTGCGTAGTTAATGTGTACCCTCACAGGTTCATGTAATACTGCGCAGTTAATGTGTACCATAGCAGGTTCATGTAATACTGCGCAGTTAATGTGTACTGTAGCAGGTTCATGTAATACTGCATAGTTAATGTGTACTGTAGCAGGTTCATGTAATACTGCGCAGTTAATGTGTACTGTAGCAGGTTCATGTAATACTGCGCAGTTAATGTGTACTGTAGCAGGTTCATGTAATACTGCGCAGTTAATGTGTACTGTATCAGGTTCATGTAATACTGCGCAGTTAATGTGTACTGTAGCAGGTTCATGTAATACTGCGCAGTTAATGTGTACTGTAGCAGGTTCATGTAATACTGCGCAGTTAATGTGTACTGTAGCAGGTTCATGTAATACTGCGCAGTTAATGTGTACCCTCACAGGTTCATGTAATACTGCACAGTTAATGTGTACTGTAGCAGGTTCATGTAATACTGCGCAGTTAATGTGTACTGTAGCAGGTTCATGTAATACTGCGCAGTTAATGTGTACTGTAGCAGGTTCATGTAATACTGCATAGTTAATGTGTACTGTAGCAGGTTCATGTAATACTGCATAGTTAATGTGTACTGTAGCAGGTTCATGTAATACTGCACAGTTAATGTGTACTGTAGCAGGTTCATGTAATACTGCGCAGTTAATGTGTACTGTAGCAGGTTCATGTAATACTGCGCAGTTAATGTGTACTGTAGCAGGTTCATGTAATACTGCGCAGTTAATGTGTACTGTAGCAGGTTCATGTAATACTGCACAGTTAATGTGTACTGTAGCAGGTTCATGTAATACTGCACAGTTAATGTGTACCCTCACAGGTTCATGTAATACTGCACAGTTAATGTGTACTGTAACAGGTTCATGTAATACTGCACAGTTAATGTGTACTGTAGCAGGTTCATGTAATACTGCGCAGTTAATGTGTACTGTAGCAGGTTCATGTAATACTGCGAGTTAATGTGTACTGTAGCAGGTTCATGTAATACTGCGCAGTTAATGTGTACTGTAGCAGGTTCATGTAATACTGCGCAGTTAATGTGTACTGTAGCAGGTTCATGTAATACTGCACAGTTAATGTGTACTGTAGCAGGTTCATGTAATACTGCGCAGTTAATGTGTACTGTAGCAGGTTCATGTAATACTGCACAGTTAATGTGTACTGTAGCAGGTTCATGTAATACTGCACAGTTAATGTGTACTGTAGCAGGTTCATGTAATACTGCGCAGTTAATGTGTACTGTAGCAGGTTCATGTAATACTGCACAGTTAATGTGTACTGTAGCAGGTTCATGTAATACTGCACAGTTAATGTGTACTGTAGCAGGTTCATGTAATACTGCGTAGTTAATGTGTACCCTCACAGGTTCATGTAATACTGCACAGTTAATGTGTACTGTAGCAGGTTCATGTAATACTGCACAGTTAATGTGTACTGTAGCAGGTTCATGTAATACTGCACAGTTAATGTGTACTGTAGCAGGTTCATGTAATACTGCGTAGTTAATGTGTACCCTCACAGGTTCATGTAATACTGCACAGTTAATGTGTACTGTAGCAGGTTCATGTAATACTGCATAGTTAATGTGTACTGTAGCAGGTTCATGTAATACTGTGCAGTTAATGTGTACTGTAGCAGGTTCATGTAATACTGCGCAGTTAATGTGTACTGTAGCAGGTTCATGTAATACTGCGCAGTTAATGTGTACTGTAGCAGGTTCATGTAATACTGCGCAGTTAATGTGTACTGTAGCAGGTTCATGTAATACTGCGCAGTTAATGTGTACTGTAGCAGGTTCATGTAATACTGCGCAGTTAATGTGTACTGTAGCAGGTTCATGTAATACTGCGCAGTTAATGTGTACCCTCACAGGTTCATGTAATACTGCGCAGTTAATGTGTACTGTAGCAGGTTCATGTAATACTGCGCAGTTAATGTGTACTGTAGCAGGTTCATGTAATACTGCGCAGTTAATGTGTACTGTAGCAGGTTCATGTAATACTGCGCAGTTAATGTGTACTGTAGCAGGTTCATGTAATACTGCGCAGTTAATGTGTACTGTAGCAGGTTCATGTAATACTGCGCAGTTAATGTGTACTGTAGCAGGTTCATGTAATACTGCACAGTTAATGTGTACTGTAGCAGGTTCATGTAATACTGCGTAGTTAATGTGTACCCTCACAGGTTCATGTAATACTGCCAGTTAATGTGTACCCACACAGGTTCATGTAATACTGCGCAGTTAATGTGTACTGTAGCAGGTTCATGTAATACTGCACAGTTAATGTGTACTGTAGCAGGTTCATGTAATACTGCGTAGTTAATGTGTACCCTCACAGGTTCATGTAATACTGCACAGTTAATGTGTACTGTAGCAGGTTCATGTAATACTGCACAGTTAATGTGTACTGTAGCAGGTTCATGTAATACTGCACAGTTAATGTGTACTGTAGCAGGTTCATGTAATACTGCATAGTTAATGTGTACTGTAGCAGGTTCATGTAATACTGCACAGTTAATGTGTACCCACACAGGTTCATGTAATACTGCACAGTTAATGTGTACCCTCACAGGTTCATGTAATACTGCACAGTTAATGTGTACCCTCACAGGTTCATGTAATACTGCATAGTTAATGTGTACAGTAGCAGGTTCATGTAATACTGCGCAGTTAATGTGTACCCACACAGGTTCATGTAATACTGCATAGTTAATGTGTACTGTAGCAGGTTCATGTAATACTGCACAGTTAATGTGTACTGTAGCAGGTTCATGTAATACTGCATAGTTAATGTGTACTGTAGCAGGTTCATGTAATACTGCACAGTTAATGTGTACCCACACAGGTTCATGTAATACTGCACAGTTAATGTGTACCCACACAGGTTCATGTAATACTGCACAGTTAATGTGTACCCTCACAGGTTCATGTAATACTGCGTAGTTAATGTGTACCCACACAGGTTCATGTAATACTGCATAGTTAATGTGTACTGTGGCAGGTTCATGTAATACTGCACAGTTAATGTGTACCCACACAGGTTCATGTAATACTGCACAGTTAATGTGTACCCTCACAGGTTCATGTAATACTGCGTAGTTAATGTGTACCCACACAGGTTCATGTAATACTGCGTAGTTAATGTGTACCCACACAGGTTCATGTAATACTGCGCAGTTAATGTGTACTGTAGCAGGTTCATGTAATACTGCATAGTTAATGTGTACCCACACAGGTTCATGTAATACTGCATAGTTAATGTGTACTGTAGCAGGTTCATGTAATACTGCGTAGTTAATGTGTACCCTCACAGGTTCATGTAATACTGCACAGTTAATGTGTACCATAGCAGGTTCATGTAATACTGCGCAGTTAATGTGTACTGTAGCAGGTTCATGTAATACTGCATAGTTAATGTGTACTGTAGCAGGTTCATGTAATACTGCGCAGTTAATGTGTACTGTAGCAGGTTCATGTAATACTGCGCAGTTAATGTGTACTGTAGCAGGTTCATGTAATACTGCGCAGTTAATGTGTACTGTAGCAGGTTCATGTAATACTGCGCAGTTAATGTGTACTGTAGCAGGTTCATGTAATACTGCGCAGTTAATGTGTACTGTAGCAGGTTCATGTAATACTGCGCAGTTAATGTGTACTGTAGCAGGTTCATGTAATACTGCGCAGTTAATGTGTACTGTAGCAGGTTCATGTAATACTGCGCAGTTAATGTGTACCCTCACAGGTTCATGTAATACTGCACAGTTAATGTGTACTGTAGCAGGTTCATGTAATACTGCGCAGTTAATGTGTACTGTAGCAGGTTCATGTAATACTGCGCAGTTAATGTGTACTGTAGCAGGTTCATGTAATACTGCATAGTTAATGTGTACTGTAGCAGGTTCATGTAATACTGCACAGTTAATGTGTACTGTAGCAGGTTCATGTAATACTGCGCAGTTAATGTGTACTGTAGCAGGTTCATGTAATACTGCGCAGTTAATGTGTACTGTAGCAGGTTCATGTAATACTGCGAGTTAATGTGCACACAGGTCATGTAATACTGCGCAGTTAATGTGTACTGTAACAGGTTCATGTAATACTGCACAGTTAATGTGTACTGTAGCAGGTTCATGTAATACTGCACAGTTAATGTGTACCCTCACAGGTTCATGTAATACTGCGTAGTTAATGTGTACTGCACAGGTTCATGTAATACTGCACAGTTAATGTGTACTGTAGCAGGTTCATGTAATACTGCGCAGTTAATGTGTACTGTAGCAGGTTCATGTAATACTGCGCAGTTAATGTGTACTGTAGCAGGTTCATGTAATACTGCACAGTTAATGTGTACCCTCACAGGTTCATGTAATACTGCATAGTTAATGTGTACTGTAGCAGGTTCATGTAATACTGCACAGTTAATGTGTACTGTAGCAGGTTCATGTAATACTGCACAGTTAATGTGTACTGTAGCAGGTTCATGTAATACTGCACAGTTAATGTGTACTGTAGCAGGTTCATGTAATACTGCACAGTTAATGTGTACTGTAGCAGGTTCATGTAATACTGCGCAGTTAATGTGTACTGTAGCAGGTTCATGTAATACTGCACAGTTAATGTGTACTGTAGCAGGTTCATGTAATACTGCACAGTTAATGTGTACTGTAGCAGGTTCATGTAATACTGCATAGTTAATGTGTACCCTCACAGGTTCATGTAATACTGCACAGTTAATGTGTACTGTAGCAGGTTCATGTAATACTGCACAGTTAATGTGTACTGTAGCAGGTTCATGTAATACTGCACAGTTAATGTGTACTGTAGCAGGTTCATGTAATACTGCGTAGTTAATGTGTACCGTAGCAGGTTCATGTAATACTGCACAGTTAATGTGTACTGTAGCAGGTTCATGTAATACTGCACAGTTAATGTGTACTGTAGCAGGTTCATGTAATACTGCGCAGTTAATGTGTACTGTAGCAGGTTCATGTAATACTGCGCAGTTAATGTGTACTGTAGCAGGTTCATGTAATACTGCGCAGTTAATGTGTACTGTAGCAGGTTCATGTAATACTGCACAGTTAATGTGTACTGTAGCAGGTTCATGTAATACTGCGCAGTTAATGTGTACTGTAGCAGGTTCATGTAATACTGCGCAGTTAATGTGTACTGTAGCAGGTTTATGTAATACTGCACAGTTAATGTGTACCCTCACAGGTTCATGTAATACTGCGTAGTTAATGTGTACCCTCACAGGTTCATGTAATACTGCACAGTTAATGTGTACTGTAGCAGGTTCATGTAATACTGCGCAGTTAATGTGTACTGTAGCAGGTTCATGTAATACTGCACAGTTAATGTGTACTGTAGCAGGTTCATGTAATACTGCATAGTTAATGTGTACTGTAGCAGGTTCATGTAATACTGCGCAGTTAATGTGTACTGTAGCAGGTTCATGTAATACTGCGCAGTTAATGTGTACTGTAGCAGGTTCATGTAATACTGCGCAGTTAATGTGTACTGTAGCAGGTTCATGTAATACTGCGCAGTTAATGTGTACCCTCACAGGTTCATGTAATACTGCACAGTTAATGTGTACTGTAGCAGGTTCATGTAATACTGCACAGTTAATGTGTACTGTAGCAGGTTCATGTAATACTGCACAGTTAATGTGTACTGTAGCAGGTTCATGTAATACTGCTAGTTAATGTGTACCCTACAGGTTCATGTAATACTGCACAGTTAATGTGTACTGTAGCAGGTTCATGTAATACTGCACAGTTAATGTGTACTGTAGCAGGTTCATGTAATACTGCGCAGTTAATGTGTACTGTAGCAGGTTCATGTAATACTGCACAGTTAATGTGTACCCTCACAGGTTCATGTAATACTGCACAGTTAATGTGTACTGTAGCAGGTTCATGTAATACTGCATAGTTAATGTGTACTGTAGCAGGTTCATGTAATACTGCACAGTTAATGTGTACTGTAGCAGGTTCATGTAATACTGCATAGTTAATGTGTACTGTAGCAGGTTCATGTAATACTGCACAGTTAATGTGTACCCACACAGGTTCATGTAATACTGCACAGTTAATGTGTACCCACACAGGTTCATGTAATACTGCACAGTTAATGTGTACCCTCACAGGTTCATGTAATACTGCGTAGTTAATGTGTACAGTAGCAGGTTCATGTAATACTGCGCAGTTAATGTGTACCCACACAGGTTCATGTAATACTGCATAGTTAATGTGTACTGTAGCAGGTTCATGTAATACTGCACAGTTAATGTGTACTGTAGCAGGTTCATGTAATACTGCATAGTTAATGTGTACTGTAGCAGGTTCATGTAATACTGCACAGTTAATGTGTACCCACACAGGTTCATGTAATACTGCACAGTTAATGTGTACCCACACAGGTTCATGTAATACTGCACAGTTAATGTGTACCCTCACAGGTTCATGTAATACTGCGTAGTTAATGTGTACCCACACAGGTTCATGTAATACTGCATAGTTAATGTGTACTGTGGCAGGTTCATGTAATACTGCACAGTTAATGTGTACCCACACAGGTTCATGTAATACTGCACAGTTAATGTGTACCCTCACAGGTTCATGTAATACTGCGTAGTTAATGTGTACCCACACAGGTTCATGTAATACTGCGTAGTTAATGTGTACCCACACAGGTTCATGTAATACTGCGCAGTTAATGTGTACTGTAGCAGGTTCATGTAATACTGCATAGTTAATGTGTACCCACACAGGTTCATGTAATACTGCATAGTTAATGTGTACTGTTGCAGGTTCATGTAATACTGCGTAGTTAATGTGTACCCTCACAGGTTCATGTAATACTGCGCAGTTAATGTGTACCATAGCAGGTTCATGTAATACTGCGCAGTTAATGTGTACTGTAGCAGGTTCATGTAATACTGCATAGTTAATGTGTACTGTAGCAGGTTCATGTAATACTGCGCAGTTAATGTGTACTGTAGCAGGTTCATGTAATACTGCGCAGTTAATGTGTACTGTAGCAGGTTCATGTAATACTGCGCAGTTAATGTGTACTGTAGCAGGTTCATGTAATACTGCGCAGTTAATGTGTACTGTAGCAGGTTCATGTAATACTGCGCAGTTAATGTGTACTGTAGCAGGTTCATGTAATACTGCGCAGTTAATGTGTACTGTAGCAGGTTCATGTAATACTGCGCAGTTAATGTGTACCCTCACAGGTTCATGTAATACTGCACAGTTAATGTGTACTGTAGCAGGTTCATGTAATACTGCGTAGTTAATGTGTACTGTAGCAGGTTCATGTAATACTGCGCAGTTAATGTGTACTGTAGCAGGTTCATGTAATACTGCACAGTTAATGTGTACCAGTTCATTAATACTGCCAGTTAATGTGTACGCAGGTTCATGTAATACTGCATAGTTAATGTGTACTGTAGCAGGTTCATGTAATACTGCGCAGTTAATGTGTACTGTAGCAGGTTCATGTAATACTGCGCAGTTAATGTGTACCGTAACAGGTTCATGTAATACTGCACAGTTAATGTGTACCCTCACAGGTTCATGTAATACTGCGTAGTTAATGTGTACTGTAGCAGGTTCATGTAATACTGCGCAGTTAATGTGTACTGTAGCAGGTTCATGTAATACTGCGCAGTTAATGTGTACCCACACATGTTCATGTAATACTGCACAGTTAATGTGTACCCTCACAGGTTCATGTAATACTGCACAGTTAATGTGTACCCTCACAGGTTCATGTAATACTGCGTAGTTAATGTGTACTGTAGCAGGTTCATGTAATACTGCGCAGTTAATGTGTACTGTAGCAGGTTCATGTAATACTGCGCAGTTAATGTGTACTGTAGCAGGTTCATGTAATACTGCGCAGTTAATGTGTACTGTAGCAGGTTCATGTAATACTGCGCAGTTAATGTGTACCGTAGCAGGTTCATGTAATACTGCACAGTTAATGTGTACTGTAGCAGGTTCATGTAATACTGCACAGTTAATGTGTACTGTAGCAGGTTCATGTAATACTGCACAGTTAATGTGTACCCTCACAGGTTCATGTAATACTGCATAGTTAATGTGTACCCACACAGGTTCATGTAATACTGCACAGTTAATGTGTACTGTCACAGGTTCATGTAATACTGCATAGTTAATGTGTACCCCACAGGTTCATGTAATACTGCACAGTTAATGTGTACTGTAGCAGGTTCATGTAATACTGCCAGTTAATGTGTACCCACACAGGTTCATGTAATACTGCACAGTTAATGTGTACTGTAGCAGGTTCATGTAATACTGCGTAGTTAATGTGTACCCTCACAGGTTCATGTAATACTGCACAGTTAATGTGTACCCTCACAGGTTCATGTAATACTGCACAGTTAATGTGTACTGTAGCAGGTTCATGTAATACTGCACAGTTAATGTGTACTGTAGCAGGTTCATGTAATACTGCAGTTAATGTGTACCACACAGTTAATGTGTACCCTCACAGGTTCATGTAATACTGCACAGTTAATGTGTACCCTAACAGGTTCATGTAATACTGCGCAGTTAATGTGTACTGTAGCAGGTTCATGTAATACTGCACAGTTAATGTGTACTGTAGCAGGTTCATGTAATACTGCACAGTTAATGTGTACCCTCACAGGTTCATGTAATACTGCGCAGTTAATGTGTACCCTACAGGTTCATGTAATACTGCACAGTTAATGTGTACTGTAGCAGGTTCATGTAATACTGCGCAGTTAATGTGTACTGTAGCAGGTTCATGTAATACTGCGCAGTTAATGTGTACTGTAGCAGGTTCATGTAATACTGCACAGTTAATGTGTACTGTAGCAGGTTCATGTAATACTGCGCAGTTAATGTGTACTGTAGCAGGTTCATGTAATACTGCGCAGTTAATGTGTACTGTAGCAGGTTTATGTAATACTGCACAGTTAATGTGTACCCTCACAGGTTCATGTAATACTGCGCAGTTAATGTGTACCCACACAGGTTCATGTAATACTGCACAGTTAATGTGTACTGTGGCAGGTTCATGTAATACTGCGCAGTTAATGTGTACTGTAGCAGGTTCATGTAATACTGCGCAGTTAATGTGTACTGTAGCAGGTTCATGTAATACTGCACAGTTAATGTGTACTGTAGCAGGTTCATGTAATACTGCGCAGTTAATGTGTACTGTAGCAGGTTCATGTAATACTGCGCAGTTAATGTGTACTGTAGCAGGTTCATGTAATACTGCACAGTTAATGTGTACTGTAGCAGGTTCATGTAATACTGCGCAGTTAATGTGTACCCTCACAGGTTCATGTAATACTGCACAGTTAATGTGTACTGTAGCAGGTTCATGTAATACTGCACAGTTAATGTGTACTGTAGCAGGTTCATGTAATACTGCACAGTTAATGTGTACTGTAGCAGGTTCATGTAATACTGCCAGTTAATGTGTACCCTCACAGGTTCATGTAATACTGCACAGTTAATGTGTACTGTAGCAGGTTCATGTAATACTGCACAGTTAATGTGTACTGTAGCAGGTTCATGTAATACTGCACAGTTAATGTGTACTGTAGCAGGTTCATGTAATACTGCACAGTTAATGTGTACCCTCACAGGTTCATGTAATACTGCACAGTTAATGTGTACCCTCACAGGTTCATGTAATACTGCACAGTTAATGTGTACTGTAGCAGGTTCATGTAATACTGCACAGTTAATGTGTACTGTAGCAGGTTCATGTAATACTGCATAGTTAATGTGTACTGTAGCAGGTTCATGTAATACTGCACAGTTAATGTGTACCCACACAGGTTCATGTAATACTGCACAGTTAATGTGTACCCACACAGGTTCATGTAATACTGCACAGTTAATGTGTACCCTCACAGGTTCATGTAATACTGCATAGTTAATGTGTACAGTAGCAGGTTCATGTAATACTGCGCAGTTAATGTGTACCCACACAGGTTCATGTAATACTGCATAGTTAATGTGTACTGTAGCAGGTTCATGTAATACTGCACAGTTAATGTGTACTGTAGCAGGTTCATGTAATACTGCATAGTTAATGTGTACTGTAGCAGGTTCATGTAATACTGCACAGTTAATGTGTACCCACACAGGTTCATGTAATACTGCACAGTTAATGTGTACCCACACAGGTTCATGTAATACTGCACAGTTAATGTGTACCCTCACAGGTTCATGTAATACTGCATAGTTAATGTGTACCCACACAGGTTCATGTAATACTGCATAGTTAATGTGTACTGTGGCAGGTTCATGTAATACTGCACAGTTAATGTGTACCCACACAGGTTCATGTAATACTGCACAGTTAATGTGTACCCTCACAGGTTCATGTAATACTGCGTAGTTAATGTGTACCCACACAGGTTCATGTAATACTGCGTAGTTAATGTGTACCCACACAGGTTCATGTAATACTGCGCAGTTAATGTGTACTGTAGCAGGTTCATGTAATACTGCATAGTTAATGTGTACCCACACAGGTTCATGTAATACTGCATAGTTAATGTGTACTGTAGCAGGTTCATGTAATACTGCATAGTTAATGTGTACTCTCACAGGTTCATGTAATACTGCGCAGTTAATGTGTACCATAGCAGGTTCATGTAATACTGCGCAGTTAATGTGTACTGTAGCAGGTTCATGTAATACTGCATAGTTAATGTGTACTGTAGCAGGTTCATGTAATACTGCGCAGTTAATGTGTACTGTAGCAGGTTCATGTAATACTGCGCAGTTAATGTGTACTGTAGCAGGTTCATGTAATACTGCGCAGTTAATGTGTACTGTAGCAGGTTCATGTAATACTGCGCAGTTAATGTGTACTGTAGCAGGTTCATGTAATACTGCGCAGTTAATGTGTACTGTAGCAGGTTCATGTAATACTGCGCAGTTAATGTGTACTGTAGCAGGTTCATGTAATACTGCGCAGTTAATGTGTACCCACACATGTTCATATAATACTGCACAGTTAATGTGTACCCTCACAGGTTCATGTAATACTGCGTAGTTAATGTGTACTGTAGCAGGTTCATGTAATACTGCGCAGTTAATGTGTACTGTAGCAGGTTCATGTAATACTGCGCAAAACCCACACACAAAAACCACAGTTAATGTGTACCCTCACAGGTTCATGTAATACTGCGTAGTTAATGTGTACTGTAGCAGGTTCATGTAATACTGCGCAGTTAATGTGTACTGTAGCAGGTTCATGTAATACTGCGCAGTTAATGTGTACCCACACACAAAAACCACAAATGTACCCCACAGGTTCATGTAATACTGCGTAGTTAATGTGTACTGTAGCAGGTTCATGTAATACTGCGCAGTTAATGTGTACTGTAGCAGGTTCATGTAATACTGCGCAGTTAATGTGTACCCACACATGTTCATATAATACTGCACAGTTAATGTGTACCCTCACAGGTTCATGTAATACTGCACAGTTAATGTGTACCCTCACAGGTTCATGTAATACTGCGTAGTTAATGTGTACTGTAGCAGGTTCATGTAATACTGCACAGTTAATGTGTACCCTCACAGGTTCATGTAATACTGCACAGTTAATGTGTACTGTAGCAGGTTCATGTAATACTGCACAGTTAATGTGTACTGTAGCAGGTTCATGTAATACTGCGTAGTTAATGTGTACTGTAGCAGGTTCATGTAATACTGCACAGTTAATGTGTACCGTAGCAGGTTCATGTAATACTGCACAGTTAATGTGTACGTACAGGTTCATGTAATACTGCACAGTTAATGTGTACCCACACAGGTTCATGTAATACTGCACAGTTAATGTGTACCCCACAGTTCATGTAATACTGCACAGTTAATGTGTACCCTCACAGGTTCATGTAATACTGCACAGTTAATGTGTACACAGGTTCATGTAATACTGCACAGTTAATGTGTACTGTAGCAGGTTCATGTAATACTGCCAGTTAATGTGTACCCACAGGTTCATGTAATACTGCACAGTTAATGTGTACTGTAGCAGGTTCATGTAATACTGCGTAGTTAATGTGTACCCTCACAGGTTCATGTAATACTGCACAGTTAATGTGTACTGTAGCAGGTTCATGTAATACTGCACAGTTAATGTGTACTGTAGCAGGTTCATGTAATACTGCACAGTTAATGTGTACTGTAGCAGGTTCATGTAATACTGTGTAGTTAATGTGTACTGTAGCAGGTTCATGTAATACTGCACAGTTAATGTGTACCCACACATGTTCATGTAATACTGCGCAGTTAATGTGTACCCACACAGGTTCATGTAATACTGTACAGTTAATGTGTACCCTCACAGGTTCATGTAATACTGCGCAGTTAATGTGTACCGTAGCAGGTTCATGTAATACTGCACAGTTAATGTGTACTGTAGCAGGTTCATGTAATACTGCGCAGTTAATGTGTACCCTCACAGGTTCATGTAATACTGCGCAGTTAATGTGTACCGTAGCAGGTTCATGTAATACTGCGCAGTTAATGTGTACTGTAGCAGGTTCATGTAATACTGCACAGTTAATGTGTACTGTAGCAGGTAATACTGCACAGTTAATGTGTACTGTAGCAGGTTCATGTAATACTGCATAGTTAATGTATACTGTAGCAGGTTCATGTAATACTGCGTAGTTAATGTGTACTGTAACAGGTTCATGTAATACTGCATAGTTAATGTGTACTGTAGCAGGTTCATGTAATACTGCATAGTTAATGTGTACTGTAGCAGGTTCATGTAATACTGCATAGTTAATGTGTACTGTAGCAGGTTCATGTAATACTGCGCAGTTAATGTGTACTGTAGCAGGTTCATGTAATACTGCGCAGTTAATGTGTACTGTAGCAGGTTCATGTAATACTGCGCAGTTAATGTGTACTGTAGCAGGTTCATGTAATACTGCACAGTTAATGTGTACTGTAGCAGGTTCATGTAATACTGCACAGTTAATGTGTACTGTACAGGTTCATGTAATACTGCACAGTTAATGTGTACTGTAGCAGGTTCATGTAATACTGCACAGTTAATGTGTACTGTAGCAGGTTCATGTAATACTGCACAGTTAATGTGTACTGTAGCAGGTTCATGTAATACTGCACAGTTAATGTGTACTGTAGCAGGTTCATGTAATACTGCGCAGTTAATGTGTACTGTAGCAGGTTCATGTAATACTGCGCAGTTAATGTGTACTGTAGCAGGTTCATGTAATACTGCGCAGTTAATGTGTACCCTCACAGGTTCATGTAATACTGCGCAGTTAATGTGTACTGTAGCAGGTTCATGTAATACTGCACAGTTAATGTGTACTGTAGCAGGTTCATGTAATACTGCACAGTTAATGTGTACTGTAGCAGGTTCATGTAATACTGCGTAGTTAATGTGTACCCTCACAGGTTCATGTAATACTGCACAGTTAATGTGTACTGTAGCAGGTTCATGTAATACTGCGTAGTTAATGTGTACCCTAACAGGTTCATGTAATACTGCACAGTTAATGTGTACTGTAGCAGGTTCATGTAATACTGTGTAGTTAATGTGTACCCTCACAGGTTCATGTAATACTGCACAGTAACCAAAACCACAAAACCCCACAGGTTCATGTAATACTGCACAGTTAATGTGTACCCTCACAGGTTCATGTAATACTGCATAGTTAATGTGTACCCACACAGGTTCATGTAATACTGCACAGTTAATGTGTACCCTCACAGGTTCATGTAATACTGCATAGTTAATGTGTACCCTCACAGGTTCATGTAATACTGCATAGTTAATGTGTACTGTAGCAGGTTCATGTAATACTGCACAGTTAATGTGTACTGTAGCAGGTTCATGTAATACTGCACAGTTAATGTGTACTGTAGCAGGTTCATGTAATACTGCACAGTTAATGTGTACCCTCACAGGTTCATGTAATACTGCACAGTTAATGTGTACCCACACAGGTTCATGTAATACTGCACAGTTAATGTGTACCCTCACAGGTTCATGTAATACTGCGTAGTTAATGTGTACCCACACAGGTTCATGTAATACTGCATAGTTAATGTGTACTGTGGCAGGTTCATGTAATACTGCACAGTTAATGTGTACCCACACAGGTTCATGTAATACTGCACAGTTAATGTGTACCCTCACAGGTTCATGTAATACTGCGTAGTTAATGTGTACCCACACAGGTTCATGTAATACTGCACAGTTAATGTGTACTGTGGCAGGTTCATGTAATACTGCACAGTTAATGTGTACCCACACAGGTTCATGTAATACTGCACAGTTAATGTGTACCCTCACAGGTTCATGTAATACTGCGTAGTTAATGTGTACCCTCACAGGTTCATGTAATACTGCGCAGTTAATGTGTACTGTAGCAGGTTCATGTAATACTGCATAGTTAATGTGTACCCACACAGGTTCATGTAATACTGCATAGTTAATGTGTACTGTTGCAGGTTCATGTAATACTGCGTAGTTAATGTGTACCCTACAGGTTCATGTAATACTGCGCAGTTAATGTGTACCAAGCAGGTTCATGTAATACTGCGCAGTTAATGTGTACTGTAGCAGGTTCATGTAATACTGCATAGTTAATGTGTACTGTAGCAGGTTCATGTAATACTGCGCAGTTAATGTGTACTGTAGCAGGTTCATGTAATACTGCGCAGTTAATGTGTACTGTAGCAGGTTCATGTAATACTGCGCAGTTAATGTGTACTGTAGCAGGTTCATGTAATACTGCGCAGTTAATGTGTACCCTCACAGGTTCATGTAATACTGCACAGTTAATGTGTACTGTAGCAGGTTCATGTAATACTGCGTAGTTAATGTGTACTGTAGCAGGTTCATGTAATACTGCGCAGTTAATGTGTACTGTAGCAGGTTCATGTAATACTGCATAGTTAATGTGTACTGTAGCAGGTTCATGTAATACTGCGCAGTTAATGTGTACTGTAGCAGGTTCATGTAATACTGCGCAGTTAATGTGTACTGTAGCAGGTTTATGTAATACTGCACAGTTAATGTGTACCCTCACAGGTTCATGTAATACTGCGTAGTTAATGTGTACTGTAACAGGTTCATGTAATACTGCGCAGTTAATGTGTACTGTAGCAGGTTCATGTAATACTGCGCAGTTAATGTGTACTGTAGCAGGTTCATGTAATACTGCATAGTTAATGTGTACTGTAGCAGGTTCATGTAATACTGTGTAGTTAATGTGTACCCTCACAGGTTCATGTAATACTGCGTAGTTAATGTGTACCCACACAGGTTCATGTAATACTGCACAGTTAATGTGTACCCACACAGGTTCATGTAATACTGCATAGTTAATGTGTACTGTTGCAGGTTCATGTAATACTGCGTAGTTAATGTGTACCCTCACAGGTTCATGTAATACTGCGCAGTTAATGTGTACCATAGCAGGTTCATGTAATACTGCGCAGTTAATGTGTACTGTAGCAGGTTCATGTAATACTGCATAGTTAATGTGTACTGTAGCAGGTTCATGTAATACTGCGCAGTTAATGTGTACTGTAGCAGGTTCATGTAATACTGCACAGTTAATGTGTACTGTAGCAGGTTCATGTAATACTGCACAGTTAATGTGTACTGTAGCAGGTTCATGTAATACTGCACAGTTAATGTGTACCCACACAGGTTCATGTAATACTGCACAGTTAATGTGTACTGTACAGGTTCATGTAATACTGCACAGTTAATGTGTAGTAGCAGGTTCATGTAATACTGCACAGTTAATGTGTACTGTAGCAGTTCATGTAATACTGCACAGTTAATGTTACTGTAGCAGGTTCATGTAATACTGCACAGTTAATGTGTACTGTAGCAGGTTCATGTAATACTGCACAGTTAATGTGTACTGTAGCAGGTTCATGTAATACTGCACAGTTAATGTGTACCCTCACAGGTTCATGTAATACTGCACAGTTAATGTGTACTGTGACAGGTTCATGTAATACTGCACAGTTAATGTGTACTGTAGCAGGTTCATGTAATACTGCACAGTTAATGTGTACCCTAACAGGTTCATGTAATACTGCACAGTTAATGTGTACTGTAGCAGGTTCATGTAATACTGCGCAGTTAATGTGTACCCACACAGGTTCATGTAATACTGCGTAGTTAATGTGTACCCTCACAGGTTCATGTAATACTGCACAGTTAAT
>CM026397.1:64568709-64687613 GCA_014843695.1 Archivesica marissinica
CATTAAGCAGCCAATCTGTATTGTGATATACAATCAAATCTGTGTTAGTGGTCGCCTCCATTAAGCAGCCAACCTGTATTGTGATATACAATCAAACCTATGTTAGTGGTTACCTCCATTAAGCAGCTAATCTGTATTGTGATATACAATCAAACCTGTGTTAGTGGTAACCTCCATTAAGCAGCCAATCTGTATTGTGATATACAATCAAACCTGTGTAGTGGTAACCTCCATTAAGCAGCCAATCTGTATTGTGATATACAATCAAATCTGTGTTAGTGGTCGCCTCCATTAAGCAGCCAACCTGTATTGTGATATACAATCAAACCTATGTTAGTGGTTACCTCCATTAAGCAGCTAATCTGTATTGTGATATACAATCAAACCTGTGTTAGTGGTAACCTCCATTAAGCAGCCAATCTGTATTGTGATATACAATCAAACCTGTGTAGTGGTAACCTCCATTAAGCAGCCAATCTGTATTGTGATATACAATCAAATCTGTGTTAGTGGTCGCCTCCATTAAGCAGCCAACCTGTATTGTGATATACAATCAAACCTATGTTAGTGGTTACCTCCATTAAGCAGCCAATCTGTATTGTGATATACAATCAAACCTGTGTTAGTGGTAACCTCCATTAAGCAGCCAATCTGTATTGTGATATACAATCAAACCTGTGTTAGTGGTAACCTCCATTAAGCAGCCAATCTGTATTGTGATATACAATCAAACCTGTGTTAGTGGTCACCTCCATTAAGCAGCCAATCTGTATTGTGATATACAATCAAACCTGTGTTTGTGGGCACCTCCATTAAGCAGCCAACCTGTATTGTGATATACAATCAAACATGTGTTTGTGGGCACCTCCATTAAGCATCCAACCTGTATTGTGATATACAATCAAATCTGTGTTTGTGGTCGCCTCCATTAAGCAGCCAATCTGTATTAAGCAGCCATGTTCCAGATTTCCAATATGTTGTTTTATTTTATTATACATTAAACAGCCACCTGTGCTAAGCAGCCACTTTCTGTGATTCCCTTGGCTGGCTGCTTAAGACAGGTTTGACTGTACACTGTACTAATATATATGTCTATGTTACTAGGATTTGTTATGGAGAAACGGAGCTACGCTGAGCGCCAACAAACAAATGACTATATATCCTAGTCACATATGAATATCCTAGTCACAAATGAATATCCTAGTCACACATGAATATCCTAGTCACACATGAATATCCTAGTCACATGAATATCCTAGTCACATATGAATATCCTAGTCACATATGAATATCCTAGTCACATATGAATATCCTAGTCACATATGAATATCCTAGTCACATATGAATATCCTAGTCACATATGAATATCCTAGTCACATATGAATATCCTAGTCACATTGTTTGTAATGAATATCCTAGTCACATATGAATATCCTAGTCACATATGAATATCCTAGTCACATATGAATATCCTAGTCACATATGAATATCCTAGTCACACATGAATATCCTAGTCACAAATGAATATCCTAGTCACATATGAATATCCTAGTCACATATGAATATCCTAGTCACATATGAATATCCTAGTCACAAATGACTATCCTAGTCACATATGAATATCCTAGTCACATATGAATATCCTAGTCACATATGAATATCCTAGTCACATATGAATATCCTAGTCACATATGAATATCCTAGTCACATATGAATATCCTAGTCACATATGAATATCCTAGTCATATATGAATATCCGAGGATCGAACTAAGACACTTGGCTGATTAGCAAACAACATAGATCCTGATCAGCAGTGGCAGCGTATTTCGCTGCAGCTAATCTAGATTTATGTTGTTTGCACATTCCGTCTAATTTATGCGGCAGGTAATGGTTTGAAAATGTCTGGGATTGTGGATTACTTTACTGAAACGCCTGTGTAATACTGGTTTTTGTAACTACTAGTCCGCCTCCGTGGTCGAGTGGTTACGGTTGCTGACTTGTATACCACTGTAACCTATCATCACTGATGGTCATGGGTTCGAGCCCTGCTCAGATTGTGTCTCATTTATATGAAAAGTTGGCAGTTTCTTACGGAGGTTGGTGCACCCAAGTACTGGTTAACCGCTGGAGCCTGCCCAGGAAAGGTCTTTGTTCAGTAAACTGCCCGCCGGCGATATAGCCCGAAATGGTGCTGATGCAGATGTAAAACCCGAAATATAACATAAATGTAATTACATGATAACAAGCTTTTTAGAAATTGTGGTTTTGAAAAGAAATAGGACTTTAAAGATAGCGGCATAAATTTGTTTGCTCACTCACTCACTCACATAGTAGTTTATAATAAAATAACAACTTTATTTCAAACAGATACCAGTCAGCCTGTTTGCTCACTCACTCACTCACTCACTCGCTCACTCACACAGTAGTTTATAATAAAATAACAACTTGATTTCAAACGGATAACAGTCAGCCTGTTTGCTCACTCACTCACTCACTCACTCACTCACTCACACGTAGTTATAATAAATACAACTGATTCAATGGATAAAGTCGCCTGTTTGCTCCTCACTCCTCACTCACTCACTCACTCACTCACTCACTCACTCACTCACTCACTCACACAGTAGTTTATAATAAAATAACTTGATATCAAACGGATAACAGTAGCCTGTTTGCTCACTCACTCACTCACTCACTCACTCACTCACTCACTCACTCACTCACTCACACAGTAGTTTATAATGAACTTGATTTCAAACGGATAACAGTCGCCTGGGAGTGCCAATCTTCAGCATTGTCCACACATTATATATTTAACCGCAAGAATTTTTAATAACCAACTTTGAATTTTATGACATATACGAAATAATTTTATTGCACAAGTCTATGCACTGTGCAAATACCTAAGCATAATCAATTTGTCACATGTTCATGTAACTCACAGGTTCATTTATTAGTGCGCAGTTAATGTGTACCCTCACAGGTTCATTTATTAGTGCGCAGTTAATGTGTACCGTAGCAGGTTCATGTAATACTGCGCAGTTAATGTGTACTGTAGCAGGTTCATGTAATACTGCATAGTTAATGTGTACTGTGGCAGGTTCATGTAATACTGCATAGTTGATGTGTACCCTCACAGGTTCATGTAATACTGCGCAGTTAATGTGTACCGTAGCAGGTTCATGTAATACTGCGCAGTTAATGTGTACCGTAGCAGGTTCATGTAATACTGCACAGTTAATGTGTACCGTAGCAGGTTCATGTAATACTGCACAGTTAATGTGTACCGTAGCAGGTTCATGTAATACTGCGTAGTTAATGTGTACCCTCACAGGTTCATGTAATACTGCACAGTTAATGTGTACTGTAGCAGGTTCATGTAATACTGCACAGTTAATGTGTACTGTAGCAGGTTCATGTAATACTGCACAGTTAATGTGTACTGTAGCAGGTTCATGTAATACTGTGTAGTTAATGTGTACTGTAGCAGGTTCATGTAATACTGCACAGTTAATGTGTACCCACACATGTTCATGTAATACTGCGCAGTTAATGTGTACCCACACAGGTTCATGTAATACTGTACAGTTAATGTGTACCCTCACAGGTTCATGTAATACTGCGCAGTTAATGTGTACCGTAGCAGGTTCATGTAATACTGCACAGTTAATGTGTACTGTAGCAGGTTCATGTAATACTGCGCAGTTAATGTGTACCCTCACAGGTTCATGTAATACTGCGCAGTTAATGTGTACCGTAGCAGGTTCATGTAATACTGCGCAGTTAATGTGTACTGTAGCAGGTTCATGTAATACTGCACAGTTAATGTGTACTGTAGCAGGTAATACTGCACAGTTAATGTGTACTGTAGCAGGTTCATGTAATACTGCATAGTTAATGTATACTGTAGCAGGTTCATGTAATACTGCATAGTTAATGTGTACTGTAGCATGTTCATGTAATACTGCATAGTTAATGTATACTGTAGCAGGTTCATGTAATACTGCATAGTTAATGTGTACTGTAGCAGGTTCATGTAATACTGCATAGTTGATGTGTACTGTAGCAGGTTCATGTAATACTGCGCAGTTAATGTGTACTGTAGCAGGTTAATGTAATACTGCGCAGTTAATGTGTACTGTAGCAGGTTCATGTAATACTGCGCAGTTAATGTGTACTGTAGCAGGTTCATGTAATACTGCATAGTTAATGTGTACTGTAGCAGGTTCATGTAATACTGCATAGTTAATGTGTACTGTAGCAGGTTCATGTAATACTGCATAGTTGATGTGTACTGTAGCAGGTTCATGTAATACTGCGCAGTTAATGTGTACTGTAGCAGGTTCATGTAATACTGCGCAGTTAATGTGTACTGTAGCAGGTTCATGTAATACTGCGCAGTTAATGTGTACTGTAGCAGGTTCATGTAATACTGCGCAGTTAATGTGTACTGTAGCAGGTTCATGTAATACTGCGCAGTTAATGTGTACTGTAGCAGGTTCATGTAATACTGCATAGTTAATGTGTACTGTAGCAGGTTCATGTAATACTGCGTAGTTAATGTGTACTGTAGCAGGTTCATGTAATACTGCATAGTTAATGTGTACTGTAGCAGGTTCATGTAATACTGCGCAGTTAATGTGTACTGTAGCAGGTTCATGTAATACTGCGCAGTTAATGTGTACTGTAGCAGGTTCATGTAATACTGCATAGTTAATGTGTACTGTAGCAGGTTCATGTAATACTGCACAGTTAATGTGTACTGTAGCAGGTTCATGTAATACTGCGCAGTTAATGTGTACTGTAGCAGGTTCATGTAATACTGCGCAGTTAATGTGTACTGTAGCAGGTTCATGTAATACTGCGCAGTTAATGTGTACTGTAGCAGGTTCATGTAATACTGCGCAGTTAATGTGTACTGTAGCAGGTTCATGTAATACTGCGCAGTTAATGTGTACTGTAGCAGGTTCATGTAATACTGCGCAGTTAATGTGTACTGTAGCAGGTTCATGTAATACTGCACAGTTAATGTGTACCCTCACAGGTTCATGTAATACTGCGTAGTTAATGTGTACCCACACAGGTTCATGTAATACTGCACAGTTAATGTGTACTGTAGCAGGTTCATGTAATACTGCGCAGTTAATGTGTACTGTAGCAGGTTCATGTAATACTGCACAGTTAATGTGTACTGTAGCAGGTTCATGTAATACTGCGCAGTTAATGTGTACCCTCACAGGTTCATGTAATACTGCACAGTTAATGTGTACTGTAGCAGGTTCATGTAATACTGCACAGTTAATGTGTACTGTAGCAGGTTCATGTAATACTGCGTAGTTAATGTGTACCCTCACAGGTTCATGTAATACTGCACAGTTAATGTGTACTGTAGCAGGTTCATGTAATACTGCACAGTTAATGTGTACTGTAGCAGGTTCATGTAATACTGCACAGTTAATGTGTACCCTCACAGGTTCATGTAATACTGCACAGTTAATGTGTACTGTAGCAGGTTCATGTAATACTGCACAGTTAATGTGTACTGTAGCAGGTTCATGTAATACTGCACAGTTAATGTGTACTGTAGCAGGTTCATGTAATACTGCGTAGTTAATGTGTACCCTCACAGGTTCATGTAATACTGCACAGTTAATGTGTACTGTAGCAGGTTCATGTAATACTGCATAGTTAATGTGTACCCTCACAGGTTCATGTAATACTGCACAGTTAATGTGTACCCTCACAGGTTCATGTAATACTGCACAGTTCATGTGTACCCACACAGGTTCATGTAATACTGCACAGTTAATGTGTACCCACACAGGTTCATGTAATACTGCACAGTTAATGTGTACCCTCACAGGTTCATGTAATACTGCACAGTTAATGTGTACTGTAGCAGGTTCATGTAATACTGCGTAGTTAATGTGTACCCTCACAGGTTCATGTAATACTGCGTAGTTAATGTGTACAGTAGCAGGTTCATGTAATACTGCGCAGTTAATGTGTACCCACACAGGTTCATGTAATACTGCATAGTTAATGTGTACTGTAGCAGGTTCATGTAATACTGCACAGTTAATGTGTACTGTAGCAGGTTCATGTAATACTGCATAGTTAATGTGTACTGTAGCAGGTTCATGTAATACTGCGCAGTTAATGTGTACCCTCACAGGTTCAGGTAATACTGCACAGTTAATGTGTACCCTCACAGGTTCATGTAATACTGCATAGTTAATGTGTACTGTAGCAGGCAGGTTCATGTAATACTGCACAGTTAATGTGTACCCACACAGGTTCATGTAATACTGCACAGTTAATGTGTACCCACACAGGTTCATGTAATACTGCACAGTTAATGTGTACCCTCACAGGTTCATGTAATACTGCGTAGTTAATGTGTACCCACACAGGTTCATGTAATACTGCATAGTTAATGTGTACTGTGGCAGGTTCATGTAATACTGCACAGTTAATGTGTACCCACACAGGTTCATGTAATACTGCACAGTTAATGTGTACCCTCACAGGTTCATGTAATACTGCGTAGTTAATGTGTACCCACACAGGTTCATGTAATACTGCGTAGTTAATGTGTACCCACACAGGTTCATGTAATACTGCGCAGTTAATGTGTACTGTAGCAGGTTCATGTAATACTGCATAGTTAATGTGTACCCACACAGGTTCATGTAATACTGCGTAGTTAATGTGTACTGTAGCAGGTTCATGTAATACTGCATAGTTAATGTGTACTGTAGCAGGTTCATGTAATACTGCGCAGTTAATGTGTACCCTCACAGGTTCATGTAATACTGCGCAGTTAATGTGTACTGTAGCAGGTTCATGTAATACTGCATAGTTAATGTGTACTGTAGCAGGTTCATGTAATACTGCGCAGTTAATGTGTACTGTAGCAGGTTCATGTAATACTGCGCAGTTAATGTGTACTGTAGCAGGTTCATGTAATACTGCGCAGTTAATGTGTACTGTAGCAGGTTCATGTAATACTGCGCAGTTAATGTGTACTGTAGCAGGTTCATGTAATACTGCGCAGTTAATGTGTACCCTCACAGGTTCATGTAATACTGCACAGTTAATGTGTACTGTAGCAGGTTCATGTAATACTGCGTAGTTAATGTGTACTGTAGCAGGTTCATGTAATACTGCGCAGTTAATGTGTACTGTAGCAGGTTCATGTAATACTGCATAGTTAATGTGTACTGTAGCAGGTTCATGTAATACTGCGCAGTTAATGTGTACTGTAGCAGGTTCATGTAATACTGCGCAGTTAATGTGTACTGTAGCAGGTTCATGTAATACTGCGCAGTTAATGTGTACCCTCACAGGTTCATGTAATACTGCACAGTTAATGTGTACTGTAGCAGGTTCATGTAATACTGCGTAGTTAATGTGTACTGTAGCAGGTTCATGTAATACTGCGCAGTTAATGTGTACTGTAGCAGGTTCATGTAATACTGCATAGTTAATGTGTACTGTAGCAGGTTCATGTAATACTGCACAGTTAATGTGTACTGTAGCAGGTTCATGTAATACTGCGCAGTTAATGTGTACTGTAGCAGGTTCATGTAATACTGCACAGTTAATGTGTACTGTAGCAGGTTCATGTAATACTGCGTAGTTAATGTGTACCCTCACAGGTTCATGTAATACTGCACAGTTAATGTGTACCGTCAGGTTCATGTAATACTGCGTAGTTAATGTGTACCACACAGGTTCATGTAATACTGCACAGTTAATGTGTACTGTAGCAGGTTCATGTAATACTGCACAGTTAATGTGTACCCTCACAGGTTCATGTAATACTGCACAGTTAATGTGTACTGTAGCAGGTTCATGTAATACTGCGCAGTTAATGTGTACCCTCACAGGTTCATGTAATACTGCGTAGTTAATGTGTACCCTCACAGGTTCATGTAATACTGCACAGTTAATGTGTACTGTAGCAGGTTCATGTAATACTGCGCAGTTAATGTGTACTGTAGCAGGTTCATGTAATACTGCACAGTTAATGTGTACTGTAGCAGGTTCATGTAATACTGCGCAGTTAATGTGTACCTCACAGGTTCATGTAATACTGCACAGTTAATGTGTACTGTAGCAGGTTCATGTAATACTGCGTAGTTAATGTGTACCCCACAGGTTCATGTAATACTGCACAGTTAATGTGTACCCCACAGGTTCATGTAATACTGCACAGTTAATGTGTACCCCACAGGTTCATGTAATACTGCACAGTTAATGTGTACTGTAGCAGGTTCATGTAATACTGCGTAGTTAATGTGTACTGTAGCAGGTTCATGTAATACTGCACAGTTAATGTGTACCCTCACAGGTTCATGTAATACTGCGTAGTTAATGTGTACTGTAGCAGGTTCATGTAATACTGCACAGTTAATGTGTACCCACACAGGTTCATGTAATACTGCACAGTTAATGTGTACTGTAGCAGGTTCATGTAATACTGCACAGTTAATGTGTACCCTCACAGGTTCATGTAATACTGCGTAGTTAATGTGTACTGTAGCAGGTTCATGTAATACTGCACAGTTAATGTGTACCCACACAGGTTCATGTAATACTGCACAGTTAATGTGTACTGTAGCAGGTTCATGTAATACTGCACAGTTAATGTGTACCCTCACAGGTTCATGTAATACTGCGTAGTTAATGTGTACTGTAGCAGGTTCATGTAATACTGCACAGTTAATGTGTACCCACACAGGTTCATGTAATACTGCACAGTTAATGTGTACCCACACAGGTTCATGTAATACTGCACAGTTAATGTGTACCCTCACAGGTTCATGTAATACTGCGTAGTTAATGTGTACCCACACAGGTTCATGTAATACTGCATAGTTAATGTGTACTGTGGCAGGTTCATGTAATACTGCACAGTTAATGTGTACCCACACAGGTTCATGTAATACTGCACAGTTAATGTGTACCCTCACAGGTTCATGTAATACTGCGTAGTTAATGTGTACCCACACAGGTTCATGTAATACTGCGTAGTTAATGTGTACCCACACAGGTTCATGTAATACTGCGCAGTTAATGTGTACTGTAGCAGGTTCATGTAATACTGCATAGTTAATGTGTACCCACACAGGTTCATGTAATACTGCATAGTTAATGTGTACTGTTGCAGGTTCATGTAATACTGCGTAGTTAATGTGTACCCTCACAGGTTCATGTAATACTGCGCAGTTAATGTGTACCATAGCAGGTTCATGTAATACTGCGCAGTTAATGTGTACTGTAGCAGGTTCATGTAATACTGCATAGTTAATGTGTACTGTAGCAGGTTCATGTAATACTGCGCAGTTAATGTGTACTGTAGCAGGTTCATGTAATACTGCGCAGTTAATGTGTACTGTAGCAGGTTCATGTAATACTGCGCAGTTAATGTGTACTGTAGCAGGTTCATGTAATACTGCGCAGTTAATGTGTACTGTAGCAGGTTCATGTAATACTGCGCAGTTAATGTGTACTGTAGCAGGTTCATGTAATACTGCGCAGTTAATGTGTACTGTAGCAGGTTCATGTAATACTGCGCAGTTAATGTGTACCCTCACAGGTTCATGTAATACTGCACAGTTAATGTGTACTGTAGCAGGTTCATGTAATACTGCGCAGTTAATGTGTACTGTAGCAGGTTCATGTAATACTGCGCAGTTAATGTGTACTGTAGCAGGTTCATGTAATACTGCATAGTTAATGTGTACTGTAGCAGGTTCATGTAATACTGCACAGTTAATGTGTACTGTAGCAGGTTCATGTAATACTGCGCAGTTAATGTGTACGTAGCAGGTTCATGTAATACTGCGCAGTTAATGTGTACTGTAGCAGGTTCATGTAATACTGCAGTTAATGTGTACTGTGCAGGTTATGTAATACTGCAGTTAATGTGTACCAGTTCATTAATACTGCAGTTAATGTGTACCCTCACAGGTTCATGTAATACTGCGTAGTTAATGTGTACTGTAGCAGGTTCATGTAATACTGCGTAGTTAATGTGTACTGTAGCAGGTTCATGTAATACTGCGTAGTTAATGTGTACTGTAGCAGGTTCATGTAATACTGCGCAGTTAATGTGTACCCTCACAGGTTCATGTAATACTGCGCAGTTAATGTGTACTGTAGCAGGTTCATGTAATACTGCACAGTTAATGTGTACTGTAGCAGGTTCATGTAATACTGCACAGTTAATGTGTACTGTAGCAGGTTCATGTAATACTGCACAGTTAATGTGTACCCTCACAGGTTCATGTAATACTGCATAGTTAATGTGTACCCTCACAGGTTCATGTAATACTGCATAGTTAATGTGTACTGTAGCAGGTTCATGTAATACTGCACAGTTAATGTGTACCCACACAGGTTCATGTAATACTGCGCAGTTAATGTGTACCCTCACAGGTTCATGTAATACTGCACAGTTAATGTTTACCCTCACAGGTTCATGTAATACTGCGCAGTTAATGTGTACCCACACAGGTCCATGTAATACTGCATAGTTAACCCTTTCAACACCACAGGCCTCTAATTAGGCTTACAAAAAGTGAAGATTCAGATGAGCCCTTCAGATGGCTCATCATGATCTGCACTTTTTGCCAGTAATAATTATTACTATATTTAGATAAAATTACCCATTTTGATAAATGAACTGGTCCATTGGTAATTTACTTATTAATTTATTGGTCTAAAAATATCATGGACCAGTCCATGTCAGTTACTTGGGGTTGAATGGGTTAATGTGTACCAGTACAACTAGAAAAATGTTTGCAATATAGATATGTACATAAAAATTATTTAATGTTGAGTTTCTTTTGCGTGTTAAGTATATATATATACATGTATCTATTTGCAACATACATGTAGGATCTTACTCGAGCGGTGATTTCATACCAATTAGTTCATACCACGAGTGTAGTATCTTTTAATCACATTACGATTATGGATATAGCGCTCGTTTTAATAATATTTTTGCACAATATAACTTTGCTACTTACATTTTGGCGCCAATTGCCAGCGCAAATTGTCATGACGTGACTAAATCGTCATATTTATTATTTAAACAGCGTTATAATTACGTCTAGACTTATTTTAAGTCGTCGTTTGTCTTATCATTAATGCTATGTACCACTTCCCCATATGCATAATTTTGTTTACAAATTATAAGAATTCTTCTCCCAATCAGAATTCTTCTAGGTTGCATGGTGTAAAGCACTGACACGAGACCTCTGTTTAACGTTTTATGAAAACTTGTTTAACAATCCAAATTATTCCAAATTTGTAAAAATTGTAATATTTGTATGTTTTACATGTAATTTATTGGAATAAATACTGTTTAATCTAACCTTTTTCAAAATGTGTGCAGTTTATTTGTTAGTTTCTGGACAAAAACATTGTATTGAATAGCACTATGTCTTTAAACATGTTTTCTCAAAGTATCCTGTTTTATGCATTTTATATATAAATTGGAAGATTTGCATTGTAAATGTGACGTTTAAATTGACACGGAGTTGCTGCCTAGCTGACCTTACGTATTTGTTTATTTGTCGTTTTACAATGCTTCCCCTGCCGTTGTACAGATTATCTCAATTTATACAAGATGAATTTGCATATCAGTGCAACATTAGTGGAGAGCAGAGAAAAGAGATGATTTTGTATAGTCGTCCCCGTCTTGTATTGATCGGCCATATAATGTTTTACATGCAAGAAAATGGTGAGATTATCTTCTGTCACAGACTGTTTGCCTTTGAAGCTAGATCTCGTAACGCTGGGCTTGGAGGACAAATATAGTTGCTGCGCATTAATATGGCATAGATGTACCGTTATATGGGATAAGAGTTTGTCAGTATGCTGAGAGGTTCATTTAGCTTTCAGCGTTTTCACTGAGTAAATTATTTGCTTTCTGCACGAGTTTCGATCAATTGATATACTGGGGATTGTCTTCGAGGGGAGGTGGAGGGGGCGGGGAAACACCGAGTAATGTGGTAAATTTACACTAAATTCTCGTAAAGTTGGACAAATAGTCTGATTTATATGAAACAATCCTGTGTAGTCCTGTTATCTTAGCTGTTGTGAAATGCATCTCTGTGTTTGGTAATAGCATAAATAGGTCTCCAGTACAGTGTATTGTAATGTCATCTGGGATTAGGTTTTATGTTTTGTTTGGGTTCTTGGGTATTGATTTTGATCAGAAAATTTGGATTGTCCTGGAATTGTATTACAAGTGTCACTATGGATATGTCTCGCATACAATCTCGCCGCGGTATGGTGAGCTTGAACAAACGGCAAGTTTATTTTCTCATAAATGCACATTTAATAAGTCATGTAGATATTGTCCTGAATGTGCGATCTAGGCTTTCACTCTTGTTAGTAGATTAAGTTGATCCACCATAATGTAATGAAGTAGTGGAAGTCGTGATAGCGCAGTGGTAGCGCATTCGCTTCAGGTGCCAAAGGCCCCAAGTGTGTGCCTAGCTGTAGCCATTACAATTGTGCCCTTAGGCAAGGCATATGAATTCTACATTGCCTCTTCTCGCTCCCTCGTGACGATGGATTCCATCATGAATGAGGTCTCCAGAGTGATCAATATAAGTTGTAAATACTTGTTTCGCAATCGAGCTAAAATAAATTTGTATAAACTAACGTGATGAAGTATGGAGTTTACGTGGTAATCACAGGGTTGTGAGTTCGAGCACCGCCAGGACCACGATGCTGATGTCCTTAGGCCTGGATAAACAAAACCATTTACAATGCGAACCAAATTTTTCTAACATATATTAATTAATGGCTTTCGAGACCTCATTCCTGATGGAATCCATCACCACCAGGGAATGTGAAGAGGCAACGTGGATTGTGTCTTGCCAAAGGACATCACAGGGATCAGTTTAGAGGGCGATGTGGGCAAAATTGTCGCCATAGGGACCCTGACGTAGAAAGGTTTATATTTTTATTTCTATATTTATTTCTATAACTAGAAAATGACCAATATTAAAACAAAATCTGACAATAGAATTATTTATTTTATTTTTTGGTATTCGAATACCGAAATGGGATTCGAATATTCGGTCAGGTATTGGGATATTCGAATATTCGGTCCCATCCCTAGTTTAAACATATTTATTCGACATTATAAAACGTAATATACAATATATACAAGTGGATTGAAATGAAAGCTAAATGCTTATTGTGTGTGATTTACGTTTATTTATCGTTGCTACCGGTTGTCCATATGAGCGACGCCTCCTGAAGAGATTAGTCATTTTAGATTTTTGGAGGATAGTGCAATTTATATTACGTTTTACGTGCATGGTGTAAAGCACCGACACAAGACCTCGCTTTAAAGTTGTTAATTTTATTAGGGTCAGACGGGGGATCAAAGCTGCGATGCTTATTGGATTCTCCCCAATGAGATGTTGACAGCAATTACGCTACGCATTTAACGGTTGTAAGAACTTGCTATGCAATCTTCTGTTTTACTCAGATATTCTACGCTATCAGTGACACTTAGTGAAATGCTTTATTGGATCTGATGAATTTGATATTAATCAAGTCGATAGGTTCTAAAACTTTCATAAAAGATATTCGTCTAGTTTATTCATTGTTGTTTGATTCTAAACATTTTTTTTTAGCTCTTAACCTGCCAATCACGACTAAAGTCGCTTTTGCAAACGGCATCTAGGAGCCAGACCAGATGGCACAACTTGTATGTTGTTCTGTCTGATCAGGTTCTATGCTTGTTGCTATTCGGATAGTGGAGCTAAAGCACTTGTCTGAATAGCAAACAACATATGATTCATTCTACGACCACACTGGCGACACACAGCTTGTGAATCATTCTACTACCACACTGGTGACACACGACTTGTGAATCATTCTATGACCACACAGGTGACACACGGCTTGTGAATCATTCTACTACCACACTGGTGACACACGACTTGTGAATCATTCTACGACCACACTGGCGACACATGACTTGTGAATCATTCTACGACCACACTGGTGACACACGACTTGTGAATCATTCTACGACCACACTGGCGACACACGACTTGTGAATCATTCTATGACCACACTGGTGACACACGACTTGTGAATCATTCTACGACCACACTGTGAATCATTCTATGACCACACTGGCAACACGGCTTGTGAATCATTCTACGACCACACTGTGAATCATTCTATGACCACACTGGTGACACACGACTTGTGAATCATTCTACGACCACACTGGCGACACACGACTTGTGAATCATTCTATGACCACACTGGCGACACACGACTTGTGAATCATTCTACGACCACACTGGCGACACACAACTTGTGAATCATTCTACTACCACACTGGCGACATACGACTTGTGAATCGTTCTATGACCACACTGGCGACACATGACTTGTGAATCATTCTACGACCACACTGGTGACACACGACTTGTGAATCATTCTATGACCACACTGGTGACACACGACTTGTGAATCTTTCTATGACCACACTGGCGACACACGACTTGTGAATCGTTCTATGACCACACTGGCGACACACGACTTGTGAATCGTTCTATGACCACACTGGCGACACACGACTTGTGAATCATTCTATGACCACACTGGCGACACACGACTTGTGAATCATTCTACGACCACACTGGCGACACACAACTTGTGAATCATTCTACTACCACACTGGCGACATACGACTTGTGAATCGTTCTATGACCACACTGGCGACACACGACTTGTGAATCATTCTACGACCACACTGGCGACACACGTCTTGTGAATCATTCTATGACCATACTGGCGACACACGGCTTGTGAATCATTCTACTACCACACTGGTGACACACGACTTGTGAATCATTCTACGACCACACTGGCGACACATGACTTGTGAATCATTCTACGACCACACTGGTGACACACGACTTGTGAATCATTCTACGACCACACTGGCGACACACGACTTGTGAATCATTCTATGACCACACTGTGAATCATTCTACGACCACACTGGTGACACACGACTTGTGAATCATTCTACGACCACACTGGCGACACACGTCTTGTGAATCATTCTATGACCACACTGTGAATCATTCTACGACCACACTGGTGACACACGACTTGTGAATCATTCTACGACCACACTGGTGACACACGACTTGTGAATCATTCTATGACCACACTGGCAATACACGACCTGTGAATCATTCTACGACCACACTGGTGATACATGACTTGTGAATCATTCTATGACCACACTGGCGACACACGACTTGTGAATCATTCTACGACCACACTGGCGACACACGGCTTGTGAATCATTCTACTACCACACTGGTGACACACGACTTGTGAATCATTCTACGACCACACTGGCGACACACGACTTGTGAATCATTCTACGACCACACTGGTGACACACGACTTGTGAATCATTCTACGACCACACTGGCGACACACGACTTGTGAATCATTCTACTACCACACTGGTGACACACGACTTGTGAATCATTCTACGACCACACTGGTGACACACGACTTGTGAATCATTCTACGACCACACTGGTGACACACGACTTGTGAATCATTCTATGACCACACTGGCGACACACGACTTGTGAATCGTTCTATGACCACACTGGCGACACACGACTTGTGAATCGTTCTATGACCACACTGGCGACACACGACTTGTGAATCATTCTATGACCACACTGGCGACACACGACTTGTGAATCATTCTACGACCACACTGGCGACACACGACTTGTGAATCATTCTACGACCACACTGGCGACACACGACTTGTGAATCGTTCTATGACCACACTGGCGACACACGACTTGTGAATCATTCTATGACCACACTGGCGACACACGACTTGTGAATCATTCTACGACCACACTGGGACACACGACTTGTGAATCATTCTATGACCACACTGGCGACACACGACTTGTGAATCATTCTAACCACACTGGCGACACACGACTTGTGAATCGTTCTATGACCACACTGGCGACACACGACTTGTGAATCATTCTACGACCACACTGGTGACACACGACTTGTGAATCATTCTACGACCACACTGGCGACACACGACTTGTGAATCATTCTATGACCACACTGTGAATCATTCTACGACCACACTGGTGACACACGACTTGTGAATCATTCTACGACCACACTGGCGACACACGACTTGTGAATCATTCTATGACCACACTGTGAATCATTCTACGACCACACTGGTGACACACGACTTGTGAATCATTCTACGACCACACTGTGACACACGACTTGTGAATCATTCTACGACCACACTGGCGACACACGACTTGTGAATCATTCTACGACCACACTGGTGACACACGACTTGTGAATCATTCTACGACCACACTGGCGACACACGACTTGTGAATCATTCTACGACCACACTGTGAATCATTCTACGACCACACTGGTGACACACGACTTGTGAATCATTCTACGACCACACTGGCGACACACGACTTGTGAATCATTCTACGACCACACTGTGAATCATTCTACGACCACACTGGTGACACACGACTTGTGAATCATTCTACGACCACACTGGTGACACACGACTTGTGAATCATTCTACGACCACACTGGCGACACACGACTTGTGAATCATTCTACGACCACACTGGTGACACATGACTTGTGAATCATTCTACGACCACACTGGCGACACACGACTTGTGAATCATTCTACGACCACACTGGCGACACACGACTTGTGAATCATTCTACTACCACACTGGCGACACACGACTTGTGAATCATTCTACGACCACACTGGTGACACACGACTTGTGAATCATTCTACGACCACACTGGTGACACACGACTTGTGAATCATTCTACGACCACACTGGCGACACACGACTTGTGAATCATTCTATGACCACACTGGTGACACACGACTTGTGAATCATTCTACGACCACACTGGCGACACAAGACTTGTGAATCATTCTACGACCAATCAATTCCTAGAGCTTACTGCATTTTCTCTGACTCATGCTCGCAACCCTGAATATATATAGCAATGATTGCATGTTAGACAATTGTTTGTTGTTTTATGAGTCAAGACTATTGAGTAACACATTAATTTGTTTGCTCACGTTCAAATTGCCCCGTTAATGGCTATACATTCATATTACGGTAAAATTTGTGTAGTCATGCCATTCTCATATCTGAGATTGAAGATTATTGCTGAACTTGGGCTAATATATTGTATGTTTTGGTGCTTTATGAATTAGATCTATTGTATGGCATGTTTTACTATTATGATTACTAATGTTAAGGGATATACAGTCAAAACTGTTTTAAGCAGCCAGCCAAGGGAGTGAGAGAAAATGGCTGCTTAGCGCAGGTGGCTGCTTAATAGAGGTCAAATATATAATATAACAACCGAATGGGAATCTGGAAACTGGCTGCTTAATACAGGTTGGCTGCATAATCGAGGTGACCACTAATATATAATAAAACAATTGAATGGGAATCTGGAAACTGGCTGCTTAATACTGGGAATCTGGAAACTGACTGCTTAATACAGGTTGGCTGCTTAATGGAGGTGACCACTAACACAGGTTTAACTGTACGTATTACTTTTGCCGTGAACTTTCAAATTTCTTCAATCTTGTGTTACAATGTTTTAAATTGCTTCAACCGTTGTTTTTAATGCAATATTAGGATCGTTATACCAGAAAATTCAAATGACCCCCATCCGCCGCCCCCCCAACCCCCCGAATGTATTTTAGTTTGTCCAATGGAGGTGCATGTGTCTTCAGATTTGATTTGTACACAGTAATTTTGAGTGGGCACAAAGTAGATATCAATTTAGGTAGGTTAAAACTAGACATATGAAGCCATTCTATAATTCCAAATAATAACAGGCACCCCCCCCCACCTATTCACAACCGGAGAGAATAAATGCTATTATGTTTAACCCTTTCAACACCACAGACCTCTATTTATAGGCTTACAAAAAGTGTAGATCCAGATGAGCCGGCTCGTGACGAGCCGTCTCATCAGGATCTGCACTTTTTGCAAGTAGTATTACTAATTTTAGACAAAATTACCCATCTTGATAAATGAACTGGTCCAAATGTAATTTTCTTATTCATTTATTTGTCTAAGAATATCATGGACCAGTCCATGTGAGTTACTTGGTGTTGAAAGAGTTAACCAATACCATTTCCCTCATAGAAGCACCTCTTGATGCCATTACCAATATGACATACATTGACAATGTAGTAGCCAAACCAATGTTCATATGAAAGGCCAGAATCTCGTGTAGTCCCAGTAATATCGATGGAGGTGGTAGAGATATGGCGACTACTTATCCACTGCATGATAGCTAAATGTCTGTCATTAACCTAAATATCTATGAAGGAAAGGGTTAATGGAGAACAGGGACTGACTGACGCACTAGCAGAGTGATTCACTCTGAAAATTGTTTTGGGGGATGGGCAGAAGATGGGAAGACAAAAGGGCCAGACTACAGCATCTCCATCAAATGCTGTAGAGAAATCCCTAGGTGTACTTGGTAACTCAAGCTATAATATCGTGAACTAAATTAGGTCAACCAGTGTCCTAGTCTGACCTCAATGTTCGCACTGAATACACTGATAGAATGAAATAACACCATTATCGCTATAATTATCATGTTATAGTATTGGTGTAGTACCCTGTTCTTTAATGCCAGATAAATGTTTAGTACGGCTGTAGCATTATCCCTATTAAGCTAAGTAATAGTGGGAAATGTCAGGGCACCGTCTGGGGAAATACATATATATAAATTAGTATGCATCACATGTTTCCATTACGGATGGTGTAACATTAGATGATTTAGACTCTATCTAGTTTGTGGAAGTCGTGATAGCGCAGTTGTAGAGCGTTCACTTCAGGTGGGAAATGCCCGGAGTTCGAGCCCCGCTGGAGCCGTTATGATTGTGCCCGTAGGCAAAGCATTTAAATTCCATATGCCTCGTCTCTCTCCCTCGTGGCAATGGATTCCATCAGAAATGAGGTGTCGAGAGTGATTAATATAAGTTGTAAGAACTTGTTTCGCAATTGAGCTAAAATAAATTTGTATAAACTAAAACAGTTATCAAAACCTCAATAGTGTCTGAAGCCAAAGTATTTATCAAAACCAAAACTGCAGTAGTTTCTGAAACCAAAGCAGTTATTAAAACTGCAGTAATGTTTGCAGAAAAACTAGTTAAAACCAAATCAATGTTTGTGCCAAATCAATGTTTGAAGACAAACTACAACAGTGCTTGCAACCAAACCTGTTTAAGAAACCCAAGCAAGTAGTGTATAGTGCCAACGTAGTTTATGCAACAATGCAGTGTAAGAAACCAAGCAAGTAGTGTATGGTGCCAAAGTAGTTTATGCAACAACGCAGTGTAAGAAACCAAGCAAGTAGTGTATGGTGCCAAAGTAGTTTATACAACAACACAGTGTAAGAAACCAAGCAAGTAGTGTATGGTGCCAAAGTAGTTTATGCAACAACACAGTGTAAGAAACCAAGCAAGTAGTGTATGGTGCCAAAGTAGTTTATGCAACAACGTAGTGTAAGAAACCAAGCAAGTAGTGTATAGTGCCAACGTAGTTTATGCAACAACGTAGTGTAAGAAACCAAGCAAGTAGTGTATGGTGCCAAAGTAGTTTATGCAACAACACAGTGTAAGAAACCAAGCAAGTAGTGTATGGTGCCAAAGTAGTTTATGCAACAACGTAGTGTAAGAAACCAAGCAAGTAGTGTATGGTGCCAAAGTAGTTTATGCAACAACACAGTGTAAGAAACCAAGCAAGTAGTGTATGGTGCCAAAGTAGTAGTTTATACTCAGTATTAGAAACCCAACCTAGTGTAAGAATCCTGTGTTGTGGTCGAAGCAATAACAACATTGTTAGGATCAAAGATTACAATAAACAAAACAGTGTATGAAGATTAAACAGTTGTAAAACAAATAAAGCCGTGCATGTGTTGGAAGCCAAAACAGTTTATTAATCAGTTTATAAAATCAGGGGCCTCCATGGCGAGTGGTTACGGCCGTTGACTTCAAATCACTTGCCACTCACCACTACAGCTTCGAATCCCACTGGGAGTGTTAGATTCTTTCATGTGAGGAAGCTATCCAGCTGGCTTGCGGATGGTCGGTGGTTCTACCCGGGTCCGTGTCTGAAATACCGCATAATAGCTAGCGAGCCGCCATATAACCTAAGCTGTAAGGTTGCGACTTTAATTAAACCCCAAAAAACAAACAGTTTATAAAACCCAAAGCGGTGAATGATCATTCGAAGCCAAATCAGTTTATAAAACCATCGCATAATGCTGCACAAGCATACAGTGTGTAAAGCCTATGGTGAGGAGATGTGTGTTAACAGTCTTTCAGATGGGACTTTAAACCGAGGTCTCGTGTTGGTGCTGTACACCATGCCCATAAAAGAACCAGAGGAGACTCTGGAATGGGTCTTTTCAAGTTATGTGCCTTACGTTAGTATAGCTCAGAACGTATGTCTTAACAATACTTGGTACAAAATTGTGTGTGTGAATTATTGGTGCATATAAAGATGATCACATGACTGTGAGTGCGTGCTTGGTCATGTGGTATGGTTTGAGTGATCGTCAGTTCTACGGTTGGCTTCGATCGTTTCGCAAGCAATTTCTCTAATCAAATTCAAATTGTTTTGGGAATGAGATCTGTGATCGGGGTTTCCATATTGATTTAAATGTTAAAATCGAATTGAATTCAGATTCGTTATCGTTATGAGTACCATGCAGTATATCGTAAAGCCGAGTATGAATAAATATTATTTGAATCTATTAACAATCAAAGATATGTTGTTAATAACATTTATGAAATTTCCCTGAGGTAAATTGGATACAGTTTTCCATTGTTAGAAAAATATATGAAACATCCCTGAAGTACATTGGATACAGTTTTCCATTGTTAGAAAACTATATGAAACATCCCTGAGATACATTGGATACAGTTTTCCATTGTTAGTAAACTATATGACACATCTCTGAGGTACATTGGATACAGTTTTCCATTGTTAGTAAACTATATGAAACATCCCTGAAGTACATTGGATACAGTTTTCCATTGTTAGTAAAATATATGAAACATCCCTGAGGTACATTGGATACAGTTTTCCATTGTTAGTAAAATATATGAAACATCCCTGAGGTACATTGGATACAGTTTTCCATTGTTAGTAAACTATATGAAACATCCCTGAAGTACATTGGATACAGTTTTCCATTGTTAGTAAAATATATGAAACATCCCTGAGGTACATTGGATACAGTTTTCCATTGTTAGTAAAATATATGAAACATCCCCGAGGTACATTGGATACAGTTTTCCATTGTTAGTAAACTATATGAAACATCCCTGAAGTACATTGGATACAGTTTTCCATTGTTAGTAAAATATATGAAACATCCCTGAGGTACATTGGATACAGTTTTCCATTGTTAGTAAAATATATGAAACATCCCTGAGGTACATTGGATACAGTTTTCCATTGTTAGTAAAATATATGAAACATCCCTGAGGTACATTGGATACAGTTTTCCATTGTTAGTAAAATATATGAAACATCCCTGAGGTACATTGGATACAGTTTTCCATTGTTAGTAAAATATATGAAACATCCCTGAGGTACATTGGATACAGTTTTCCATTGTTAGTAAAATATATGAAACATCCCTGAGGTACATTGGATACAGTTTTCCATTGTTAGTAAAATATATGAAACATCCCTGAGGTACATTGGATACAGTTTTCCATTGTTAGTAAAATATATGAAACATCCTTGAGGTACATTGGATACAGTTTTCCATTGTTAGTAAAATATATGAAACATCCCTGAGGTACATTGGATACAGTTTTCCATTGTTAGTAAAATATATGAAACATCCCTGAGGTACATTGGATACAGTTTTCCATTGTTAGTAAAATATATGAAACATCCCTGAGGTACATTGGATACAGTTTTCCATTGTTAGTAAAATATATGAAACATCCCTGAGGTACATTGGATACAGTTTTCCATTGTTAGAAAAATATATGAAACATCCCCGAGGTACATTGGATACAGTTTTCCATTGTTAGTAAAACTATATGAAACATCCCTGAGGTACATTGGATACAGTTTTCCATTGTTAGTATATGAAACATCCCTGAGGTACATTGGATACAGTTTTCCATTGTTAGTAAACTATATGAAACATCCCTGAGGTACATTGGATACAGTTTTCCATTGTTAGTAAACTATATGAAACATCCCTGAGGTACATTGGATACAGTTTTCCATTGTTAGTAAACTATATGAAACATCCCTGAGGTACATTGGATACAGTTTTCCAGTTTTGTTTTTTGTTTGTTTGTTTAATGATTTTTTACCTCTGGTTTTTACCATGGTCCTGTGCATCTCCGCCTGCGCTGAGGCTATGTTTCATGTATTCGACTATATGTACGTAGTACAGTCAAAGAGATTTGAAAACATTTGTTTTGTACTTGTAATTAACCTTGTCACTACATTGAATAAACGATCTCAAATCTTGCCCGTTGCAAACAGAGTTTGAGTTTTGTATTTTGTATGTGGTTTAGTTAAGACCTGTCTGTATCATTGCACTATCACTATCCTCCAAAAATCTAAAATGACTTAATCTCTTCAGGAGGCGTCGCTCATATGGGCAACCGGTAGCGACGAATAATAAACGTAAAAACACACACATGTAGTATTGCAACAGTTGTATAATATGCGTACAGCATGCATTAAGCAACATGGACGTACAGTGGCCATTAACCGTCTGGAAGCATATGGTAATTAATTATTGAAATATAATCACATTTAAGACTGGTATCAGACTGTTCTGCATTGTGTTACTTGTGAAGAACAGCAGAATGCCTGAAATACATAGCAGGATATTGGCAACTAAAGATTGCATCGTCAGTAGTACTCTGCTAATGAATTAATACGTTTTTTTATATTTCCAAACGATGAGCGATATAGAATTGCAGACATTGAGCCAATAATGCTTCAAGGTAAATTGGAAGACAGTGAAATAATAGGAGTAATTTGTTTTTCTTTGATCATCTGATCATTTGAGTACCCCAGGCACATTTGCTAGGCAACAAGCCGTTTTGTGGTTTGCCCAATTTTCATAATTATAGTGTGATTGAGCAAGGTCAGTATGTATCTATAGTTTTTAGTGTCAGTAAGTGAATGTGATTGATCAAGGTCAGTATGTATCTATAGTTTTTAGTGTCAGTAAGTGAATGTGATTGATCAAGGTCAGTATATGTCTATAGTTTTAGTGTCAGTAAGTGAATGTGATTGATCAAGGTCAGTATGTATCTATAGTTTTTAGTGTCAGTAAGTGAATGTGATTGATCAAGGTTAGTATATATCTATAGTTTTTAGTGTCAGTAAGTGAATGTGATTGATCAAGGTCAGTATGTATCTATAGTTTTTAGTGTCAGTAAGTGAATGTGATTGATCAAGGTTAGTATATATCTATAGTTTTTAGTGTCAGTAAGTGAATGTGATTGATCAAGGTCAGTATGTATCTATAGTTTTTAGTGTCAGTAAGTGAATGTGATTGATCAAGGTTAGTATATATCTATAGTTTTTAGTGTCAGTAAGTGAATGTGATTGATCAAGGTCAGTATGTATCTATAGTTTTTAGTGTCAGTAAGTGAATGTGATTGATCAAGGTTAGTATATATCTATAGTTTTTAGTGTCAGTAAGTGAATGTGATTGATCAAGGTCAGTATGTATCTATAGTTTTTAGTGTCAGTAAGTGAATGTGATTGATCAAGGTTAGTATATATCTATAGTTTTTAGTGTCAGTAAGTGAATGTGATTGATCAAGGTTAGTATATATCTATAGTTTTTAGTGTCAGTAAGTGAATGTGATTGATCAAGGTTAGTATATATAGTTTTTAGTGTCAGTAAGTGAATGTGATTGATCAAGGTTAGTATATATCTATAGTTTTTAGTGTCAGTAAGTGAATGTGATTGATCAAGGTTAGTATATGTCTATAGTTTTTAGTGTCAGTAAGTGAATGTGATTGATCATGGTCAGTATATATAGTTTTTAGTGTCAGTAAGTGAATGTGATTGATCAAGGTTAGTATATGTCTATAGTTTTTAGTGTCAGTAAGTGAATGTGATTGATCATGGTCAGTATATATAGTTTTTAGTGTCAGTAAGTGAATGTGATTGATCAAGGTTAGTATATGTCTATAGTTTTTAGTGTCAGTAAGTGAATGTGATTGATCATGGTCAGTATATATAGTTTTTAGTGTCAGTAAGTGAATGTGATTGATCAAGGTTAGTATATGTCTATAGTTTTTAGTGTCAGTAAGTGAATGTGATTGATCATGGTCAGTATATATAGTTTTTAGTGTCAGTAAGTGAATGTGATTGATCACGGTCAGTATATATAGTTTTTAGTGTCAGTAAGTGAATGTGATTGATCAAGGTCAGTATGTATCTATAGTTTTTAGTGTCAGTAAGTGAATGTGATTGATCAAGGTCAGTATGTATCTATAGTTTTTAGTGTCAGTAAGTGAATGGTCATATGTGTGGCTATGGATCACTTGGATGCCTGCCATCTTGGACCCATGTCCTTGGAATTACTAGGTTTATAGTCTGCACACTTTGTTTTGATCATTGTGAAGCTCATAATTTTGGGGTCAGTAGGTCATATGTTAAGGTCATATTAAAGAAGCCTCAAATTCAAAAGATATTACATAAACATTGCTCATGGCCAGTAGTTGACTGCTATTTATTTTGGGGTCAGTAGGTCAAAGGTCATGGTCACTTGCCTGTTCATGCATTATGACACTGCCTGCATCTATGTGCCTGCATCTATGTGCTTGCATCTATGTGCCTGCATTTATGTGCCTGCATCTATGTGCTTGCATCTATGTGCCTGCATCTATGTGCTTGCATCTATGTGCCTGCATCTATGTGCTTGCATCTATCTATGTGCTTGCATCTATGCAGTTTTATTATGCATATGTTTTTTGGCACTGCGATGATGTGGGGCTTACATGCCAGGCCCTGCACTGTTGTCCATCTACTGCTGGGTGGGGAGTTTACATGCCGGGTGTCCCCACTCCACCTCCATCTATATGCCAGGTGCCGCCTCTTCTGCTGCTCTTTAACTGAGATTCTGAAAAATCTCACTATATTTACTCTTTCTGAAACGGAAAATATTGAAAATTTAACGTTGAAAACTTATTTTCAAAAATCCTCCTTTGCAACCAGGGGAAGAGGTTATAAAACATTCCTCTAATCTCAAACTCGACAGACGGATCTGTAGTTCAGTGGTAGCATGCTGGACTGGTAATCCAGGGATCGCAGGTTCGATCCCCCGTCTGACCGTAATAAAATTAACAGTCTTTCAGATGGGACGTTAAACCGAGGTGTCGTGTCAGTGCTGTACACCGTGCACATAAAAGAACCAGAGGAAACTCTGGAATGGGTCTCTGTCTGTATCATTGCACTATCCTCCAAAATCTAAAATGACTAATATCTTCAGGAGGCGTCATTCATATGGGCAACCGGTAGCGACGATAAATGAATACAAAACACACACATGTAGTATTGCAACAGTTGTATAATATGCGTACGGCATGCATTAAGCAACATGGACGTACAGTGGCCATTAACCGTCTTAAATCGACCGTAACCCATTCAACACCACAGACCTCTAAATTGGCTTACAAAAAAGTGTAGATCCAGATGAGCCGGCTCGTGACGAGTCGTCTCATCAGGATCTGCACTTTTTTCAAGTAATATAACTATTTTTAGAAAAAAAATTACCCATTTTGATAAATGAATTGATCCAAATGTAATTTTGTTATTAATTTATTGGTCTAAAAATATCATGGACCAATCCATGTCAGTTACTTGGTGTTGAATGGGTTAAGTGATTTGATTGGTTGTTTCTGAGATTTAAACTTGGCTGAACCAATCAGACGATACATGAACTTGTGATACACTGGAACACAACCATTTATTAATTATTGTACGCCTCCGTGGTCGAGTGGTTACGGTCGCTGACTTGTATACCACTGTAATCTATCATCACTGATGGTCACAGGTTCGAGCCCCGCTCAGGCCGTGTCTCATTTATATGAAAAAATTGGCAGTTTCTTGCCGAGGTTGGGGCAATAATTACTGGTTAACTGCTGGAGCCTGCCCATGAAATGTGTTGTCATGTAAACTGCTCGCCAAAAATGGTGCTGATGAAGGCGTAAAACCCAAACAAACAATCCAACAAACATTGATTTAAAAAAACATCGGTAAATTGCAGTTGTTTCAATTTTGTAGCACACTTATAATGACTGATAATATATCAATATTAAGTTTATGAAATATGTTACATACATAGGGCCTAGTGTATAATATAGAGACATGTATACAGATAGGTATATACATGTAGATATATTGTTCTCGTTAAACTTTGTTGTTATCTCTCCTCGCCACAATTTAACCCCCCCCTTGCCCCGGGGGCTAAGCACACTTCATTTCCTTGTTACTTTCAAAGGTTTATTCATCAAAATGATGCACTATTTGGCTACCTAATAATGATGTTCACCCAGGCACATTTTAAATGGCAATCAGATCTCCATAGAAACCATTACCAGCTAAATTGAGGAGTAAATTTGTCCAGAGAACTCTGTTGAAAGAGTAGAATATTTTGCATTAGCATGGAAATAGAGAATTTGTGCGAGTGACTTGTTAAATGGACTGTCATTGTGAGACAGTTGACAAGGTATAATTCATTCGTACAAGGTTGTGTTAATGCTAGACAGAAGAGAATACAATCCCAAGTGTTTGAATACTATATTTTTTAATTTTGATTTTTGAGAATTATTTGGAGCATCTGTTGTGATAAGAGGATTTTTGAGCATTATTCGGAGCAACTGTTGTGATAGACGATTTTTGAGCATTATTCGGAGCAGCTGTTGTCGTGAGCATTATTCGGAGCAACTGTTGTGATAAGAGGATTTTTGAGCATTATTCGGAGCAACTGTTGTGATAGACGATTTTTGAGCATTATTCGGAGCAACTGTTGTGATAGACGATTTTTAAGCATTATTCGGAGCAACTGTTGTGAGAGACGATGTTTTTTAAGAAGAAACAGTACAAGGACCTTAGACAGGTTTTAATGTTTTCATATGTTGCGTTTAATTGGAACATGATAGTTATAAATAGTATGCGCATTATTTGCTAAAATCCTGCTATATTTTCTCTACTGCGTGTTATACACAAGTACAAGCTCGCAGTACATTTTTTCCACGTCAAATTTCAGTATTATTTTGACGAATGCTAAATTTGACCGATTCACATCGATTCAAGAATTCCAGACAATAAAGGTCATCAAGCGGTTATTGAAACAATAAATGAAATTAATTAAACCATTCAAAACCAAGTAACTCACATGGACTGGTCCATGATATTCTTAGACCAATAAATGAATAAGAAAATTACATTCGGACCAGTTCATTTATCAAGATGGGTAATTTTGTCTAAAATTAGTAATACTACTTGCAAAAAGTGCAGATCCTGATGAGACGGCTCGTCACGAGCCGGCTCAACTGGATCTACACTTTTTGTAAGCCTATATAGAGGTCTGTGGTGTTGAAAGGGTTAAACCAGAAATAATGATAAATCATATAGCTTGTTTATTTGTACAACATTTTAGACTTTAACATTGTAAACAAAAGATAATCTATAAATACACTTAATACACTTATTTTATTGTTTCAATTGTGAAAACACGCCTTTCTACTAAAACTGGTTTGTTTATGCAAATTTATTTTAGCTCGATTGCGAAACAAGTTCTTTCATCTTATATTAATCACTCTCGAGACCTCATTCCTGATGGAATCCATCGCCACGAGGGAGAGAGAAGAGGCAACATGGAATTTAAATGCCTTGCTTAAGGACACAACCGTAATGGCTCCAGCTGGGTTAGAACTCCAGACCTTTCGCACCTAAAGCAAACGCGCATCCACTGTGCTATCATGACTTCCACAAATTGGTTTAATATTAGGGATTCATACATCTCCCACACAAAACAAATCTCCCTAATTGAAGCCAAATCTCCCTCTTTCATTCTTGACATAATCTATTTTCAACTACTCCCAAACCGCTTGTAGTCAGTTTTAATGAAACTAGTATATATGGTGCATCATGGCTGAAATTCATATTGGCTGCAATAGTTGCTATCTCGAAATTCTATTTTTAACTTCTCCCAAACTCCTTTGTCAATTTTGATGAAACTATTGTTGCAAAGGTAGATCAAAATTGCTAAATATGTTCCTTTCTAATATCCAATGATTTTATTTTAACTCGATTGCGAAACATGTTCTTATAACTTATAATAATCACTCTCGAGACCTCATTCCTGATGGAATCCATCGTCACGAGGGAGAGAGAAGAGGCAATGTGGAATTTAAATGCCTTGCATAAGGGCACATTCGTAACGGCTTGAGCGGGTATCGAACTCCGGGCATTTCCCACCTGAAGCGAACGCACTATCACTGCGCTATCACGACTTCCCAGACACTTATGATTTATAGATGAAAGTCGCTCAAATGTCTACCTACCAATATGTGCACCTGATACCTGGGCCAAACCAACTCATCATATATTTTAAAAATAATCGTCAAAAGATTATGTCACTCTCTGTCAAGAACTACGTGATTGCTCTGCTCTGTAAATAGGTCAAGTCACGTATAACTGCTGTGGTCATTGTGCGTTCCATCATCATAGTGGGAACCGTGCCACAGTGTTCTAGTCTGGCGTATGGCAGTGTTCTAGTCTGGAGTATGGATTTTGTGATTTATCAGCCTTATGTTTATAATGATTACCTTATGATCTTTCACGGACTGATTGGGAAGTCACTGAACTGCAATGACTTACGATGCAGTCGGAGGTGAAGGAGGTGTCGGCAGGTTATAATTGTGCTGCTATTTCTCCGTGCTTAGCCTGTTTATCGAGAGTATATGATGGACGTTTCACTATGATTTCATTGGATTATATCGCCATTTGACCCAGCATGCAATTCATGCATTAACTTTTAGCACGCTGTAGGCGAAATGATCATGAGCAGATAACAAATGTGTAATGTTTTTCTTATTTTTCATAGATAGTAGGTCTTGACATTTCATTCAAATCGTCCCGATCTACAGCGTGCTAATGATTAAGCTAAAAATAATAGTAGTTCTCTCATTGTATTACTAAATACACAGGGATCAGTTTAGAGGGCAATGTGGGCGAAATTGTCGCCCTAGGGACCCTGACTTCGCCCTCTGGGGGCCCCACTTCTCCCTAAAAAAATAATATATTTGTTTTTGTTTTTATGATTTTCAAACAAAATTTTGTCTAGTAATATCTTACACTGGCCCATTATAAAGCACTCCTTCTATTCAAATGTTGTATTTAATGGTTGTACTGTGTATTTTAACCCTATTTTGCATAAGTATATTAAAGAACACCATTTAAGGAAGCGATCACGCGCTTTCTCACTTCTCCCAAAAATTCTGACCTAGAATGAACCCTGATTATACAAGTAAGCTTGTGCATTGATTGAATTTAAAAACTGAAAATGGGAATTGGACTTATAAAGCTTACGGTACCCCTATCACTAGAACAAAATACATGTATGTTTCTGAGTGTCCATAGCTACATATCATCCACAAAGCGTTTCGAGGCATCGTAAGGCCTCCAGGGACGCGTTGGCTGACCTGTTGATCGGTGTGTGGTTTCGATGTTTGAATGATTATTAAGTATTTTCATGTCCAACTGTCCCTTTTTAGAACAATACTTCTTGCATAAATGTATATAGAATATCCGCCTCAAGTTACACTCGATTTTCGTATTATTCTTTATACCTACCGAAAACGTTGCAAATATTTATTATGTACATTTCCATTGGAGAGGAATTAATACAAATTTTCTGAAAACTTGTTTTCCAATCCAAACCATTCACAATTTATGTAATTTGTAACATTTTTTGTGTTATACATTTATTGGAATAAATACTGTTTAAACCAAACCAAAGCCCCCCCCCCCCCCCCCGTATTGAGATGACTAGGAATATTGCTTATTGATTTGATTATATCGCTTCTCACCAATGCAACCCGGGTTCGATCCTCGGACCGGGAAGTATGTGAGATGGTACGGTGGTCGCCAGATCGGACAGGTGGGTTTTCTCTGGGTACTCCAGTTTCCTCCCACATGAATGACCACATATACGCTTTCATCCGCGCCGAAGAAAGTGATTAATATATGTTGTTAAAACTTACTTTGTAAAATAAATAAAGTTTAAACTTAAACTAGGATTATTTATATGGTACAGTTTTCCAGACATTTAGCAGTCATTTACCTAAACTGATAAACAGAACACATTTGCGACAACATTGTAGCTGAAAGAGTTAATAGCACACTTATTTGTGAAATATGGGCAGATTTGGCCTGAAAATAGTCGGCCTTATATAACAAATTGTAAATTTCTAATTATCGTGTTTGATTTACGAATAGGAATTGATGACAAAATGTAACCCAACTCTTATATAATATACATTACTGACTTGTATAATATTTGTGGAAGTCGTGATATCGCAGTGATGGCGCTTTCGCTTCAGGTGCAAAGGTCCGCAGTTTGAGCCGCGCTGGAGCCGTTACGATTGTGCCCGTAGGCAAGCCACTTAAATACCACGTTTCCTCTTCTCTCTCCCTCGTGGTGATGGATTCCATCAGGAATGAGGTCTCGAGAGTGATTAATATAAGTTGTAAGAACTTGTTTTGCAATCGAGCTCAAATAAATTTGTATACAGTCAAACCTGTCTTAAGCAGCCAGCCAAGGGAGTGAGAGAAAATGGCTGCTTAGCACAGGTGGCTGCTTAATAGAGGTCAAATATATAATAAAACAACCAAATGGGAATCTTGAAACTGGCTGCTTAATACAGGTTGGCTGCTTAATGGAGGTGTAAACTAAACTTGTATAATTATGAATGATTTCCCAGTATTGAAAAGCTCTCTCTTTGCATAATTTACATTCGTTGTTCATTCTGTTAATTGTCTTACTAGGTAGAGTATAACCTTGTCATCATATTTCTGTGCTCTGGGCAGTGATGTGTTGATAGAGCGTGACTGGTTTTATGATGACCTGGAAGGTGTAACATACAGATTAAGTGACAAAAGTAATTTTAAGGCTAGTAGCTGAAATAAGAGTCTGGAAAAGTAGTGACCGAGTGATCGGTAATGTGTAGCTTCATAAATGTATGGGTGACGTATATAGCATACTGCAGTACATTATTTTTTATAGTAGATCATTATAACGCGGCAAGACCATCGGTCACTAATGTCAAAGCTACAAATTGTCAACTTCACGGGAGAGCACAAAAGTCTGCCGAACAGTTTTTGGGTATAGATTATAAAAAATTATAATGCTGAAAACGGCAGATTTACACAGCTTCGGCATGTTGAGAGCAAGAATTGTTGGCTATTGTACTTCGTGCATATATCACATGATTTATTTTTGCCATTTCTGATTGGTCAGTTATCTGGATAATGCGATTGTGTGCTATGGCAGTCAATATAAAAAAAATCGCACAAAAACTTTATGGCATATGTGTTTATATACATACATATATGTATATACATATACATATTTATATAGGCATATATTATTGTCTATCAAGCGTGTACATGTGCTGGTTTGGCACCAAGCTCTGCAACAGTTAGTGGAGTAGCTCATGTGTTGACATATACATACATATGCATGTTTATTTGTGTACTTTCTGGACATATGCGTACATATGCATGTTTATTTGTGGAATTTCTGGACATATACGTACATATGCATGTTTATTTGTGTACTTTCTGGACATATACGTACATATGCATGTTTATTTGTGTACTTTCTGGACATATACGTACATATGCATGTTTATTTGTGTACTTTCTGGACATATACGTACATATGCATGTTTATTTGTGTACTTTCTGGACATATACGTACATATGCATGTTTATTGTGTACTTTCTGGACATATACGTACATATGCATGTTTATTTGTGTACTTTCTGGACATAAACGTACATATGCATGTTTATTTGTGTACTTTCTGGACATATACGTACATATGCATGTTTATTTGTGTACTTTCTGGACATATACATACATATGCATGTTTATTTGTGTACTTTCTGGACATATGCGTACATATGCATGTTTATTTGTGTACTTTCTGGACATATACGTACATATGCATGTTTATTTGTGTACTTTCTGGACATATGGTACATATGCATGTTTATTTGTGTACTTTCTGGACATATACGTACATATGCATGTTTATTTGTGTACTTTCTGGACATATGCGTACATATACATGTTTATTTGTGTACTTTCTGGACATATGCGTACATATGCATGTTTATTTGTGTACTTTCTGGACATATACATACATATGCATGTTTATTTGTGTACTTTCTGGACATATGGTACATATGCATGTTTATTTGTGTACTTTCTGGACATATGGTACATATGCATGTTTATTTGTGTACTTTCTGGACATATACGTACATATGCATGTTTATTTGTGTACTTTCTGGACATATACATACATATGCATGTTTATTTGTGTACTTTCTGGACATATACATACATATGCATGTTTATTTGTGTACTTTCTGGACATATGCGTACATATGCATGTTTATTTGTGTACTTTCTGGACATATACATACATATGCATGTTTATTTGTGTACTTTCTGGACATATGCGTACATATGCATGTTTATTTGTGTACTTTCTGGACATATACATACATATGCATGTTTATTTGTGTACTTTCTGGACATATACATACATATGCATGTTTATTTGTGTACTTTCTGGACATATACGTACATATGCATGTTTATTTGTGTACTTTCTGGACATATACATACATATGCATGTTTATTTGTGTACTTTCTGGACATATGCGTACATATGCATGTTTATTTGTGTACTTTCTGGACATATACATACATATGCATGTTTATTTGTGTACTTTCTGGACATATGCGTACATATGCATGTTTATTTGTGTACTTTCTGGACATATGCGTACATATGCATGTTTATTTGTGTACTTTCTGGACATATGCGTACATATGCATGTTTATTTGTGTACTTTCTGGACATATACGTACATATGCATGTTTATTTGTGTACTTTCTGGACATATGCGTACATATGCATGTTTATTTGTGTACTTTCTGGACATATACATACATATGCATGTTTATTTGTGTACTTTCTGGACATATGCGTACATATGCATGTTTATTTGTGGAATTTCAGGACGGATACATACTAGATGCATGATTATTTGTGTACTTTAGGACTTATATGAGTCCACCTCCATGGTCGAGTGGTTAAGGCCGCTAACTTGTATGTATGTATGTATGTTCCTTTAATGTCAAACCCCTTGTGGGGACGTAGACATGTTTTCCTGGGCAAGCTTAGCCGACCTAAGTGGTTAACCAGTACTAAGCAATGTGTGTGAGGTGCCTTGCTCAAGGACACTACATACGTGGCCTGACCAAGTATTGAACCCGGGACTGTTCTATTCCAAATCCGACGCTCTACCACTGGACGCCACTTGTATACCATTGTAACCTATCATCACTGATGGTCACAGATTCGAGCACTGCTCAGACCATGTCTCATTTATATGAAAAAGTTGGCAGTTTCTTACAGAGGTTGGTGCATCAAGTACTGGTTAACCACTGGAGCCTGCCCAGGAATGGTGTTGTTAGGTAAACTGCCTGCCGGCGATATAGCTCAAAATGGTACTGATGAAGGCGTAAAACCTCGAACAAACAAATAAACAGGACATATACATATAGATGCATATTTATTTGTGTACTTTCAGGCAACACAGGTAGCTCATGTAGCCAAGGAGAAGACTATAGAACTGAGTGGCACTGTCAATGATTCTGTCATCCAACCCACCAAAGATAAGGTAGGTGCAATCAACCATGAATAATGTACTGTATGAACCATGGACAGCGTATTGTCAGTAACAATAACGTGGTATTGTGGCCTGTATTGTATCAACCATGGACAGCGTATTGTCAGTAACAATAACGTGGTATTGTGGCCTGTATTGTATCAACCATGGATAATGTATTGTCAGTAACAATAACGTGGTATTGTGGCCTGTATTGTATCAACCATGGATAATGTATTGTCAGTAACAATAACGTGGTATTGTATCAACCATGCACAATGTATTGTCAGTAACAATAACGTGGTATTGTGGCCTGTATTGTATCAACCATGGACAATGTATTGTCAGTAACAATAACGTGGTATTGTGGCCTGTATTGTATCAACCATGGACAATGTATTGTCAGTAACAATAACGAGGTATTGTGGCCTGTATTGTATGGAACATGGACAATGTATTGTCAGTAACAATAACGAGGTATTGTGGCCTGTATTGTATGGACAATGTATTGTCAGTAACAATAACGTGGTATTGTGGTCTGTATTGTATGGACAATGTATTGTCAGTAACAATAACGTGGTATTGTGGCCTGTATTGTATGGACCATGACAATGTATTGTCAGTAACAATAACATGGTATTGTGGCCTGTATTGTATCAACCATGCACAATGTATTGTCAGTAACAATAACATGGTATTGTGGCCTGTATTGTATGGACCATGACAATGTATTGTCAGTAACAATAACATGGTATTGTGGCCTGTATTGTATGGACCATGACAATGTATTGTCAGTAACAATAACGTGGTATTGTGGCCTGTATTGTATGGAACATGACAATGTATTGTCAGTAACAATAACGAGGTATTGTGGCCTGTAGTGTATGGACCATGACAATGTATTGTCAGTAACAATAACGAGGTATTGTGGCCTGTATTGGATGGACCATGACAATGTATTGTCAGTAACAATAACGAGGTATTGTGGCCTGTAGTGTATGGACCATGGACAATGTATTGTCAGTAACAATAACGTGGTATTGTGGCCTGTATTGGATGGACCATGACAATGTATTGTCAGTAACAATAATGAGGTATTGTGGCCTGTAGTGTATGGACCATGACAATGTATCGTCAGTAACAATAACGAGGTATTGTGGCCTGTAGTGTATGGACCATGACAATGTATTGTCAGTAACAATAACGTGGTATTGTGGCCTGTATTGTATGGACCATGACAATGTATTGTCAGTAACAATAACGAGGTATTGTGGCCTGTATTGTATGGAACATGACAATGTATTGTCAGTAACAATAACGAGGTATTGTGGCCTGTATTGTATGGGCCATGACAATGTATTGTCAGTAACAATAATGAGGTATTGTGGCCTGTATTGTATGGGCTATGACAATGTATTGTCAGTAACAATAACGAGGTATTGTGGCCTGTATTGTATCGACCATGGACAGCGTATTGTCAGTAACAATAACGTGGTATTGTGGCCTGTAGTGTATGGACCATGACAATGTATTGTCAGTAACAATAACGTGGTATTGTGGCCTGTATTGTATGGACCATGACAATGTATTGTCAGTAACAATAACAAGGTATTGTGGCCTGTATTGTATCAACCATGGACAGCGTATTGTCAGTAACAATAACTAGGTATTTTTACCTGTATTGTATGGAACATGACAATGTATTGTCAGTAACAATAATGAGGTAGTGTGGCCTGTATTGTATGGGCCATGACAATGTATTGTCAGTAACAATAACGAGGTATTGTGGCCTGTATTGTATGGGCCATGACAATGTATTGTCAGTAACAATAACGAGGTATTGTGGCCTGTATTGTATCAACCATGGACAGCGTATTGTCAGTAACAATAACGTGGTATTGTGGCCTGTATTGTATGGACCATGGACAATGTATTGTCAGTAACAATAATGAGGTATTGTGGCCTGTATTGTATCAACCATGGACAATGTATTGTCAGTAACAATAACGTGGTATTGTGGCCTGTATTGTATGGACCATGGATAATGTATTGTCAGTAACAATAACGTGGTATTGTGGCCTGTATTGTATGGACCATGGACAATGTATTGTCAGTAACAATAACGTGGTATTGTGGCCTGTATTGTATGGAACATGACAATGTATTGTCAGTAACAATAACGTGGTATTGTGGCCTGTATTGTATGGAACATGACAATGTATTGTCAGTAACAATAACGTGGTATTGTGGCCTGTATTGTATGGACCATGGATAATGTATTGTCAGTAACAATAACGTGGTATTGTGGCCTGTATTGTATGGACCATGGATAATGTATTGTCAGTAACAATAACGTGGTATTGTGGCCTGTATTGTATGGACCATGGACAATGTATTGTCAGTAACAATAACATGGTATTGTGGCCTGTATTGTATGGACCATGGACAATGTATTGTCAGTAACAATAACGTGGTATTGTGGCCTGTATTGTATGGACCATGGACAATGTATTGTCAGAACTTCTAAAATTGTCAGTTATTGGCTGATTATTTACTAGAAAAACCGATTCTACATGTAAAAGCATAAATATGTTAAAAATTGTTTCCATAATTTATTCATTTACATTGAAAATCAGACCAAATATCACAAAACATGCTCGAAACCTCAGTTCCAATCAGCTGAATCATGTATTTATTACACCTGTGGATCACACACAATAAACTTCTCACCAATGCAACAAGGGTTCGATCCTCGGACCGGGAAGTATGTGAGCTGGTACGGTGGTCGCCAGATCGGACATGTGGGTTTTCTCCGAGCACTCCGGTTTCCTCCCCACACGAATGACCACATATACGCTTTCATCCGCACCAACAAGAGTGATTAATATAAGTTGTTAAAACTTGCTTCGCAATCGTTGTGAAATAAATGAAAGTTTATACATCCAATAAACCACCATTGTATAATATTGTCATGGTTAATTGGTCCCAGAAGCCATTAAACGAAGAAACTGTCACAATGTTATAAATTGATGTTACCCTAGCTAGTTGTGAACAGCAACCGATGTTTACGATTATCCAATAAAAATCATCCGGTCACATGATATTATTACACTGAATGACTTAAAAAACACACCCGTCTATAAGGGGGGGTGGGGTGCACCTTTGTAATTTTCTGATTTTCATCAAATTTGGCACAGACTTAGATTAATAACGGCTCTTGATGTCCCTATTATTTATTTCAAAACACTTTACGGTATGAATATATTATTTTTGAAAACGGAACACCAGACATATACGCCAACAAAAGTGGTGCGTTTTTAAAGTTGTTTAGTGTACGTTGTAGAGATATTGCAAGATGTTTCAACGCTATATTTTACATAGATCTGTACTATGAATCTGTCTTTAGAACCAAATTAAATCATTTAAACATTCGTGGTTGTAGTACTAGTCAGATAGGTAAAGGTGGGGGGGGGGGGCGGGAGCTGGGAAGGAGGTGGTGTGATCATGTTCTACCCGAACGAATTTAGTTTTGAACATTTTAGAAGTCTTGATCAGTACCATTGACAAAGTATTGTGACGTTATTAATTAATGAACCCTGGTTTTACAGTCCATATTTACGCCACTATAGTGTATGATGTATGCGCATTTTCTCATTTCTGATACCGATATGTTAAACTTGGGAGTTTTGTCTGTGATCAGATCACAGCTGTATAAAATGTATTTTATCACCGGAAGAATTGTTACAGTTGTGCGATATATGATCGGTATTGTTGGGATAGGGCGTCTAGTTTGCGTGCTTTGGGAATAATGTTGGCTGTAATAAAATATTGATTGTTGAGATGTGTGAAATACTGTACTATATGCACATTTCCATATGTTGCATTAGTCATGGGTTTGGTTTAAACATATTTATACATTCATAATGTACAGTACATATCTATTGTATACAGAATGAAAATGGATTTAATCGAAAGCTTATATTTCACACCTGATTGAAGTTACTTTTGAACTTTACTTTTATTTAACGGATTGCTATGATGAACGGATTGTTATAATGAACGGCATGACATATATTAAACCAACATCTCAACTAGGATAGAAGTTGGTACATTCTTTCTCTTTCTCTCGGTAAATAGTATACATGTACATTGAAAATAGCGTATCATTCATATTAGAGTGAAGTATTCTTAGTGAAAAGTTAAATGTGTGAAATAATGTTTTTGTCAGTTGCAGAAAAATTAGCTGTGAAATTTTCGGTGTAATATTCCAATTCTGCTTTTGTATTTATAATGAATATACCGGTATATAGTGTGTGGCCCCATATAGTCAACATTGTTCGCAACAGCCCAACTGTGACCCACCTACCACCACCAATTCTAGGGACTCTTGTGTCCAACTCCCACTCCCATATTGCCGGTACGGATCCATGATTTTCAATTAATGAGGTGTTAATTGACTATTTCCAGGGGGAGGGGGATTTTCCGAAGCAGTTCCGTTTGCTTTTATCTTGCCTCTCGTTTCCGCTTTAATCTTGCCTCTCATTTCTGCTTTTATCTTGCCTCTCATTTCCGCTTTAATCTTGCCTCTCATTTCTGCTTTTATCTTGCCTCTCATTTCCGCTTTAATCTTGCCTCTCATTTCTGCTTTTATCTTGCCTCTCATTTCCGCTTTAATCTTGCCTCTCATTTCTGCTTTAATCTTGCCTCTCATTTCCACTTTAATCTTGCCTCTCATTTCTGCTTTAATCTTGCCTCTCATTTCTGCTTTAATCTTGCCTCTCATTTTTAATTATTCTCATCTATCATTTCTTCTTTAAGCTCGCCTCTTATTTCTGCTTGAATCTCATCTATCATTTCTGCTTTAATCTCATCGATCATTTCTGTTTTAATCTCATCTATCATTACTTCTTTAATCTCATCTATCATTTCTGCTTTAATCTCATCTATCATTTCTTCTTTAATCTCATCTATCATTTCTGCTTTAATCTCATCTATCATTACTTCTTTAATCTCATCTATCATTTCTGCTTTAATCTCATCTATCATTACTTCTTTAATCTAATCTATCATTTCTGCTTTAATCTCATCTATCATTACTTCTTTAATCTCATCTATCATTTCTGCTTTAATCTCATCTATCATTACTTCTTTAATCTCATCTATCATTTCTGCTTTAATCTCATCTATCATTTCTTCTTTAATCTCATCTATCATTTCTGCTTTAATCTCATCTATTATTTCTGCTTTAATCTCATCTATCATTACTTCTTTAATCTAATCTATCATTTCTGCTTTAATCTCATCTATCATTACTTCTTTAATCTCATCTATCATTTCTGCTTTAATCTCATCTATCATTACTTCTTTAATCTCATCTATCATTTCTGCTTTAATCTCATCTATCATTACTTCTTTAATCTCATCTATCATTTCTGCTTTAATCTCATCTATCATTACTTCTTTAATCTCATCTATCATTTCTGCTTTAATCTCATCTATCATTTCTTCTTTAATCTCATCTATCATTTCTGCTTTAATCTCATCTATCATTACTTCTTTAATCTAATCTATCATTTCTGCTTTAATCTCATCTATCATTTCTGCTTTAATCTCATCTATCATTTCTTCTTTAATCTCATCTATCATTACTTCTTTAATCTCATCTATCATTTCTGCTTTAATCTCATCTATCATTACTTCTTTAATCTCATCTATCATTTCTGCTTTAATCTCATCTATCATTACTTCTTTAATCTCATCTATCATTTCTGCTTTATTCTCATCTATCATTACTTCTTTAATCTCATCTATCATTTCTGCTTTAATCTAATCTATCATTTCTTCTTTAATCTCATCTATCATTTCAGCTTTAATCTCATCTATTATTTCTGCTTTAATCTCATCTATCATTACTTCTTTAATCTCATCTATCATTTCTGCTTTAATCTCATCTATCATTACTTCTTTAATCTAATCTATCATTTCTGCTTTAATCTAATCTATTATTTCTGCTTTAATCTCATCTATCATTTCTTCTTTAATCTCATCTATCATTACTTCTTTAATCTCATCTATCATTTCTGCTTTAATCTCATCTATCATTACTTCTTTAATCTCATCTATCATTTCTGCTTTAATCTCATCTATCATTACTTCTTTAATCTCATCTATCATTTCTGCTTTATTCTCATCTATCATTACTTCTTTAATCTCATCTATCATTTCTGCTTTAATCTCATCTATCATTACTTATTTAATCTCATCTATCATTTCTGCTTTAATCTCATCTATCATTTCTGCTTTAATCTCATCGATCATTTCTGTTTTAATCTCATCTATCATTTCTTCTTTAATCTCATCGATCATTTCTGCTTTAATCTCATCTATCATTACTTCTTTAATCTCATCTATCATTTCTGCTTTAATCTCATCTATCATTACTTCTTTAATCTAATCTATCATTTCTGCTTTAATCTCATCTATCATTTCTGCTTTAATCCCGCCTCTCATTTCTTCTTTAATCTCATCGATCATTTCTGCTTTAATCTCATCTATCATTACTTCTTTAATCTCATCTATTATTTCTTCTTTAATCTCATCTATCATTTCTGCTCTAATCCCGCCTCTCATTTCTTCTTTAATCTCAGCTATCATTTCTTCTTTGATTTCAGCTCTCATTTCAGCTCTTGGTTCAGCTCTGTTGCCAAGATGCAAATATGTCGAACAATGTATCATATCATTAGATTATAATCTCCAATATAGAGAGCTGGAATACTGTTGCTGATTATTCATTCAAGAAACGTATATATTTGGTTTCAGGTTAAAGACGGCAAACTGTTGAATGACGTTGGTGAATCCATGAGTGGATTTGCGTCGAAGGTAAATATTTTTCATACCGTAAAACTGAAAACAACTACCATTAATTATACTTGCTGTATGCATATAAAGGATAGCTGACCTTCAAGTGAACTTGAACGTTATAATGCAAGCATGGGTAATGCACATAACAGTTCACATGTCATATTTTGTTGATAATTTATTACCGAATTACCCCACCATGTACCATGCATGCATTTAATGTTTAAGAACCGGACTCGACCACAAATGGATAGATGACATCTGACCTATAAGTTACTGCAGTTTGAAAGGTTTATAGTATCTCAACTTTGCTGAAATCGCAGGCTCAATTTCAAGCATTCTGATTGGTTTTTAAGATCATCATAGCACCAGTTTATTTAAATTTAATTGTATTTAATTAAGCCTTATGTAGATGACGCGTACCAGTTTTTGTAAAATGGGAGATTTCAGTTTAGGAGTGGCTGGGAAAGAAACTTTTGATGAAGCCTATTTTTGGACCGGCATTTCATTTACATTAAATGAATATGGTATGAACGTCACATTGAAGATCACTTAAAATCTCTTGCCCCTCAACTGGGGGTCGGGGGTCGTATTCTTTCAAGTGAGGAAGCTATCCAGCTTGCTTACAGTAGGTCGGTGGTTCTACCTGTGTACCTGCTCGAATAACAGCTGGAGAGTCGCAATTTGACCTAAGCTGTTTGTGTGACATTAATCCCCAAAAAACAACCAAACATATTGAATTTTATACCAGAAATGTAGTACTCAGTTGTGTTTTTGTGTTTTACGTTTATTTATCGTCGCTACAGGTTGCCCATATGAGCGACGCCTTCTGAAGAGATTAGTCATTTTAGATTTTTGGAGGATAGTGCAATGATACAGACAGAGACCCATTCCAGAGTCTCCTCTGGTTCTTTTACGTGCACGGTGTAAAGCACCGTCACGAGACATCGGTTTAACGTCCCATCTGAAAGACTGTTAATTTTATTAGTGTCAGACGGGGGATCGAACCTGCGATCCCTGGATTACCAGTCCAGCGCCACTGGACTACATATCCATCTGTAGTACTCAGTTGCAACTAGCATGGCTTTGATAAAGAATTTATCATTTCGAAAGGCCCCAGTCCAAATATCTCATCGACTTATTTGGCTTGACTACTCGATACTGGAAGCAATAACGGGTGGTTCTATGTTAAATACGTTCCATTATAATTAATACTTTCTATGTTGTTACTATGTGACAATATAGAGATCACAACAGAGTCGTACAAATTTGAGGATTTGTGATCAAAACCTACGACATTTTGAAACATACACTACAGGGAGGGTGCCGTAGAAGTTCTGAACTTTGTTTGTGTACCTCATTTCATTTGTTATAAACAATGTTATCCATTAAGTGCCAAAAATATCAATTTAAATTTTGTCTCGCCGACCCATCGTTATATTGGAAATATGTTTATTATTTATAATTGCTAACACAACTAATAGAAGATAACAATTTTCCTATTGGGGGAAAATAACAATTTTTTAAATTTAATTTAAAATAATTTTAAACAAAATTCACATCAAGATTTTCATTTTCTCTAATTTTCATCGGATCTTTCTCTGACCTTTCGTTATAACAAAATAATAATGCTAAACATTTGAATGGAAATACACTTTGATAATCAGGTAAATTGGATAGACTAGAATTATTTGTTGATAATTTAGAAGATATTGAGTTTATAACCGTGTTAACAGTTATTGGAGATGTAGACCGGTATGTAGGCGACTCTGGTAAAGAATGTTTTAATTGGGACAGTAGTTAACAATGCTTGTACCTATCTCTCATTAGTAGCTCCTAGAAGGTCTGTAATGAATAATAAAGTAAAAATCTATATGTGTAAAATATTAATTTTCTTGTCGTTAAGTTTGATTTACTCGAAGTACTCGGCTGTCTGATTAGTTTAATGGTTAGCACGCTCTCTTCTCACCACGACAACCCGAGTTTGATATTCGGTGTGTGACATGGTACGGTGGTCACGAGTTCGGGCAGGTGGGTTTTCTCTGGTTGCAGGTGGACTTCCTCCCACATGAAGGATCACATGTACGCTTCCATTCTCGCCATCGAGAGTAATTAAAGATATAGATATACAGTCAAACCTGTCTTAAGCAGCCAGCTAAGGGAATCAATGAAACTGGCTGCTTAGCACAGCTGGCTGCTTAATAGAGGTCAAATGTCTAGTAAACTAGCATATTGGGAATCTTGAAACTGGCTGCTTAATACAGGTTGGCTGTCTAATGGAGGTGACCACTGACACAGGTTTGACTGTATTCATGTTCAAGCTGATTGTCACAGTTTCTAAATCAAGTTGCCATGGCTCATCTGGATCTATGTTGTTTGCACATTCCGTCCACTTTGTTTATCAGGATACAGGTTTAAATATGTTGGGGTAGTTGAACATAGCATGTGTTGAGGTGTATTACGCTGTTATTGACCTACTTAGGGTGCCAGGGCATGCAACCACTTTACTGTTACAGATTGGACTATGACCTGAACAGATGGTTTTGTTACATTTCTGTGATTCCAGCATGAGTGAAAATACTGTATTGTCTGTACTCGGCCTTTATTCATATGTACTTCTAAAATCTTCTAATAAAATAATCGGCTTTTGGTTGAGTCACACAAACAAATCTATTTTTAATGTAAATGAATTTTTATTTGAAAGTCCGCCTCCGTGGTCGAGTGGTTAAGATCGCTGACTTGCATACCACTGTAACCTATCATCACTGATGGTCACAGGTTCGAGCCCCACTCAGGCCGTGTCTCATTTATATGAAAAAGTTGGCAGTTTCTTACGGAGGTTGGTGCACCCAAGTACTGGTTAACCGCTGGAGCCTGCCCAGGAAAGGTGTTGTTAGGTAAACTGCCCGCCGGCGATATAGCCCGAAATGGTGCTGATGCAGGCGTAAAACCCGAAATATAACATAAATATAACATATTATTTGAAAACTAAGCGAGTACTGATTTTATTGAACACGCATTTTCAGAATCATTTCATATACTTGTGAGTGAGTGTTTGTAAAATACAAGTTTTCTACCCACAAAATACCACCTCAATCTATGAGTGAGGTTGACTTACGGCTGAGTATATTACCATAAATGAGATGTTCGTATTAATAAGATAAGATAAATGTTAATTTTCTAATCAAGGACAGCATTTATAAGATAAGAAAATAAAAGTTTATTAAACCAAGATATGGCACTCACTGGCATAGTAATCACATAATAAGTTGACATAATAGCTGGAGAGTCACCGTATCTGGAATTTTAAATGCCTTGCCTAAGGGCACACTCGCCCCTCAGGACCCGTTACAATTGTGCCCTTAGGCAAGGCATTTAAATTCCACAATGCCTCTTGGCGATTGATTCCATGAGCATTTAATATAAGTTGTAAGAACTTGTTTAGCAATCGAGCTATAATTAATTTATATAAATTATTATTTCAGCTCTCCAGCGCGGGGGCTAAGGGTTGGGGTAACCTGCAAAGCCTGTGGAGTGAGCCGAAGACTACCCTGGGTACCGTGGACACAAGTCCGGGTGAAAAATCGTCACTTCTTGGAGGCGGAACTCCAATACATCAAAGGTTTGTGTGTAGCAGTTTAACTTGCTATGTGCAGGAGTATGCAGAAATGATACAAGGTTTGTGTGTAGCAGTTTAACTTGCTATGTGCAGGAGTATGCAGAAATGATACACGGTTTGTGTGTAGCAGTTTAACTTGCTATGTGCAGGAGTATGCAGAAATGATACAAGGTTTGTGTGTAGCAGTTTAACTTGCTATGTGCAGGAGTATGCAGAAATGATAGTGTTTGTGTCGTTAACCTTCGGATTTAGGGTCTTTGTTTTAATGGTCAGGTCATGTTCATGTGTTTAAGTCCCAGCTAAATGTAACGATTCAAGTTCCAGGTCATAGGTTCAAGTCCAGCTAAGAGATCGTGGGTTCAAGCTCCAGCTAAGAGATTGTGGGTTCAAGCTCCAGCTAAGAGATCGTGGGTTCAAGCTCCAGCTAAGAGATCGTGGGTTCAAGCTCCAGCACACTAGTTCTAGATCAAGCACATGAATTACATCAGCGTTTTCTTCTCCACCTGCCTTGCACAGCATAATTCGACCTGAGCACAACCAGTTCCTGATTGGTTCTGGATGTATTGCAATTCTTAATAAGCTGACCATGTATTGCATTCTGTCATCTTTTTGATTGATTTTGATGTACAAATGTATCTTTTATATCAACCTGGGAACAGGCGTTGATATGTATATTGCCTTGTCTGTCATTATATATATATATATTTAACGCCCAACCAGTTAACTGAGCCGTATTGAGTTTCTGATAATAAAGTGAAAAATCGACAGACTGGAACCCAGGCATGTGTATGCAGTGCTATTTAGGAAATGATGTGGCCATAAATTCTCCCCATATTCAGAGTTGTTATCATATTAAGCGTGTCATCAGTGAGATGCACTGGAGATCACGTTATTTGTGCAACCTTGCCTGGGGAATGTGATGCTGATATATCAACGTTATTTGTGCAACCTTGCCTGGGGGATGTGATGCTGATATATCAACGTTATTTGTGCAACCTTGCCTGGGGGATGTGATGCTGATATATCAACATTATTTGTGCAACCTTGCCTTGGGGATGTGATGCTGATATATCAACGTTATTTGTGCAGGAAGGTGATGCTGATATATCAACGTTATTTGTGCAGGAATGTGATGCTGATATATCAATGTTATTTGTGCAGGAATGTGATGCTGATATATCAACGTTATTTGTGCAGGAATGTGATGCTGATATATCAACGTTATTTGTGCAGGAATGTGATGCTGATATATCAACGTTATTTGTGCAGGAATGTGATGCTGATATATCAACGTTATTTGTGCAACCTTGCCCTTGGGAATGTGATGCTGATATATCAACGTTATTTGTGCAGGAATGTGATGCTGATATATCAACGTTATTTGTGCAGGAATGTGATGCTGATATATCAACGTTATTTGTGCAGGAATGTGATGCTGATATATCAACGTTATTTGTGCAGGAATGTGATGCTGATATATCAACGTTATTTGTGCAACCTTGCCTGGGAATGTGATGCTGATATATCAACGTTATTTGTGCAACCTTGCCTTGGGGATGTGATGCTGATATATCAACGTTATTTGTGCAACCTTGCCTTGGGGATGTGATGCTGATATATCAACGTTATTTGTGCAGGAATGTGATGCTGATATATCAACGTTATTTGTGCAGGAATGTGATGCTGATATATCAACGTTATTTGTGCAGGAATGTGATGCTGATATATCAACGTTATTTGTGCAGGAATGTGATGCTGATATATCAACGTTATTTGTGCAACCTTGCCTGGGGAATGTGATGCTGATATATCAACGTTATTTGTGCAACCTTGCCTGGGGAATGTGATGCTGATATATCAACGTTATTTGTGCAACCTTGCCTTGGGGATGTGATGCTGATATATCAACGTTATTTGTGCAACCTTGCCTGGGGAATGTGATGCTGATATATCAACGTTATTTGTGCAACCTTGCCTGGGGAATGTGATGCTGATATATCAACGTTATTTGTGCAACCTTGCCCTTGGGGATGTGATGCTGATATATCAACATTATTTGTGCAACCTTGCCTGGGGAATGTGATGCTGATATATCAACGTTATTTGTGCAACCTTGCCTGGGGAATGTGATGCTGATATATCAACGTTATTTGTGCAACCTTGCCTTGGGGATGTGATGCTGATATATCAACGTTATTTGTGCAGGAATGTGATGCTGATATATCAACGTTATTTGTGCAGGAATGTGATGCTGATATATCAACGTTATTTGTGCAGGAATGTGATGCTGATATATCAACGTTATTTGTGCAGGAATGTGATGCTGATATATCAACGTTATTTGTGCAGGAATGTGATGCTGATATATCAACGTTATTTGTGCAGGAATGTGATGCTGATATATCAACGTTATTTGTGCAGGAATGTGATGCTGATATATCAACGTTATTTGTGCAACCTTGCCTGGGAATGTGATGCTGATATATCAACGTTATTTGTGCAACCTTGCCCTTGGGGATGTGATGCTGATATATCAACGTTATTTGTGCAACCTTGCCTGGGGAATGTGATGCTGATATATCAACGTTATTTGTGCAACCTTGCCTGGGGAATGTGATGCTGATATATCAACGTTATTTGTGCAACCTTGCCTTGGGGATGTGATGCTGATATATCAACGTTATTTGTGCAACCTTGCCTGGGGAATGTGATGCTGATATATCAACGTTATTTGTGCAACCTTGCCTTGGGAATGTGATGCTGATATATCAACGTTATTTGTGCAACCTTGCCTGGGGAATGTGATGCTGATATATCAACGTTATTTGTGCAACCTTGCCTGGGGAATGTGATGCTGATATATCAACGTTATTTGTGCAACCTTGCCTTTGGGGATGTGATGCTGATATATCAACGTTATTTGTGCAACCTTGCCTTGGGGATGTGATGCTGATATATCAACGTTATTTGTGCAGGAATGTGATGCTGATATATCAACGTTATTTGTGCAGGAATGTGATGCTGATATATCAACGTTATTTGTGCAGGAATGTGATGCTGATATATCAACGTTATTTGTGCAGGAATGTGATGCTGATATATCAACGTTATTTGTGCAGGAATGTGATGCTGATATATCAACGTTATTTGTGCAGGAATGTGATGCTGATATATCAACGTTATTTGTGCAACCTTGCCCTTGGGGATGTGATGCTGATATATCAACGTTATTTGTGCAACCTTGCCTTGGGGATGTGATGCTGATATATCAACGTTATTTGTGCAACCTTGCCTGGGAATGTGATGCTGATATATCAACGTTATTTGTGCAACCTTGCCTTGGGGATGTGATGCTGATATATCAACGTTATTTGTGCAACCTTGCCTTGGGGATGTGATGCTGATATATCAACGTTATTTGTGCAGGAATGTGATGCTGATATATCAACGTTATTTGGAATGTGATGCTGATATATCAACGTTATTTGTGCAGAATGTGATGCTGATATATCAACGTTATTTGTGCAGGAATGTGATGCTGATATATCAACGTTATTTGTGCAGGAATGTGATGCTGATATATCAACGTTATTTGTGCAGGAATGTGATGCTGATATATCAACGTTATTTGTGCAACCTTGCCTTGGGAATGTGATGCTGATATATCAACGTTATTTGTGCAACCTTGCCTTGGGGATGTGATGCTGATATATCAACGTTATTTGTGCAACCTTGCCCTTGGGGAATGTGATGGCCTTGGGAATGTGATGCTGGCACAGTGGGATTTGTTACTGCTGGATGTTGTCACTCACAGTCACATATGGGCGGGTTCAAACCCTGGCCTATGCCCAAAGACAAACATGATTGTGTGATAAAAACCACTGACATCCGCAGGAGACATCTTGTTCCATCTACAGGGTAGCAACTCCTGTGATGTTTGCACGATCTTTAGACTCCATTCTTTCAAGTGAGGTAGCTATCCAGAAGGCTTGTGGAAGGTTCGTGGTTCTACCTGGGTACCTATGCTGGTCGGAGGGGCCTCTGAGGTCTTACCCCACCAGTAATAGCTGGAGAGTCGCCATATGACATTGGTGTGACTTCCCCCCCCCTCCCTCCCCTCCAAAAACCCTAGAAAAACAAAGGGGGTCATTAAACATATTTGAATAGAACAAAGAAGGAAAGGTCAGAGGTATCGATGTGGATGTTTTGGTGATAAACCTCCGCTCATCTATTTCGGCCTCCATACACTTTAGCCATGCTCAACGTAGTTCATACCCCGATGGAAACAACTAACCATCGATTCATTCCTTATATTTACATTAATTATTCTTTTCAACTACACCAAAGAAAATATAGCACACTGCATTTAAAATGGTTTAGTCCAAATTTGCAACTTACCGTGTGCCGAAACAAGTAAATAGATCATCCCTGGAACAGCGTAAACGGTAAGACACGCCTTTTCTCGCGACGAACGTTGCCTAACACTATGAATGCCCGTAATGTCGAGTGCGCATGTCAGCTGCATATCATTAGTTGGAAACCCTCGTACGAAAATGAATACAATCAGGTCACATACGTTCATTGAAGGAAATGCAATAACGATGTAAATATTAGAAATTGAACCCTTTTTTTAAGTTTAATCATATTTTATTGCTCGATTCGTTTTACATATACATGTGAATACAAAGCATGACAAATTAAGTAAAGGCAAACGGGTTGGGCCACAAGTTCTAGCAACAATTGAACCCTCTCAAGGGTTATAGACCTCCCTGGAATGGGGGGATGCTACATGTCATCGGGGAACTTGGCTCGTGTTGGTAACTGGATGCGATGATGAATAATCGCTAATACACCGACTAGATCCAGAACCCAACAAAGAAACAGCAGTTGGTGGAAAGCTTCAATATTACACGAGTATTTACAATTTCAGTGATCAAAGTGGGAACAAGCTTCTGAAGGATGATGATGAATGGGGCGGATGGTCCGACGAGAAGAACTCCGATTGGAATAACGCGGACGAGAACCCGGGCGATCAAGCCCTCGAGGATTGGTTAAACGATGATGAACCTGGGTCTAGGGCTTCCAAGCATAAACAATCTAAGAATAGTAATAATGAAGACAATTGGGATGATTGGAGCCAGATTGACGGAAAGGACAAGAAATCATTAAAATCTAGTCAGAACATGAAAAAGAAAGAAAGTTTAAAAACTTCCAGTAAATCTAGTGATCCGGGTTGGAGTACGGAGGACTGGGGCGTTGAATCTTCTTCCAATAAAAACACGTCAAAAAAGCCAAAAGATCCGTTAGTAGGGAATTTGTTGGACTTGGATATAAATGACTCGAGCAATATAGAAACAGGAGCAAATAACTCTGGTTGGGACAATGAGGTGTGGGCTGATGGGGACGACGACGATTGGCAGTCGTTAGAGCTGGATAGTAAAAAGAAATGAGATGAGTGTTATATTTGGGGGGGGGGGGCATGGGGTTGAGTACTATGCTACGTTAGTGAATTTTAGAAATAATATATGTCTTTCAGTTGTTTTATTGACGAATAAAACATGGTTTGGATTTCTGACGAAGGGGAAGTAACCACGCTGGCCTTAGGCGTAAGTGTTTAATTCCTGCTCTCAGAATGACAAACCATGTTTTATTTGACTATAAATAGCGCAGATACAAATATTATTTTGATTCTAACATGACCAAAATATGTAAAAAGCGCAAATATAGTTCGTGTTATTGTTTAGAAAGCGTAAATGACGTCACAAAATACAAAAATGCCAGCAAAATGATGTCGCGTTTGACATCACACGCTAAACCATGTTTTATTGCAGATTTAAACACGGTAAATTCCTTCTTTGTGCATACAGACAAAATTCCGAGTCATGTTGGAATTAAAATTAGAATGAAAATATATGTATCAATTGCGAGTCAGTATTTTTGTACATAATATTATTAATGTGGCAGGACCAGAACCAGGGTCGGAATAATGTCGAGGTAACCACGTGTTTACTTCATAAAAAGCTGCCTGTAATAAGGATGTAAAATTGCTGAGGATGTAAAATCGCTGAGGATGTAAAATCGCTGAGGATGTAAAATCGCTGAGGATGTAAAATCGCTGAGGATGTAAAATTGCTGAGGATGTAAAATTGCTGAGGATGTAAAATCGCTGAGGATTTTGCCTCGGTTTTGTGTTTCAACGTAGCTAGAAACCTACACATTATAATACTGGTATTTATAATGCAGAAACTATGTACTATTTATAGATATCATTTTGGGTATGAAAACAAAAAAGGTTTATGTTAAATATGAACTGTGTGTTATAACGTTACCCGAAATAGCATTAGCGGTAACTTTAGAAAATTAAAAATCTTCCTCTTCAAAATACGAAATTGCAGTATGTGAGAGTATCCCGTTTTTTATGCAGCCCACCGGAAGCGTTACGAATGTGCCCTTGCTTAGGCGAACATTTAAATTTCACATTGCCTTTTCTCTCTCCCTCATAGCGATTGATTCCATCAGGAATGAGGTCTCGAGAGTGATCAAGTTGAAAGAACTTGTTTTGCAATCAAGCTAAAATAAATTTGTATATACTTATGATTGAAAAGAAATTCACAAAGAGCATGAAAATGATTGTAACGGCATCTCTTGGAATTATGTACAACTCGGTGGCCGTGTGATGTGGCATTCCTGTATCACTCGAGCAGAATAGAACTGTTACATGATGTTGCTAAATACCACTCGAGCAGAATAGAATGATCTGCTACGTGGTGTTGCTAAATACCACTCGAGCAGAATAGAATGATCTGTTACACAGTGTTGCTAAATACCACTCGAGCAGAATAGAATGATCTGTTACATCACTTGAGCAGAATAGAATGATCTGTTACACGGTGTTGCTAAATACCACTCAATCAGAATAGAATGATCTGCTACGCGGTGTTGCTAAATACCACTCGAGCAGAATAGAATGATCTGCTATGCGGTGTTGCTAAATACCACTCGAGCAGAATAGAATGATCTGCTACGTGGTGTTGCTAAATACCACTCGAGCAGAATAGAATGATCTGCTACGCGGTGTTGCTAAATACCACTCGAGCAGAATAGAATGATCTGCTACGCGGTGTTGCTAAATACCACTCGAGCAGAATAGAATGATCTGCTACACGGTGTTACTAAATACCACTCGGGCAGAATAGAATGATCTGTTACACAGTGTTGCTAAATACCACTCGAGCAGAATAGAATGATCTGTTACATCACTCGAGCAGAATAGAATGATCTGTTACACAGTGTTGCTAAATACCACTTGAGCAGAATAGAATGATCTGCTACGCAGTGTTGCTAAATACCACTCGAGCAGAATAGAATGATCTGTTACACAGTGTTGCTAAATACCACTTGAGCAGAATAGAATGATCTGTTACACAGTGTTGCTAAATACCACTCGAGCAGAATAGAATGATCTGCTACGCGGTGTTGCTAAATACCACTCAAGCAGAGTAGAATATTAATTTCCGAGTCCTGAACATGATAACAGTACAATAGGAAAATGAATACCTTTGTTTTATCTGCATTTTATATCTTGATGCTCTTCTGTTTATTACATTTGAAAAATAAAAAAATATATATTTTGGATGGAAAAATTATAATATGAATTTATGATAACCCACAAAGTTTCTGTTGCCTCTTAGTCCTCTTCCGTATACAGTCAAACCTGGGTCACCTCTATTAAACAGCCAACCTGTATTAAGCAGCCAACATGCATTAAGCAGCCAAACTGTATTAAGCAGCCAGTTGCCAGATTCCCAATATGTTGCTTTGTTATACATTTGCCCTCTATTAAGCAGCCACCTGTGCTAAGCAGCCACTTTTTGTGATTCCTTGACTGGCTGCTTAAGACAGGATTGACTGTAGAGGCAGACATTATTACAGTACCTCTTGTGATACATATGGCAGCCATCTACCTATCATGATCAATGGATATGATGTTGTCTTTGTACAGTCAAACCTGTCTTAAGCAGCCAGCCAATGGAGATTGCAGAAAGTGGCTGCTTAGCACACAGGTGACTGCTTAATAGAGGTTAGTTGTATAGTAAACAACATATTGGGGGATCTGGCTGCATAATAGTTTACAGTCAAACCTGTCTTAAGCAGCCAGCCAATGGGGATTGCAGAAAGCTTAGCACACAAGTGACTGCTTAATAGAGGTTAGATGTATAGGAAACAACATATTGGGGGATCTGGCTGCATAATAGAGGTGACCACTAACACAGGGTTAACTGTATGTGATATTGTCGTCGAGAGGTGCATCTGTGTTGGATAGGGTTATAGCAAACATGTGTCGTCGAGAGGTGCATCTGTGTGTGATAGGGTTATAGCAAACATGTGTCATCGAGAGGTGCATCTGTGTGGGATAGGGTTATAGCAAACATGTGTCATCGAGAGGTGCATCTGTGTTGGATAGGGTTATAGCAAACATGTGTCATCGAGAGGTGCATCTGTGTTGGATAGAGTTATAGCAAACATGTGTCGTCGAGAGGTGCATCTGTGTGGGATAGGGTTATAGCAATCATGTGTCGTCGAGAGGTGCATCTGTGTGTGATAGGGTTATAGCAAACATGTGTCGTCGAGAGGTGCATCTGTGTGGGATAGGGTTATAGCAAACATGTGTCGTCGAGAGGTGCATCTGTGTGGGATAGAGTTATAGCAAACATGTGTCGTCGAGTTGGTTTTACAAATGTTTGCAATATTCTCTCGTGCTACTTAAAGCAGCATTACATCGTATGAAATAAACGCTATATTACATCTTGTGAAATAAAAGCTATATTACATCGTATGAAATAAAAGCTATATTACATCTTGTGAAATAAAAGCTATATTACATCGTATGAAATAAAAGCTATATTACATCTTGTGAAATAAAAGCTATATTACATCGTATGAAATAAAAGCTATATTACATCGTATGAAATAAAAGCTATATTACATCGTATGAAATAAAAGCTATTTGAAAAATTCAATTTTTACGTATTGGTAGCAATGATGCAACACATACTAATATTATACTTTGTATGGTTATGTTCATTTGGTAAACAGTGATTTTGTAAGTAGGACTTTCCGAGTCGATCGGTCACGCACTTGTTTACATTCGGAATGCATCATCCCCATTTGTCCCACATTCTCTTTTTTAATTAAATTACTTGATATGTTGATTCATACCTCTGTTAGCTAAGTCTTTTAGGGACATTTCTACATCCCCACGAGGGGTTCAACATTAGAGGAAGATAGATAGATAGTCTTTCATGTTCAAAATATATACGTTGTTTTCTACATCCTCTGTTGTTTCACACATGCGCGCTGTGCGTGTTTTTACATTTCGTGTGTTGATAAACAAATTCGCATATACGACGGTTTAAATTTATTGGAATTTTATCGTTTCTGAGCGACTGTTTCGATTTTTGTAAACACACATACATTAGTATTTATATTTTACCCAAAACATCCTTTATTACGATGTAATGCTGCTTTAATCTGTTTAAAAATAGAATATACTTCATAATAGCCACGCCCTCCCAGGTCGCTTCAGGTTTGTTTTCTCTGCAATGTTAGCAAGTTTTAATATTATAACATTTTTCCAATATCTGACCTGGGGGTTATAACACTTCTCAAGTTCAAGCAATTTGATTGGTTGATTCTGAGATTTATTCTCAGCTGAACCAATCAGAAGCTTGAGTGTGAGTTTGAGATCTGAGAGAAGGTTTAACATCGGGTCCAGATGGTGTGGATTACTGCATCCTGGTATGCGTATAAGATTCAATATAGTGTCTACAGTCCTATAAAATTTAGAATGTGTAATATCTCTTGAAACATACAAATATATGTCCAAATGTTTGCCGTAAAAACGGTAAGCTGTGGATAAACAGCTATACATTGTTGCTATGATTGGTCACAAAATAATTCATGTTGATATAAACCCAAATAATGTTTGATGTGATGTGAATTGTGGAATATATGAAATATTTACACTACATAAACACATACAAGAAAATACCTTCGCTGTTACAAGTTGATACAATGGAATACGACCAATGGTTTGAAATAACTGAATATGAGCAGCTCTTGTCTCAATACATTTTCGTGTTTCTTTTCAGAGTAAAGATAATTTGTTGTATCATGTTACATACAGTGATTGCTATTATTAACCTTTAACCTGCCAATCACAACTAAAGTCAGGTTACATACAGTGATTGCTATTATTAACCTGTAACCTGCCAATCACAACTAAAGTCAGGTTACATACAGTGATTGCTATTATTAACCTGTAACCTGCCAATCACAACTAAAGTCAGGTTACATACAGTGATTGCTATTATTAACCTGTAACCTGCCAATCACAACTAAAGTCAGGTTACATACAGTGATTGCTATTATTAACCTGTAACCTGCCAATCACAACTAAAGTCAGGTTACATACAGTGATTGCTATTATTAACCTGTAACCTGCCAATCACAACTAAAGTCAGGTTACATACAGTGATTGCTATTATTAACCTGTAACCTGCCAATCACAACTAAAGTCAGGTTACATACAGTGATTGCTATTATTAACCTGTAACCTGCCAATCACAACTAAAGTCAGGTTACATACAGTGATTGCTATTATTAACCTGTAACCTGCCAATCACAACTAAAGTCAGGTTACATACAGTGATTGCTATTATTAACCTGCCAATCACAACTAAAGTCCGGTTACATACAGTGATTGCTATTATTAACCCGTAACCTGCCAATCACAACTAAAGTCCGGTTACATACAGTGATTGCTATTATTAACCTGCCAATCACAACTAAAGTCAGGTTACATACAGTGATTGCTATTATTAACCTGTAACCTGCCAATCACAACTAAAGTCAGGTTACATACAGTGATTGCTATTATTAACCTGCCAATCACAACTAAAGTCAGGTTACATACAGTGATTGCTATTATTAACCTGCCAATCACAACTAAAGTCAGGTTACATACAGTGATTGCTATTATTAACCTGTAACCTGCCAATCACAACTAAAGTCAGGTTACATACAGTGATTGCTATTATTAACCTGTAACCTGCCAATCACAACTAAAGTCAGGTTACATACAGTGATTGCTATTATTAACCTGTAACCTGCCAATCACAACTAAAGTCAGGTTACATACAGTGATTGCTATTATTAACCTGTAACCTGCCAATCACAACTAAAGTCAGGTTACATACAGTGATTGCTATTATTAACCTGTAACCTGCCAATCACAACTAAAGTCAGGTTACATACAGTGATTGCTATTATTAACCTGTAACCTGCCAATCACAACTAAAGTCAGGTTACATACAGTGATTGCTATTATTAACCTGTAACCTGCCAATCACAACTAAAGTCAGGTTACATACAGTGATTGCTATTATTAACCTGTAACCTGCCAATCACAACTAAAGTCAGGTTACATACAGCGATTGCTATTATTAACCTGCCAATCACAACTAAAGTCAGGTTACATACAGTAATTGCTATTATTAACCTGCCAATCACAACTAAAGTCTGGTTACATACAGTGATTGCTATTATTAACCTGCCAATCACAACTAAAGTCCGGTTACATACAGTGATTGTTATTATTAACCCGTAACCTGCCAATCACAACTAAAGTCCGGTTACATACAGTGATTGCTATTATTAACCTGCCAATCACAACTAAAGTCCGGTTACATACAGTGATTGCTATTATTAACCTGCCAATCACAACTAAAGTCCGGTTACATACAGTGATTGCTATTATTAACCTTTAACCTGCCAATCACAACTAAAGTCAGGTTACATACAGTGATTGCTATTATTAACCTTTAACCTGCCAATCACAACTAAAGTCAGGTTACATACAGTGATTGCTATTATTAACCTGTAACCTGCCAATCACAACTAAAGTCAGGTTACATACAGTGATTGCTATTATTAACCTGTAACCTGCCAATCACAACTAAAGTCAGGTTACATACAGTGATTGCTATTATTAACCTGTAACCTGCCAATCACAACTAAAGTCAGGTAACATACAGTGATTGCTATTATTAACCTGTAACCTGCCAATCACAACTAAAGTCAGGTTACATACAGTGATTGCTATTATTAACCTGTAACCTGCCAATCACAACTAAAGTCAGGTTACATACAGCGATTGCTATTATTAACCTGCCAATCACAACTAAAGTCAGGTTACATACAGTAATTGCTATTATTAACCTGCCAATCACAACTAAAGTCCGGTTACATACAGTGATTGCTATTATTAACCTGCCAATCACAACTAAAGTCCGGTTACATACAGTGATTGCTATTATTAACCCGTAACCTGCCAATCACAACTAAAGTCCGGTTACATACAGTGATTGCTATTATTAACCTGCCAATCACAACTAAAGTCTGGTTACATACAGTGATTGCTATTATTAACCTGCCAATCACAACTAAAGTCCGGTTACATACAGTGATTGCTATTATTAACCTTTAACCTGCCAATCACAACTAAAGTCAGGTTACATACAGTGATTGCTATTATTAACCTTTAACCTGCCAATCACAACTAAAGTCAGGTTACATACAGTGATTGCTATTATTAACCTTTAACCTGCCAATCACAACTAAAGTCAGGTTACATACAGTGATTGCTATTATTAACCTTTAACCTGCCAATCACAACTAAAGTCAGGTTACATACAGTGATTGCTATTATTAACCTTTAACCTGCCAATCACAACTAAAGTCAGGTTACATACAGTGATTGCTATTATTAACCTTTAACCTGCCAATCACAACTAAAGTCAGGTTACATACAGTGATTGCTATTATTAACCTTTAACCTGCCAATCACAACTAAAGTCAGGTTACATACAGTGATTGCTATTATTAACCTTTAACCTGCCAATCACAACTAAAGTCAGGTTACATACAGTGATTGCTATTATTAACCTGCCAATCACAACTAAAGTCGGGTTACATACAGTGATTGCTATTATTAACCATTAACCTGCCAATCACAACTAAAGTCCGGTTACATACAGTGATTGCTATTATTAACCTGCCAATCACAACTAAAGTCAGGTTACATATAGTGATTGCTATTATTAACCATTAACCTGCCAATCACAACTAAAGTCAGGTTACATACAGTGATTGCTATTATTAACCTGCCAATCACAACTAAAGTCAGGTTACATATAGTGATTGCTATTATTAACCTGCCAATCACAACTAAAGTCAGGTTACATACAGTGATTGCTATTATTAACCTGCCAATCACAACTAAAGTCGGGTTACATACAGTGATTGCTATTATTAACCATTAACCTGCCAATCACAACTAAAGTCCGGTTACATACAGTGATTGCTATTATTAACCTGCCAATCACAACTAAAGTCAGGTTACATATAGTGATTGCTATTATTAACCATTAACCTGCCAATCACAACTAAAGTCAGGTTACATACAGTGATTGCTATTATTAACCTGCCAATCACAACTAAAGTCAGGTTACATATAGTGATTGCTATTATTAACCTGCCAATCACAACTAAAGTCAGGTTACATACAGTGATTGCTATTATTAACCTGCCAATCACAACTAAAGTCAGGTTACATACAGTGATTGCTATTATTAACCTGCCAATCACAACTAAAGTCAGGTTACATACAGTGATTGCTATTATTAACCTGCCAATCACAACTAAAGTCAGGTTACATACAGTGATTGCTATTATTAACCTGCCAATCACAACTAAAGTCAGGTTACATACAGTGATTGCTATTATTAACCTGCCAATCACAACTAAAGTCAGGTTACATACAGTGATTGCTATTATTAACCTGCCAATCACAACTAAAGTCGGTTACATAAGTGATTGCTATTATTAACCTTAACCTGCCAATCACAACTAAAGTCAGGTTACATACAGTGATTGCTATTATTAACCTGCCAATCACAACTAAAGTCAGGTTACATACAGTGATTGCTATTATTAACCTGCCAATCACAACTAAAGTCAGGTTACATACAGTGATTGCTATTATTAACCTGCCAATCACAACTAAAGTCAGGTTACATACAGTGATTGCCAATCACAACTAAAGTCGGTTACATAAGGATTGCTATTATTAACCTGCCAATCACAACTAAAGTCAGGTTACATAAGATTGCTATTATTAACCTGCCAATCACAACTAAAGTCAGGTTACATACAGTGATTGCTATTATTAACCATTAACCTGCCAATCACAACTAAAGTCAGGTTACATACAGTGATTGCTATTATTAACCTGCCAATCACAACTAAAGTCAGGTTACATACAGTGATTGCTATTACTAACCATTAACCTGCCAATCACAACTAAAGTCGCTTTTGCAAACAGCATATAGCCAGATCGGACAGCACATAACGTGCCAACTGATCAGATTCTATACTGTTTGCTATCCAGACAATGGAGCTAAGACACTTGGCTGAATAGCAAACAACATAGATCCTGATCTGGATCTATGTTGTTTGGACATTCTGTCCAATTTATTAGGCAGGTTAAGGGTTAAAATGCGACTGGATCAAAGTTATTTTGTTGATAAAGAGTGACTGCCTCCGTGGTCGAGTGGTTAAGGTCGCTGACTTGTATACCACTGTAACCTATCATCACTGATGGTCACGGGTTCGAGCCCCGCTCAGGCCGTGTCTCATTTATATGAAAAAGTTGGCAGTTGGTTAACCGCTGGAGCCTGCCCAGGAAAGGTGTTGTTAGGTAAACTGCCCGCCGGCGATATAGCCCAAAATGGTGCTGATGCAGGCGTAAAACCCGAAATATAATAATAATAATTGTTGATATAGAATTATATTATTGCGTTTTTGCTGATACACCTATAAAACTTGTGTTCATGGAATAAATGAAGAATTAATTGTTATAACGTATTTAAAATGTGTATTTAATATGAAATTAGATAGTCATACTACAGTCAAACCTGTGTTAGTTGTCACCTCTATTAAGCAGCCAATCTGTATTAAGCAGTTTACATATTCCCAATATGTTGCTTTGTTATACATTTGACCACAAGTACTGGTTAACCGTTGGAGCCTGCCCAGGAAAGGTGTTGTTAGGTAAACTGCCCGCCGGCAATATAGCCCGAAATGGTGCTGATGCAGGCATAAAACCCGAAATATAACATAACATATACATTTGACCTCTATTAAGCAGCCACCCTTCTGTGATTCCCTTTGCTGGCTGCTTAAGACAGGTTTGACTGTATATTATTCAAACTATATGAAACCAGATACGACAAAATATTGAAAACCTGGACATGCTATACACACATATTACGTGGTTAGCCATCCACAACACAAGGGGCCAACTACTCATTTTATCTCCATACTGCTGATAAGCAAATAGGCAAACTCTACAATATACTCAATACAGTCAAACCTGTGTTAGTGCCTCCATTAAGCAGCCAACAACCTGTATTAAACATCCAATTTCCAGATTCTCAATTTGTTGTTTTATAATACATTTGACCTATATTAAGCACGTGGAAGTCGTGATAGCGCAGTGGATGCGCGTTCGCTTCAGGTGCGAAAGGTCCGGAGTTCGAGCCCCGCTGGAGCTGTTACGATTGTGCCCTTAGGCAAGGCATTTAAATTCCACGTTGCCTCTTCTCTCTCCCTCGTGGCGATGGATTCCATCAGGAATGAGGTCTCGAGAGTGATTAATGAAAGTTGAAATAACTTGTTTCGCAATCGAGCTAAAGTAAATTTGTATAAACTAAGCAGTCACCTGCCACTTTCTGTGATTCCATTGGCTGGCTGCTTAATGCAGGTTTGACTGTATGGAGTAGGTAATGGTGTGAAACTGCTGCTTTGTGATGTTGGAAACAGTAACGGTGTTGTATTGTATGGTGTACATGTGAAGCAAAGGGTTCAATTGGGGGTGGTATCGATACTTGTTCTGCTACATTTGTTGTGTGACGTTGAAAGGGATTGGGACCAGTGATTTGTGATGATTCCGGTTATTTTGTGACGTCAGGGAAGCTATTTATAGACAACTTGTCCATTAGTAACAACAATAAGGGGCAGACACTGGTGCATTTCTGCATAACTAATGGGTGGGGTGGATCCAGTGCATAACTAATGGGTCGGGGTGGACCCAGTGCTTAACTAAATGGGTCGGGGTGGACCCAGTGCTTAACTAAATGGGTGGGGTGGATCCAGTGCATAACTAATGGGTGGGGTGGATCCAGTGCATAACTAAATGGGTGGGGTGGATCCAGTGCATAACTAATGGGTGGGGTGGATCCAGTGCATAACTAAATGGGCCCCCAGGGAGGCGAAGCCCAGGTTTCTAGGGCGACTATTTTACCCATGTCACCTCATAGCATGAGCCCTAGATTAGCAACTACATTTGCTTGTGATGAAAAATAGTTCTCTTTGAAAATTTAGTGGAAAACTTTGTTGCTGGTGTAATATTTTGGCCATCGTTACTTATGATAGACATTCCATCAGGTATATAGCATTTAAATAAATAAAGTTCTACAAAGCTCACCTCTTTAATTGTGGTCATTCGTGTGGAAGGAAACCGGAGTACCCGGCGACCACCGTACCATCTCGCATACTTCCCGGTCCGAGAATCAAACCGGGTTGCGTTGATTAGAGGCGAGCGTGCTAACCACTGCGCTAATCGGACAGCCAGGCCCAGGTTTGACACCAGCTGCTGATTTATTCCCATATTTCTGATTCATGATCATCATCATCATCATCACCACCATCATCATCACCATCATCACCACCATCATCACCACCATCATCATCACCATCATCATCATCATCACCACCATCATCATCACCATCATCACCACCATCATCATCTTCACCATCATCACCACCATCTTCATCATCACCACCATCTTCATCATCACCACCATCATCATCTTCATCATCATCACCTTCATCATCATCTTCATCATCACCACCGATTTTAATTATTGAACAAATTTTGTTGCGCCATGAAATGTTTTCGTTGGGTCAATTTCACGGGTAATATTTCACAGAGCTTGGTCTTGCGCGTGACACATCCTCCCTTTACATGTATGTTGACTATTTGGGCGGCCATTTTGTTTCAAACACCAGTGATGTATGACTAGGTTATGGCCAGGACAAATAATGTCGGACAGACGGACGGAGGGTAAGCATATTGTAGGTCGGGGACTAATAAATGATAGCATGCCAAATAGGTATGTCTACGAAATCACATATTGATGATAGCCAATTGGGAGTTCATGAAAATGATATCGCAAATTGATTCCAATTTCATGACTCATTGATTCCAATTTGTAGTGTATATCTGGATCCGTTAGACTGGCATATATTCCTGGATGCATAGGATTTAAGCCGAAAACGATCCATTAAGTAAAATATTGGACTGTGTGAAGCGCGTAGCGTGTGAGACAGTACCAATATTTCACATATTGGATCCGTTTGAGGCTCTCACTTAAAACACACACTTATATAACAAGATCCTAGTAATTAAAATTGTTAATTTCGTACATTTACGCATAGGATTTAATATAATAATAATAATAATGGACTGCAAGTATAAAGGCATAGCGTCACGACAGTGTTTTAGATATATATATATATAGCAGTTTGACATCTGCAACAAAATTTGCAAATACAAAGGCATAGCATCACGAATGTGTTTTAAATATATATATAGCAGTTTGACATAGACATCTGCACAAAATTTGCAAATACAAAGGCATAGCGTCACGAATGTGTTTTAAATATATATATATATAGCAGTTTGACATCTGCAACAAAATTTGCAAATACAAAGGCATAGCGTCACGAATGTGTTTTAAATATATATATAGCAGTTTGACATAGACATCTCATTCTCATCATTATCTGATTATTTTTATTACACAAAATTGTCAATATTAACATTTTATCGAACTCCAGAAATTGTATAATTATTTCAATTTCGCAAGCAAACGTGTTTAGTCCAAACAAATACGGTAGCCCGCGTGCTGAGGTAGATGGTTGGTAGCTCATGGGTATGGGCCTTGGGCCTTCTATGGTACAAGGCGTTCCACTGGACTATTTGTAACTACCGATTCATATACTCTGCAAATACCACAACATATACCTTTTCATTTATTTTTTAGCAAATTGGGACGGACCTTATTCAAATCACAGGGATTCGGCACGTTTGGGGGTACTAGTATATATATTTAAGTACTTAAATATATATACTAGTACCCCCAAACGTGCCGAATCCCTGTGATTCAAATATAGAATTAGAATTCAAGGCTATTCATATATCCTATATATATATATATTTAGGGCCAGTAAATATTAAAATATACATATTTTATTAGTAAGTCTGATAGGTGATTCTGTTTTAATAATTTCTTTTCTGTGTTACTATGATCATCAGAGAATGATGTATATACTGGATTTGAAGAGAATATACTAAATTTGATTCATAGAGCCGGATTTATTGATATAGACCTCCGGGGTCAGAAGAAGGGGGGACTATTCCAGGGGCAGGTCTACTGATGCAAGAGGCCTCTGTCTCCTAGGGATTTATTGATATAGACCTCTGGGGTCAGAAGAAGGGGGGCTATTCCAGGGGCAGTTCTACTGATGCAAGAGGCCTCTGTCTCCTAGAGATTTATTGATATAGACCTCTGGGGTCAGAAGAAGGGGGGCTATTCCAGGGGCAGTTCTACTGATGCAAGAGGCCTCTGTCTCCTAGAGATTTATTGATATAGACCTCTGGGGTCAGAAGAAGGGGGGCTATTCCAGGGGCAGATCTACTGATGCAAGAGGCCTCTGTCTCCTAAGGATTGAGTCATCAAATATCTTTGTTGAAATTCTCAGAAAATACCTTCCGATGGTCATCTATTCTGTTGTTTGAATAGTATTCATTAAATCTCGAGATTAATCCGTTACCGAACACTAATTGAAAGGTTGGTATACCTCTGTGTAAATTGCCAAGTACAACAGTAATTAGAAAAACCGTATTAAAATTTAAAGATAAATTGTGGAAGTCGTAATAGCGTAGTGGTAGCGTGTTCGCTTCAGGTGCGAATGGCCCGGAGTTTGAGCCTCCGCTGGAGCCGCTACGATTGTACCCTTAGGCAAAGCATTTAAATTCCACATTGCCCCTTCTCCCTCGTGGTGATGGATTCTATTAGGAATGAGGTCTCGAGAGTGATTAATATAAGTTGTAAGAACTTGTTTCGCAATCGAGCTAAAATAAAATAAATTTGTATAAACTAAAGATAAATTGTCAAAATGAAAATATTTGTCCTCGGAACAGCTATTGTCCACTAATGGGATTGATTGATTACATTATACAATGTTCACTAATGGGATTGATTGATTGATTACATTATACAATGTTCACTAATGGAATTGATTGATTACATTATACAATGTCCACTAATGGGATTGATTGATTACATTATACAATGTCCACTAATGGGATTGATTGATTGATTACATTATACAATGTTCACTAATGGAATTGATTGATTACATTATACAATGTCCACTAATGGGATTGATTGATTACATTATACAATGTCCACTAATGGGATTGATTGATTGATTACATTATACAATGTTCACTAATGGAATTGATTGATTACATTATACAATGTCCACTAATGGGATTGATTACATTATACAATGTTCAGTAATGGGATTGATTGATTACATTATACAATGTCCACTAATGGGATTGATTGATTACATTATACAATGTTCACTAATGGGATTGATTACATTATACAATGTCCACTAATGGAATTGATTGATTACATTATACAATGTTCATTAATGGGATTGATTGATTACATTATACAATGTTCAGTAATGGGATGGATTACATTATACAATGTCCACTAATGGGATTGATTGATTACATTATACAATGTCCACTAATGGGATTAATTGATTGATTACATTATACAATGTCCACTAATGGGATGGATTACATTATACAATGTCCACTAATGGGATTGATTGATTACATTATACAATGTCCACTAATGGGATTGATTAATTACATTATACAATGTTCACTAATGGAATTGATTGATTACATTATACAATGTTCACTAATGGAATTGATTGATTACATTATACAATGTCCACTAATGGGATTGATTGATTACATTATACAATGTTCACTAATGGGATTGATGGATTACATTATACAATGTCCACTAATGGGATTGATTACATTATACAATGTCCACTAATGGGATTGATTGATTACATTATACAATGTCCACTAATGGGATTGATTGATTACATTATACAATGTCCACTAATGGGATTGATTACATTATACAATGTTCAGTAATGGGATTGATTGATTACATTATACAATGTTCAGTAATGGGATTGATTGATTACATTATACAATGTTCAGTAATGGGATTGATTACATTATACAATGTTCAGTAATGGGATTGATTACATTATACAATGTCCAGTAATGGGATTGATTGATTACATTATACAATGTCCAGTAATGGGATTGATTGATTACATTATACAATGTTCAGTAATGGGATTGATTGATTACATTATACAATGTTCAGTAATGGGATTGATTGATTACATTATACAATGTTCAGTAATGGGATTGATTGATTACATTATACAATGTTCAGTAATGGGATTGATTGATTACATTATACAATGTTCAGTAATGGGATTGATTGATTACAATATACAATGTTCAGTAATGGGATTGATTGATTACATTATACAATGTTCAGTAATGGGATTGATTGATTACATTATACAATGTTCAGTAATGGGATTGATTGATTACATTATACAATGTTCAGTAATGGGATTGATTACATTATACAATGTTCAGTAATGGGATTGATTACATTATACAATGTCCAGTAATGGGATTGATTACATTATACAATGTCCACTAATGGGATTGATTACATTATACAATGTCCACTAATGGGATTGATGGATTACATTATACAATGTCCACTAATGGGATATGATTACATTATACAATATTATATTATTATTTTGTTCAAGATATTGTCTGTGCGGTTAGTAAAGCTGAAGTACATGTATAATATGCTTGTGTTGTCTTCCTTATCTTCATAATAATGTAACAGTAAATGTGCCGTTAATTTGGACCACAGGAGTTTGAAATATTATCCAGAAGACACCAAAAGCCTTTTACCTCCCCCAATCTATGTTATTTGGTGACCTGTGGGTAAACTTTCAAGCTCCTGTGGTTGGGCATATACACCCATCTATGTGTTTTAACGACATTAGCTGGACTTCAAGGACGATAACTCTGATAGTGCAATATTGCTGGTAATCTAACTTTGCCAATATAGTATACCTATATCAGATCTGACCAAGCTTCAGAAATATAGGAAAATGTATGTTTTTGTTATGGAGCAAATTTTGCTAGCAGTTTTCTGTAACCCAACTCTGGTGTTACCAGTGCAATTTGGCTGGCTATTGGTTATTGAACTTGGCTTGGATACTGTACCAATATTCACTGTTCACTGAGTTCTATCAATTATGCTGATATTGCACAATCCAAGGGTCATAACTCTTGCTTTACCAGTTGGATATGACTGGTTATCGAACTTGGCATAGACATGGTACCAAGTCACACTAGGATAACACTTGGTATTGCATCTCGTGGTGGACGAACGTGACACACTGATGAACGTGACACACTGATGAACGTGACACACTGATGAACGTGACACACTGATGAACGTGACACACTGACGAACGTGACACACTGACGAACGTGACACACTGACGAACGTGACACACTGACGAACGTGACACACTGACGAACGTGACACACTGATGAATGTGACACACTGATGAACGTGACACACTGATGAACGTGACACACTGATGAACGTGACACACTGATGAACGTGACTGATGGCACCATGTGCCACTGGATTGTGTGGATTTATTTACCCTCACCATCACAGAGCATTCTAAGTAAATTAAATTTGAGGGCCTCTGTGGCCAAGTGGTTACGGTCGTTGACTCCAAATCACTTGCCCCTCGCCACTGCAGTTATGAATCTCATTGGATGGGGGGGGGGGGTTAGTCTGTGGTCGAGTGGTTAAGGTCGCTGACTTGTATACCACTGTAACCTATCATCACTAATGGACACGGGTTCGAGCCCCGCTCAGGCCGTGTCTCATTTATATGAAAAAGTTGGCAGTTTCTTATGGAGGTTGGTGCAGCCAAGTACTGGTTAACCGCTGGAGCCTGCCCAGGAAAGGTGTTGTTAGGTAAACTGCCCGTCGGCGATATAGCCCAAAATGGTGCTGATGCAGGCGTAAAACCCGAAATATAACATAACTCATTGGATGGAAGGTCGAATTATTTCATGTGAGGAAGCCATCCAGCTGGTTCGCGGAAGGTTGATTGTTCTACTCGGGTGCCTGTCCATTTAAAATACTGCTCAAAGGGCATCCGGGGTCTCCCCCCCCCACCAATAATAGCTGGAGTCATCAGATGGCAAGCTGTTGATGTGACTTTAAACCCCCAAAACTTACAAACTAGATTAGATTTGTGCTAGGCACCGTCATTTGTTGGTGAAGTAAGTAGTTGAAGAGCGTGTTAGTAGATTGTTGTTCTTGGAATGGAAGATGATCGTGCGCTAAATTGTTGATGTCAACCAGAGGAGGCCTCTCATTACATGGTGATAACTCTTGAGTGCCAACACCTGGCACCGTAACTGAACCGAACCCGCTATCTACCATTGCGCTATCACGACTTCCAACATGGAATAGGTTGGACCATTATTTTATCTCCACAGCAGATATGTTCCTTAGTTTAAACATATTTTATTTCCCAATATAATACATATTGAACAATCACACATAATCAGAATACAGAAACAGGATTAGAATGGAAGACATAGTCTTATATAATTCTTCTCCTCAGATATGTTCCTTCAACTTGCAGCAGATAAATCTGTAATGATACATTTTGCATGAGAGAAAAAAAGTATTGTCTCGTGTTACCGTGTTAATGTGTCCAAGTAGTAAGCACGTAGAGCCATTATGTATGCAGGGATTGAAAAATACTGATATGATGTAACTATGTGTGTTTTACGTTTATTTATCGTCGCTACCGGTTGGCCATATAAGCGACGCCTCCTGAAGAGATTAGTCATTTTAGATTGTTGGAGGATAGTGCAATGATACAGACAGAAACCCATTCCAGAGTCTCCTCTGGTTCTTTTACGTGCACGGTGTAAAGCACCGACACGAGACCTCGGGTTAACGTCCCATCTGAAAGACTGTTAATTGTATTAGGGTCCGACGGGGGATCGAACCTGTGTTTCCACTGGACTACAGATCCGTCATTATTTATGCAGGAATTGAACGATACTGATATGATGTAACTGTTTATAATGATATAACGATCAAATCTTGTTCTCGTACAAACATTTATTAATTTGTGATTCTCGAACTCGAAATATTCCGACAAACTTCCACGTGAACAATTTTGGGGTTTGAAGATCGCACCAAAAACTTGGTAATACGGTGATTCTCCAGCTGTTATTGGTTGGTGAAGACCCTGCAGTGTGCCGTCTGTGCAGTATTTCTTGCACGGTCGAGTATCCACGTAGAGCTACCGACCTTCCACAAGTCACAGGCGTTCATATATTGTGTCTGGTCAGTCAAATAAATATATTTTAACACCGAGACCATCAATTGGGCCGTATTGAGTTTCTGATCATACCCTCAAAAATGAGGGTGTAAGTAGATGGCGCTACGATCGGAAATCAAGTTTCCCTAGGCTGTCATTTTGCCAGAAGTTAAAAAGTGAAAAATCGACAGACTGGAACCCAGACTACACAGTGTCCAGCCGGGTTCAAATTGTACCGTATGTGACCAAGTACATGTATTAGTATATTAGTATGCCACCCAGAATAATATGTTGTTGCACCTAGTCGTGGACCTCCGCTTTGAACGCCATAAATATGTTTGTAAATATAGAGATGTTACCGTAATTGTCAAGTTTGTTATAAGTAATTAAATATTTTATTATAGTGACTTGTGTCATTATTTTCATAATTTTCTTATTTATATAAATCGAATTATAATACAATAAGCTAACACCCGGCCCAATTGGCTTATAAGTCACCTTCATATACATAGTTTCTATGATAGACGAGATCAAATGTATATACATGTATCTATAACACATGATAGAAAAGCTCATACATAGTGATTTAATATGACACACCAAGCCCGTGCTTACTTTCAGAAAAATGTATCAGATGGTGTAGCAGGTTCAATGATTGGGTCTAGCCCGGTACACCGGTGACACCCTTCTCGGAATAAACATAGTGTTGCATCACGTGTATAGTATACGGCTATCCGATTAGCGCAGTGGTTAGCACGCTCGCTTCTCACCAATGCAACCCGGGTTCGATCCTCGGACCGGGAAGTGTGTGAGATGGTACGGTGGTCGCAAGATCGGATATGTGGGTTTTCTCCGGGTACTCCGGTTTCCTCCCACACGAATGACCACATTTACGCTTTCATCCGCGCCAACTAGAGTGATTAATATAAGTTGTTAAAACTTGCTTCGCAATTGTTGTAAAATAAATAACGTTTAAAGTTAAACTACAATACTTAACATAGATGTTACAGACAGTAATCCGACCAGACTAGAGACAAGAACTACCAATCCTTAAAGAATTAGATACATAAACACTCCTTAAGTTATAATGCAAAATAACGTGACTTCGCTAATACCTTCCTGTGGACTTGGAATGTTCAAAGCGTTCCCTGGCACGCTGCAAGGATATCTGATTAGTGGCGTCAGAATAGCAGCTTCGATACCACATTGTTTTCGCTTCGAGCATCATTTGTTTTGTGCAGTCCTGGATACGTCTTTGGATAGCAACATATTCTCCATCCTGTAGGCTGGCTCTCTCAGCCACTATGTCCAGTAACTTCTTGTAGGATTCTGTCCTGGGATTTAGAACAACTGTCCCTTTGTTAGTGTTTTTCTCATGGCAAATGATGCACAGTTTCCAGTCTACAGACTCCTTGGATGTGCCCAAAGACAACTTGCTTCCATCAGGATCTTCACTCATGATGATTTATGCACTGAAAATACACAACAAGAAGAACAACCACCATAAACACCTCCACCAAGATAGTTAATATGTAAAATAAATATATTAACACATTTTTTTTGTATTGATGGCTGCTCCCAGGATGCATATTTCCTGAAAAAAGAAAGAACTGTTACAGTCAGAAGTCTGATTATGTCACCAATGGATTCCTTGTACCTGAAAACATAGGCTTAGTATATTTTAAAAAGTTGTTAGGTTAATTAGAGGCAGAAATAGAGCAAAATATGTATTTTTATGGTGGCCATTTTGAAAATCCAAAATGGCGGCCATACAGGTATCACCGCAAATGTAAACATTGATTTTCAGATTTTCCATGTAATAATGTTTCCAAAAATGTATAGGTTTGCTAATCTACCATGATTCTGAACGAAAAAACATAGTGAACCTGACTATAATAAAAACGCTAGATGAAGATACTATATAATAGGTTTTTGGCGTCACAAATATATTGTCATATAATTTGAAAGACATTTGTCTGTATTCGACTGGCGGTTTTCCTGATGAGTTTCTCGAATAAGCAGGACCGACATTGGTTACAATTTTACAAGTTGTGAACACATTTTTAATGTACAGTATATATTTGCATGCTTTATCGGGTTTACGCTCGCCCACATGGTTCGTCGGCGGCGAGGGTACGTAAGCTCAATCATCATCTTTTATCGTGTTTGTTCAACTGTGTTATTATATTTACGGCCCATTAGCTTGAAAGTTAATACATTAATAAAAGTGCGAAATTGCGTGTAAATCCAGAGAATTTGTGAATTTCAACATTACTGACTAGAAAAGAGCAGAACAGAGTAGAACATAGCAGAGCAGAGCAGGACAGAGCAGAACAGAGCAGGGCAGAGCAGAACAGAACAGAACAGAACAGAACAGAGCAGAACAGAGCAGAACATAACGGAGCAGAACATAACAGAGCAGAACAGAGCAGAACAGAACAGAGCAGAACAGAGCAGAACATAGCAGAGCAGAGCAGAGCAGAGCAGAAAAGAGCATAACAGAACAGAACAGAACAGAGCAGAGCAGAGCAGAGCAGAGTAGAATAGAACAGAACAGAACAGAACAGAGCAGAATAGAGCCAAACAGAGCAGAACAGAGCAGATCAGAACAGAACAGAGCATAACAAAACAGAACATATGTTATTTAGAAAGACTTGCACATTGTTTGTTTGTTAGTTTGTTTCTGGGGTTTAACGTCGCACCAACGGCTTGTGTCATGTGTCGACTCTCCAGCCATTATTTGTGAAGGAAGACCCCGGGTGCTCATTCAGCATACCAGACGCGGGTTGGCACCCGAGTACAACCACCGATCTTCCACAATCTAGCTGGATCGGTCCTCGAATGGAATAATTCGACACCACTGTGTGATTCGAACCACTGTGTGATTTGAAGTCAACTCGACCACAGAGGGCCACTCTTGCACATAACACATCTCCGAAAAGCATGCAATATTGATTTGATATTTTACGTAGGTCAAGTGGTCGGAGAAAATGACAAATTCATCGTAGCTGAATCTGTGACTGGTACCCGGGTCAACCCAGTAGATTTCAAATAATAATTATGGCTGTCCGATTAGCGCAGTTGTTAGCGCGCTCGCTTCTCATCGATGCAACCCGGGTTCGATCCTCGGACCGCGAAGTATGTGAGATGGTACGGTGGTCGCCAGATCGGACATGTGGGTTTTCGCCGTGCACTCCGGTTTCCTCCCACACGAATGATCACAGATACGCTTTCATGCGCGCCAACGAGAGTGATTTAACATATTTGCACAAGTTGCATAATACATTCAGCTTACTTTTGCAATTTTAAAAACTTGCACATTGATGACTTAGAATGGAAATATGTATGTACTTGTTGCGTAAACACCAAAGCATGACGATATACATGATAAAATGATAAAACGAATTAACAGGTAAATTCAAGATAATGCTAATATTACAACATTCGAAAAATAATTGTTACAACGACTTTCAAAAGATATGTCTGCACATGCGCAGGTTAAGGGTGTTTTAAATCGAACATAATTCACCAAAATAACGAATCTGACAGATTGGTTATAGTGCTCGCTTCTCACCAATGCAACCCGGGTTCGATCCTCGGACCGTGAATTATGTGAGATGGTACGGTGGTCGCCAGATCGGACAGGTGGGTTTTCTCCGGGTACTCCGGTTTCCCCATACACGAATGACCACATATACGCTTTCAGCTGCGCTAACGAGAGTGGTTAATATAAGTTCTTATAACTTGATTCGCAATCGTAAATAAAGTTTAACGAAAATCTGACAGAAAATACATCATCAGAAAATCTTAACATTCAAAGGGAGGGAATCCAAACTAATTAACATTTCAGTAATGTGAACAGTTAATGTTCTTGATATATTTAGTCTCCACTGAAATGATAATATAATTATGTTCTCTTTCGGGAATTGTTAGCATCCGGTGATACCACAGGGATTCGGGCGCGTTTGGGGGTACTAGTATATAAATCCCTGTGGGTGATACTATTCTTCAATCAGTTTGCCGAATAGTTTCCTACATCATCCGTAAATGTAAATCATGACATTTAAGGGTTTGCGTTTATTGTGGAATATTACAATTTAAACGTTGGCTCCAAATGACTCGCCTCTCATCGATGTTTATGTTCGAATCTCATGAATGGTGTTGAATCATTTCATGTGACGAGGCTGCCCGGCTAGCTTGCTGAAAGCTGGCTTGTGAAAGGTCAGTGGTTCTATCTGGATGTCAGTCCGTGTGTGAATATTTTTTAAATTTAATTATAGTTTATTGCAAATCAATAGTACATATGTCATACACATAAATATACAATACATAGCACGAACATACAAAAGGTTTGGGCCACAAGTTTTAACAATATTAGACAACAGCGCGCACCAGTCTGAAATACGTCTCGGCGGTGAACCCGGGTTTTTCCGCCACCGAGAACAGCTGGAGCGCCTAAGATGTCGGCTATTTACCCCAAAGCAAGCATTGGCATTTCTCGATATCATTTGAAATACATATATGTCAGCGTTACAATTCAGTTTATTTTCATGTTTTCAATTTTTGAAAAACAATGTGTAGGCACGTGCATCCAGTGTCGATAGGAGTCTACGCCAATATTGGTACAGGATTGATAGACCTTCGAATGGCGTTTGACCTGATTGATCATGATATTCTTCTGCAGAAATTAAAAAAGTTACAAATGCGACACCTCAAACCTGGTATTGCTTCAATCGTATCTACCTGACCACCAACGGATTGTTCAAACTAATAAATAGGACACGGGTCAACACTATTCTCATTACAGACGGATATGTTGCCCAGTGGTAACACGCTGGACTGGTAATCCAGGGATCGCAGGTTCGATCCCCCGTCTGACCCTAATACAATTAACAGTCTTTCAGATGGGACGTTAAACCGAGGTCTCGTGTCTGTGCTTTACATCGTGCACGTAAAAGAACCAGAGGAGACTCTGGAATGGGTCTCTCTCTGTATCATTGCACTATCCTCCAAAATCTAAAATAACTAATCTCTTCAGGAGGCGTCGCTCATATGGACAACCGGTAGCGACGATAAATAAACGTAAAACTCACTATTCTCATTGCACGATGAATGTCTCGTTGAGTGCCTCAGGGTTATATTATTATTCATATTAGTACTCTGTACAGCGATATTCACTGAGGCCACACGAGTTTACGATCCCCGACATAATACGGAATTATTATGCAGTTAAATTTGAATAATGCATTACATTCCCTGGAGAACTGTTGTCTAAACAATGGTTTCCAATTGAATATTGACTGTCAAGGGTACGTCTCATCACAACTACCCAAAGAACGCGTAAATTGCAACATTGTGAATTAAGGACAAACTCATGATACAATACACTGCTACGCCTGCTGCTACAATATGCCCATATGAGCCTATTCTCCTGAACAGATTGGCAATTTTAGATTTTGGAGGTTAGTGCAATGATACAGACAGAGACCCATTCCGGAGTCTCCTCTGGTTCTTTTACGTGTACGGTGTAAAGCACCGACATGAGACCTCGGGTTAACGTCCCATCCGAAAGACTGTGAATTTTATTACGGTCAGACGGGGGATCGAACCTGCGAACTCCTCTTGTTCTTATATATATATGCACAATGCACGGTGTAAAGCACCGACACGAGACCTAGGTTTAAAGTCCCAACTGAAACTACACGTTCAAACCCAGGTTTCTATCTCTATAAGTATCGTAGTTGGGCCAATAGTCGATGCGTGGTGACATGCTTTAGTCTTTCATAATTAATGCATTATGTTTAGTCATCTTCAATCTGTGCCCCACATCATATGTGTATGTAACAGCGAGAATGTACATTTAGAGGTACCAGTATGTAAACTATAGTATACCCGCCGCAACAACACGAAGCCGTGTGGAAGTCGTGAATGTACATTTAGAGGTACCAGTATGTAAATTATAGTATACCCACCGCATGAACACGAAGTCGTGATTGAACTGTGAAGCCGTGTGGAAGTCGAGAATGTACATTTAGAGGTACCAGTATGTAAATTATAGTATACCCACCGCAACAACACGAAGCCGTGTGGAAGTCGTGAATGTACATTTAGAGGTACCAGTATGTAAATTATAGTATGCCCGCCGCAACAACACGAAGCCGTGTGGAAGTCGTGAATGTACATTTAGAGGTACCAGTATGTAAATTATAGTATACCCGCCGCAACAACACGAAGCCGTGTGGAAGTCGAGAATGTACATTTAGAGGTACCAGTATGTAAACTATAGTATACCCACCGCAACAACACGAAGCCGTGTGGAAGTCGTGAATGTACATTTAGAGGTACCAGTATGTAAATTATAGCATACCCACCGCAACAACATGAAGCCGTGTGGAAGTCGTGAATGTACATTTAGAGGTACCAGTATGTAAATTATAGTATACCCGCCGCAACAACACGAAGCCGTGATTGAACTGTGAAGCCGTGTGGAAGTCGTGAATGTACATTTAGAGGTACCAGTATGTAAATTATAGTATACCCACCGCATGAACACGAAGTCGTGATTGAACTGTGAAGCCGTGTGGAAGTCGAGAACGTACATTTAGAGGTACCAGTATGTAAATTATAGTATACCCGCCGCAACAACACGAAGCCGTGTGGAAGTCGTGAATGTACATTTAGAGGTACCAGTATGTAAATTATAGTATACCCACCGCATGAACACGAAGTCGTGATTGAACTGTGAAGCCGTGTGGAAGTCGAGAATGTACATTTAGAGGTACCAGTATGTAAATTATAGTATACCCACCGCAACAACACGAAGCCGTGTGGAAGTCGTGAATGTACATTTAGAGGTACCAGTATGTAAATTATAGTATACCCGCCGCAACAACACGAAGCCGTGTGGAAGTCGTGAATGTACATTTAGAGGTACCAGTATGTAAATTATAGTATACCCGCCGCAACAACACGAAGCCGTGTGGAAGTCGAGAATGTACATTTAGAGGTACCAGTATGTAAACTATAGTATACCCACCGCAACAACACGAAGCCGTGTGGAAGTCGTGAATGTACATTTAGAGGTACCAGTATGTAAATTATAGTATACCCACCGCAACAACACGAAGCCGTGTGGAAGTCGAGAATGTACATTTAGAGGTACCAGTATGTAAATTATAGTATACCCGCCGCAACAACACGAAGCCGTGATTAAACTGTGAAGCCGTGTGGAAGACGTGAATGTACATTTAGAGGTACCAGTATGTAAATTATAGTATACCCACCGCATGAACACGAAGTCGTGATTGAACTGTGAAGCCGTGTGGAAGTCGAGAATGTACATTTAGAGGTACCAGTATGTAAATTACAGTATACCCATCGCAACAACACGAAGCCGTGTGGAAGTCGTGAATGTACATTTAGAGGTACCAGTATGTAAATTATAGTATGCCCGCCGCAACAACACGAAGCCGTGTGGAAGTCGTGAATGTACATTTAGAGGTACCAGTATGTAAATTATAGTATACCCGCCGCAACAACACGAAGCCGTGTGGAAGTCGAGAATGTACATTTAGAGGTACCAGTATGTAAACTATAGTATACCCACCGCAACAACACGAAGCCGTGTGGAAGTCGTGAATGTACATTTAGAGGTACCAGTATGTAAATTATAGTATACCCGCCGCATGAACACGAAGCCGTGTGGAAGTCGTGAATGTACATTTAGAGGTACCAGTATGTACATTATAGTATACCCGCCGCATGAACACGAAGCCGTGTGGAAGTCGTGAATGTACATTTAGAGGTACCAGTATGTAAATTATAGTATACCCGCCGCAACAACACGAAGCCGTGTGGAAGTCGTGAATGTACATTTAGAGGTACCAGTATGTAAATTATAGTATACCCACCGCAACAACACGAAGCCGTGTGGAAGTCGTGAATGTACATTTAGAGGTACCAGTATGTAAATTATAGTATACCCACCGCAACAACACGAAGCCGTGTGGAAGTCGTGAATGTACATTTAGAGGTACCAGTATGTAAATTATAGTATACCCGCCGCAACAACACGAAGCCGTGATTGAACTGTGAAGCCGTGTGGAAGTCGTGCATGTACATTTAGAGGTACCAGTATGTAAATTATAGTATACCCACCGCATGAACACGAAGTCGTGATTGAACTGTGAAGCCGTGTGGAAGTCGAGAATGTACATTTAGAGGTACCAGTATGTAAATTATAGTATACCCGCCGCAACAACACGAAGCCGTGTGGAAGTCGTGAATGTACATTTAGAGGTACCAGTATGTAAATTATAGTATACCCACCGCATGAACACGAAGTCGTGATTGAACTGTGAAGCCGTGTGGAAGTCGAGAATGTACATTTAGAGGTACCAGTATGTAAATTATAGTATACCCACCGCAACAACACGAAGCCGTGTGGAAGTCGTGAATGTACATTTAGAGGTACCAGTATGTAAATTATAGTATACCCGCCGCAACAACACGAAGCCGTGTGGAAGTCGTGAATGTACATTTAGAGGTACCAGTATGTAAATTATAGTATACCCGCCGCAACAACACGAAGCCGTGTGGAAGTCGAGAATGTACATTTAGAGGTACCAGTATGTAAACTATAGTATACCCACCGCAACAACACGAAGCCGTGTGGAAGTCGTGAATGTACATTTAGAGGTACCAGTATGTAAATTATAGTATACCCACCGCAACAACACGAAGCCGTGTGGAAGTCGTGAATGTACATTTAGAGGTACCAGTATGTAAATTATAGTATACCCGCCGCAACAACACGAAGCCGTGATTGAACTGTGAAGCCGTGTGGAAGTCGTGCATGTACATTTAGAGGTACCAGTATGTAAATTATAGTATACCCACCGCATGAACACGAAGTCGTGATTGAACTGTGAAGCCGTGTGGAAGTCGAGAATGTACATTTAGAGGTACCAGTATGTAAATTATAGTATACCCACCGCAACAACACGAAGCCGTGTGGAAGTCGTGAATGTACATTTAGAGGTACCAGTATGTAAATTATAGTATACCCGCCGCAACAACACGAAGCCGTGTGGAAGTCGTGAATGTACATTTAGAGGTACCAGTATGTAAATTATAGTATACCCGCCGCATGAACACGAAGTCGTGATTGAACTGTGAAGCCGTGTGGAAGTCGAAATAGGCGGCAGTGCGAAAGGTCCGGAGTTCGAGCCCCGCTGGAGCCTTTACGATTGTGCCATTAGGCAAGGCATTTAAATTCCACATTGCCTCGTCTCACTCGTGGCGATGGATTCCATCAGGAATGAGGTATCGAGAGTGATTAATATAAGTTGCAATAACCTGTTTCGCAATCGAGCTAAAATAATTTATGTAACAGAACATGAAGCAAAGAAAACAAAACACGTCAAATCCCTGTGAAATATGAACACCTTTTCTCATAACAGTATTTACTCACTGTAAGAGCGATATAGAATATCTTTAACCAAATTCCAGACCTCATCCCATGACCTAGCAATAGAACGAGGTCGTTACACAAACGTACCACGGAATGAACGTATCTGTATACATTGTAATTATAGAATGATTGAAAGCGAGTATCATTTTCTTCTTATTTGTCCTAAATTTAGAAATTTAAGAAAAAAATATCTGAAACGCTACTATTATACTTGGCCTACCGAACAAACGTTTATTACCTTACTTACACAGACTAATAGGAAAAGTGTTCAAAAACATGTCCAAATTGATATATTACGCAACTTTAGTAAGAAATTATATATTTTTAGACACCACAACCATCTATGCTCTTCTGAAAATGTATCCATGTCTTTCCATTGTACTTTGTTTATATATGTATTCTTTGCTATAAGTATGTTGTCATATTTAATGCAATTAATATATTGAATTGAAATTGAATTGAATTGATTACGTTTACAGAGGGATCTGTAGTCCAGTTGTTAGCACGTTGGACTGCCTGGTAATCCTTGGATCGCAGGTTCGATCCGTCGTCTGACCCTAATACAATTAACAGTCTTTCAGATGGGACTTTCAACCGAGGTCTCGTGTCGGTGCTTTACACCGTGTACATATATAAAAGAACCAGAGGAGACTCTGGAATGGGTCTCTGTCTGTATCATTGATCTATCCTCCAAAAATCTTAAATGACTAAGCTCTCGCTCATATGGGCAACCGGTAGCGATGATAAATAAATGTGAAGCACACAACACACATATCGATTACGTTAGCAATTAATCACCAACAAGCGATGCAGTCGACTCAATGTTATCATGGTCATTGACATGCATGTATGCATAGTTGTTCATATCAAACACATTTATGTTCACTTTCTTTAATTAACCTGTCCAAAACGTGTACATTGACACACGTCATGACCATATAAGGGTACTCATAATAGTAACTGGGCTCGTTTTGACAGACATATGAGGTCATCTGGTCAAAACAATATTTCGTCCATTAGTCAGGTATATATGTTTCGCTATTCATTAACATTCCAATGGTAGTCTTGATTACGTACGTAAATGCCCATCCAAACTAATTCATTAACCTGTGATTTTTCCGTTACGCTTTCCGCTTTCCGCATCAATCAAGCTTCCGTAAACTATCATTTTTACTTTGTCGTCTGCCACTCAGAAAATGTCAAATTTGAAACTCCGCCCACAACCATCAATGAATTTTAGCGAAGTTTCATCACCATTTATTTAAAAAATCAGAAATTAGCAAACAGGACTAATTTTTTGCTTCGTACTAATTTTGTGTTTTAATTTAAATAAAAAAAAGAATAATTAGCATGTTTGTATTGGCATACCTTTGTTTGTGCGTGTATGGAGTACTCGGTCAACAAGTTGGACTGCTTCGACCAAGGACACCATTCCAGCCCGGTGTAGTAGGGCCCCAACCAGGGTTCCCCGGTGGACGGATGGGCAGCTCTGCAACTACAGGTGTTGGTATCCCATTTAGGGGACCATTTGTGCCCGGGAGCGTACCTTTTGCATCTGGTGGCGGTCCGGTATTTGGACCTATGGGACCTCTCAGACCTCTATCACGTAAGTATACTTACTTGTCTTGCTACTTGCTACACCTTTCGGGCCTCCTAATGTTATTATGTTCTTTGTTTGTGAATTGTCCCGTCTCCATTAGGGCCCCCTAGTGTCTATACACTAGTTTATACCATCTCCTTTAGGCCCTCATAATGTTATTATGTTCTTTGTTTGTGGAATATCCCACTTCCGTGAGGTCCCCCTAGTGTCTATTAACTAGTTTATACCATCTCCTTTAGGCCCCTCTAATGTTATTATGTTCTTTGTTTGTGGAATGTCCCACTTCCGTTAGGTCCCCCTAGTGTCTATTCACTAGTTTATACCATCTCCTTTAGGCCCCGCTAATGTTATTATGTTCTTTGTTTGTGGAATGTCCCACTTCCGTTAGGTCCCCCTAGTGTCTATTTACTAGTTTATACCATCTCCTTTAGGCCCCCCTAATGTTATTATGTTCTTTGTTTGTGGAATGTCCCACTTCCGTTAGGTCCCCCTAGTGTCTATTCACTAGTTTATACCATCTCCTTTAGGCCCCGCTAATGTTATTATGTTCTTTGTTTGTGGAATGTCCCACTTCCGTTAGGTCCCCCTAGTGTCTATTTACTAGTTTATACCATCTCCTTTAGGCCCCCCTAATGTTATTATGTTCTTTGTTTGTGGAATGTCCCACTTCCGTTAGGTCCCCCTAGTGTCTATTCACTAGTTTATCCATCTCCTTTAGGCCCCGCTAATGTTATTATGTTCTTTGTTTGTGGAATGTCCCACTTCCGTTAGGTCCCCCTAGTGTCTATTAACTAGTTTATACCATCTCCTTTAGGCCCCCCTAATGTTATTATGTTCTTTGTTTGTGGAATGTCCCACTTCCGTTAGGCCCCCCTAGTGTCTATTCACTAGTTTATACCATCTCCTTTAGGCCCCGCTAATGTTATTATGTTCTTTGTTTGTGGAAGGTCAGGTTATTAGGCTACATATATATGCATCACTACTGCCATGCTAATGTATCGCAGGTTTGATCCGCCATCTGACCCTAATAAAATTAACAGTCTTTCAGATGGGATATTAAACCGAGGTCTTGTGTCGGTGCTTTACACCGTGCACGTAAACGAACCAGATGAGACTCTGGAATGGGTCTCTCTGTGTATCATTACACTATCCTCCAAAAATCTAAAATTACTACTCATATGGGTAACATTTTTTTTTGTTTAAGCATATTTTATTGCATTCAAATAACATACATATACACAGACTGTACAATAATTGTTCAATAAATAAAATGTAATGAATATTATATGAGTGAAACTGTTATTATTTAGAAGCAAATATGTGCAACCGGTAGCGACGATAAATACACGTAAAACACACACACTAATACATGTATCTACATTTTCTTACAGCACCACTGTCACCAATGGCCATGATGATGGCGAGTCTTGCACAGAACCCAAACAATTACAGATACGCCACGTGCACCTTCAACGACACGTGGTCTCCAGTGAAAGGACGCATGGATCTCAGACAATTTGTAAGTCTCACTGTTCTTCGGTCAATATAGACCTCATCCGCCACGCCTTTTTTTGTAAAAGAAGTTTACTAAAATACAAACAGTAATATATATCTAAGATATTATAAACCGAAATTGACTGGAAACGAATGTAATATGTTGTTGTTTTTGTTGTTGTTGAGAAATAGCACACATATACCCCTAATAATAACCTGTACCAGAGGTTATAAATAACACACATATATCCCTAATAATAACCTGTACCAGAGGTTATAAATAGCACACATATATCCATAATAATAACCTGTACCAGAGGTTATAAATAGCACACATATATCCCTAATAATAACCTGGACCAGAGGTTATAAATAGCACACATATATTCCTAATAATAACCTGTACAAGAGGTTATAAATAGCACACACATATCCCGAGTAATAACCTGGACCAGAGGTTATAAATAGCACACATATATCCCTAATAATAACCTGAACCAGAGGTTATAAATAGCACACATATATCCCGAGTAATAACCTGGACCAGAGGTTATAAATAGCACACATATATCCCTAATAATAACCTGGACTAGAGGTTATAAATAGCACACATATATCCCTAATAATAACCTAGACCAGAGGTTATAAATAGCACACATATATCCCTAATAATAACCTGGACCAGAGGTTATAAATAGCACACATATATCCCGAGTAATAACCTGGACCAGAGGTTATAAATAGCACACATATATCCCGAGTAATAACCTGGACCAGAGGTTATAAATAGCACACATATATCCCTAATAATAACCTGGACCAGAGGTTATAAATAACACACATATATCCCTAATAATAACCTGGACCAGAGGTTATAAATAGCACATATATATCCCTAATAATAACCTGGACCAGAGGTTATAAATAGCACACATATATCCCTAATAATAACCTGGACCAGAGGTTATAAATAGCACACATATATCCCGAGTAATAATCTTGACCAGAGGTTATAAATAGCACACATAAACCCCTAATAATAACCTGTACCAGAGGTTATAAATAGCACACATATATCCCTAATAATAACCTGGACCAGAGGTTATAAATAGCACACATATATCCCTAATAATAACCTGGAACAGAGGTTATAAATAGCACACATATATTTCTAATAATAACCTGGACCAGAGGTTATAAATAGCACACATATACCCCTAATAATAACCTGTACCAGAGGTTATAAATAGCACACATATATCCCTAATAATAACCTGGACCAGAGGTTATAAATAGCACACATATATCCCGAGTAATAACCTGGACCAGAGGTTATAAATAGCACACATATATCCCGAGTAATAACCTGGACCAGAGGTTATAAATAGCACATATATATCCCGAGTAATAACCTGGACCAGAGGTTATAAATAGCACACATATATCCCAAGTAATAACCTGGACCAGAGGCTATAAATAGCACACATATATCCCGAGTAATAACCTGGACCAGAGGTTATAAATAGCACACATATATCCAGAGTAATAACCTGGACCAGAGGTTATAAATAGCACACATATATCCCGAGTAATAACCTTGACCAGAGGTTATAAATAGCACACATATACCCCTAATAATAACCTGTACCAGAGGTTATAAATAGCACACATATATCCCTAATAATAACCTGGACCAGAGGTTATAAATAGCACACATATATCCCTAATAATAACCTGGACCAGAGGTTATAAATAGCACACATATATTTCTAATAATAACCTGGACCAGAGGTTATAAATAGCACACATATACCCCTAATAATAACCTGTACCAGAGGTTATAAATAGCACACATATATCACTAATAATAACCTATACCAGAGGTTATAAATAGCACACATATATCCCTAATAATAACCTGTACCAGAGGTTATAAATAGCACACATATATTCCTAATAATAACCTGTACCAGAGGTTATAAATAGCACACATATATCCCTAATAATAACCTGGACCAGAGGTTATAAATAGCACACATATATCCCTAATAATAACCTGGACCAGAGGTTATAAATAACACACATATACCCCTAACAATAACCTGGACCAGAGGTTATAAATAGCACACATATATCCCTAATAATAACCTGGGCCAGAGGTTATAAATAGCACACATATATCCCTAATAATAACCTGGACCAGAGGTTATAAATAGCACACATATATCCCGAGTAATAATCTTGACCAGAGGTTATAAATAGCACACATAAACCCCTAATAATAACCTGTACCAGAGGTTATAAATAGCACACATATATCCCTAATAATAACCTGGACCAGAGGTTATAAATAGCACACATATATCCCTAATAATAACCTGGAACAGAGGTTATAAATAGCACACATATATTTCTAATAATAACCTGGACCAGAGGTTATAAATAGCACACATATACCCCTAATAATAACCTGTACCAGAGGTTATAAATAGCACACATATATCCCTAATAATAACCTGGACCAGAGGTTATAAATAGCACACATATATCCCGAGTAATAACCTGGACCAGAGGTTATAAATAGCACACATATATCCCGAGTAATAACCTGGACCAGAGGTTATAAATAGCACATATATATCCCGAGTAATAACCTGGACCAGAGGTTATAAATAGCACACATATATCCCAAGTAATAACCTGGACCAGAGGCTATAAATAGCACACATATATCCCGAGTAATAACCTGGACCAGAGGTTATAAATAGCACACATATATCCAGAGTAATAACCTGGACCAGAGGTTATAAATAGCACACATATATCCCGAGTAATAACCTTGACCAGAGGTTATAAATAGCACACATATACCCCTAATAATAACCTGGACCAGAGGTTATAAATAGCACACATATATCCCTAATAATAACCTGGACCAGAGGTTATAAATAGCACACATATATTTCTAATAATAACCTGGACCAGAGGTTATAAATAGCACACATATACCCCTAATAATAACCTGTACCAGAGGTTATAAATAGCACACATATATCACTAATAATAACCTATACCAGAGGTTATAAATAGCACACATATATCCCTAATAATAACCTGTACCAGAGGTTATAAATAGCACACATATATTCCTAATAATAACCTGTACCAGAGGTTATAAATAGCACACATATATCCCTAATAATAACCTGGACCAGAGGTTATAAATAGCACACATATATCCCTAATAATAACCTGGACCAGAGGTTATAAATAACACACATATACCCCTAACAATAACCTGGACCAGAGGTTATAAATAGCACACATATATCCCTAATAATAACCTGGGCCAGAGGTTATAAATAGCACACATATATCCCTAATAATAACCTGTACCAGAGGTTATAAAACTTTTTTCAGATCTCAAACTCGAGCTCAAATAAATTAGTTGGTTGCTTCTGAGTTTTACACTCAGCTGTAGCATTCAGAAGCTGGATACTGAGTTTGAGATTGGAGAAAAGTTTTATAACCTTGGGCACGGAGGTTATAAAATGCTATACAATCTCAAACTCAGTCTCAAGCTTTCTGATTGGTTGAGTGGAGTTCAAATCTCTGATTCGACCAATCATATCATTCGAATTTGAGTTTGAAATCTGACAATAGTCTTATAAGTTATAACCTTAAATTGGGACCAGTAATCAACTCACCTAAGACACTGAGAACTGTCTCACATATCACCATGTATCATTTGTCTCTTACTGATAGGCGGAGAACTAACGGCCGTTGTGATAACGGTGAAAGACGAGTTCTCGCGACAGTGCTAGACCACTCGACCACATAGGTTAGACGCCCATGCAGCTATACATACTTTATGTTTGATCAACATTGCATGATCCTCCGTGGCCGAGTGGTTGGGGTCGGTTACTTCAAATAACTTGTTTCTCGCCACTGTAGGTTCGAATCCCATTTGGGAGTCGAATTATTTCATGTGAGGAAGCTATCCAACTGGCCTGTGTGGAAGGTCGGTGATTCTACCTGGGTACCTGTACATGCTTGAAATACTGCTCGGGGAGCACCCGGGATCTTCCTACACAGATACTAGCTGGGGTGTCGCCATATAACCTAAGCTGCTGGTGCGTCATTAAGCCCCAAAACAAACATTGTTCAGCATTTCGTATTTTAATAATGTTTAATTATATTAATACAATTCTCTTTTAACCCATTTCATTCTGGATACCGTTCAAACGGTATCTGCAAAGAACATAGAACCAGCCCAACCGTCACGGAACGTGCCGTCTGATCAGGATCTATGCTGTTTGCTATTCAGATGATCTTGCTAAGACACTTGGCTATGCAGCAAACAACATAGATCCTGATCAGCACGCAGCGTCATGCTGCGGCTGATCTGGATCTATGTTGTTTGCAAAAGCCTTTAAATATATCCAGAATGAAATGGGTTAACATGTTAATTCATTTTGTCGTGCATTCTGTATCTAGTTTTATTCTTTCATAGTTATACTGTATTACAATATCCTCCACAGTTAATCGGCGAGGGTAGGCAACAGGTTCAAATCCGTATTCAGCTCTCCGGCTTGCCGCAGTCCATCACGCAGGTGGAAAGAGGAATCCACATTCACAAGTTTGGCGATATTGGAGACGGCTGTGCCAGGGTTGGACCGCACTACAATCCTAACCACACACCTCACGGGTCACAGAGGAACTTTGCCTAGTAAGACGTGTACTTAAAGTCAGAGTGGTATACTGTTTACCGTAGCTGAATAAAACAAACCCGTGCACGAAAACATAAACCAGAAACAACGAGAAGGAATGTTTAATTTACTAAAATTAATTCATTCTTTACAAAGCAGACGGATTTGTAAGGAAACCCCTACATTAATCATTACGCCATTTGTATTTAACGCTGTTTGCAAAATATAACAATATGGAAGTCGTGATAGCGCCGTGATAGACCGTTCGCTTCAGGTGAGAGAGAGAGAGAGAGAGAGAGAGAGAGAGAGACCGGGAGTTCGCGCCCCGCTGTATCCGTTACGATTGTGCCCCTAGGCAAGGCACTGATATTCCACATTGCCCCTTATCTCTCCTCTCGAAGCGATGGACTCCACCAGGAATGAGGTCTCGGTCTAAAATAATGTTGTAAGAACTTGTTTCGCAATCGAGCTAAATTTGTATAAGCTAAACTATGACAATGACTTTACTGTTACAATACAAATATATACATGTGTTTATATTTGTATTACAAATGCAAGTGCATTTCGAGCAAATGAAATGAAATGTGTTTTGTAGTGAATTGTGGCGATAACCCTACTGACGTAGGATATACTATGTGTTCATCGTGTATTATTATTTTTTTTAAACTTTATTTAGTTTAAGATTGCGAAGCAAGTTTTAACAACTTATATTAATCACTCTCCTTGGCGCGGATGCAAGCGTAAATGTGGTCATTCGTATGGGAGGAAACCGGAGTACCTGGCGAACACACCTGTCCGACTTGGCGACCACCGTACCATCTCACATACTTCCCGGTCTGAGGATCGAACCCGGGTTGCATTGAGGAGAAGCGAGCGCGCTAACCAATGCGCTAATCGGACAGCCATAATTAGTATTTGAAATATACTGGGTTGACCCAGGTACCAGTCACAATGGTTCCTTCGGTGTCATTTTCTGCGACCACTTGACCTACTTTCAAAATCAAAATCAACCATTAATAGACTGGAAAGATAAGGGTTGTAACCACACAAACCACAAGTTTCACTAGCTATACACGTATAAGTATATACTTTTATTTTCGTCGAAGCCAGTAACTAAGATAAGTTGATAGACTCATTTAACCTTCGTCAATTTGTGATGCGACGGTCGTCGACGTTAGTTTATACAAATTTATTTTAGTTCGATTGCGAAACAAGTTCTTATAACTTATATTAATCACTCTCGAGACCTCATTCCTGATGGAATCCATCGCCACGAGGGAGAGAGAAGAGGCATGTGGACTTTAAATGCCTTGCCTAAGGGCACACTCGTAACGGCTCCAGCGGGGCTCGAACTCCGGGCCTTTCGCACGTACAGCGAACGCGATCGTCGACGTTGGATGTCAAACACGATGGAAACAGTATGCTACTTCACGTGTACTTGTGCCGTGGTCAGAACATGATTCTATGACATGCATAATACAGGGCTTCAAATAAAAAACCCAGAATAATGATCAACAATACCAATAAAAAATGGGCTCAACTCAGGGAAATCAGTTACCTGAAGCCAACTCAGGGAAATCAGTTACCCGAAGCCAACTCAGGGAAATCAGTTACCTGAAGCCATTATTGCTGTAGACATAGTCGTTAATCTGGAGGTTCTAAGAAAGAACAATGATTTCGTCGAAGTTACGGTCATTCTATATATATATTTGCGATGAAAGGAAAAAAAAGGTTTCCCTTTTGCGCATTTAGTCACGTAGAAGATGTAGTGGGAATGCATGAATAACGGTCTCAAATCGGATAGACAAGATTCCAAAGTATTACTATCATTACCCCATAAATATGTCACCCCAGCTTAGACTAATACGTGTGGATTGCATTGTCGTCTGGAACATGTATTTCCGATTATTGTCGTCTGCAGCATGATGTTTCCTGTTTTAGATTATAGGATAGTATTAACATCCTTGTCTACTTGTGTTCACAGTCTACTGTTAACCTCATTGGCTGCTTGTGTTCACAGTCTACTGTTAACCTCATTGTATACTTGTGTTCACAGTCTACTGTTAACCTCATTGTCTACTTGTGTTCACAGTCTACTGTTAACCTCATTGTCTACTTGTGTTCACAGTCTACTGTTAACATCAGTGTCTACTTGTGTTCACAGTCTACTGTTAACCTCATTGTCTACTTGTGTTCACAGTCTACTGTTAACCCTATTGCTTACTTGTATTCACAGTCTACTATCCACCTCATTGTCTACTTGTGTTCACAGTCTACTGTTAACCTCATTGTCTACTTGTATTCACAGTCTACTGTTAACCTCATTGTCTACTTGTATTCACAGTCTACTATCCACCTCATTGTCTACTTGTGTTCACAGTCTACTGTTAATATCATTGCTTACTTGTGTGCACAGTCTACTATTAACCGCATTGTTTACTTGTTCTCACAGTCTACTGTTAACCTCATTGTCTGCTTGTGTTCACAGTCTACTGTTAACCTCATTGCTTACTTGTGTGCACAGTCTACTATTAACCTCATTGTTTACTTGTGTGCACAGTCTACTATTAACCTCATTGCTTACTTGTATTCACAGTCTACCACCCACCTCAGTGTCTACTTGTGTGCACATTCTACGGTTAACATCATTGCTTACTTGTGTTCACAGTCTACTGTTAACCTCATTGCTTACTTGTGTGCACAGTCTACTATTAACCTCATTGTTTACTTGTGTGCACAGTCTACTATTAACCTCATTGCTTACTTGTATTCACAGTCTACCACCCACCTCAGTGTCTACTTGTGTGCACATTCTACGGTTAACATCATTGCTTACTTGTGTTCACAGTCTACTATTAACCTCATTTTCTACTTGTGTTCACAGTCTACTATTAACCTCATTTTCTACTTGTGTTCACAGTCTACTATTAACTTCATTTTCTACTTGTGTTCACAGTCTACTATTAACCTCATTTTCTACTTGTGTTCACAGTCTACTATTAACCTCATTTTCTACTTGTGTTCACAGTCTACTATTAACCTCATTTTCTACTTGTGTTCACAGTCTACTATTAACCTCATTTTCTACTTGTGTTCACAGTCTACTATTAACCTCATTTTCTACTTGTGTTCACAGTCTACTATTAACCTCATTTTCTACTTGTGTTCACAGTCTACTATTAACCTCATTTTCTACTTGTGTTCACAGTCTACTATTAACCTCATTTTCTACTTGTGTTCACAGTCTACTATTAACCTCATTTTCTACTTGTGTTCACAGTCTACTATTAACCTCATTTTCTACTTGTGTTCACAGTCTACTATTAACCTCATTTTCTACTTGTGTTCACAGTCTACGACATGTTGGTGACTTAGGAAACATTCGTCAGTCCAATACCGGTGTAGTATCCACACAGTTCGTAGACCAGCTAATATCTTTGGAGGGGTCAAACAATGTTGTTGGTCGAGCCTTTGTGGTGAGTACACATCCGTTTGGCTACATGCTATGATTACTGTTTGACTACCGAATTAATACGATTAACATACTATTCAGTTTCTCATAGGAACCAGATTCAACCTTGTAGACAGAAAACATTACGCTTGAATAAGACGGGATGTGTTTTTTCTTTCAAACAGCGATAGAATCTTGCACAAATACTCCTCGAGTCATATTCACACCATTTGTTTGTTTTACGTTTATTTATCGTCGCTACCGGTTGGCCATATGAGCGAAGCCTCCTGAAGGGAGATTAGATTGTTGGAGGATAGTGCAATGATACAGACAGAGACCCATTCCAGAGTCTCATCTGGTTCTGTTACGTGCACGATGTACAGCACCGACACGAGACCTCGGTTTAAATGATATACTAGTATTTAATTTAATCATATTTTATTGCAAATCAATAGTTAATGTTATGCACAGAACGATACAATACATGGTATGAACATCCAAATGGTTTGGACCACAAGTTTGACAACATTAAATAACGGTCCGCACTAAAATATCATTTAATATAGAAATTTGCTATACAAATTAATTAAAAGAGGATGATAAAACTGCAAGAATCTGTGCCATAAAGCCGATGTACATCCAACTTGTATCATAAACAGCCATTTGTCAGATTCCCATTATGTTGTTTTATTATACCTCTATTAAAGTAGCCATCTCCGCTAAGCAGCTACATTCTGTGATTCCCTTGGTTGGCTGTTTAAGACAGACAGACATTTTATTCAAAACCATTAGGCTAAAAAGCCCATGAGGTCAAAACATATGCATGATAGAGATAGCGAACAGTGAAACTACATTTTGTAGTGACAATCTACACAACACACATAATAAAACAGATCATCGTACAAAACAAAGAGAAGGCCCTGTAATGTTATACCCCAAAATCATTTGAGCTTTATGCAATTTTATTTATTTCATTTTAAGCGAAAAATAGACATATTTAGTGCAATAGTCTTTCCAATATGACTTAATTATTTGCGTGTATAATACAATGTACATGCATATATACCTTACCCGATAGTATATATGTATACGCATATATGTCATACATGCATGGTAAGTAAATGTATAAATGTATTTAAGACAGGTTTGACTGTATATCGTCTGTAGATGATATTGTTTACGTTTTCAGATTAAGCTGGAGCGTGATGACGAGGGTTTGGGAGGAACTAGAGACAGTCGGGTTTAAGACAGGTTTGACTATCGTCTGTAGATGATTTTGTTTACGTTTTCAGATTAAGCTGGAGCGTGATGACGAGGGTTTGGGAGGTACTAGAGACAGTCGGGAGAATGGAAACACACACAATCCGTTAGCCTGCTGTAGCATTGGTCGTACCACTGCTAGAAACTGGTATAACCCAATGTCTGCTGTGGATCTTCAAAATATGGGTAAGCTAAGTGTAAATCAGTATTCATTCGCCAGAGTTTTATTTTAAACCTACTTAGAATACGACAATTTTTAAACGAAAGAAAAATACAGTCCTTTGAGAAATCGCTCACGCGAATATTAATAATGTATGTGATTAATAATAATAATAATAATGATAATAATAATAATAATAATAAGGACTTTATTTAACGAGAGAACATGAAATAGCATAATGAAACATGTAAACAGTAACCAGTTATCAGTTTATTAGCTTATTGGTCTGTTCTTTGCACCACCTGATATATAAATATTTGAAGTGTGGAACAGGGGGTGCTGTTTTGATGTGATAAGGGAGGGAATTCCACAAGTGTGACCCTGAATATAAGAAAGATTTCCTAAAAACTTCAGTAGTTGGCTTAGGAGGGTAAAGTTGGAGATTGGCGGATGATCGCACGTTTTGAGTTCGAACATTGGAAGTAAATCTGAATGAGTCTTGCAGATAGACAGGTGCCATTGAATGTTTTAAACATTAAGACTGTTTTTTGAAAGCTAACCCTTTCTGGGAAAATCATCCAATTGAGAGTTGAGAAAAGTTCGAAATAATAATAATAATAATAATAAAATCAGAACAGAACAGAACAGTTGTTTATATACAAGACTTGACACTTTACAATATAGTTAACACAGTGTATACAAATTTCTTTTAGCTCGATTACGAAACAAGCTCTTACAACTTATATTAATCACTCTCGAGACCTCATTCCTGATGGAATCCATCGCCACGAGGGAGAGAGAAGAGGAAATGTGGAATTTAAATGCCTTGCCTAAGGGCACACTCGTAACGGCTCCAGCGGCGCTCGAACTCCGGGCCTTTCGTACCTGAAGCGAACGCCCTACTACTGAGCTATCACGACTGACACTTTCATATTTAACATAAGTACTGGTCATGTGATATATCATATCATAATTGTTAGCAATATTCATATAATTTCAATCATATATATAGTGTCCTCTCTATATCCTAATGTTCGGATTGGAAGCTTTTTTCACGAGAAACTTAAATCAACATTTTCTTAGCTGGATGATTTCTGTTTACCGTGAAAAAGGTTTCCAAGCCGGAAATTCGGATATAGAGAGGCCAATATATATACTGTATATATGAGGGCCCTAAGGAGGATTAGTTCAAAACTAATTAGGTCACCCTCTATAAATAAAGAAATATATCTCTCTGTACTATAAAATAATCTATCTATTTATCTATCTATCTCAAATGTGCGCTTCATATTAATTCATATAAATATGTTTAATTTTGAACCATACATTTTGTATATAATTTTGGTGACATATAATAGGCCCATTGGGCCGGGTGCTTGATTATGTTTTTAACTATGTGTTCTTTGTCATTGTATATATGCACATGTCACTATAATAAAAAATGTACTTACTTACTTATATATAGTTCCTTGCTAGGGACAATTGACATATAATTTTAATCAGTTAACAAGAACGTTTCTATCAGTATATTACTGATTACAAATTACGGTAACGAGGATGAACCTATAATATACAATCATATAAACTGCAAGAACTATATATATACCTACATATCTGATAGCAAACGAGTTAAATAATAGTATTAATAATAATTATTGTGACATGAGACATACATTCTCTCCTCTCTTATCCTCTTATCACCTTCTTCTCATTTTCCTTCTTTTTGTATCTCGCTCTCTCACTCACAATCCATTATATTATGTTATTCTTTATTAATGTTTAACATGTAGTTATTTTCGCATGTATTCATGTCTGAACTTTCCTAACTCTATCAAACAATTGCAAAAAGCCAAGCGAAATACATACAATCTTTGCAGAGGAGAAGAATTATATAAGACTCTGTCTTTCATTCTAATCCTTTTTCTGTATTTTGATTATGTGTGATGTATGCATTGTTCAATATATATTATATTGGGAAATACAATATGTTTAAACTAAGAACTATATAATATATATATATATATTTAATCCACAACTTTCAGAATTAATAAATTATATATAATACTAATATTTAATCCACAACTTTCAGAATTAATAAATTATATATATATATATAATACTAATATTTAATCCACAACTTTCAGAATTAATAAATTATATATATATATATAATACTAATATTTAATCCACAATGTTCAGAATTAATAAATTATATATATATATATTGTATATACTAAATATGAATACTCTATATATCAAGATGGTGTATAAAAATGCAGAAAAAAAGTAAAATTTCTAAGCATGATGCAAACCCCATGTCTTGGATCTATACAATCTGATTGAATTGTCTGTTGTGCTTGTATCTTCAGAATACGGGTAAATTATATCAGTCTGATAGATATTCTGCCACCGGATAATTCTTAATTAAATATAACCCGTGTCAGTGCATAGCATACTTGTACACCGTGTTTGGAACTCGCCCATACGTGGCGTCATTTCGTGTTATTCCGACGTCATTTCGTGTTTGTGACGCCATTTTGTGTTCTGTTTTTCAGCGACAACGGGCATGATGCCATATAACACAAGAGATCCTTTTAATTCAAACACGTTCGTGAACAATGGCGTCAATACTGGTGGATTCCGTAACACAGGCGCAACACCAGGTTTTCCGAACACCGGAGTAAACCCAGGCTTTCCGAACACCGGAGTAAACCCAGGTTTCCCGAACACCAGAGTAAATCCAGGTTTTCCGAACACCGGAGTAAACCCAGGTTTCCCGAACACCGGAGTAAACCCAGGTTTTCCTAACATCGGAGTAAACCCAGGTTTCCCGAACACCGGAGTAAACCCTGGCTTTCCGAACACCAGAGTAAACCCAGGTTTTCCTAACATCGGAGTAAATCCAGGCTTTCCGAACACCGGAGTAAACCCAGGTTTTCCTAACACCGGAGTAAACCCTGGCTTTCCGAACACCGGAGTAAACCCAGGTTTTCCTAACACCGGAGTAAACCCTGGCTTTCCGAACACCAGAGTAAACCCAGGTTTTCCGAATACCGGAATAAACCCAGGTTTTCCGAATACCGGAGTAAACCCAGGTTTTCGGAACAATGGAGCAAACATGGGATTCCCAAATACAGGTATTAGCCCCGGATTTACAGGCACGGGTTTTAACCCTGGATTTCCAATGATCGGAACTCCGCAACCGGGGTTCAGTGGTACGGGAACAGCAGGGCAATCAGGTTTCGGGGGAACACAGGTTGGGTTTGGAACGACTGGGCTTACACAACCCGGATTTGGTTTCGGAATGGGATTTGGGACGACCGGTGGTGGTCTTACTCAAACAGGAGCTAACACGCCAGGTGGACTGAACACACAACCTGGCCAGACTGGACTCACGCAGATTGGTTTCGGAGGAACTGGCACAAACCCTAATACAAATCCTCAAACATTTGGAGCTGGCACGTTAATGCCGGGTTCAACACAAGGTCAAACTTTTAATTTCGCTGCTCAGGGGAAATAGGTTAAATGAACTCATAAACAGACATTTAATTAATTGAAAACAACACACAGTGGTGTTTTCTGTGATGTGTGTGGAATGGAAGCTTTTTGTATGCTGGTTCTAGTCGATTTACTATAATTCTAGTCGGTTTATATATATTTTAAGTCAATTCCAAATTTTCAAATTGCATGCCAGAACCGTGTTTTCTATTTACTTACAATGCGCCAATATGTGTATGTAAGGTCGTGCATTTTATCAAGCATAATTAACACATATACAGCAATATACTACTATATTTCTGTGAGGTTATTTAAAGTTTAAACTTTATTTATTTCACAACGATTGCGAAGCAAGTTCTAACAACTTATATTAATCACTCTCGTTGGCACTGATGAAAGCGTAAATATGGTCATTCATGTGGGAGGAAACCGGAGTATCCGGAGAAAACCCACTGTCCGATCTGGCGACTACCGTACCATCTCACATACTTCCCGGTCAGAGGCTCGAACCCAGGTTGCATTGGTGAGAAGCGAGCGCGTTAACCAACTGCCCTAATCATACAGCCAGTGAGGCGAGGTTATTTACATGTAAAACTCATTTTGATACTCTATATTGAATTCCATTTGTTAAGTACACTAGAGACATATGTGAACGAGACGAAGTCCATTACAAATATGAAATATGCATACTGCCTACCAGTCAGTATTATTTAATGACATCACTTAAAGCGACATTACATCGCAGAAAGCCAAATAAACGCATTTTGTTCATGTATACTAATAAATAAAACAAGGAAATCGGTGGAACTTAAAATGGAAATGGAGATAATTCAGTAAGTACAACATAGAGAGTTATGGTTCTTGCACACTAGCTACACTCTGACTCATCGCCCTGTATCACTATTTTAAAGCGACATTACATCGCAAAAGGCAAATAAAAAGCATTTTTTTCACGCATAAATGCATTGCTACTAAAAATTCTTCCGAATACATTCGAACACTAACATTGCATCAATAAAAAATGTTTTCGGGATCTACAAACTTTCAAAACTAGTTAGAAATTAGTATTTTATATAATGATCATCTACGCTCCTGAATTGGCGTTTGTTTGTCATTGGAGTCAATACTAAACGCGTGATACTGTCGTTTAGAGACCGTTTAACTAAGATCAGTCTACAAATAAATATGCATTTTGTACACGTGTGAGATATAACGGTAAATTTGTATCATAAATCGTGTTATTCAGGACGCACGCGTTGCATTACGCATGGATGTTGACCTCATTTACATTAGTTTGTTATGTGGACAAACCGCGTATACGACGTTTGTTTATTAGTTGAAATACTCAGTTCTGAGGCAATTTGGGGGGGGGGGGGGTATATAATATGAAATTACATTTTGCAGAAATTTGCGTTTTCACTGATATAGTGTCGCTTTAAAGAAAATACCTCGGCATACTCACAGGCACCAGACACAAAAAAGTCGTTTTGGCTGGGCGTTCGGTTTTTGATTTGGCGGTATGTTTTCTCGGCGTTTTACCCAGTGTAATACTCATAACATCTAAAAATCACTCCTACTTCGTTAAATGGAATCTTTCTCTCGCGAATCATGTTGTTTGCAGCCTCGGCGTGCAGATACAACAGAGCAATACAGGAATCAAATACAAAACAAAAGTAAAATTCAATAATTGTTCCATTTTGGATAAGATACGCGGTGAATATACAGCGGAATTTCATTGGCTGCTGTTTATATATGTATTTATATGTTTCATTTTTGACCAATGAGAAAAAAGCATTCATTCACATCGGATATTGTCAAACACTGAACGCCCAGCCAAAACGACAACATTTCATTTCCTGCTGTTCACGATGAAACAATGTGCCATGCTGGTGTTATTTGACCGATCTCCATGAAATAAAAAGTATTTGTTGATAGAATAAGGTCTTCCGGTCGGGACCACAAGGGCATATCAGTGATCTGGTCGTTTTTAGCTAGTTTCTCGTCGATGTTTCTGCATGCATGTTTCAATTTCGTTGGTTGCCTTTATTATATATTACCTACTATATGACCATAGCCCCAAAAAAATAAAAAATGTTTGTGTCTGGTGCCTGTGGGCATACTGTTTGCTTACATTTGCCTATTTAAGCACAGTATACTTGGAAATGTATGCATAATATTGACATATTATGGAAATCACACGTCGTTATGACTTTTGAGTTGTAAAACTTGAACTATAGTTCAGAATGGCTGTCGTTCTGAATATTCCTGGGAAGTTGTGACGTCATAACTACATACATATTGATTCCCACGATATGGCTAATTCAAGATGGCCGCCTCCATTTTTATCTTTATTTTCAATGTGATTTTCATTTACTGCATATTATGTTTTAGTAAGCTCTATTTTACCATATTATTGGGAAATTTGTTGGCGGGTTTCCTTTAACACATCAATATCATCTGAAATCTACGGCGATAAATTAAATTCCACGTTGTCTCTTCTCTCTCCCTCGTGGCGGTGTATTACATCAGGAATAAGGTCTCGAGTGTGATTAATATAAGTCGTAATAACTTGTTTTCGCAATCGAGTTAATATAAAAGTGTATAAACTACGGTGATACCGCCTTGTCATTACATATCGGATAACATCATCACCGCAACACTCTCGAAATAGCCACGCATTTTACGCGGGTAAATTGATATAATTATAAATAGCCGTCAAACCGATACTGATTCAGCGCAGCGAGATATGTAGGCCAGTGGTAACACGCTGGACTGGTAATCCAGGGATAGCAGGATCGATCCCCCGGCTGACCCTAATAAAATTAACAGTCTTCCAGATGGGACTTTAGACCGAGGTCTCATGTTGGTGCTGTACACCGTGCACGTAAAAGAACCAGAGGAGACTCTGCAATGTCTGTCACATGATCATTGCACTATCCTCCAAAAATCTAAAATTACTAATCTCTTCAGGAGGCGTCGTTCATATGGGCAACTGGTAGCGACGATAAATAAACATATAAAAAACACACACTGATTCAACGCAACGAGATACATTACATTGGTCACTGACTGCCTATCAACACTCTTTTAAGGAGGATTTGTATTTTTAATTGGTATCCTCTGTTTTCATCGTTGTTTCCCTTGCACCACTTGCTATGTATTTTCATCCGTTTTCTAGTTATTAATTTATCTAAGGTTTGACTAGTATATAACCAATGGATACTTATCATGCTACAACATCTGGTTATGGAACAACATTTAAAACAAAGGATTCCGACTGAAAAGACAATTCTCAGTTCGGGATCAATCGGACTTTATCTGCCAAGGGAGGTAATAGAAAAACCAACGAGGCCGCTCATTACTTCGACCACACGTATATATTAGCACGTAACTAAATCAAATTAAACAGCACAATTACCAGGTCTAGCTCGTGATATCCTAATATCCCAAACTCACCGCCTCCGGTGTATTACAGACGGAAGGAATGCAATGTGATTACGGTACGCTGAATAATCACTTCGTAGATGCTAATATGGATAAATACCGAGGGTTTCCGCTTCTAGAGAATTATGGATGTTTGGAGGATAGGTATAATTTCAGACAGTGGACGACATTCTGTTCATTATAATTGCAACGAAGATTATTAATGGTGAAATTAGTAGTTTACACAATTTTATTTGAGCTCGATTGCGAAACAAGTTCTTACAACTTATATTAATCACTCTCGATACATCATTCCTGATGGAATCCATTGCCACGAGGGATAGAGAAGAAGCAACGTGGAATTTAAATGCCTTGCTTAAGGGCACACTCGTAACGATTCCGGCGGTGCTCGAACTCCGGACCTGAAGCGAACGCGCTACGACTGCGCTATCACGATTTCCACAAAGTGAAAGCAGTCTCCTGTAAATCAGCAATCAATGATAGAGTAAATAAAGGTCTATTTGTCATATTATTCAGTGTGATACAATTTCCACTGTTAGTTACATCATCACATCAATTTGCTCCATTGACCCCAGGGAAGAGTAATCACCTTTGTAACCTCCTGCCAATTTCCATTATCATACCTAGACCAGAAGTGACTAGAGACTTAAATTTGTTAGTCCTACCCCCAATCTTCGATTGGGTCTTGGGGCAGAAATTTCAGTGCTTGGGAAATAATTACCCAAGCCCAATTCATGGGGATCTTTTTTCTGAGGCACTATGGGGTGTACTGATTCAGAAAAACTAAGAATTATTTTTCCTTTACTTTTTCCCCGCAAATTTTCTTCTGCACCCTGACTATGTATGTTGATCTATGGTTTATAACTTTGATACGTATTATTTTGAATATGTTCACATTTTTGTATTTGTACGACTTTAATGTTGATAACAAAATAAATTGAAACAATACAGTCAAACCTGTGTTAGTGGTCACCTCCATTAAGCAGCCAACCTGTATTAAGCAGCCAGTTTCCAGATTCGCAATCGATTGATTTATTATATATTTGACCTCTATTAAACAGCCACCTGTGCTAAGCAGCCACTTTCTCTGACTCCCTTGACTGGCTGCTTAAGACAGGTTTGACTGTATAATAAAATGTGTATAAGTGAGTTTTAACATTCCACTACCCTCTAACTCCCAAAGATCTTCTATCCCAACACATTTTAAACACGCACAATATACTAGTACAATTCAATTCAATTCAATTAGTCTGTATTAACTTAGATCATATACAGTTCATAACACGATAGCAACTTGTAACCAAATATACATTCCTTAAATATATTAAGTAAAGTAAAATGTTTGTTTACTATATATATAGTGTGTCTATATTGAAAGGGCCAGCAGTAGTGTAGACATGTAGTCCAGTGTAACACGCTGTACTGGTAATCCAGTGATTGCAGGTTCGATCCCCCATCTGACCATAATAAAATTAACAGTCTTTCAGATGGGACATTAAACAGAGGTCTCGTGTCGGTGCTATACACCGTGCACGTAAAAGAACCAGATGAGACTCTGGAATGGGTCTCTCTCTGTATCATTGCACTATCCTCCAAAATCTAAAATGACTAATCTCTTCAGGAGGCGCCGCTCATATGGACAACCGTTAGCGACGATAAATAAACGTAAGACACAGAAAACGACCAGCCATTTCTGATGGCTTACCAACAGGCCTCCGCTCCGTTGCCGGATGCCTTGACCACTAGGTCACATAGACTTATATAATGTTAATATTATATAATATAGACTAATACATGTAGTCAATGAATTATTATTATTATTATTATTATTATACCATTCTTATTGAGCGCATAATCATCATATACAAATTACACGTTCAAAAGCGCTTTACATACACATGTAACATAACACACATATAACAATAAAAATCAAACGATTACAAAATGTAGAATGCAGGGTTAAAAGCATGTGATAAAAGTACGGGAAAAATGATATAATTTCGTTTTTTACATGTTTTAAATAGTACACGGAACCTAGTACTTAAAATATGGATTGTACATTAGATACACAAAATAAGAAATTGTAAAAAACTACAACATATGATACAAACTTTAAGAAATGGAAGGATAATTGAAATTAAAGACATCACCATAGGGTTCAATCGTTTACAATACTATCATGAATCACAGGAACTTGAAATGTTATCCATAAGCCACCAAAGGTCTCGTACCTCTATCCTAGGACACCCTCCTCTATTTTTTCTCTATCCTACGACACCCCCTCTATTAAGTTCCTGTGCATGAATAAAGTACAAACAATATAACATAATTTTAACGGAAATGTTTTAGAGAAAACATAACAAATGGATCGTACGAAAAGTGATAAACGAAAAATTGCATGTTCCATAAAATTGAATGAATTACAATGCATCCGGTATAATATGTAAGATACATTACGAAGCAAAAATCCATTGAAGAATAGCCTTAATTCTAGATATATACGGTCATACACCTCTGTGGTACTCCTGTACGTTCTAAGTTATATATATTTATATTTATTTTATGCTAATTGATGAAATACAGTGTTCTATCAGTGAGATATAATCCATATCACTCACTGCATAGCACTCACTGTATTTTGCCGGACTACTTTTTATATTATCTCCCTTCACCGTGTCACATGTGTCATTTAATTTCCACCGTTTACCTGGCTTCAATGACACTATTTACCTGTATTATTGTTTTTGTTATGAAATGCAACTGACAATGTCTCGAATTTTGTTACTGCAAATTGTAACAATAAATCCAATAAATGTATTCATGTATTTTTCCGCGATTCAACTTTAATTTCAAGCTATTTTAATTTCTTCAGTTTGTTTTTCACCAATTAGCATAAAATAAAAATAAAATTTGTTTGTTTTGAGTGAATATGGTATATATCTCACCTCGAAGTGAGATATATCCCATATTCACTCAGAACAAACACATATCCTCTATATAGTATTCTTTATTTACATCTCATCATTGTATATTTACAATAACATTACATGTATAGGTTACATCATAAAAGTGCAATGCCACTCCAACAACATAAATTCAGAACCAAGCCGGGTACCGTGTGCAGTCCCTAAAACATCAATGACCTGTCCCTCCTCTCTGTGAATTCTGAAGTGAACAATGTCTTTACCAATTACCCAGTCATATCAACAATCACATTGCAACAGTGATAGCGCAGTGTTACAGCGCCATGTTAAGCGCATTCGCATCAGGTGCGAAATGCCCGAGGTTCAATCCCCGCTGGAGCCGTTACGATTGTGCCCTTAGGCAAGGCATTTAAAATTCACGTTGCCTCTGCTCTCTCCCTCGTTGCGATGGATTCCATCTCGAGAGTGATTAATATAAGTTGTACGAACTTGTTTCGCAATCGAGCTAAAATAAATTTGTATATACTAAATTTCAACATGGCGGTTGGTGTTTCTATTACACGCAGTTAGATTACAGAGTACGACCTGGTCGGGAGCAGAATGTATGTGTTTGGATTATAGTTGTGTTCCAGCTTTTTTAAGTGGAGGGAGACCCTAGATTCACCTCCGAGTTTCAGAACCACCGACCGCCGGCCAGCCAATATCTTTGATGGAATTCGAATCTACAGTGGTGAAGACAAAGTAATTGCAAGCCAGCTGGATAGCTTCCTCGCTGGAAAGAATTCAATACCTCAGTAGGATTCGAACATACAGCCATGAGGGGCAAGTTAATGTTTGAATGGTGTCGTCACAAACACCATTCCAGGGAGAACCACTTGTTTACTACATACGTCACTACTTCCCAATAATGTGATCCTTATATAACAATGTCGTATTATCCATCTTTTACAGACGGATCTGTAGTCCAGTGGTAACACGCTGGACTGGTAATCTAGGGATCGCAGGTTCGATCCCCCGTCTGACCATAATAAAATTAACAGTATTTCAGATGGGACTTTAAACCGAGGTCTCGTATCGGTGCTTTACACCGTGCACATAAAAGAACCAGATGAATCTCTGGAATGGGTCTCTGTCTGTATCATTGCACTATCCCCCAACAATCTAAAATGACTAATCTCTTCAGGAGGCGTCGCTCATATGGGCAACCGGTAGGGACGATAAATAAAAGTAAAAACACGCACACGGGGTTATTTCGTCTTGTTTTATGTTAGTGTTTTATTCGTAAAGTGAAAACTGCGTTTTCTTGGATCGCCAACGTGCTTGCGCATGCGCGTGTGCGTTTTGATTTGACATGACCGATGTCTGTTGGGGATATTAGTGACATAATTCTCTTCCGGTTATTTACGTGCGCTAGGTTATTTCTTGTTTATGTTATTGTTTTATTCGTAAAGTGAAAACTGCGTTTTCTTGGATCGCCAACGTGCTTGCGCTTGCGCATGCGCGTGTGCGTTTTGATTTGACATGACCGATGTCTGTTGGGGGTATTAGTGACATAATTCTCTTCCGGTTATTTACGTGCGCTAAGTAACATCCACGTTCAGACACAAGTGCATTACAGTTATATTCGATTAATGTAATAAAAACATAAATAATAATATGAGAAATGTTTTGAATTAATTTCATATAGAAATAAGCTAGGTTTCGAACCCGTGGGAACATGCACCACTTAAGTGCACTACAGCCACACGCATGGTTTCGCTAATAACGTTTATGCATGCAGTTACCTTCATTGCATCGCACACCATTGATATATTTATTATGATAAATTGCTTAATCATCCATCACTGTATGTGTTATGACAGTACATATATATTTGATGTCTGCTTTGTTATTGTTGTTTTTCCTCTTTTTAAAACAACCATAGCAACAGTGTATTATCACCGGTCGGTACACTTAAAGGATATGAAAAACACGTGGTTTGGTATACACAGAACAAAGTAGAACTACGCAGGACAGAACACAAGACGGATCTGTAGTCCAGTGGTAACACGCTGGACTGGTAATCCAGGGCTCGCAGGTTCGATCCCCCGTCTGACCGTAATAAAATTAACAGTCTTTCAGATGGTACTTTAAACCGATGTCTCGTGTCGGTACTTTATACCGTGCACGTAAAAGAACCAGAGGGGACTCTGGAATGGGTCTCTGTCTGTCACGTATCATTGCACTATCCTCCAAAATCTAAAATGACTAATCTCGCTCATATGCTGCCACGAGTAGCGACGATAAATAAACGTAAAAACAAACAAACAAAAAACAACACATATTTGGGATTGAAGCTATAAAGTCTATCATACATAGCAAACACACTGTGTGCTTTGTTAAGTAAGTCAGTAAGTATTTATTAATTGATAGTGACTCATTTAGCCAGGGGAAACCATTAATGTCATATTATTTATTTTATCTTGGCACTAATAGTATATCGCATTTATTGTATCGCATTTGGCTCCATTTTCTGTGATCACCAGGTCAGTGAAAGACATAGCGTCACAACACTAGCCCCCACAGGGCGCAGTGTCTCAAAACTACCCACAAGGAAACAGCGTCACAACACTAACCATCAGGACGCTACGTCACAACACTAACCATCAGGACGCTACGTCACAACACTAACCACCAGTACGCAGCGTCACAACACTAACCACCAGGACGCAGCGTCACAACACTAACCACCAGTACACAGCGTCACAACACTAACCACCAGGAACCAGCGTCACAACACTAACCACCAGGACCAGCGTCACAACACTAACCACCAGTACGTAGCGTCACAACACTAACCACCAGGAAACAGAGTCACAACACTAACCACCAGGAAGCAGAGTCACAACACTAACCACCAGGAAGCAGAGTCAAAACACTAACCACCAGGAAACAGAGTCACAACACTAACCACCAGGAAGCAGCGTCACAACACTAACCACCAGTACGCAGCGTCACAACACTAACCACCAGGACGCAGCGTCACAACACTAACCACCAGTACGTAGCGTCACAACACTAACCACCAGGACGCAGCGTCACAACACTAACCACCAGTACGCAGCGTCACAACACTAACCATCAGGACGCAGCGTCACAACACTAACCACCAGTACGTAGCGTCACAACACTAACCACCAGTACGCAGCGTCACAACACTAACCACCAGTACGTAGCGTCACAACACTAACCACCAGTACGCAGCGTCACAACACTAACCACCAGGACGCAGCGTCACAACACTAACCACCAGGACGCAGCGTCACAACACTAACCACCAGTACGCAGCGTCACAACACTAACCACCAGGACGCAGCGTCACAACACTAACCACCAGGACGCAGCGTCACAACACTAACCACCAGTACGCAGCGTCACAACACTAACACCAGGACGCAGCGTCACAACACTAACCACCAGTACGTAGCGTCACAACACTAACCACCAGTACGCAGCGTCACAACACTAACCACCAGGACGCAGCGTCACAACACTAACCACCAGGACGCAGCGTCACAACACTAACCACCAGAACGCAACGTCACAACACTAACCACCAGGAAACAGCGTCACAACCACTAACCACCAGTGGTGTCACAACACTAACCACCAGTACGCAGCGTCACAACACTAACCACCAGTACGCAGTGTCACAACACTAACCACCAGTACGCATATAAGCACCAGGACGCAGCGTCACAACACTAACCACCAGGAAAAGCGTCAAAACACTAACCACCAGAACGCAATGTCACAACACTAACCAACAGGACGCAGCGTCACAACACTAACCACGAGGACGCAGCGTCACAACACTAACCACCAGTACGCAGAGTCACAACACTAACCATCAGGACGCTACGTCACAACACTAACCACCAGTACACAGCGTCACAACACTAACCACCAGTACGCAGCGTCACAACACTAACCACCAGGAAAAGCGTCAAAACACTAACCACCAGAACGCAACGTCACAACACTAACCAACAGGACGCAGCGTCACAACACTAACCACGAGGACGCAGCGTCACAACACTAACCACCAGTACGCAGAGTCACAACACTAACCATCAGGACGCTACGTCACAACACTAACCACCAGTACACAGCGTCACAACACTAACCACCAGGACGCAGCGTCACAACACTAACCACCAGGACGCAGCCTCACAACACTAACCACCAGGAAGCAGCGTCACAACACTAACCACCAGAACGCAACGTCACAACACTAACCACCAGGAAACAGCGTCACAACACTAACCACCAGGAAACAGCGTCACAACACTAACCACCAGTACGCAGCGTCACAACACTAACCACCAGGAAACAGCGTCACAACACTAACCACCAGTACGCAGCGTCACAAAACTAACCACCAGTACGCAGCATCACAACACTAACCACCAGTACGCAGCGTCACAACACTAACCACCAGTACGCAGCGTCACAACACTAACCACCAGGACGCAGCGTCACAACACTAACAACCAGTACGCAGCGTCACAACACTAACCACTAGGACGCAGCGTCACAACACTAACCACCAGTACACAGCGTCACAACACTAACCACCAGGACGCAGCGTCACAACACTAACCACGAGGACGCAGCGTCACAATACTAACCACCAGGAAACAGCGTCACAACACTAACCACCATAAAACAGCGTCACAACACTGACCACCAGGAAACAGCGTCACAACACTAACCACCAGGAAACAGCGTCACAACACTGACCACCAGGAAACAGCGTCACAACACTAACCACCAGGAAACAGCGTCACAACACTAACCACCAGAACGCAACGTCACAACACTAACCAACAGGAAACAGCGTCACAACACTAACAACCAGTACGCAGCGTCACAACACTAACCACCAGAGCGCAACGTCACAACACTAACCACCAGGACGCTACGTCACAACACTAATCACCAGGACGCAGCGTCACAACACTAAACACCAGGAAGCAGCGTCACACCACTAACCACCAGAACGCAACGTCACAAAACTAACCACCAGGAAACAGCGTCACAACACTAACCACCAGGAAACAGCGTCACAACACTAACCACCAGTACGCAGTGTCACAACACTAACCACCAGTACGCAGCGTCACAACACTAACCACCAGGACACAGCGTCACAACACTAACCACCTGGAAACAGCGTCACAACACTAACCACCAGAACGCAACGTCACAACACTAACCAACAGGACGCAGCGTCACAACACTAACCACGAGGACGCAGCGTCACAACACTAACCACCAGTACGCAGAGTCACAACACTAACCATCAGGACGCTACGTCACAACACTAACCACCAGTACGCAGCGTCACAACACTAACCACCAGGACGCAGCGTCACAACACTAACCACCAGGACGCAGCGTCACAACACTAACCACCAGGAAGCAGCGTCACAACACTAACCACCAGAACGCAACGTCACAACACTAATAACCAGGAAACAGCGTCACAACACTAACCACCAGTACGCAGCGTCACAACACTAACCACCAGTACGCACCGTCACAACACTAACCACCAGGACGCAGCGTCACAACACTAACCACCAGTACGCAGCGTCACAACACTAACCACCAGGACGCAGCGTCACAACACTAACCACCAGTACACAGCGTCACAACACTAACCACCAGGACGCAGCGTCACAACACTAACCACGAGGACGCAGCGTCACAACACTAACCACCAGGAAACAGCGTCACAACACTAACCACCAGGAAACAGCGTCACAACACTAACCACCAGGAAACATCGTCACAACACTAACCACCAGAACGCAACGTCACAACACTAACCAACAGGACGCAGCGTCACAACATTAACCACGAAGACGCAGCGTCACAACACTAACCACCAGTACGAAGCGTCACAACACTAACCACCAGTACGCAGCGTCACAACACTAACCACCAGTACGTAGCGTCACAACACTAACCACCAGGACGCAGCGTCACAACACTAAACACCAGTACGCAGCGTCACAACACTAACCACCAGGACGCAGCGTCACAACACTAACCACCAGTACACAGCGTCACAACACTAACCACCAGAACGCAACGTCACAACACTAACCACGAGGACGCAGCGTCACAACACTAACCACCAGTACACAGCGTATCAACACTAACCACCAGTACGCAGCGTCACAACACTAACCACCAGTACACAGCGTCACAACACTAACCACCAGGAAACAGCGTCACAACACTAACCACCAGTACGCAGCGTCACAACACTAACAACCAGTACGCAGCGTCACAACACTAACCACCAGTACACAGCGTCACAACACTAACAACCAGTACGCAGCGTCACAACACTAACCACCAGGAAACAGCGTCACAACACTAACCACCATTACACAGCGTCACAACACTAACCACCAGGAAACAGCGTCACAACACTAACCACCAGTACGCAGCGTCACAACACTAACAACCAGTACGCAGCGTCACAACACTAACCACCAGTACGCAGCGTCACAACACTAACAACCAGTACGCAGCGTCACAACACTAACCACCAGTACGCAGCGTCACAACACTAACCACCAGTACGCAGCGTCACAACACTAACCACCAGTACGCAGCGTCACAACACTAACTACCAGGAAACAGCGTCACAACACTAACCACCAGGAAACAGCGTCACAACACTAACCACCAGTACGCAGCGTCACAACACTAACCACCAGGAAAAGCGTCAAAACACTAACCACCAGAACGCAATGTCACAACACTAACCAACAGGACGCAGCGTCACAACACTAACCACCAGGACGCAGCGTCACAACACTAACCACCAGGACGCAGCGTCACAACACTAACCACGAGGACGCAGCGTCACAATACTAACCACCAGGAACAGCGTCACAACACTAACCACCATACAGCGTCACAACACTGACCACCAGGACAGCGTCACAACACTAACCACCAGGAAACAGCGTCACAACACTGACCACCAGGAACAGCGTCACAACACTAACCACCAGGAAACAGCGTCACAACACTAACCACCAGACGCAGTGGAACAGCGTCACAACACTAACAACCAGTACGCAGCGTCACAACACTAACCACCAGAGCGCAACGTCACAACACTAACCACCAGGACGCTACGTCACAACACTAATCACCAGGACGCAGCGTCACAACACTAAACACCAGGAAGCAGCGTCACAACACTAACCACCAGAACGCACGTCACAAAACTAACCACCAGGAAACAGCGTCACAACACTAACCACCAGGAAACAGCGTCACAACACTAACCACCAGGACGCAGCGTCACAACACTAACCACCAGACCGCAGCGTCACAACACTAACCACCAGTACGCAGCGTCACAACACTAACCACCATGACGCAGCGTCACAACACTAACCACCAGACCGCAGCGTCACAACACTAACCACCACTACGCAGCGTTACAACACTAACAACCAGTACGCAGCGTCACAACACTAAGGGTTCACCAGCAGCGTCACAACACTAACACAGAGCGTCACAACACTACAACCAGCAGCGTGACAACACTAACAACCAGCAGCGTCACACAAATGGCGTTAGTGAAAATACAGCTTACAAACATTACTTAACACATAAACAACAATATGTGAATATCTGCTATATACACTAATCAGCCGTAGGGTGCTTTCTGCTCTCGTAAATAGACGAGGAGATATGCGCTCGACACAACCATAAATTGAGAAAATAAACACTCATTACTGACACTAATATAGGACACAATTCTTGTACAGAGCTAGGCGTTCTTACCTTTATGTGGAACGCGTATGGGCATCACGCCCGGCTTCATTACATCTTAAACATTGCTCGTAAACGAGTGGTTTCATGAATTGCATTGTGTGTCGTAACATGGAGAACATAACACTGGGGATTTTACAAACTATACAAAAGACTTATTTTTCAAAATTACCGACTGTTACAAAAACATAATTTACCGTATCTAGATTGCGGAGTGTGGGGAGTGTGCGCAGCTCACCTGTTTTATTATTTCATTTGTGCATCCACTGTAGATAAAGTCGCAACCGAATTTAATATAATTGCTTCAATTATGCACATGTAAATGTAGCACAAAAACAAAGCATAGAGGATATTTATGTAACACATATGTTTACTTATGCAGTTTTAATGCTAAGGAGAATGTTATAAGATAATCTGGAACCGTTACGGAAAAACAGTTCACAAGACAACTCGGAGAATTCTGATACTGGGCGCTGTTGTATCTGTCTGGAATACACGCAGACGTTTCTTGTTCTAGTGATTCTGTCAGGAATCGTACTGTGAGGAACAAGGAAGTTATTACTATGGTATGGAAATATATGGATGTTTATATTTCAATAGATAATGGAACTTAGTGAACATGAGGTTTGAACAATTAGAATAACACAACTATGCTACAAATACACAGTCAATTGATAAAATCTAGCAACAGAATAGTATTCAGAGGTTAACTTATACGATCGAGCACCATATATAGTATTCAATGGTTAATTGACACGATCGAACACCATATATAGTATTCAAGGGTTAATTGACACGATCGAACACCATATATAGTATTCAAGGGTTAATTGGTACGATCGAACACCATATATAGTATGCAAGTGTTAATTGGTACGATCGAACACCATATATAGTATTCAAGTGTTAATTGGTACGATCGAACACCATATATAGTATTCAAGGGTTAATTGACACGATCGAACACCATATATAGTATTCAAGAGTTAATTGGTACGATCGAACACCATATATAGTATTCAAGTGTTAATTAGTACGATCGAACACCATATATAGTATTCAAGTGTTAATTGGTACGATCGAACACCATATATAGTATTCAAGGGTTAATTGATACGATCGAGCACCATATATAGTATTCAAGGGTTAATTGGTACGATCGAACACAATATATAGTATTCAAGGGTTAATTGACACGATCGAAAGCCATATATAGTATTCAAGTGTTAATTGATACGATCGAAAGCCATATATAGTATTCAAGTGTTAATTGACACGATCGAACACAATATATAGTATTCAAGTGTTAATTGGTACGATCGAACACCATATATAGTATTCAAGGGTTAATTGGTACGATCGAACACAATATATAGTATTCAAGTGTTAATTGGTACGATCGAAAGCCATATGTACTATTCAAGTGTTAATTGGTACGATCGAACACCATATATAGTATTTAAGTTTTAATTGACACGATCGAACACCATATATAGTATTCAAGTGTTAATTGGTACGATCGAAAGCCATATGTACTATTCAAGTGTAAATTGGTACGATCGAACACCATATATAGTATTTAAGTTTTAATTGACACGATCGAACACCATAGATAGTATTCAAGGGTTAATTGGTACGATCGAACACAATATATAGTATTCAAGTGTTAATTGGTACGATCGAAAGCCATATGTACTATTCAAGTGTTAATTGGTACGATCTAACACCATATATAGTATTCAAGTGTTAATTGATACGATCGAGCACCATATATAGTATGCAAGTGTTAATTGGTACGATCGAACACCATATATAGTATTTAAGTTTTAATTGGTACGATCGAAAGCCATATATAGTATTCAAGTGTTAATTGGTACGATCGAACACCATATATAGTATTTAAGTTTTAATTGACACGATCGAACACCATATATAGTATTCAAGTGTTAATTGGTACGATCGAGCACCATATACAGTATTCAAGTGTTAATTGGTACGATCGAACACCATATACAGTATTCAAGTGTTAATTGATACGATCGAACACCATATATAGTATTCAAGTGTTAATTGGTACGATCGAACACCATATACAGTATTCAAGTGTTAATTGGTACGATCGAGCACCATATATAGTATGCAAGTTTTAATTGATACGATCGAACACAATATATAGTATTCAAGTGTTAATTGGTACGATCGAACACCATATACAGTATTCAAGTGTTAATTGATACGATCGAACACCATATATAGTATTCAAGTGTTAATTGGTACGATCGAGCACCATATACAGTATTCAAGTGTTAATTGGTACGATCGAGCACCATATATAGTATGCAAGTTTTAATTGATACGATCGAACACAATATATAGTATTCAAGTGTTAATTGATACGATCGAACACCATATATAGTATTCAAGTGTTAATTGATACGATCGAACACCATATATAGTATTCAAGTGTTAATTGATACGATCGAGCACCATATACAGTATTCAAGTGTTAATTGGTACGATCGAACACCATATACAGTATTCAAGTGTTAATTGATACGATCGAACACCATATATAGTATTCAAGTGTTAATTGGTACGATCGAGCACCATATACAGTATTCAAGTGTTAATTGGTACGATCGAGCACCATATATAGTATGCAAGTTTTAATTGATACGATCGAACACAATATATAGTATTCAAGTGTTAATTGATACGATCGAACACCATATACAGTATTCAAGTGTTAATTGGTACGACAAAGTTAACTTAGCGAAATAACTATTTGACTGGACTACATAACGAAGTATCTACATACCGCCTACATGGTCGAGTGGTTAAGGTCGCTGACTTGTTTACCACTGTAACCTATCATCACTGATGGTCACGTGTTCCCGCCCCGCTCAGACCGTGTCTCTAAATATGACAAAGTTGGCAGTTTCTTACGGAGATTGGTGCACCAAGTACTGGTTAACCGCTGGATCCTTCCCAGGAACCGGGCAACCGGTAGTGACGTTAAATAAACTTAAATAAGTATAAACTAATTAACAAATTGAAATCAATACAGTATAAGTAGACAGCTATGGCGTTCTATTGGTGATTGACACCGGAAATAACTGTATTATAAGATGGACGGTAACCTTGATGGCAACACAGAACAGACGGATCTGTAGTCCAGTGGTAATACGCTGGACTGGTAATCCAGGGATCGCAGGTTCGATCCCCGTCTGACCCTAATAAAATTAACAGTCTTTCAGATGGGACATTAAACCGAGGTCTCGTGTCGGTGTTGTACACCGTGCACGTTAAAGAACCAGAGGATACTATGGAATGGGTCTCTGTCTGTATCATTGCACTATCCTCCAAAAATCGAAAATGACTAATCTCTTCAGGAGACGTCGCTCATATGGGCAACCGGTAGCTACGATAAATAAACATAAAACACACACACACATGGCAACAAAGAATTGACGTTTAATTTATGCGCGTATTCTATAATTAGCATAAGTTAAGATACATATATCTTTAGAACGCCGGATGGCGAGTTTCATGTATCAGCAGATATAAGACACTTAAATCTACGTTCGTATATATACTATCCGATTATTGACCGTACATTTAGGGATTTAAGACCGCCATTGTTGCACTTGGGGTCTCTTTATTAGTTGTTTTCTTCAGTTTGAAATATAATACTATAATTCATGTGTAAATTTATCCTAGTGATAACGTTAACCACCATTTACAGAGTTATTGGTATTTTGTAAAAAAAAAAAATCCATAAAGGGAGGTAATTTATCAATGGTAATTTCACAAAAGTACGTTCATTTGTGGGCACGTGTTCCAAATTTTACAATCTTTACCGTAATAATTTATTATTGAAAAATGAATAATATAAGACAATAATCACACTCTGTAATTGTCCGCTCTTTACAATATCTCGGTGTGCAACACATTCTAACTAAGCATATAATGGGTGGTGGTTTTACGTTTATTTATCGTCGCTACCGGTTGCCCATATGGGCCACAGGGATTCGGCACGTTTGGGGGTACTAGTATATATACTTAAATATATATACTAGTACCCCCAAACGTGCCGAATCCCTGTGATATGGGCGACTAGAGATTAGTCATTTTAGATTTTTGGAGGATAGTGCAATGATACAGACAGAGACCCATTCCAGAATCTCCTCTGGTTCTTTTACGTGCACGGTGTAAAGCACCGATACGAGACCTCGGTTTAGCGTCCCATCTGAAAAACTGTTAATTTTATTATGGTCAGACGGGGGATCGAACCTGCGATCTCTGGATTACCAGTCCAGCGTGTTGCATAATGGGGCTTAACTAAACAAATGTATATATTACCTTATCATGACTTATATAGGAATATTGTTCCAAACTTATATAATACAGAGGGATCAGTATCCAGTGGTAACACGGTACTCTGAGTACAGCATCGGAGCTCGGTGTACAGCATCGGAGCTCGGTGTATTGCATCGGAGCTCGGTGTATTGCATCGGAGCTCGGTGTATTGCATCGGTACTCTGGGTACAGCATCCTAACTCGGTGTATTGCATCGGTACTCTGGGTACAGCATCGGAGCTCGGTGTACAGCATCGGAGCTCGGTGTATAGCATCGGAGCTCGATGTATAGCATCGGAGCTCGGTGTATAGCATCGGTACTCTGGGTATAGCATCGGAGCTCGGTGTATAGCATCGGTACTCTGGGTATAGCATCGGAGCTCGGTATATAGCATCGGTACTATGGGTACAGCATCGGAGCTCGGTATATAGCATCGGAGCTCGGTATATAGCATCGGAGCTCGGTATATAGCATCGGAGCTCGGTATATAGCATCGGAGCTCGGTATATAACATCGGAGCTCGGTATATAGCATCGGAGCTAGGTATATAGCATCGGAGCTCGGTATATAGCATCGGAGCTCGGTATATAGCATCGGAGCTCGGTGTATAGCATCGGAGCTCGGTATATAGCATCGGTACTCCGGGTATAGCATCGGAGCTCGGTATATAGCATCGGAGCTCGGTATATAGCATCGGTACTCTGGGTACAGCATCGGAGCACGGTATATAGCATCGGAGCTCGGTGTATAGCATCGGTACTCTGGGTACAGCATCGTAGCTCGGTATATAGCATCGGTACTCTGGGTACAGCATCGGTACTCTGGGTATAGCATCGGAGCTCGGTATATAGCATCGGTACTCTGGGTATAGCATCGGTACTCTGGGTACAGCATCGGTACTCTGGTATAGCATCGGAGCTCGGTATATAGCATCGTACTCTGGGTACAGCATCGTACCTGTATAGCATCGGAGCTCGGTATATAGCATCGGTACTATGGGTACAGCATCGGAGCTCGGTATATAGCATCGGAGCTCGGCATACAGCATCGGAGCTCGGTGTATAGCATCGTTACTCTGGGTACAGCATCGGTACTCTGGGTATAGCATCGGAGCTCGGTATATAGCATCGTTACTCTGGGTACAGCATCGGTACTATGGGTACAGCATCGGAGCTCGGTATATAGCATCGGAGCTCGGTGTATAGCATCGGTACTCTGAGTATAGCATCGGAGCTCGGTATATAGCATTGGTACTATGGGTACAGCATCGGAGCTCGGTATACAGCATCGGAGCTCGGTATATAGCATCGGAGCTCGGTGTATAGCATCGGTACTCTGGGTATAGCATCGTAGCTCGGTATATACCATCGGAGCTGGTGTATAGCATCGGTACTCTGGGTATAGCATCGGTACTCTGGTATAGCATCGGAGCTCGGTATATAGCATCGGAGCTCGGTATATAGCATCGGAGCTCGGTGTATAGCATCGGTACTCTGGGTATAGCATCGGTACTCTGGGTATAGCATCGGAGCTCGGTATATAGCATCGGAGCTCGGTGTATAGCATCGGTACTCTGGGTACAGCATCGGTACTCTGGGTATAGCATCGGAGCTCGGTATATAGCATCGGTACTCTGGGTATAGCATCGGAGCTCGGTGTATAGCATCGAATCTCGGTGTATAGCATCGGAGCTCGGTATATAGCATCGGAGCTCGGTATATAGCATCGGAGCTCGGTGTATAGCATCGGTACTCTGGGTACAGCATCGGAGCTCGGTGTATAGCATCGGTACTCTGGGTACAGCATCGGAGCTCGGTATATAGCATCGAAGCTCGGTGTATAGCATCGTTACTCTGGGTACAGCATCGGAGCTCGGTGTATAGCATCGGTACTCTGGGTATAGCATCGGAGCTCGGTGTACAGCATCGGAGTTCGGTGTATAACATCGGTACTCTGGGTATAGCAACGATACTCGGGGTATAGCATCGGAGCTCGGTGCATAGCATCGGAGCTCGGTGTATAGCATCGGTACTCTGGGTATAGCATCGGTACTCTGGGTATATCATCGGAGCTCGGTGTACAGCATCGGAGCTCGGTGTATAGCATCGGAGCTCGGTGTATAGCATCAGAGCTCGGTGTATAGCATCGGTACTCTGGGAATAGCATCGGAGCTCGGTGTATAGCATCGGAGCTCGGTGTATAGCATCGGTACTCTGGGAATAGCATCGGAGCTCGGTGTATAGCATCGGAGCTCTGTATATAGCATCGGTACTCTGGGTACAGTATCGGAGCTCGGTGTATAGCATCGGTACTCTGGGTACAGCATCGGAGCTCGGTGTATAGCACCGGAGCTCGGTGTATAGCATCGGTACTCTGGGTATAGTATCGGAGTTCGGTGTATAGCATCGGAGCTCGGTGTATAGCATCGGTACTCTGGGTATAGCATCGGAGCTCGGTGTATAGCATCGGTGCTCGGTGAATAGCATCGGTACTCTGGGCATAGCATCGGAGTTCGGTGTATAGCATCGGAGCTCGGTGTATAGCATCGGTACTCTGGGTATAGCATCGGAGCTCGGTGTATAGCATCGGTGCTCGGTGTATAGCATCGGTACTCTGGGTACAGCATCGGAGCTCTGGGTATAGCATCGGTACTCTGGGTACAGCATCGGAGCTCGGTGTACAGCATCGGAGCTCGGTGTATAGCATCGGAGCTCGGTGTACAGCATCGGTACTCTGGGTATAGCATCGGAGCTCGGTGCATAGCATCGGAACTCGGTGTATAGCATCGGTACTGGGTACAGCATCGGAGCTCGGTGTACAGCATCGGTACTCTGGGTACAGCATCGGAGCTCGGTGTATAGCATCGGAGCTCGGTGTATAGCATCGGTACTCTGGGTACAGCATCGGAGCTCGGTGTACAGCATCGGAGCTCGGTGTACAGCATCGGAGCTCGGTGTATAGCATTGCTACTCTGGGTACAGCATCGGAGCTCGATGTATAGCATCGGTACTCTGGGTACAACATCGGTACTCTGGGTATAGCATCGGAGCTCGGTGTACAGCATCGGTACTCTGGGTACAGCATCGGAGCTCGGTGTACAGCATCGGTACTCTGGGTATAGCATCGGAGCTCGGTGTATAGCATCGGAGCTCGGTGTATAGCATCGGTACTCTGGGTACAGCATCGGTACTCTGGGTATAGCATCGGAGCTCGGTGTACAGCATCGGTACTCTGGGTACAGCATCGGAGCTCGGTGTACAGCATCGGTACTCTGTGTATAGCATCGGAGCTCGGAGTATAGCATCGGAGCTCGGTGTATAGCATCGGTACACTGGGTACAGCATCGGAGCTCGGTGTACAACATCGGTACTCTGGGTACAGCATAGGAGCTCGGTGTATAGCATCGGTACTCTGGGTATAGCATCGGAGCTCGGTATATAGCATCGGTACTCTGGGTACAGCATCGGAGCTCGGTATATAGCATCGGAGCTCGGTGTATAGCATCGGTACTCTGGGTATAGCATCGGAGTTCGGTATATAGCATCGGAGCTCGGTGTATAGCATCGGTACTCTGGGTACAGCATCGTAGCTCGGTATATAGCATCGATACTTTGGGTACAGCATCGGTACTCTGGGTACAGCATCGGAGCTCGGTATATAGCATCGGTACTCTGGGTACAGCATCGTAGCTCGGTATATAGCATCGGAGCTCGGTTTATAGCATCGGCACTCTGGGTACAGCATCGGAGCTCGGTATATAGCATCGGTACTCTGGTTACAGCATCGGAGCTCGGTATATAGCATCGGAGCTCGGTGTACAGCATCGGTACTCTGGGTACAGCATCGGAGCTCGGTATATAGCATCGGTACTCTGGGTACAACATTGGAGCTCGGTGTATAGCATCGGAGCTCGGTGTATAGCATCGGAGCCCGGTGAATAGCATCGGTACTCTGGGTACAGCATCGGAGCTCGGTATATAGCATCGGAGCTCGGTGTATAGCATCGGTACTCTGGGTACAGCATCGGAGCTCGGTATATAGCATCGGAGCTCGGTGTATAGCATCGGTACTCTGGGTACAGCATCGGAGCTCGGTATATAGCATCGGAGCTCGGTGTATAGCATCGGTACTCTGGGTATAGCATCGGAGTTCGGTATATAGCATCGGTACTCTGGGTATAGCATCGGAGCTCGGTATATAGCATCGGTACTATGGGTACAGCATCGGAGCTCGGTATATAGCATCGGAGCTCGGTATATAGCATCGGAGCTCGGTATATAGCATCGGAGCTAGGTATACAGCATCGGAGCTCGGTGTATAGCATCGTTACTCTGGGTACAGCATCGGTACTCTGGGTATAGCATCGGAGCTCGGTATATAGCATCGTTACTCTGGGTACAGCATCGGTACTATGGGTACAGCATCGGAGCTCGGTATATAGCATCGGAGCTCGGTGTATAGCATCGGTACTCTGAGTATAGCATCGGAGCTCGGTATATAGCATTGGTACTATGGGTACAGCATCGGAGCTCGGTATATAGCATCGGTACTCTGGGTATAGCATCGGAGCTCGGTATATAGCATCGGAGCTCGGTATACAGCATCGGAGCTCGGTGTATAGCATCGGTACTCTGGGTACAGCATCGGAGCTCGGTGTATAGCATCGGAGCTCGGTGTATAGCATCGGTACTCTGGGTATAGCATCGGTACTCGGTGTATAGCATCGGAGCTCGGTGTATAGCATCGGAGCTCGGTGTATAGCATCGGTACTCTGGTATAGCATCGGTATTGTGTATAGCATCGGAGCTCGGTGTATAGCATCGGAGCTCGGTGTATAGCATCGGAGCTCGGTGTATAGCATCGGAGCTCGGTGTATAGCATCGGTACTCTGGGTATAGCATCGGAGCTCGGTGTATAGCATCGGAGCTCGGTGTATAGCATCGGTATCTGGGTATAGCATCGGAGCTCGGTGTATAGCATCGGAGCTCTGTATATAGCATCGGTACTCTGGGTACAGCATCGGAGCTCGGTGTATAGCATCGGTACTCTGGGTATAGCATCGGTACTCTGGGTATAGCATCGGTATCTGTGTATAGCATCGGAGCTCGGTGTATAGCATCGGAGCTCGGTGTATAGCATCGGAGCTCGGTGTATAGCATCGGTACTCTGGGTATAGCATCGGAGTTCGGTGTATAGCATCGGAGCTCGGTGTATAGCATCGGTACTCTGGGTATAGCATCGGAGCTCGGTGTATAGCATCGGTGCTCGGTGTATAGCATCGGTACTCTGGGTACAGCATCGGAGCTCTGGGTATAGCATCGGTACTCTGGGTATAGCATCGGAGCTCGGTGTACAGCATCGGAGCTCGGTGTATAGCATCGGAGCTCGGTGTACAGCATCGGTACTCTGGGTATAGCATCGGAGCTCGGTGTATAGCATCGGAGCTCGGTGTATAGCATCGGTACTCTGGGTATAGCATCGGAGCTCGGTGTACAGCATCGGTACTCTGGGTACAGCATCGGAGCTCGGTGTATAGCATCGGAGCTCGGTGAATAGCATCGGTACTCTGGGTACAGCATCGGAGCTCGGTGTATAGCATCGGAGCTCGGTGTACAGCATCGGAGCTCGGTGTATAGCATCGGTACTCTGGGTACAGCATCGGAGCTCGGTGTATAGCATCGGTACTCGGTGTATAGCATCGGTACTCAGTGTATAGCATCGGAGCTCGGTGTACAGCATCGGTACTCTGGGTACAGCATCGGAGCTCGGTGTACAGCATCGGTACTCTGGGTATAGCATCGGAGCTCGGTGTATAGCATCGGAGCTCGGTGTATAGCATCGGTACTCTGGGTATAGCATCGGAGCTCGGTGTATAGCATCGGTACTCTGGGTACAGCATCGGAGCTCGGTGTATATCATCGGAGCTCGGTGTATAGCATCGGTACTCTGGGTATAGCATCGGAGCTCGGTGTATAGCATCGGAGCTCGGTGTATAGCATCGGTACTCTGGGTACAGCATCGTAGCTCGGTATATAGCATCGATACTCTGGGTACAGCATCGGTACTCTGGGTACAGCATCGGAGCTCGGTATATAGCATCGGTACTCTGGGTACAGCATCGTAGCTCGGTGTACAGCATCGGTACTCTGGGTACAGCATCGGAGCTCGGTGTACAGCATCGGTACTCTGGGTATAGCATCGGAGCTCGGTGTATAGCATCGGAGCTCGGTGTATAGCATCGGTACTCTGGGTACAGCATCGGTACTCTGGGTATAGCATCGGAGCTCGGTGTATAGCATCGGTACT
>CM026397.1:64688613-64708023 GCA_014843695.1 Archivesica marissinica
CCTCTAGTATATAATGTACGTGTGCGTTTTCTATGTCCTATAGTATATAATGTAGGTGGTGTGCGTTTTCTATGTCCTCTAGTATATAATGTAGGTGTGCGTTTTCTATGTCCTCTGGTATATAATGTAGGTGTGCGTTTTCTATGTCCTCTAGTATAATGTAGGTGTGCGTTTTCTATGTCCTCTAGTATATAATGTAGGTGTGCGTTTTCTATGTCCTCTAGTATATAATGTAGGTGTGCGTTTTCTATGTCCTCTAGTATATAATGTAGGTGTGCGTTTTCTATGTCCTCTAGTATATAATGTAGGTGTGCGTTTTCTATGTCCTCTAGTATATAATGTAGGTGTGCGTTTTCTATGTCCTCTAGTATATAATGTAGGTGTGCGTTTTCTATGTCCTCTAGTATATAATGTAGGTGTGCGTTTTCTATGTCCTCTAGTATATAATGTAGGTGTGCGTTTTCTATGTCCTCTAGTATATAATGTAGGTGTGCGTTTTCTATGTCCTCTAGTATATAATGTAGGTGTGCGTTTTCTATGTCCTCTAGTATATAATGTACGTGTGCGTTTTCTATGTCCTCTAGTATATAATGTAGGTGTGCGTTTTCTATGTCCTCTAGTATATAATGTAGGTGTGCGTTTTCTATGTCCTCTAGTATATAATGTAGGTGTGCGTTTTCTATGTCCTCTAGTATATAATGTAGGTGTGCGTTTTCTATGTCCTCTAGTATAATTTAGGTGTGCGTTTTCTATGTCCTCTAGTATATAATGTAGGTGTGCGTTTTCTATGTCCTCTAGTATATAATGTAGGTGTGCGTTTCTATGTCCTCTAGTATATAATGTAGGTGTGCGTTTTCTATGTCCTCTAGTATATAATGTAGGTGTACGTTTTCTATGTCCTCTAGTATATAATGTAGGTGTGCGTTTTCTATGTCCTCTAGTATATAATGTAGGTGTGCGTTTTCTATGTCCTCTAGTATATAATGTAGGTGTGCGTTTTCTATGTCCTCTAGTATATAATGTAGGTGTGCGTTTTCTATGTCCTCTAGTATATAATGTAGGTGTGCGTTTTCTATGTCCTCTAGTATATAATGTAGGTGTACGTTTTCTATGTCATCTAGTATATAATGTAGGTGTACGTTTTCTATGTCCTCTAGTATATAATGTAGGTGTGCGTTTTCTATGTCCTCTAGTATATAATGTAGGTGTACGTTTTCTATGTCCTCTAGTATATAATGTAGGTGTACGTTTTCTATGTCCTCTAGTATATAATGTAGGTGTACGTTTTCTATGTCCCCTAGTATATACTGTAGGTGTACGTTTTCTATGTCCTCTAGTATATAATGTAGGTGTGCGTTTTCTATGTCCTCTAGTATATAATGTAGGTGTGCGTTTTCTATGTCCTCTAGTATATAATGTAGGTGTGCGTTTTCTATGTCCTCTAGTATATAATGTAGGTGTGCGATTTCTATGTCCTCTAGTATATAATGTAGGTGTACGTTTTCTATGTCCTCTAGTATATAATATAGGTGTACGTTTTCTATGTCCTCTAGTATATAATATAGGTGTACGTTTTCTATGTCCTCTAGTATATAATGTAGGTGTACGTTTTCTATGTCCTCTAGTATATAATATAGGTGTACGTTTTCTATGTCCTCTAGTATATAATGTAGGTGTACGTTTTCTATGTCCTCTAGTATATAATATAGGTGTACGTTTTCTATGTCCTCTAGTATATAATGTAGGTGTACGTTTTCTATGTCCTCTAGTATATAATAAGGTGTACGTTTTCTATGTCCTCTAGTATATAATGTAGGTGTGCGTTTTCTATGTCCTCTAGTATATAATGTAGGTGTACGTTTTCTATGTCCTCTAGTATATAATGTAGGTGTGCGTTTTCTATGTCCTCTAGTATATAATGTAGGTGTGCGTTTTCTATGTCCTCTAGTATATAATGTAGGTGTCGTTTTCTATGTCCTCTAGTATATAATGTAGGTGTGCGTTTTCTATGTCCTCTAGTATATAATGTAGGTGTGCGTTTTCTATGTCCTCTAGTATATAATGTAGGTGTGCGGTTTCTATGTCCTCTAGTATATAATGTAGGGGTGCGGTTTCTATGTCCTCTAGTATATAATGTAGGTGTGCGTTTTCTATGTCCTCTAGTATATAATGTAGGTGTGCGTTTTCTATGTCCTCTAGTATATAATGTAGGTGTGCGTTTTCTATGTCCTCTAGTATATAATGTAGGTGTGCGTTTTCTATGTCCTCTAGTATATAATGTAGGTGTGCGTTTTCTATGTCCTCTAGTATATAATGTAGGTGTGCGTTTTCTATGTCCTCTAGTATATAATGTAGGTGTGCGTTTTCTATGTCCTCTAGTATATAATGTAGGTGTGCGTTTTCTATGTCCTCTAGTATATAATGTAGGTGTGCGTTTTCTATGTCCTCTAGTATATAATGTAGGTGTGCGTTTTCTATGTCCTCTAGTATATAATGTAGGTGTGCGTTTTCTATGTCCTCTAGTATATAATGTAGGTGTGCGTTTTCTATGTCCTCTAGTATATAATGTAGGTGTGCGTTTTCTATGTCCTCTAGTATATAATGTAGGTGTGCGTTTTCTATGTCCTCTAGTATATAATGTAGGTGTGCGTTTTCTATGTCCTCTAGTATATAATGTAGGTGTGCGTTTTCTATGTCCTCTAGTATATAATGTAGGTGTACGTTTTCTATGTCCTCTAGTATATAATGTAGGTGTGCGTTTTCTATGTCCTCTAGTATATAATGTAGGTGTACGTTTTCTATGTCCTCTAGTATATAATGCAGGTGTGCGTTTTCTATGTCCTCTAGTATATAATGTAGGTGTGCGTTTTCTATGTCCTCTAGTATATAATGTAGGTGTACGTTTTCTATGTCCTCTAGTATATAATATAGGTGTACGTTTTCTATGTCCTCTAGTATATAATGTAGGTGTGCGTTTTCTATGTCCTCTAGTATATAATGTAGGTGTACGTTTTCTATGTCCTCTAGTATATAATATAGGTGTACGTTTTCTATGTCCTCTAGTATATATGTGTCTAAATGCACATGTCGCAATAATAAAACAAATAAATATACTTACTGTTTAAACTTTATTTATTTTACAACGATTGCGAAGCAAGTTCTAACAACTTATATTAATCACTCTCGTTACCACGGGTGAAAGAGTAAATGTCATTCGTGTGGAAGGAGACCGGAGTACCAGGAGAAAACCCACCTGTCCGATCTGGCGACCATCTCACATACTTCCCGGTCCGAGGATCGAACCCGGGTGGACTTGCTTACATCATAAATGTAACTCCATGTTCTTATAGTATGTAATCGCTTTTTAATTAAATTTATTCACGTCATATAATATCGTATTATGACATATTCATGGGCCCGGGTGTTGAATGTTAATTGATGTTGTTAATATGAATTACTTATTTACTTGCCTGCCTGCCTGCCCGATTACATGCCCGTCCACCCAACAGTCCTATCGCCGTGTGTCAGTATAATTTCATTGTGTGTTCTATTTGTGACATGTTGGTAACATATTCATAACGGAATCTAGCATTAGGCGGTACCCGGAAGTTAACAGAGCACATACATGATCCAAAGGCTTCACTAATGTGTGTGTTACGTTTATTTATCGTCGCTACCGGTTATGACTCAATTTATTGATACAGGGATATGATAATAGTAAATAGTGCCGCGTTCTGCTTTCCTGTCCCATACTGATATATTGTACATATTCATGTGTATTTAACGTTTATTTATCGTCGCTACCGGTTGCCCATATGGGCGACGCCTCCTGAAGAGATAATTCATTTTAGATAGTTGGAGAATAGTGCAATGATACAGACAGAAACCCATTCCAGAGTCTCCTCTGGTTCTTTTACGTGCACGGTGTAAAACACTGACACGAGACCTCGGTTTAACGTCCCATCTGAAAGGTTTATTTATTAGAGTCAGACGGGGGATACACACCTGTGATCCCTGGATTACAAGTCCAGCGTGTTAACCACTGGACTACATATCCGCCTGTTGGCCTTCTCTAAGAGATAATGTACTATTTTTAACCTTTGACCCAGCCAATAGTGTTGATTTAGCATAACAAAAGAAGGATTATCAATTACCCACATAACACCTATCATAAATCACCGGAACCTATTTGTGTTCGCCACGGCGTCGTGGAGTCGATGCACATCTAGCAGCAGCAGACTAGGACACGCGAATCGCACGTGGATCTTCAGAATGTCACACCCTCTTCCGGTGTGCCCGCGCATCTTTGATCCAACCAGTATTGTTGATTTAGCATAGCAAAAGAAGGATTATCCATTTACCCACATAACACCTATCATAAATCACCGGAACATATCTGTGTTCGCCACGGCGTCGTGAAGTCGGGGCACATCTCGCAGCAGCCTAGGACACGTGGATCGCACGTGTATCTTCAGAATGTCACACCCTCTTCCGGTGTGCTCGCGCATCGTTTTGTCAACTGGATCGTGTTGGAGTCAACTAGTACTCACAGCCATAACCCAATATGACGAAGCCGTCAGGAAGACATACGACACGTTTGTGTCTCATTGCATCGTCGGTTTATATGCTGCTGCGAGATGACCAACAGTTAGGGGTGCGCCCCTAAAATGAAACCCGTTCGGAAGAAGCAACACAGGGCTTGTCTCCCTGCGAAGAAAGAAGATACACCCCCTGATGTCACCATAAGCTAATTAGATCGACATAATCAACTTAGAATATTAACTCGCCCAAATGCCTCAGCGATGGCGATCATAAATAAAAAATATACGATTGGATTGGGTTATGTTCGACCATTCGTGCATATGATATAGGTATTACCGTTGTATATATGTATATAATGGCTGAGATAGCAGCTGTTGTATTATCTCTTCAATTATTTCGCTCTTAATTAAAACACTCGGTGTCTGGCAGCAACATGCAGTTACAGCTTTGAAACAGAAATTAAGCTCTCATGCTGTTCCGTTACATTACGTCTGACTGACACATATACAGCCAAGTTAGTGTTGAATAACAAACCGCCACGCATATCTTCAACATTGATGTATGCTATAATTAATACACATGTACAAGTAATTGACAGAAAGGTGTGTATTTAATTATTTGACGACGGTTAGTTTTAACTAAAGCAACAAAAAACATGAACGATTTACATGAGACTAAACTCATTACTTATAATTCACGCCCCTTCGCTAAATATTCAGTTATATTAGATTATCTATATTTGAATATTTGCATATTTACCATTTTTATCCTGCCCTGAGATGCTCCTATGTTATCTATGTAGCGTAGCGGGTAATGCTGTACACACTGTTCGTACTCGGGTATGGACAGACTTTTATTCGCAGAATGTGCGTGTCTGACCAACCTGATCAATATTGATTCTATTGTTTCAAGCAATTTCAAATTCCAAATCGCCAGAGGTTATATATCTTGAGGACAAGCCAATATCGCATAAATAATAAATCGAACGAGTAGTAAAAATAAGAGTTGTTTTAATTCGCATGGACACGCATTGTTTAATGTGAGCTATTGTGCTTGGCCAATTCATTATTGCGTTAGTGAGTCCATCTGTCGGTCGGTATGCGCCCGGCGATCGGTGTCAGTGAGTTCATATATCCGTCCGTATGTATGTGCCAGGCCATTTGTGTCCGTGAATACATCTGTCCGACGTATGCATCACGTCCGTATGTGGCCCGTGATATGTGTCAGTAAGTAGATCTGTCCATCCGTATGTGCTCTGCGATCTGTGTCAATGTGTCCATCTGTCGGTCGGTATGGGTCCGGCGATCTGTAGCAGTGAGTCCGGCTATTTGTGCGTCCGTATGTGACCAGCGATCTGTGCCAACGAATCCATCTCAGTGTACGTCCGTATATGAACAATATATAATGTACAGCCAAACCTGTGCTAAAGGCCACCTCCGAATAAAGGCCGCATATGAAAAACCTGTCTCTAAAGACCGCATTTTTCTCTCCCGTCGAGCCATTTTCAATGCATTTTAACCCTCTATTGAGAGGCCACCTGCCAACAAAGGCCACTTTTTACTTTACCAAGTATGGCCTTTATAGACAGGTTTGACTGTATAATATTTTGGAAACATGTGGACAGAATTTAAAATCAGTTGGTAGAAATAATCATCTATTATAATATCTGGTGCCTCCGTGACCGAGCGGCTAACGTCGTTGACTTCAAATCACTTGCCCCTCACCTCTGTATGGTCGAATCTCATCTCACTGTGGATGTCGAATTCTTCCATGTGAGGAAGCTATCCAGCAAGCATGCACACGATCGGTGGTTCTACCCGGGTACCCCTACGTGCCGGAAATATTGTTCGGAAGAGTTCACGGGGTCTTCCTCCACATTATAGTTTATACAAATTTATTTTAGCTCGATTGCGTAACAAGTTCTTAAAACTTATATTAATCACTCTCGAGATCTCATTCCTGATGGAAGCCATCGCTACGAGGAAGAGAGAAGAGACATGTGGAATTTAAGTGCCTTGCCTAAAGGGCACAATCGTAACTGCTCCAGCGGGGCTCGCACATGAAGCGAACGCGCTACCACTGCGCTATCACGACTTCCACATGATAGATGTTGCTAAGCTGTTGGTGCGACTTTAAGCTTAAATAACATATACACAAGCAAGTACATGTAATGTATCACTGTTACATGGAATCCGATCAAGAAACGAAAATCGCTTTCTTTTTTGAAAACAGACATTAATATTTGCGAAGAACATTTCTATCATAGAAAAGGCCTGCAGAGGGCCAGTTTGTGGGTCAATTATAGGACTCTGTGACATACCTTATGTTAGCTAGCAAGTTAAGGGGTAGTTTCTTGTACAGATGGAGCAAATAATTCGGAAATATACTCCTGTAAGTACCCATGTTTGTCTCTATACATTAATATTAACTTTTGCATTATACGTATGTATATTTTATGTTCACATAACACAATTTATTGCGATGGCCTGGGATGGTTTTTTATTTTCGTTTAAATTTAATCAGTATATTACTAGTTTTTCGTTAAAGATAATTTGCGATGTCTATAATCAGCCAATGACGAGTGCCGTAAAGATACTTTAGAAAAATAGTCCAATCAGATGTCGTATTACTCAAATGACACCATTCTTCTCCGTTTTTGCTCATAACTTTACAAACCAAAAAATATTTTTCCCGCATCCATCCCACATTGTCTAGCCTCCAAAAAGTATCTCGTCATTGCGTATATCTAAAATGTCACATCCAGCCTATCTCGTTTAAAAACAGAAAATGGTAGAACGGTTTGTACTCTAGCAGCTTCGTACTGCAATCTTTCTAAGGATTCATCTTCACATATGACGGACAGCACGTCGTTGTGGCCTTTTTTTGTGAGATTCATTTAATAACATAAGACATGATACACGATATACGACATCCACTCCGTGGTCGAGTGGTTAAGGTCGCTGACTTGTATACCACTGTAACCTATCATCACTGATGGTCACGGGTTCGAGCCCCGCTCAGACCGTGTCTCATTTATATGAAAATGTTGGCAGTTTCTTACGGAGGTTGGTGCACCCAAGTACTGGTTAACCGCTGGAGCCTGTCCAGGAAAGGTGTTGTTAGGTAAACTGCCCGCCGGCGATATAGCCCGAAATGGTGCTGATGCAGGCGTAAAGCCCGAAATATAACATAACATAACATAACACTGATGAATTTGCTACAAACAGATGCTATTTGAAGATTCTAGATTTCATCAAGGAAATGTAGATTATATTTCATTATCTTACTATTACTCAATAACATTTTAATTGCCCGATTATTGGCATCTTTATCACACATTGCGCTTATTGTTTGGATACTTAAGAAATAATAAGTATCAACCGTGGTTGACTGAAGGCCGAAGGCCTGAATGATATATTTCTACGCATAAGAACGACACACGAGAGTTATTTTGCGATATACCACGGTTGATACTTATTATTTCGATTCTAACACGACCTACTTCTAATAATTTTAGACGAGAATCAAGGAGTATTTTCTTCAAACGCCGTGCATTTGGCTTTCGAAATGTCCTCCCGCGTAAGGGGTGATGACGTTATTTTTATGGAAAATATCAATCTAGTGCATAAATGAACAAAAGTTGTAACTGATCAATAATTTTATTTATTTTGTCAAATAAACCTGTACAGAATAGTAACTGAAACGTTAATTAACAGAAAAACAAGACGGACAAGAGATTATCTGATTCTAAAAATAGCTCACTTCGGCGAATTCTCACGGTATTATTTACAAACATCACGTGACTTTCATTCATAAAACTTTACACACATTGTATACATGGAATAGCCAAAACACGGCGCGCGCGCAGCATAGTTCAAGGTAGGTGTATCGCAGAATAACCCGAGGTAGATTTTACTCTACAAGTATGTATGTTATTAGCTGGGTCGTGTTAGAATAGTATTTATTGTCGTCCCTTGATATATTGGGGCTACGATTAATTGGGACAACGCCTCCAGAAGAACATTAGTCTTTTTATTTTTTGGAGGATAGTGGTATATATAGAAGATCCTCCCAAATCCAGAAGCATCCCTGGTTCTTTTACATGTCCGGTGTATAGCACAGATACATGATACCTCGGTTTCTAGTCCTATATGAAAGACTGTTAATAGTATAATGGGTCAGGCGGGTGTTCTGTCCTGCACCTTGCATATCGGCTCATTTTGACGGTCATTTCGAACAGGAATATGATTTTATTGGAAAGGAAAGGTAGTTAACTGGGATATAATTGTTAATGAGGTTCACCAAGAAATTTCCGATTTTCTCAATGACCTATATTTATATATGTAGGTTATTAATTTTAATGAGGTTCACCAAGAAATGATGTATTTTCTCAATGACCTATATTTGTATATGTAGGTTATTAATTTTAATGAGGTTCACCGAGAAATGATGTATTTTCTCAATGACCTATATTTGTATATGTAGGATATGAATTTTAATGAGGTTCACTGAGAATGATTGTATTTTCTCAATTATATTCCACAGCTCTATTTCCGTAAGCCACATGTTTTCGAATTTCGTCAATGACGTCATCGCTGTCAGTAGCAGGTATTTGGAATATATGATAGACGCTAAAACTGCATATCACAAAATTGAGCAAAACCAGACACATATTGGCCTTTTAATTATAAAATATGTAAGTATTTATTGTTCTCGCAGGGACGTGCGTGTACCCCAATACCCTAAAATACGACATGGCCATCGTGAATTGCATAGCCAATATCAAACGTGTGTGTTTTACGTTTATTTATCGTCGCTACAGGTTACCCATATGAGCGACGCCTCCTGAAGAGATTAGTCATTTTAGATTTTGGAGGATAGTGCAATAATACAGAAAGAGACCCATTCCAAGTCTCCTCTGGTTCTTTTACGTATACGATGTACAGCACCGACACGAGACCTCGGTTTAACGTCCCATCCGAAAGACTGTTAATTTTATTAGGGTCAGACGGGGGATCAAACCGTCGGTTGCTAAGTATTTATAGTAACACATTGACTTTCCACTATTGTATAAACAGTATACATGTATATAGTAACAGTCATATCACGGATTGTATAATACATGTGCTTCATCTTCGACAACGTTAGTACATAAATAGCACGTCCTTTTCAACACATCTGGCTGTTTTTCAAGATCCAAATAAAAGTAGATAGTTTCATTAGAATACACATGTGGCAGGGATTTCTCGCTTACCGATAGATCATATTACAAATATAGATGAATGGTTTATTATCGCAATATCGGAAATAATTGTCACATCAATGACAGTGCTTTAAAGCACTGAAGCAACATGTGTCCTGTTAAGCTTCGCTAACTAAAGTTATATTACTCATATTAATATTGGTCTGTTCACACTTTCCATGCCAATGGGGCCGTGGGGTAACTGTTATTTGAATACAAGGGTCCCATAAGCCCAAAAGGACCAATCAGGGTTGGTCCTTTGAACAGAGAATACGAAACTCTCCATCTTACATGTATATGATGGCTCTCTGTTTTACAACCACCTTTTCGATTATACTGACATGCATGGCTAAGTAAGTAATCAATACTATTCCTTGAACAATATTATAACGAATACTAAGACAAAACTACGCTTCTCGTTATATGTGATAATAGTAATTATTATAATAATATGCACTTGACCTAGATACCACGTGTGTGCTCCTGTTTACCTAGATACCACGTGTGTGACTCCTGTTTAACTAGATACCACGTGTGTGCTCCTGTTTAACTAGATACCACGTGTGTGACTCCTGTTTACCTAGATACCACGTGTGTGACTCCTGTTTACCTAGATACCACGTGTGTGACTCCTGTTTACCTAGATACCACGTGTGTGACTCCTGTTTAACTAGATACCACGTGTGAGACTCCTGTTTAACTAGATACCACGTGTGTGACTCCTGTTTAACTAGATACCACGTGTGTGCTCCTGTTTACCTAGATACCACGTGTGTGCTCCTGTTTACCTAGATACCACGTGTGTGCTCCTGTTTACCTGGATACCACGTGTGTGCTCCTGTTTACCTAGGTACCACGTGTGTGACTCGTGTTTACCTAGATACCACGTGTGTGCTCCTGTTTACCTAGATACCACGTGTGTGACTCCTGTTTATCTAGATACCACGTGTGTGCTCCAGTTTACCTAGATACCACGTGTGTGACTCGTGTTTACCTAGATACCACGTGTGTGCTTCTGTTTACCTAGATACCACGTGTGTGACTCGTGTTTATCTAGACACCACGTGTGTGACTCATGTTTACCTAGACACCACGTGTGCGACTCGTGTTTACCTAGACACCACGTGTGTGACTCGAGTTACCTAGATACCACGTGTGTGCTCCTGTTTACCTAGATACCACGTGTGTGACTCGTGTTTACCTAGACACCACGTGTGTGACTCCTGTTTACCTAGATACCACGTGTGTGACTCGTGTTTACCTAGACACCACGTGTGTGACTCCTGTTTACCTAGATACCACGTGTGTGACTCGAGTTTACCTAGATACCACGTGTGTGATTCCTGTTTACTTAGATATCACGTATGTGACTCCTGTTTACCTAGATACCACGTGTGTGACTCGAGTTTACATAGATACCACGTGTGTGACTCCTGTGTACCTAGATACCACGTGTGTGACTCATGTTTACCTAGACACCACGTGTGTGACTCCTGCTGTTAGCCTGTGTTCCAGTCTGTCGATTTTACACTTTTTAACTTCTAGCCAAATGACAGCCTGGGGAAACTGGATTTCCGATCGTAGCGCCATCTACTTACACCCACTTTTTTGAGGGTGTAGATTTGAAGAACGACAACTCTTCTCTACAAGATAATATCGCTAACTATAGAAACGGAATTCTATCGGAAATCTCCGAACAGGCACGATTATACACGATCATTTCCGAAGATACACGAATGTTCCCGTAGACTCAATTACATATAATGTCCCGTTTATCGAACCCCAGTGTACACATGGGTGGTAATCGAACACCAGTATACAAATGGGTGGTAATCGAACCCCAGTATAAACCTGGGTGGTAATCGAACCCCAGTATACACCTGGGTGGTAATCGAACAATATTATACGCCTGGGTTGTAATCGAACCCCAGTATACACCTGGGTGATAATCAAACAACAGTGTACGCCTGGGTGGTAATCGAACTCCAGTATACACCTGGGTGGTAATCGAACCCCAGTATACACCTGGGTGGTATTCGATCACAAGTATACGCCTGGGTGGTATTCGATCACCAGTATACACCTGGGTGGTATTCTATCACCAGTATACACCTGGGTGGTATTCGATCACCAGTATACACCTGGGTGGTATTCGATCACCAGTATACACCTGGGTGGTATTCGATCACCAGTATACACCTGGGTGGTATTCGATCACCAGTATACACCTGGGTGGTATTCGATCACCAGTATACACCTGGGTGGTATTCGATCACCAGTATACACCTGGGTGGTATTCGATCACCAGTATACACCTGGGTGGTATTCGATCACCAGTATACACCTGGGTGGTATTCGATCACCAGTATACACACGGGTGGTATTCGATCACCAGTATACACCTGGGTGGTATTCGATCACCAGTATACACCTGGGTGGTATTCGATCACCAGTATACACCTGGGTGGTATTCGATCATCAGTATACACACGGGTGGTATTCGATCACCAGTATACACCTGGGTGGTATTCGATCACCAGTATACACCTGGGTGGTATTCGATCACCAGTATACACCTGGGTGGTATTCGATCACCAGTATACACCTGGGTGGTATTCGATCACCAGTATACACCTGGGTGGTATTCGATCACCAGTATACACACGGGTGGTATTCGATCACCAGTATACACACGGGTGGTATTCGATCACCAGTATACACCTGGGTGGTATTCGATCACCAGTATACACCTGGGTGGTATTCGATCACCAGTATACACACGGGTGGTATTCGATCACCAGTATACACCTGGGTGGTATTCGATCACCAGTATACACCTGGGTGGTATTCGATCATCAGTATACACATGGGTGGTATTCGATCACCAGTATACACCTGGGTGGTATTCGATCACCAGTATACACCTGGGTGGTATTCGATCACCAGTATACACCTGGGTGGTATTCGATCACCAGTATACACCTGGGTGGTATTCGATCACCAGTATACACACGGGTGGTATTCGATCACCAGTATACACCTGGGTGGTATTCGATCACCAGTATACACCTGGGTGGTATTCGATCACCAGTATACACCTGGGTGGTATTCGATCACCAGTATACACACGGGTGGTATTCGATCACCAGTATACACCTGGGTGGTATTCGATCACCAGTATACACCTGGGTGGTATTCGATCACCAGTATACACACGGGTGGTAATCATACATATTCTCAGAATTAATAACACGACGAGCAGGAAAGATCCTTCACCATAACATATATATGTACACAGTTCATAAATAATCTCTCGGACACTTCATTTATACATGTATCTGGTGTGTAAAACACTACATTTATACATGTATCTGGTGTTTAAAACACTTCATTTATACATGTATCTGGTGTTTAAAACACTTCATTTATACATGTATCTGGTGTTTAAAACACTACATTTATACATGTATCTGGCGTTTAAAACACTACATTTATACATGTATCTGGTGTTTAAAACACTACATTTATACATGTATCTGGCGTGTAAAACACTACATTTATACATGTATCTGGTGTGTAAAACACTACATTTATACATGTATCTGGTGTGTAAAACACTACATTTATACATGTATCTGGTGTTTAAAACACTACATTTATACATGTATCTGGTGTTTAAAACACTACATTTATACATGTATCTGGCGTTTAAAACACTACATTTATACATGTGTCTGGTGTTTAAAACACTACATTTATACATGTGTCTGGTGTTTAAAACACTTCATTTATACATGTATCTGGCGTTTAAAACACTTCATTTATACATGTATCTGGTGTGTAAAACACTACGTTTATACATGTATCTGGTGTTTAAAACACTTCATTTATACATGTATCTGGTGTGTAAAACACTACATGTATACATGTATTTGGCGTTTAAAACACTTCATTTATACATGTATCTGGCGTTTAAAACACTACATTTATACATGTATCTGGCGTTTAAAACACTTCATTTATAAATGTATCTGGTGTTTAAAACACTTCATTTATACATGTATCTGGCGTTTAAAACACTACATTTATACATGTATCTGGCGTTTAAAACACTACATTTATACATGTATCTGGTGTGTAAAATACTACATTTATACATGTATCTGGTGTTTAAAACACTACATTTATACATGTGTCTGGTGTTTAAAACACTACATTTATACATGTGTCTGGTGTTTAAAACACTTCATTTATACATGTATCTGGCGTTTAAAACACTTCATTTATACATGTATCTGGTGTGTAAAACACTACGTTTATATATGTATCTGGTGTTTAAAACACTTCATTTATACATGTATCTGGTGTGTAAAACACTACATTTATACATGTATCTGGCGTTTAAAACACTTCATTTATACATGTATCTGGTGTGTAAAACACTACATTTATACATGTATTTGGCGTTTAAAACACTTCATTTATACATGTATCTGGCGTTTAAAACACTACATTTATACATGTATCTGGCGTTTAAAACACTTCATTTATAAATGTATCTGGTGTTTAAAACACTTCATTTATACATGTATCTGGTGTTTAAAACACTTCATTTATACATGTATCTGGTGTTTAAAACACTACATTTATACATGTATCTGGTGTTTAAAACACTTCATTTATACATGTATCTGGTGTTTAAAACACTTCATTTATACATGTATCTGGCGTTTAAAACACTTCATTTATACATGTATCTGGCGTTTAAAACACTTCATGTATACATGTACAGTGTGCAAAAACAGCTATTTTGCACACGATACTAAGTATTGTGATTGTCTAATGTATATATTATAAATAGAAATTTTGGCGCGCAAAAAGAATGATTACATGAGAACTTAATTTGTGTATCGTTAATTTAGGCTGATGTACGTAAATATTATCTCACAGCGAGAGATTATGTAATAGTTGTCGGTTTCTTTTGATGAGGCGCCAATATGTCTGGCTGTTTCATTAAAGTTACGATATTGATTGCGTAAGGTAACAGGTGGTCAGCGCCACGCTGTCAGACTGAAATGTATATAATTCCGAGTAAACTTAAAGAGAAATCAGAGTACAAAAGGCTGTCCTTATGCAAGGATTGATTGTGTATCTCAAATAGAAAACAATTGTTCTATGACACAAAAGACGAGATGTCTTCAGTATATTAATTTAATATACTTATAAAACGAACTATAAACTGAACTTAAGTGTTACGGACACATTGGGTAGCGATGGATTAAGTAGCACCGTATTGCTTGAATAGAATACGTGATAGCTAATATAATAAGATAAGAGATACAAATTATCTCTAATATATAGCGGTAATAAATTGATACCAGAACAGTACTGTGAGATATTGAAGTTATTGAGAGACGCGAGCGGCTGATCAACGTAGACAGTCTAATTGAGATATCCTTGATTGTATGTTGAAGATTAAAGATGTAATCCAATTATCGATAGGGCGGTGATCTAATAAAGACACTAGAAATTAATGCGGCTTGAAGTGACTATTATATAGATAAGAGATCAGATATTCACGAGATGTGAATAAACGAAATAGGAGAATATAAAAAGAGACGATAGAGTAAAATAGATAGAAAAGAACTTTGTGTTACGTTATAATTGAATTGATAGAGAACTGAAATATACCCCTAGACCACCGACCAGAGAGTTTATATAGCTTAAACCTTGGAAAGAGCAGTAAATAGACCAGACGTATAGTAAGAGCCGACGAGGGGGGACACCACAACAGTTGCCCAGAGCATTTAATTACTGTTACTGTCACCAGCTGCCCAGAGCATTTAATTACTGTTACTGTCACCAGATGTCCAGAGCATTTAATTACTGTTACTGTCACCAGTTGTCCAGAGCATTTAATTACTGTTACTGTCATCAGTTGCCCACGGCATTTAAATACTGTTACTGTCACCAGTTGTCCAGAGCATTTAATTACTGTTATCAGTTGTCCAGAGCATTTAATTACTGTTACCAGTTGTCCAGAGCATTTAATTACTGTTGCTGTCACCAGTTGTCCAGGGCATTTAATTACTGTTACCAGTTGTCCAGAGCATTTAATTACTGTTACCATTTGTCCAGAGCATTTAATTACTGTTACTGTCACCAGATGACCAGAGCATTTAAATACTGTTACTGTCACCAGTTGTCCAGAGCATTTAATTACTGTTATCAGTTGTCCAGAGCATTTAATTACTGTTGCTGTCACCTGTTGTCCAGGGCATTTAATTACTGTTACCAGTTGTCCAGAGCATTTAATTACTGTTACCAGTTGTCCAGAGCATTTAATTACTGTTACTGTCACCAGATGTCCAGAGCATTTAATTACTGTTACTGTCACCAGATGTCCAGAGCATTTAATTACTGTTACTGTCACCAGTTGTCCAGAGCATTTAATTAATGTTACTGTCATCAGTTGCCCAGGGCATTTGATTACTGTTACTGTCACCAGTTGTCCAGAGCATTTAATTACTGTTACCAGTTGTCCAGAAGATTTAATTAATGTTGCTGTCACCAGTTGTCCAGGGCATTTAATTACTGTTACCAGTTGTCCAGAGTATTTAATTACTATTACCAGTTGTCCAGAGCATTTAATTACTGTTGCTGTCACCAGTTGTCCAGAGCATTTAATTACTATTGCTGTCACCAGTTGTCCAGTGCATTTAATTACTGTTACTGTCATCAGTTGTCCAGACCATTTAATTACTGTTACCAGTTGTCCAGAGCATTTAATTACTGTTACCAGTTGTCCAGAGCATTTAATTACTGTTGCTGTCACCAGTTGCCCAGAGCACTTAATTACTGTTACTGTCACCAGTTGTCCAGAGCATTTAATTACTGTTACCAGTTGCCCAGAGCATTTAATTACTGTTACTGTTACCATTTGTCCAGAGCATTTAATTACTGTTGCTGTCACCAGTTGTCCAGAGCATTTAATTACTGTTACTGTCACCAGTTGTCCAGAGCATTTAATTACTGTTGCTGTCACCAGTTGTCCAGCGCATTTAATTACTGTTGCTGTCACCAGATGTTCAGAGCATTTAATTACTGTTACTGTCATCAGTTGCCCAGGGCATTTAATTACTGTTACTGTCACCAGTTGTCCAGAGCATTTAATTACTGTTATCAGTTGTCCAGAGCATTTAATTACTGTTACCAGTTGTCCAGAGCATTTAATTACTGTTGCTGTCACCAGTTGTCCAGGGCATTTAATTACTGTTACCAGTTGTCCAGAGCATTTAATTACTGTTACCAGTTGTCCAGAGCATTTAATTACTGTTACCAGTTGTCCAGACCATTTAATTACTGTTACCAGTTGTCCAGAGCATTTAATTACTGTTATCAGTTGTCCAGAGCATTTAATTACTGTTACCAGTTGTCCAGAGCATTTAATTACTGTTACCAGTTGTCCAGAGCATTTAATTACTGTTGCTGTCACCAGTTGCCCAGAGCATTTAATTAATGTTACAGCCACCAGTTGTCCAGAGCATTTAATTACTGTTACTTTCACCAGTTGTCCAGATCATTTAATTACTGTTACTGTCACCAGTTGTCCAGATCATTTAATTACTGTTACAGTCACCAGTTGTACAGAGCATTTAATTACTGTTGCTGTCACCAGTTGTCCAGAGCATTTAATTACTGTTACTGTCACCAGTTGTCCAGAGCATTTAATTACTGTTGCTGTCACCAGTTGTCCAGGGCATTTAATTACTGTTGCTGTCACCAGATGTCCAGAGCATTTAATTACTGTTACTGTCATCAGTTGCCCAGAGCATTTAATTACTGTTACTGTCACCAGTTGTCCAGAGCATTTAATTACTGTTATCAGTTGTCCAGAGCATTTAATTACTGTTACAGCCACCAGTTGTTCAGCGCATTTAATTACTGTTACAGCCACCAGTTGTCCAGCGCATTTAATTACTGTTACAGCCACCAGTTGTCCAGGGCATTTAATTACTGTTACAGCCACCAGATGTCCAGCGCATTTAATTACTGTTACAGCCACCAGTTGTCCAGAGCATTTAATTACTGTTACATCCACCAGTTGTCCAGGGCATTTAATTACTGTTACAGCCACCATTTGTCCAGGGCATTTATTTACTGTTACAGCCACCAGATGTCCAGCGCATTTAATTACTGTTACATCCACCAGTTCTCCAGGGCCTTTAATTACTGTTACAGCCACCAGTTGTCCAGGGCATTTAATTACTGTTACAGCCACCAGTTGTCTAGGGCATTTAATTACTGTTACAGCCACCAGTTGTCCAGGGCATTTATTTACTGTTACAGTCACCAGTTGTCCAGATCATTTAATTACTGTTACTTTCACCAGTTGTCCAGATCATTTAATTACTGTTACTGTCACCAGTTGTCCAGATCATTTAATTACTGTTACAGTCACCAGTTGTCCAGAGCATTTAATTACTGTTGCTGTCACCAGTTGTCCAGAGCATTTAATTACTGTTACTGTCACCAGTTGTCCAGAGCATTTAATTACTGTTGCTGTCACCAGTTGTCCAGGGCATTTAATTACTGTTGCTGTCACCAGATGTCCAGAGCATTTAATTACTGTTACTGTCATCAGTCGCCCAGGGCATATAATTAATGTTACTGTCACCAGTTGTCCAGAGCATTTAATTATTGTTATCAGTTGTCCAGAGCATTTAATTACTGTTACCAGTTGTCCAGAGCATTTAATTACTGTTGCTGTCACCAGTTGTCCAGGGCATTTAATTACTGTTACCAGTTGTCCAGAGCATTTAATTACTGTTACCAGTTGTCCAGACCATTTAATTACTGTTACCAGTTGTCCAGAGCATTTAATTACTGTTACCAGTTGTCCAGACCATTTAATTACTGTTACCAGTTGTCCAGAGCATTTAATTACTGTTGCTGTCACCAGTTGCCCAGAGCATTTAATTACTGTTACAGCCACCAGTTGTCCAGAGCATTTAATTACTGTTACTGTCATCAGTTGTCCAGAGCATTTAATTACTGTTACAGCCACCACCAGTTGTCCAGAGCATTTAATTACTGTTGCTGTCACCAGTTGTCCAGAGCATTTAATTACTGTTGCTGTCACCAGTTGTCCAGGGCATTTAATTACTGTTACTGTCCTCAGTTGTCCAGAGCATTTAATTACTGTTACAGCCACCAGTTGTCCAGAGCATTTAATTACTGTTGCTGTCACCAGTTGTCCAGAGCATTTAATTACTGTTGCTGTCACCAGTTGTCCAGGGCATTTAATTACTGTTACTGTCCTCAGTTGTCCAGAGCATTTAATTACTGTTACAGCCACCAGTTGTCCAGAGCATTTAATTACTGTTGCTGTCACCAGTTGTCCAGAGCATTTAATTACTGTTGCTGTCACCAGTTGTCCAGGGCATTTAATTACTGTTACTGTCCTCAGTTGTCCAGAGCATTTAATTACTGTTACAGCCACCAGTTGTCCAGAGCATTTAATTACTGTTGCTGTCACCAGTTGTCCAGAGCATTTAATTACTGTTGCTGTCACCAGTTGTCCAGGGCATTTAATTACTGTTACTGTCCTCAGTTGTCCAGAGCAT